>CM062291.1:186393976-187061999 GCA_031216915.1 Pictodentalium vernedei
TACAGCCCTGAATATTTTCTGTCACTCCTTTTTCCTCTCCTCCTTCTATATCCTCCTTAGAATCACCATTTCTCCAATATTATGTGTCTGGCATCATTTAAACTGAGATTTACAAGCACAAAGATTAGTGAGATGTTAACTGATGAAGGGCCAAACAAAGAATGGTAATTGGCGCCAATTTCGGGCCGTCCTTGACACTGTGCATGCGCAGTGAGGGCAAAGTATGGAGGTCCTTCAGGAAATGATTTCTTTTGGTTTTAGATGCAAATTTTGGGGATTGGGGGGCAAAATTTGTGTTTGGCCCTGGAATTTTAAGAGTTAGCACCAGCTAAGTCTGGGTCATTGGTACAGTATAAAAATATCGATAGCTCCCATCTAGAGGTCTCCCCAAACAAGCATACCAGGTTTCAAAGCAATCTGATCATAAATGGGCCCTGTAGGGTGTGCCAAAGGGAAATATTGAGGTCTGACTAAACTAAGTTCTACAAACGTTGGCCGTGGGCAACATTTTTTGCCGGAAATAGAAGAAAATCGATAGCTCCTATCTAGAGGTCACCCTAAATAAGCATACCAGGTTTCAAAGCAATCAAATCATAAATGTGCCCTGTAGGGTGTGCCAAAGGGAAATATTGTGGTTTGACTAAACTAAGTTCTAAGAACGTTGGCCGCGGCAACATTTTTTGACGGAAATTGAAGAAAATCGATAGCTCCCAGAGGTCACCCCAAACAAGCATACCAAGTTTCAAAGTAATCTGATCATAAATGCGACCTGTGAGGTGTGCCAAAGGAAATTGTGGACGTACGTACTAACGTACGTACGTACATACGTACGTACGTACATACGTACGTACACCGACGGACGAGAAATGATGGCAATAGCTCAGCTTGACTTTGTCAAGTTGAGCTAAAAATGGGTTCTGCATGTAGTGACTGTAAATAGTTCAAAATTTCAAAATGCATATTGGAGAAAATAAAAAAAAAAATGCCTAATTGGGGGGGGGGGGCGGGGGGGGGGGGGGGGGGGGGGGGGCGCGGTGGTGTTTGGGTTTTTAACCAAAACTGTAAACAAGCATTTTTGACGAAAGAATAAAAAAGTGCCTAATAGGCCCCGGGGGGGGGGGGGGGGGGGGGGGGGTACATAAGTTTAAAAAAAGGTTCCGCATGTAGTGACTGTAAATAGTTCAAAATGCATATTGGAGAAAAGAAGGGAAAAAAAGCACAATGGGGTGGGGGAGGTGGTGGTGTTTGTCTGGGTTTTTAACCACTAACTTGGAGTCATCCTACCAAGCTACAATAAAATCCCTTCATAATTAAGGCCTGTGGAATATTCTAAAGGTTTTCAGGCTTCGGGCATCTGTTGTCGTCACAGTTGCCCAAAAGGTGACGTTCTCATGTAGACATTATATGAAGTCAACCTATCAAGTTACAACGAAATCCCTCCATAAATATGAACTGTAGACTGTACTAAAGGTTTTTGGGCTTCGGCCCCCTGTTGCCGTCACATTTGCCCAAAAGGGGACGTTCTCATCTAGACATTATATGAAGTCAACCTATCAAGTTACAATGAAATCCCTCCATAAATATGACCTGTAGACTGTGCTAAAGGTTTTTGGGCTTTGGGTTCGGGCAGCCATCATGGCTGAATGATCGAATCCAAAAGGGGACATTCTCATCTGGGCATCATGTGGATTGATCCTATGAAGTTACAATGAAATCTCTTCATAAATATGACCTGTAGACTGTGCTGAAGATTTTCGGGCTTTGGGCACCTGTAGCCATCACAGTTGCCCAATCACGTCCAAAAGGGGTCTTTCTCATGTATAAGTAAGTTTAAAAAAAAAGTTCTGCATGTAGTGACTGTAAATAGTTCAAAATGCATATTGGAGGAAAGAAAAAAAAAAAAAAAAATTCCTAATTGGCAGGGGCTGGGCAGGCCAATAACTACAACAGTTTTCATTGGATAATTGTGGTCATCAAAACTTGACCTAGAGACATGTACTGAAAAGAATTGAAATCTGTTAACTTTTGTTTAAGTAAAGGCATAAAGAAAGTTCGGACTGATGGATGGTGCGAGCTCTGTGCTAGATCCCTCCCTGTGGGAGGGGACAAAAAGTAACAAAGTATGTGGAAGAAGCCTAATTTTAAATTTAGAGAAACTAAGTTCGAAAAGCATTGTGAAAAGGGTTAAATTAATGCCAATATTATTGGAAAACAATGTGTACAGCTTCAGTAGACCTTGTCCGAAATACAAAAAAAGAAATGACGTTGTAACAAAGTGTTTGGAGAATGAAAGGTAGACCCTTGAAAAGCAGAACTTTAATCCAAATCTGAAACTTTAAGCTGGGAATACTAAGTAAAATTGACTGGCAAAAAAGGGTTAAATATTTCCTAAAACCGATAAAAGAAATCATTGATGTAAATGGAATCATTAAGTTGTATTGACCATGCAAGAATTAGAGTAAGAAAGTATGTGGCAAAGTCTAATTACAAATAGAAAGTACATGTAAGTCTGAAAACATGTTTAAAAGGGGTTAAAATCATGCCGATATTAATGAAAATCGATGAAGAAATGTTCAGTAGATAGTAGACATTGTCCCAAATAAGAAACAGTGACATTCCACTAAACTGTTTGAAGAATTAAAGGTGTAATTTTAACCCCCCCCCCCCCCCCATCCCCCCCCCAAAAAAAATATTTGAACCAAAAACTTTAACCTGGAAGTTGTAAGTTAAATTGCCATACAAAAAAGGGTTCAATATTTCCCAAAATAACATGAAACATAAAAAAAAACATAATGAGAATGATACAATCAATAGTAATATTAATTTAAAACAAAAAAAAACAAAAAAACTTTAAGGTTGACTAAAAAACCGCAAACTTTAACCAAAACTCCAAATGTTAACAGATGGACAGACGAAAGTCATGACTAAACAGAAAAAAAAAACCCTACTTGAACCTTCAGTAAAAAATTTTGACCACAAACTTTAACCAAAACTCTAAATGTTAACAGACTGACAGACGGATGAAAGTCATGACCATAGCCCTCACTGTAAAACATCAGGCTAAAAAGTGTGATATTAGGCTGCATCAACAAATTTCTCCGAATTTCCACTTATTTACTTCCAGTTGTGCTGAGATATGACTTGATGAATGTTAACTATCACTAACAATTGCACACAAACCCAAAATAATGTAAGGTTTTTTAAAAATGGTGTATTTATAATTCGAACTTCCTGGTTCAAGAGTTGACACAGACGGCAAAATGCTATTTAAGGTTCCGCTCCATAGTTTTCCATGCATTTCCAAAAATGACATGCCATACACTCTCTTCAAATGCAAATATTTTGTAACTTAGTTATCTAACCCAAAACATGTATTACATTTCCAAACTCCACAAAAAACATATAACACTATCTGACTAAGTAGAAATAAACAATCTGAATGTGGGTGGAATAATTTATTTTCAAAGTCATTTTCAGCCACCCTGCAGCTTCAAAAGCAGAATTTTCACACCACCTCAACCTTCCTACCCCTGGAGCATAGCATCCCCTGTTTGTAAAATGCAAAAATCCTTCCTTTTCTCTTTTTTACTCACGTCTGGTAACAAACGCCTGTAAAAATTACATTTTCAAAAATACCAATTTTTTTAAGCCACCGTTTCCCATAATTCATCTGGTAATTTGCCCCAATGTATCAGACTCCAACTTTGGGACCAAAACTTCAAATTCACATGTCCAGCAAAAAGCCTAATGTAATCATATATCTCATACTGAAGATATATCTCTATTTTACACAGCCTTAGTTTCAACATATGCCCTGTGTTTAGAATTTCACCCCTGTGCAATAGGGTGAAACTGTAGAGCAGAACCTTATGTTAAGAGAAAACAAGAGTGATCTCCCCTTGGATTTCACTCAGGCAAAAGAATCTGGAGTCGATTTTGAGTTGAATGAACAAAAGACACAAGTCTCTATTTTCAATGAGTAAAAAGATACAGCATGGCCTTTCTGACTGCCAAATAGCTTTTGCTGCCAGTTTTTGCCTGATTTTCACATCCACACCACACCACCTCAACCCTCAAATTTCTCTCAGCCACTTGAGAGGGCATTTTTTGTTATTACCACCAGCCACATTGAGTACACAGGTCCTGTCAATAGCACTGTTAAATACAATCAATATGTAAAACAAAAAGCTGTAAGCTGAGGGAGTGGCAATATGTTCCACTACATAGTTTTCATTGCATTCTGATCAAATATAAAATGATATGTATCAATAATGATAATTAAGTTAAGCCTGTAAAATTTAGAATGATAAGTTTTTAAAGAAAGAGGTGTGTGGGTGCAATGTGTTAAAAGAAAGAAGTGGTTAAAATCTAGGTGTTATTGTGATTATACTTAAAGACAACGCAACTGTTTTGCAGTGTTCATGCAAGAACACTGATTTCAAATGTGCAGTATAATCCATGCATTTCTTTTTCATGCTCTTTCCGTGAACATACACACAACTGACATGCTTCAAGAAAGTAACATCGATTTTCCGAAGGTAAATTGTTTTCCCATTATTGTTTTCAGAACACAAGCTGAAATCTTTCGACAGAGACTCTGACTTTGGCATTATAAAACTGACATTAATTTGCCTGAAATCATTGTAAACCTGACGAAATGCTGATGCCAATTTGAATTTTCACAGATTACTTTTCAATGTCAGTAACATTTATTCTACAAATTCAGCGACAGTGGGTGAATCGGTTTGGAACAATTATTGTGTCAGCAAGAACAAACTACTAAGTTTTTTTCCACATAATTTGAGACATCCACTGTCACCATATTCAGTACAGCATTATGCAAGCTGTTAAATCTCTGAATCCACCACTTGTTGAGCTATCAAATAACTTCTTGCACGAAACCAAAGTTGTCAGCTTTAAACATCAAACCAGTACGGGTTCAGTGCCGATACCATCACTCCAAGGTATGTAGGGAAGTACGCTTTAGAAATGAGGAACCCGCAGTTCTTGCCCTCTGTCTTTCAATTCGATGTCTCTGTTTTTAACAAACATTGAATTGTCTTGGCAGGAGACTCCTCTAAAATCTCCCCTAACCTTGCTTCTCCGAGAAATAGAACAGACATTTTGAGACCTGTTCGGTTGAATCTGTTGCTTTGGTGAAGCGAACACACTCGCTGACAATGGCTTTAACACTATTAAAATGTTAATCAAATCTGTACTGATTTGATCAACGCATTGATGGCTTATTGACTGTACCCATGTTGGGACCGTCCGAAGCTTGACAAGTCAAATGCTCAGCCACTTTGTTGATTTCAGCTGTAGGTTTTGTCTTCTTGACGTTTTGCTGGATTTTGATTTCCCACCTGCTTTCTAGAAGATATAATTTCAATTTTTTTTTTTAAATTCCCTATTTTCCGAAGGAGAGGCTCAATCAAAGTGTACATTTTTCAGACAGCTCTCCGGAAAGTCATCAGGGGAACCTAACATTTTACTTGCATTTTTGTTTTGATATTTTGTTTTCCTATTTCTGTTGTTTTGTGGATCTTCACTTAGTTTTAGATGAGCTTCGTTTGTTTCTTGTGTTCAGTGCGGTTGAGTTATACACACCACCTAGTAGTATAACACCTAAAACGCGAAAGAAAAATGGATCGTCCTAAAACTCAACCGTGGTTCGTTGAGATTTTCTGTCCTCCTGTCGAGATCTATGATCTATGGTTTGAGGGTTACATTGTTTTTTGCTTCCACTTCCCTGATTTTTTTAACTTTTCCCTGATTTTTTTCTTGGCTTCTTATTTTTAGCAGTGGAAATTCTGGGTTTATGATTCTGCCAGACCTGCTTATGTCTTTTCTTTTGATTTTGATGGTGCTGTTTGTAGTAGTATTGTCACAGCCTGGTGGTTTGTTAATTAAATCATCGATCAAGGTTTGCAACATTTTCTGAAAACTGTCAAGCTTCTCCAAAATGTTCGCTTGAAATCTTCTTTGCCACAATCTGACCCAATGCTATGATTTGGCTGCTCAGGTGTTTGAGTTTGAGCTGTCCGATTTCTGATTTTGACCTGGCCACACTCCCAATGGAATGATGACTTTTTATCTTCACTCGGCTCTGTGTAACTTGAATTGGGTGGAACTTTTTGGGTTGAAGATTCATCATCATTCTTAATTTAGTGCGATCTCTGAGTAAGTTTCTTCTCTGATATTAAATCCATCAATGTTGACAAACTCATACCAATCAGTTCCGTCAAATCACCTCCTTTCAAGCACCCATGAGCTCTTCTGATATTTACCAGTTTCTGGGCAGGGACACGGCTAGAGGTAGCCAATTTGTGGGTGGGTGGGTGTAGGGGTGTAGGGTAGTGCATTTCCAACTATATGGAAGGACCCCCCCCCCCCCCAGTTGGTGGAAATTCACTACTGAGAAAACTTTGGAAACTGAAACCATAAAAGGGGGCTAAAAGTTTATTCTAGTAACTGAAATGCCAACACATTTATGTTAGAATTATTAGGTTATTAGGTTATTATTATTATTTGGTATTATTCTGGGAATTGAATATGTGCTAAACCAATGCTCAAGCTCAATCATGATGTGATTTTCTTGAGGTGCATTTCGAGGATTTCTTTTTTATGACCACAAGTAAACGTACTTTCAAAATCTAACACGGATTGACATCATGCATAATTATGAAGCTCAATATTGCAAACGCTGTAGCTGTAAAAGTAACAGTTGGAATTTTTGCCGATTTGAAATCGAGTTGGAATTTTGGGAAGTGAAGCTCTAAAATCCAGATAGATTTCCAACTACTCATGACCTGGCTCCGAATTTCCAACTATAGGAAACTTTGGCCAGGATGTGTGTGTGTGTGTGTGTGTGGGGGGGGGGGGGGGGGGGGGGGCGCCACACACACACCCCACCCCACCCATCGCCACCTCCCTGTTTCTGGGCCTGATGCTGGTCAATGAATTGCAGTTCTTGTAAATGATCGGCAGTGGCAGTTTGGACGTTAACCCTTTACCAAACATAACGGTCAAAACCGGCCAGCGCTATTCACAAAAATCGCCAATTAATTTTCATTAATTTTTCATTTTTTGTTTCAAAAACATAGGTTATGACCCCTCTTTGGAACGAGCTCGTTACAATGAGGGTCATAAACTATGTTGTTGAGACAAAATATGAAAAAAAATTAGTTATTCAAGAATTTTATTTGCAAGTATCGTCTGCTTTTCATGTAAGGTAAAGGGTTAATGCTTACCATGACAAAATAGTTTTTATTGCAACACGAAACTGTTTGATGAAAAGATAGCAAAAATTACGAACAAGAAGCCAGGACCTCTCAGTTCAGCTTTGCACAGTGATCATTCACTCAATCAAAAAAAACTATCGTGAATTCATCTCACGAAATGCAGAGTGAGAGAATGAAAATATGAAAATAAGAAATGAAGAATACACTTTCCTCGCTTTCTTCTTTGTACGGCAATGCCAGTGTGGTAAATTTGGTGGATGATTTACCAGTGATCTATTGAAGAAACAGCAACACTACGTTCAGATTAAAAAATTACCGGTGTTCAGGAATTTAAAAAGACACTCCTTCTCGGTATGGAGTAACTTTAATGAGAGACAAGAAAAGAGTTAATCTCAAGCAAGAGCATATCAAGGGAGATAATCAACATTATCGTGAAGAGTGGGTGAAAGATTTTATATTCTGTAAACCAATCTGGAGAGTTCATATGACTGAAATCTTTCAGCTTTCACACTCTTAAATAATACGAGTCCACAATATCCTCAGTTAAATAAACCAATAATGAAAGGATCTGATCACTGCCACCAAACTTCTTTACAGTTATACATTAATATAGATACAGTTATCTGCATCTGAAAATATGTCCAATGTTGCATCATTGTATCATCTTTTGTCATTTTTTATCTCATTTTTCAGGAATATCATCTTTCATCACTTCATCCTTTCATGACCACACTGGATAGCAAATTGTCTACATGTATGTACTATGATGTAACTGAACGTAACTTAACTGTTATTAATTGTTTTTAGTTGTGTTTTACACCCAACATATTTCATCATATACCATACAACTGTTTATTTAAAAATTACCTTATTACCCAATTTATTCGATTTCCCCCCATTAGTGTTGGGTTTCCCAAAATTGAAAAAATATAAACTAGTAATACATGTATACTAAACTGCATAATGAATGCAGCAAAATCTCCTTAATAACCTTATTTATCTTGTTATGTGGACTTATTATCTGAAGCTCAGCTGCATGCCAACTAATACTAATAATCACCCATCATCCATACAACCATCCATTTATTATCATCAAAGTATTTCCATCATTATAAATATAATCAATTAAATTGTATATGTATTGTCACAGCAAAATATTGTTCATTACGTCAGATCGTCAGATCAATGAAGTTAAGCAACGTCGATCGAGCCCGGTTAGTCCTTGGATGGGTGGCCGTCTGAGCGATCGATTCGGACTCCCGCGTTGTGCCTTGGACAAGGCACTTCACCCAGATTGTCCACACGGGGGCACGATGACGTCGTGTACAAAGGCGTACTGCACGTCGATGGTGCGCATGTTTTCAATCAATCTAACTCTACCTGTGCTGCAGTGCGGAGTTACGATGTTGGGGACTTGGGAACTGCTCGTCGTTGCTCGGTGGTTCTCTCCGGGTACTCCAGTTTCCTCCACCCGTAAAACTGTCACCGACACGATATGACATTGGCTGTTAATGTGTCGTTAAACCCTAATAAATAAATTACGAGCTGGAAATAAAAGTCCAAAGATCAAACCACTGGAAGTGTTTACTTCGAGAAATACTCACCCCAGCAGTAGTTCTCACTTTAGTTCAAACAGACCATTGCTTTGAAAAAGAAAAAGAACCCATCACGGATAGGTTATGCCATTTACTGTGAATTAACTATTTAAATTTGTATTTCTTGGTTTGCCATTCTCTTTGTGTATAGTATATGTATTGTGTTTACTGAAGTTTTTCCGTTTAAATTATTTATTCATCAAGTCCAATAGTGTCAAAAGTGAACGTCACTTTGCCATTTTCCTGTTATATTTGAAAATGTCGGATCTTGTCATTGTCGCGTGATTTTAAGGAAGAACCAAGCAATCGTCTTTCTTACCTGTTCCGCAAAATAATCCGGTCCACGATTTTTTACAAATACAGTCACACTTTTCCTTGTCCAGAGTCCCACCATTTTCACATGTCACTCCAAGGCACGCTACAACGAAAGAAAAGCGAAAAATTCCTTTCCTAAATAAATGTTGATTAAATGGTTGTTGAAGTATCAGAAAGTATAATCCTCTTTTCATCTTCCTTCAACAGCGCAAGCTTCTTTTTCCATGTCCACTGAACTGTGCTCAGGCATCGAGGGAAAGTGAATTTGTGCTATGAAGCAGATTGTGAAACGCATTTGCAAACAAATATAAGGTTGGAAAAGGAGGGCAGGTATCATAAGAAAGAATTACTTGCAGAAAAGATACGAGATTGATAATTTTACTTCATTACTTGGGGTTGCGGTGGCGTTGCGGTAACCGCTTCTCGTCAGATCGCCGAAATTAAGCAACGTCGAACCCGGTTAGTCCTTGGATGTGTGGATGTCTTCAACCGATCTAATCCTGCCTGTCCTGCAGTACGGGATTACGATGTTGGGGAGCTGGCAGCTGCTCGTCATTGCTCGGTGGTTCTCTCCGGGTACTCCGCTTCCTCCACCCGTAAAACTGTCACCGATGCGATGTGACCTTGGCTGTTAAAGTGTCGTTAAACCTTAATAAAATAATGAAATAAATAACTTCATTACTGGCTAATTTCGGGTTCGTGTGCTGACTGTATTCTGAACCCTGTGTTGAGCAAATTCAAGCATTATTCCAACTGAATCTAATGTGCTGGGTGGAATATGCAAACGCTAATTATAATTTTGACACAACAAATCCTTGTGTCAAAACTATGATCGACATCTTATATTTCTTTTTCGCTTGTTGTCTCAGTGCTATTTATATTTTAAGGGTTTTTTTTACAGTAAGCCCAGATTGCGAACATTACACTACACAAAAACCACAAACTAAGAATAATAATCATCAGTTATAACTTTAACGCATCGGTCATATACTAATCTCAGCCATTCACTAATTGGTATGATACTTTGATGTCACTCTTATATGGATACGATTTCAAATTATCAAGCAGCATCAAAAATTACTTACACCGTTTGGAATGCCCAGGGCTTTATAAACAAAATCTCGAATGTTGATATTGTTCAATTATTAACAATAATGATTTCATCACGATAACAGATACGTGGCATCGGACTAAGCATGAAATCATACCACCAGGTTATACTTGCCTTGATATGAGAAGCGGCGTCTCCCAACATAAAATGGGAGGCGTTGCGTTCTACTATCTTGACAAATATAAACCGTTCTTTCAGCAATCATTCTGTGTCGATGAATTGTCGCTATGGGTACAATTTGATGGAAAAATGTTCAATATGCAGACCCCGGTTGTTTTTGTTTCTGTGTATATACCCCCTAACAATTCTTCTTACTGGAATACGATCAAACTCGAAAATTCTATATTCGCAAATATTGAACAAAAACTGGGGGAGTATGGATGTGACGATCTAATTCTACTAGAGGAGATTTCAACGCCCGAACAGGAGAAATGCCTGATTGCATTACGGATGATACCGCACTGCACGTCCCACTTCCCGATTTCTACACCGTTGACTCTTGCTCTAACCGTTTTAGCTCACACAAAATGACTAATAGTTATGGAAGAGAGCTTCTGACCCTATGTCAAGCAGCAAAACTGAGAATAGTTAATGGGAGGAGTAAGGGAGATGCAATGGGTACTTTACCAGCTACCAATATAATGGAACTAGTGTCGTAGATTATATAATAGTATCAGCTAAATATTTGTCCTGTGTAGATTATTTTTGTGTTAAAGAGCAAACTGAGCACTCTGACCACTGTCAACTGGCGCTACACTTAAAAAATCAATTCCATAATCTTCCGACCAAAAACTCTCCAAAATACAGTTACATCCAATCTAAGTATACCCTAAAATGGACCAAAGATAGCCCAGTGAGAGCTTTAGAGGCATTTTTGCGGCAAGACATTCAGTTTAAAAAATCGTCAGTTTATGATGAAAAATTACACTAATGACGATTTGGTACAGAAGAAGCAATACCTGATTTGACTGTTATACTGACCGACATAAACAACTTGGCATCCATAAAAATTTTGCAAGAAAATGTATAAAAGAGCAAGGAAGAAAAAGTCCAAAATGCACTTAAGAACATATGGGAAAACCTCGAAAAATTATCATCTTCAGACCCAAAAATTTATTGGCAGACAATTAAGTCCCTTCGAACAAACAATGCTGAGATCAATCATCTAGACACCAACAGGTCTGTTGATTTCTTTAAAACGTTTTTGTGTCGACCACAAACCCACGAAAATACATCCGAGGTTATAAACACAGAAGTGGATATACAACACCCATTGAATAATGACCAAATCTCGGCTACCGAAATAATGCACTCTCTGAGAAGTCTAAAGAATAATAAATTGACCGGGTGTGATAACATTTCAAACGAACTCTTAAAAATACTAGTCCCGCATATGATCGATCATGTAACTAAATTATTTAATCGGGTATTTGAATCACATCATTATCCTCCTCCATGGAGTAAATCTGTTCTCACCACATTATATAAGAAGGGTGATCGAAACGATCCCAATAATTATAGAGCTGTTGCCGAAGGCTGTGCTCTGGGTAAGCTATTCAACAGAGTTATCAACGAGAGGATTAATACCTATCTTGAAGATAATTCCTTGATTAGTGATAATCAATTCAGGTTCAGAAAACACCGTAGTACTATTGACAGCGCCTTTATTCTTAAAACAGCTATAAATAAATATAAATAACTTAAACAGCCGTTATATGCTGTTTTTGTTGATTTTAGAAAAGCATTTGATACAGTTGATAGAAACATTCTTTTTAATAAACTACACCGCCTTGGGATACAGGATGATGCATTTAAAATTTTAAAATCCCTATACAGCTCAAGTTACTATCAAATAAAAACTTCGCAAGGATTAAGCCCACACTTAATGTCAATGGTTGGTGTCAGACAAGATTGTGTGATCTCACCGACGCTCTTCAAAATCTTTATCGACGTCATTGGCTTAATCTTTGATGAAAAAATGTGATCCCGTCCGTTTACATACCACGAATCTAAGTCACTTGCTATTTGTCGACGATTTAGCGATCATCTCAAACTCGTCTCGGGGACTACAGAGAGCACTGGATAACTTGGATGCCTACTGCACTAAAAACACACTTAGCGTAAATGTTGACAAAACTAAAGTTATGATTTTTCAATCGCGAAAGAATAAGGAGCCCCATGGTTTTCATATTGGGAACAGTGAGCTTATGCACGCCCATCAGTACACATACCTGGGACTTTCGTTTACATCCAACGGTAAACTGCAGAATGCGCAACAAGATCTCAAACTGAAAAGTTTAAAAGCCCTCTTCAGCCTGATCAACTACTTTAAAAGAAAGTGCCTCCCGCCTGTTTCGGTTTACCTAAAACTATTTAACATCCTGATAAAACCCATCCTCTTATATGGCAGTGAATTGTGGGCCACGGAAATCAAAGATGCTAATATTGATAAATCGCCATGTGAAACCGTTCATATTCAGTTCTGTAAGTTAGTCCTGGGTATGAACAATAAATCATCGGACCATGCAGTGAGAGCTGAACTTGGACAGTATCTACTGCACATAGATGCCAAAATCCAGTTCGCTAAGTTTGTATCAAAATGATATGATCTCCAAACCCCTTCCTTACTATCAGAGGCTAGAACTGAATCCGAGAATTACAGAATGACGGACTCAATATTGGTTAAATATCAGCAGCTTATAGCCAATTATAATCCTGAAAATAAATCTGAACAGAAAATCCCGTTTCAGCCCGTGAAATACATAACAATAAGAGAAAATCTGGAAGAGACCCATATAAATAATTTTTATAATGCTGTATTTGACGACAACAGGAAAAATGGAAAAAATAAACTGAGAACTCATCGAGAGTTTAAGAACAAATATCACCTGGAGCCTTATTTGATTTATACAACATCCCCCGGGGCGAGAAACATATTTACTCGTTTGCGTATAAGTAGCCACAAACTTATGATAGAAAATTCTTAGTTTTCCAAGAATATTTTCGCATGGTTCGTCCAAGTGCGTCTTAAAGATGACCGACGGGGGTGGAGTGGGGAGGGTTAAATCCGATTTGTCCCAACTGTGATGTCTCAGGTCCCGACTGACTAATATTTCGTCTATATCTTCAAGGCATACCTTTGACCTTCATGACGTAGTTGAAATATAGTCACTCGAAATTATAGCAAAAAATCGTACTCCCGCGTTGTGTCCTTCGGCAAGGCACTTAACCCCGATTGTCCTCATGGAGGCACGATGACGCCGTGTACTAAGGCGTACTGCACGTCGATGGTACGCATGTCTTCAACCAATCTAACCCTGCCTGTGCTGCAGTGCGGAGTTACGATGTTGGGAAGCTGGCAGCTGCTCGTCGTTGCTCGGTGGTTCTCTCCGGGTACTCCCGCTTCCCCACCCGTAAAACTGTCACGGTCATGATTAGCCATTGTGTATAAGTATCTGACCTTAAAACACCAATAAATAAATAAATAAATAGCAAAAACCCCTCAAAGTATCTTGAAAAATTAAGGTGAATACATTAAATATACATGTAGTATTCGCGATGCAGATTCTTATTTAGTTAAGACAACGTACTGATACTTCAAACTGACCATACTAGGTCCCCAACACCCCGAATCGGGTAGTACCAACCCACATTTATATGACCGAATGAGTACCTGACACAGGTCAAAATAGCATTTCGTTATTGAAGAAAGTGCACAGTTTCCGGCAAGAGAGAATGGACACCAAGACACTTATCCTGACGAAGATCATATTCCGACTGGAAAATTACTGGAAATAATTATTGGAGATGGAGTATCACACCCCATACCCTCTAGTGACGCCCCTGGTTCGTCTTCAATTTGTGTTAGGTAAATGATTCACAGCTATTACCCCATTCGAAATCGTGAATTTTCTACATTTTTCATGATTTAGTTTGGAGTTATCTCCCCTAATTAGCACCTGATAAAACAGCTGGTCAAGATGAAGCATGTTCTGGGGAATGTGATGAGCAGAACCAATTTGACGAAAACTGATGTGTGAAAGTTCTTGTTATTCCTAAATTAGGATGTATTCTTAGTGCACTTCTATTCTATATCATAAATAAGATATAATGAGGCCTTCCAAAAATTATTTTATAATTTAAATATTTGATAATCTCACTTAAAGAGCATTTTCTCGTGGCAGTTATTCTCATTCTTGAGTAATCCAGCCATTTCAAAAAACTAAACTGACAGTCTAGTCTTTTTCTAGTGTATATGAGATGAGACCTGGAGTTTTGATAAATCGTGTCATGAAAGAAATATAATTAAAAATTATACAAATAAGCATATGAATCTAGTGTAAATAAACACCAACCATCTTCATTATGTTGATAACAAGGAGCTTTTTTTTTTTAAAAAGTATGGCAGGCTGCACACAGGAAAAACTTCTGTAGTTTCATAGCAATCCTCTAACTTTGGCACCCCCTTTAACCGGTGTAAAATTGGGATATTCTAAAGGCCTGCATCTCACTATACATTTAGAGTCAGGAGCATCGCTAAGGGGAGGGGGGGGGGTGTATCCCCCTCCCCAATAATTTTTCCTTTCAGGACATTTTTACAGCACTGGAGGCTAACATATGGATTCGCTCTTGCAAGTAAGTCATTACTTTCTTGAAAGACCAAGAAAGACACGATTTTATACTTGGACTTGCGTCACACACACAGTCGATGATACAAATGCAGATCTTCTGTACCCGATTCGGGCTATTGGGGGGGGGGGGGGGGGGCAACTCGACTAACTAAGAGTATCATTTGGTACGTCTTAATTAATCAGAAATTGTATCATGACCACTACATGTATATTTTAATTATTCCTTAATAAATTCCCCGGACGTCATGGTTTAAATAAAAAATATAATCCCGACTGACTAATATTCCAGCCACGTCATCAAGTCATGCCTCCCAGGAAGGTATGCCATGATAGTGTAGTTGGAATATTAGTCAGTCGGGACTTGAGCCATCACAGTCGGGATAAAGCAGGTTTACAACCACCCTACCCCCAATCAGTCATACCCACGACGCCCCTGGATATAGTATACCAATAAATAAACTAACACATGAGGCAGTAGCAAACTATTGCTTCACAAAACCCTCTTATGCTATAAAATGATCATCCGCTATTCCAGTAATGTCTGTGTAGGGGATTTTTAACGGATAAAATACAGTATAAAAATCATCAGTGAGTAGTATGTCTCGTATGTTTGGGGCCTCATTTGGGGGACCCCGGTGGGGGACCCCGGAAGTGACGGCATGTCACGTGACCTAGTGACGCCATGTTGTGTTGTCATGGTAACCCGCGTGAGCGGCCATGTTGTGATACGTGGTGTTAGTGCGCATGCGCAACGCGTGTTGTTAGGGTGATACGTGTTTCCGTCGTCCATTTTGTATACTGGAGGCCGCCATCTTGGTTTCTATGGTAGCACGTGATTGCTATGTTACCCAATTTTTATGCAATAAGACGGGGTATGTTCGGAGGGCATGTTCGATTGTAGAAGAGTAAATCTAATTACCACAAACAACCCGACAATCCCTCCAAATCACAAAAATCCACCCAACTTTTTACTATTTCGAATTCTTTCAGAATTCTCTGCTTCTATCTATATATGTAATAGCTTTCGTCTATCTGGCCCTGTTCCTTTCTTCTAGAGTATACTCCAGTAACGTAGAAGAGCCTATTAGTTGGAACAGTTTACCTTATTATTACTATATTTAGCAGTTTCTGGTCTATTCTTGTTAGTTCTGACCCTATTCCAAGTATTCTCGTTGTTTCATATATCTAGATCCTTTATATAGATTATAACCAACCAATCAGATTGCATTATTTCCCATAATCTGTATACAGAGTTATCTCCCTTCTGTACAATAAAAGCCTATATCCAATGGCCATATCCCATGGAATCCCATTTTGGGGAAACAACCGTGGCTATAGAATCCCTTTTTGTCGTATGAGGCCATGAGGGCTATGTAAAAGCCCTCAATGAGCCCTCATTTTATTATCCCTCATACCCTCATTGAATTTTGAGGTTATGAGGGCCTTGAAAAATCCCTCAATGAGGAAGAATTTACTAGGACTCTTAGCCTCATTTCAGTATTTAACAGATATATCCTATGGAATCCCATTTTGGAAAACGCCTGTGACTGTGGAATCCCTTTTTTGTCGTATGAGGTCATGATGGCTATGTAAAAGCCCTCAATGAGGCCTCATTTATTATCCCTCATACCCTCGTTGCATTTTGAGGTTATGAGGACCTTTAAAAATTCCTCAATGAGGTATAACTTACTACGACTCTTAGCCTCATTTCAGTATTTAACAGGTATATCCTATGGAATCCCATTTTGGAAAACGCCTGTGACTGTGGAATCCCTTTTTTTGTCGTATGAGGCCATGAGGGCTATGTAAAAGCCCTCAATGAGGCCTCATTTATTATCCCTCATACCCTTATTGAGTTTTGAGGTTATGAGGGCCTTGAAAAATCCCTCAATGAGGTATAATTTACTACGACTCTTAGCCTCATCTCGGTATTTGAGGATACCCATGGCTTGGTATTGTATTATTCAAGGATACCTATCGAGGATACCTTTTGGAGAATCCTTTTTTGTCATATGAGGCCATGAGGGCTATGTAAAAGCCCTCAATGAGTCCTCATTTATTATCCCTCATTGCCTCATTGAATTTTGAGGTTATGAGGAC
This sequence comes from Pictodentalium vernedei, assembly GCA_031216915.1. Taxonomy (NCBI): domain Eukaryota; kingdom Metazoa; phylum Mollusca; class Scaphopoda; order Dentaliida; family Dentaliidae; genus Pictodentalium; species Pictodentalium vernedei. The sequence continues at coordinate 186,410,970 of CM062291.1, forward strand.
CATTAAAAATCCCTCAATGAGGCATAATTTACTACGACTCTTAGTCTCATCTCGGTATTCGAGAATACCTGACATTATATTATTTGAGGATACTAGTTGGAATTTACATCCGGGTACTTTATGCTACATCCGGGTACTTCTGTTGGGTAGTTGATAACAAAAACCGCAATATATAATATTTCTTATATTTAAAAAAAAATGACTCACGTGGGTGGCCCCCTGACTTACTGGCTGGAGACAGGTTAAGTTTGTTTGATATTTGTCAAGAAGATAAACATCAAATAACTTAAGCGTCATTACTACCTTTGTTTCTTGTTTCTTCATTTTATACTTTTTTTTCTTCTTTTTTTTCTTTTTTTATAAAAAACATCTATTTATAACATCTATTTACATCTTCAATTAGAATCCAATTGTAACAGGTTTCTTGATGGTCATAAATTCAATCACCAAATCCATAATACAACGTCTCTGTTCATTTGTGAGAGGTTTCTCGAACATATCTTCATACTCTTTCTGTACTGGTGGTGGATTCATTCCAGAAGTGTTATGGTGCCACAGTAGATGGACATCATTCTTGTTAACTCTTTCAAGTGCTTCACTAAAACAGGCAATGATTCTTTCGGTAGCTGTCACTAGAAGACCGTTATGTGTTTTACCACTCTCGTCCACATGAACACCATAACCTCTCTCTCTGGCGATAGTTCCAATATTCTCTTCGACATAATGAGCATATGCCAAGCAAAGTTCATGTTGCAAGCGAACTTGCCTGAGTTCACTATCAATTTCATCAACGATCAATAAGCCCTCATGGCCTCATATGACAAAAAAGGGATTCTCCAAAAGGTATCCTCGATAGGTATCCTTGAATAATACAATACCAAGCCATGGGTATCCTCAAATACCGAGATGAGGCTAAGAGTCGTAGTAAATTATACCTCACTGAGGGATTTTTCAAGGCCCTCATAACCTCAAAATTCAATGAGGGTATGAGGGATTATAAATGAGGCCTCATTGAGGGCTTTTACAAAAAGGGGATTCCACAGTCACAGGCGTTTTCCAAAATGGGATTCCATAGGATATACCTGTTAAATACTGAAATGAGGCTAAGAGTCGTAGTAAGTTATACCTCATTGAGGAATTTTTAAAGGTCCTCATAACCTCAAAATTCAACGAGGGTATGAGGGATAATAAATGAGGCCTCATTGAGGGCTTTTACATAGCCCTCATGACCTCATACGACAAAAAAAGGGATTCCACAGTCACAGGCGTTTTCCAAAATGGGATTCCATAGTATATATCTGTTAAATACTGAAATGAGGCTAAGAGTCCTAGTAAATTCTTCCTCATTGAGGGATTTTTCAAGGCCCTCATAACCTCAAAATTCAATGAGGGTATGAGGGATAATAAAATGAGGGCTCATTGAGGGCTTTTACATAGCCCTCATGGCCTCATACGACAAAAAGGGATTCTATAGCCACGGTTGTTTCCCCAAAATGGGATTCCATGGGATATGGCCATTGGATATAGGCTTTTATTGTACAGAAGGGAGATAACTCTGTATACAGATTATGGGAAATCATGCAATCTGATTGGTTGGTTATAATCTATATAAAGGATCTAGATATATGAAACAACGAGAATACTTGGAATAGGGTCAGAACTAACAAGAATAGACCAGAAATTGCTAAATATAGTAATAATAAGGTAAACTGTTCCAACTAATAGGCTCTTCTACGTTACTGGAGTATACTCTAGAAGAAAGGAACAGGGTCAGATAGACGAAAGCTATTACATATATAGATAGAAGCAGAGAATTCTGAAAGAATTCGAAATAGTAAAAAGTTGGGTGGATTTTGGTGATTTGGAGGGATTGTCGGGTTGTTTGTGGTAATTAGATTTACTCTTCTACAATCGAACATGCCCTCCGAACATACCCCGTCTTATTGCATAAAAATTGGGTAACATAGCAATCACGTGCTACCATAGAAACCAAGATGGCGGCCTCCAGTATACAAAATGGACGATGGAAACACGCATCACCCTAACAACACGCGCTGCGCATGCGCACTAACACCACGTATCACTATGGGGATGACGTCACAACATGGCCGCTCACGCGGGTTACCATGACAATACAACATGACGTCACTAGGTCACGTGACATGACGTCACTTCCGGGGTCCCCCACCGGGGTCCCCCAAATGAGGCCCCAAACATACGAGACATACTACTTCAGTGTCTAATTAATGATTATAGCTGCGATACTGCTGTATTGGACTGTACCCAAACTCTATATATTTTTTGATGTTTAAAGCCACACCACGACACACGCACTGAAAGTGACACAAATCATTTATTTCGAAGACATGTTCTGCACCCAGGATTCCGACAGGGTTATCCATAAGATGACAGTATGCGGGTGGCATCACATAGATCTGAATTATATTCTCTCCGTGCTTCCGTGCTATACAGTACCAAGTAAATGGTCAGGCCCATAGCTATATTCTGACATTGGGGGAGCGGGGTGGGGGGGGTGGGGGGGGGGTGGGTGGAGTCACAGACCCTTTCGTAAAACATCAAAACTGAAAATAAGGGGTTGCTCGATATATACTGCTACAAACCGGTGAGTTAGTGTATGTGTTAGAGAGTCATTAGATGGTCCAAAATCAGTTTCCCTGTTTCGGAAAAAATATTGAATGAGGTATGCCGCGATCCACTACTGTTTCGACTTGAATTAAGATAATCGCTTGTAGAAGAAAGTTTGGGGCTCATCGGTGTGCATGGAATGACTTATAATGGGGTAAATTGGATACGAAAACAGGTTTCAGAATAAGCAGATATTCATTAATTCCATTTCTAGAAAGAGATATATAATCGAATTTCTATACCCACATTGGAAGTGTGTCTGTGTTGGTCTACACAATGTCAATACATTTGGGCCCATGAATACAGCTACAGCTCCTGTCCGGATCTCATTGTATGGGTCGTTATAAATTGGCTTCATTTTTTCAAAATTTGACCGGGTCTGTATTAAACAGCGGTAATATTTTTGTGGTCATGTACAAAGGAGTCACCGAAGGGCCACACTGATCTCCAATTTTCCAAATTACCCCTTACCCCGCCAAAGAAAAGGCATACTCCTTCTGATCCTCGAACCAAACTCGTTATTACGCAATGGGGATAGGCTTCGAATGATGATCCAGGGTTGAGAAAGTTGCACCCCTTCCAAAATGCAAACATGGACATCTATTTACGAACTTTGTAATTCAGACAGAGGCGAGGCCGGGAGTTTGCCAACCCCAAATCCTGGATCCGCCACTTTCTATATTACAAAGTTCGTATAAAGGGGTAAAAACATACATGTTTGCATTTTATACTCCTTTTTGGTGTAAAAAGGACCAGATTATGTCCTAATGTGAAGAAGTAGTTCCTCGACACAGTGGAACCCTGTTAATTAAATCGCCATTTTGCCAGTAAAAATTGTTCAGTTGACAGAAATATTCAATTAACAATGATGTGGTCACTTTCCTTATTCTAGAGATAAACTGAGAATTTATTCTATTATGTCTTGTTTGACAGAGCTCATTGAGCTCTGTCAAACAAGATGTAATAGATTAACCCTTTACCCAACGTAACGGCCAAAACCGGTCAGCGCTATTGTCCAAAATCGCCAATTAATTTTCATTACTTCTTTCATTTTTTGTCTCAAAAACATAGGTTATGACACCTCGTTGGAACGAGCTCGATCCAACGAGGGGTCATAACCTATGTTTTTGAGACAAAAAATTAAAAAAACTAATTACTAAAAAAAAATTTGTAAGTGTCGTATGCTTTTCATGTTAGGTAAAGGGTTAAATATCGATATTGGACGTATTCAGATCAAATAGATCTAAAACATGGGGATTCCAATGTCTGTCGGAGTAATTCTTCGATGGATCAACGAGATTTTTTATTCAGTTAGCAGGAGTTTACTCTTTAACCTATATGCAGATAACAGGTCAAATTTGTACTTAAGATATTACAAATGTTGGAAGTCATATTCAATTAGGAGGGTTATTCAGCCAGGAGATATCCAATTAAGGAGGTTCCACTGTATGTACACTTCATGATTCTTTCTTTGCTCGCTGATGCTCTTCACCATAATTTTCTTGTTGCTTTGAAACTTATAACTCTGGTGGAAAATAGCCAGGAATTCTTTAATTAAGAAACACAAGTTTGGTTCAGTAACCAGTTAAAAATCTGCGCAGTTGTTTATCTTCGTTTTTAAAAGCCGGTCAATCAAATTGTCTTTCGTGAATATGTATAAACCTATTCATTCCTTTTTAACAAAAGTATTTTAAACGATACCAATGGATGTTCAACGCTTTTTCTGACATGTTATTGTGAAAAATGTTAACACTTCAGTGAAGTTTCTAATAACGCAGTTTGGAAATTAATAACTCGTTTTCTCGTAATGATAACTTATTGTGCAAATGAACAATAAGAACACATTTGGGGAATTCAAGTTATTAGTTTGTGACAATAACTATATTTCTGTTGAAACAACATCACCGTGTGAGGTTTTATATTCTGAAAAAAATGAAACTTAAATTATTTAGACCGAATGAATATATTATAATCGATCAGTGACAAGACAAAGACAAAATTGAAATGGTGAGTGACACGTCAGCAACGCGACACCTTAGGGAAAAGCATTACACTATTGGGAAGCCTCAATTAAATCTAAAACAGGTTTTTCTGCTGGTATTGTCAGTGACATAGTCGGGATGAATAAAGAGGTGTACGTGTGTATGTGGGGGCGGGGGGGGGGGGGGGGGTAATATATTTCTCAGACAGATATCCCTCTCCCCTTCGTTTTACCTCGTGCTGGGTTAAGTTATCATTCCCACGTGTGATGACCCCACATGTCCCCACGTTTTTTTTAATCTCATGTCGACTGAAGCTTCCAGTGTACCTACCTTTCCAAGGCTTAAGTACCCAGATGGTGACGACATTAACTGTAACAAAACGTCCGGAGAAATATCAGCTAGGACGAAAGTACATAAACCATTGTAGTGTTGGGGAATTCGGGCAAGAGTAGTATATCATGGCCGAGTACCGGGTTGCATTGGAAGTGGAGTTTCTCTCTTAAATGCACTCAAACGAACACGTGATCTCAGATCAAGTCAGAATCTTCGTACCCCTTAGTTCCGAACGATGAATTGTTAAATGTCCTTTATCCACACGGCCACGAAAACTTTGGAAAGATATTCCCCGTAAATATAAGGGAAAAGCAAAATTTTAAAGCCCATTGAAGCCCCCCCCCCCCCAAAAAAAAAACGAAGCCAACTCCCCCCCCCCAAAAAAAACACCCTATTTTTTCCCACAGAGAATGTACTGCGAAGCCATGTTCACACATTCGAGTGCCAATTTAGTCAAATGCACTAAACAAACTGATTTGGCACAAAAAAAAATTCTTCGTTGGCTAAAATCTTGGCACCAAAAATAGTTTCTTTCACTTGTGAAGGAAAGCCATTGCGGCAATGAAGAGCACGATCGATGGCCACCAAAAAATATTTTATTACTTCTTTTCTCAATAAGGTGTTGAGAATTGTGTTTGAACAAATTTTCAGTGTTACACCCCTTCCTCCCCTTAACGTTTTGGCACCAAAACGCTTTGTCACTAAAACAAGCAGACTGGCTAAAAATGTGGCACTAGACAGTTTCGTTCCAGCGCGAACACTGCTACGAAGGCTGGCACAGGTACATCACTGTCGTCTAAGACTGTAGATGTGAGGAATTAGAAACTACCGATCATCATCTTATAAGTTACCCTTTGTACTCAGACAAGAGTTTGACATCAAAATGGGCTGTCAGGCTGGTAACTATAGCCCACGCGGATCCTGAAGGTTATTATACACACTTTTTCAGGAAGTTCTATGTCGAACTTATTTATTTATTTATTTTATTTATTTATTCATTGGTGTTTAAGGTCACATACTTGTGCACAATGGCTAATCGTGACCGTGAACGTTTTACGGGCGGAGGAAGCCGAAGTACCCAGAGAAAACCACCAAGCATCGACGAGTAACTGTCAGCTCCTCAACATTATAACTCTGTTCAGCCCCGCTCAAGCAGGGTTACAGCGGTTGAAGACATGTACACCATCGAGGCAGTATGCCTTAGTACACGGCGTCATCGTGCCCCCATGTAGGCAACCGGGATAAAGTGCCTTGCCCAAGGACACAACCCGGACACAACGCGGGTCGTGCCGGACGGGAATCGAACTCAGGTCCTCTAGCATAGAAGTCCAACAGTCTACCACTGATCCACCACGCTCACTATGTCGAACTTCAAATTCCTGAATATTGCCATACTAAGGTATGCTTGAAATCTTGAGGTGACGCACCACCACCACAAGCTGTTGTTATACCGAGTTTTAAAAAAAATTAAAAGTACTATCCCTTCTAGAAGCCAGGATTTCTGGTGGTCGTGAACACCTCACCAACGACCTTGTTTGGTACGACAAAGATAGGCGAATCTGTGATTTTATGTACTGAAGAAAACCATAGCATGTAACTCGCTTCAGGTTATCAACTTGTGGTATGATTATATTTATAACTTGACACTCCTGGCATTTAGAATTCTAACTTAACTGAATCTTAACCCTTTGGACCCCGTTAGTATATTATATGCCAGTTTAGAGCAATCAACTGGTAAAGTCTATATTCGTTACTTGGGAGAAGACCAATCAATATTTTCAACGTGCAGCCTTCGGGTTGCATCTTGATAAGTCTACCACACGAACATATTTCTCAGTTGTACGAGTCTATGCTCAACGATAATCGATCTTGTGGCAGAAGTAAACTTCGTACTTATAGGTTATTTAAGAATGAATACACACTCGAGCCGTATCTAATACACACTAAATCTGTAATGAGTAGGCATCTATTTACTCGGCTACGGATAAGTAATCATTCCTTAGCCATAGAAAAGGGTAGGCACGCACAGCCACCAGTAGCTCTAGAAGACCGAACTTGTTCATTCTGTGACCACAAAGTGATTGAAGACGAACACCACTTTGTGATGGAATGCCCTAAGTATAATGTCGCACTACAGAAGTTGTGGGGTTTTATACAACATGGGGAGCGAACATTCCTTGGTATGAATAACAATAATAAGTTTCTCTACATCATGGGAAATGCAGATCCTGCCCTTTGCAATGTGATCTGCTGTGCCGTGCGTGAGTTTTTTCTCTTTCGTAAAAATTCGTAAGAAATATATGTTGTCAGTTTTAAATGATAAATGTAGGCCTAACATTGTCTACTGTATTTGTGCATACTGCCCATGTGGGTGTAATATTGCAATAAATCTATTCTATTCTATTCTATTCTAAATTCACTAAGCAACTATCTACTCTTTGAATTCAGGTCGTATCACAATTATCCTGGACCGGAAAAGCGGTCTTTCGGTCTCAAATGGGCTAATTACACATTATAAGAGCTGTTATGTTCTCTCATATAAATGATGAAGGACACTTAACTTTTGTTTGATATTTATATACCTGGAACATAATTAAGCACCTCCTGAAATGTTTCATGACAGTGAAGTTGCTGTTACTGATTATGCACTACATTTCATCTAGTGAAACATGATGTTTCTGGTTGATAGCGTACCCCAAACACATCCCCTCGTCCATGTGAAGCATGCTTCCCACGAATGTCACAAAAACCCCACTATCATCCACATGCATTATCTGGGTATCAAACAAGAAAATTTGTCACTTCTTTTATCAATAAATGCTGACACGGCAATGAGGAGACTGTCAGAGGCACTAAGGCACTAATATTGCAAATCGTTGGCATGTAAGCAACAGGCATGTCATTCAAAGCTATATTGTAAGGCAACTTGGCTATAGTCATTCTGCCATCAGCAGACTTGTCCGAAAACATTAACAAACCAACGATGTTAAGGACCGCCCAAGGCCTCGACAACCCCGAAAGATCTCTCATCTGGAAGATAGGAGTCTGGCACGCCTCATTATATGCGAACCCTTTGCTTCAAGTGGGGTTTTGAAACGCCTTTCGCTCCCCAACAGGCGTTTGTGAAATAGAACTGTCCGAAACTGTCTCAACGCACTGGGTATGAGATCCAGAGGGGTCATCAAGCGTCCAGCTTTGTCCGATCAGCATCAAAGACGACCTTTGGAGTGGAGTATGGCACGACAACTTGGAATCTCAGGACGTAGAGGAGAGTCCATTGGTCAGACGAGAGTAGGTTTCTGCTTCACGTCACAGGTGGTCGTATGAGAGTGTGGAGGCATAGAAATACTGCTTACGTGCCCAGCAACATCATATCTACTGTTCCTTATGGCGGAGGATCAGTAATGATATGGGGACTCCTCTGTCATGATTGTAACCATGATATGGTGACTATACGTGGGACTCTCAGTGGTCATCAGTACATCCGGGACATTCTCATTCCGGTTGTCGTGCCTGATTTTGACAACCACCCGTTGGCTACTCGCTCTGTATTCATGGACGACAATGAAAGGCCACATCCTTCCCATGCTGTGAGAGCATTTCTTCAGAACAACGCTTTTACAACACTACCTTGGCCTGCAATGAGCCCCGATTTGAATCCCTTAGAACACATCTGGGACTTTCTTGGATGTCGTGTGAAAGCAAGGGACCCGACTGTACAAAATTTGATTGATTTGGAAGCTGCATTGCATGAGTAGTGGCAGCAGTTGCCTCTGGACCGTATTAGAAGGCTCACTGGTAGCATTAGGAGGAGGGATCAGGCTGTCAACCGGGCACGTGATAGACACACTCGCTACTGACGTCAGACACTGCTATTGTGTTCAGGAGATCACAAGTTACATTTTTGTCAGTAATTACCGGCATTGTTTAATCATGGATCGTTCTAGCACCATACTTGTCGAGAGAACATTTTTCCATCAAAAACATAAATGACAGATATGTATAATTAGCGCCATTAAAATACTGCATATTTTCATCATTGTGTTGTCTTTCATTTGTCAATAGACCATTCTTTCCCCAAACAATCACTATTGGCCATCTGAAAGATAACATGAAAGTAATGACAGTTTCTATTAACACCACTGCGAAAAAACAGGGGGTGCTTAATTATATTCCAGGTGTATATTTCTCGGGTTACCAAAATTACATAGTCCACTCCTTGTCTGTGTATCCCGACACAGACAAACATTAGAAATAAAATACGGATATAACATCCTTTCCGTCCCAAAGTTTTAGAGAAGCAAGTACTGAAACATTTGTCGGACCATACAAGGTATGAAATAATAATAAACATTGATTTGAGTCTAGATAATCTGTAAAAGAATATCATGATGTGTGCATAGCTATGTTACTTCAATTAAATGTTCCGTTTTTCTAATTTGTCTTTTGTGTCCACCTTCAGAATTAATGGTTCACTTTCGTGAAGATTTTCTGAGTTTCCACCAGCTACATAATTGTGTATCATTACTTGCTTCATATGATTTTTGTGTGGATGGAACTGCGTTTGCCATTTCATCCTCACAATCAAATAAAATAAGTGATTGATTTGCAGCTTTGGAATTTACAGTTCTGTTTCTGAGGAAAATTTAACCCGTTGAACACTGGTGGTATCTTCCACATTAGTCCAATGACTGCAACTGAAAGAGTCCATGTTCATTGTTTAGGGGTAGACCAATTAATATTTTCAACGTGCAGCCTTAGGGCTGCACGTGGAAAATATTGATTGGTCTACCACACACATGCACTTAGCACCCATAATGAAATTATGACGTGTCATGTTCCTGTTCCTGGCCGGAAAAAACAGCCGCTGGTTTTCAAAGGGTTAATTTGCATGTCCTTTCACTTGTTTACCCCCTACAATCTTGATTTCGTACTGATCTGTTACTGATAATACCAGGGCAATATTTTGGCCCTTGGGAATGGTCTTGTTAAACGTGGGGACTGAAACTGGGAAGATAAGTTTAAAGAAACCTCTATAATTTGCTGTGCCTTGAATTATGAGAAGGCAGTAGAAAAGGGTTACCGAAGTGACGATATTTTTCAGGCAGTACGAACATGCCGTCAAGGTCATCGTAACCACATTAACCTTTTACCCAATACAGACGATATCATAATTTATCTTATACCTGTTGAAGATATAGCCCATGTGTTATAGATTATATATAACACATACCCCTATGTCATTTTGATTGGAGAACGGACTATAGTCTTTTTCTATATTATAATATAATGATGACATTCGCAAAATGGTTTATAAATCGTGTCAAATCTGGTGAAATTGATTATCAAACATATTTTTGTCATAAATCATAAGAATTGAGGCGTAAGTATATCTTCTGTAATTGTTTTCCCAGTTACAGGGCCACTTTCTAAGGGGAACTATACTCTGTCATTCACTTGAATTTGTAGCCTTGTTACGCACCAACAGCTTTTCCGGGCACATCACATGTATTCATGCCCAACAAGAGAAAGCAGTCGACTCCACTCCAGATGAGTCGACATTTTGACACGAAATCATCCCCAAAACCCTTTTAAAAATGCAGAAAAGAACAAAAATGGTCGGTATAAGATAAATACAACAATACCATAGTGTGTTTTGATATGTTTGATATCTCAACTCGTTGAAAGTGAGTTTTTTTCGCTCGACAAGCCTCGCGAAAAAAACTCAATTTCAACTCGTTGAGATATCAAACATATCAAAACACACTATGGTATTATCGTATATTTATGAATTTAAATATTATTTGTTTCAAATTTTTATATATATATATATATGAATTTGCATAATACCCGGACGGATGCGGTCGATTCGTTAGTTACGGGGTTATACTAGAATAACACCAATGATGCCCTGCGCTCCATCGTTCCAGATGGCCAACCCAAACTCGCTCTCACTATTACAGCAGTCCACCATCTGTTTAACCATTTACTTCAGTATCATAACAGACGAAACCGACACTTGCTATTCACAACAATCGGCATTCAAATTTAATTATTTTTCCTTTTTATCTCTTAAATACATAGCTTATGCCCCTTCAACCTAAATTACCTGGTAAACCTCCAAAACAATAGATGGTGTAAACGACGTTTAACCACATACGGAACTATAACATTCTGACAGGATGGATAAGACAGGCGAGGAAAAAAAAAGATGTGCCAGCTTTTGAGGAGTACCTGGATGGATAGTTCGGGTGGTGAGGGGGGGGGGGGGGCTTTAAAGTGAGATCTAAGTCATTGAAGTTGATGGGGCGAATTGGAAAAGGTGAGGTAATAGTGAGCCAAATTTGTAACTTGGGTATAACAGAGACCCTGGAACATTTCATTTTAGTATACCCCAAATAGTTGCCTAGTAGAACAAGACACCTCGGGAAACTAATAGCAAAACCGGATGGTAATATGAAAGATAATTGGACGAGCGATGCCACGTGGAAAAGGGTCAGCTTTGTGGTTAGGGAGGTCGAAAAAGCACCAATGGAGGAATTACGTAATAGTTTTTGACTGAATGCTGGGAGTTAAGGAGGGAGAGTGAGGAAGGAATACACCGGCGGGACACTAGATGAATGCTGACCTCCTTGTTAGAGAACCGCCACAAATCAACGAAAGGCCGAAGAATTGTTATTATGTTATGAACAAAAATTCATGAAACTAGAAAGTAAGTCATTTTTGGAAGAAAAAGGTTAAATAAATTGACAAAAAAACATCCACACCTGGACAATATAGGTTAGTAGAAGTGATAAACATAAATTCTTACAACTGGAAAGTAAGTCATCTTTTACAGACAAATTGTTTTAAAAAAGGAAAAAAAACATCCATAAAAACCTAGACTATGAAGGTTAACCCCCTGCACTCTGATGTTAATGTTTTGCGCAGAAAATATTTCCCACAATGCAGCTTGATATTTTACCGAATAGGCCTTGTTTGATAGAGCTAAGTGAGCCCTATGAAACAAGATATAATTGGTTAAATTCATTGTTAAACAAGAGAAAAACAGAGTAATTAGAGAAAATTCTCTTTCACCACCAGAGTGTCTGGGAGTTAACAGACCTCATCACAGCCCAAAACAACATCTGAACTTGAGATGACTAAGATTAACCTCGGAAAATCCCCAGAAAAAAATATAATTAATCAAGGGTTTAATTGGGCTGGAATAGCGAGAAACAATGCATACTGAGTGCAAATATACAATCTTCAGGGTCATGGGATTCAAAGTAACTGTATGAGATAAACAAAAACTCTAATAAATTGACACGGTCGCTGGCGTCGGCGCACTCGGGGTCAAAGCATGAGCCCCCTCTACTTCGCAGAAGGTGAGCTAACAGCAATAATGCACGAAATGTTTTAATGTATGTACATGACTATACCATCATATACTAATAACGCGTAGTTTCATACAAAGGCTATTTGAAACACTAGATTATATTAAATTCGCAAAAGGAATTTCAGAAGCCTTTCAACGAAGCACGGCCAACGTCTAATTGCCCAACAACGAGGAGGAGATTTGGAAGCGACGTAAAAAGGTCAAAATGGCGTTAAAACTAAAAACAAGAATAGCCATCGGTTAATTTTCTGAGCTCTACAACATTCTAAAATGCGGACACAATTTAATTGTTTTGACGTAGAAACTCACTTCACCCCATGACGTTACTAAACAGTTCGACATTGTGTGTTGGGGATTTTCGAGGACAGCAAAACATTTTAGATACGTTTTGGGGAGATTATATTCCCAAGAATCCGAAAAGGCTGAGACCAAAAATGAGGCTGAAAATAAAAGGTATAGAAAAAACGTAAAATTGGCATCGCTGGCATTGGATGTTAAGTGTGAAGATGAAAACATAAAGGTGCACAACTTCAAATGACCAGAAATAGGTGTGTGAAATTTTATTATCGTTTCCCGTATAAATAGTGCGCAAATGGAACCCCAAAGGAAGGGCTTTTACAGAATAATGTAAAAATAGTTTAAACTTCAAAGTGACCTAAATCGCCCCCCCCCCCCCAGCTATCTACTAATGTTTTAAGCTCTACAACATACTAAAATTTCGGACACACTTTAATTTTTTGACGCGAATGGCACTGGGGTTAAGTTCCAAGGACGGTAAAACAGTTTAGATGTGTTTTTTTGTGGAGATTATATTCCCAAGATTCGGAAGATAAAAATGAGGCTGCAAATAAAAGGTACAGAAACAACATGAAGCCCCAGGGGGCTAGAGGGCGCTCACCTGACATGGTAGCCTAAATATCAACCCAGGGAATTGATTTGAACAAGTTGCATCTGCCCCTCCTAAGAAAAACTCATACCAAATATCCAAAGATTCTGACCAGTAGCTGTAAAAAAAGAAGATTTTTAAAGAATATTCCTCATATTGAACTAAGTAATAATTCGGGCTCCTATAGGGAGCCCAAATATGAACCCAGGGCCTTGGCTTTTACAAACTTATATCTCACCTCCCTAAGGATGCTGAATACAAAATACCAAAAGATTCTAACTGGTGGATGTGAAGAAGATTTTTGAAGAATATTCCTCATATTGAACTATTTATTTATTTATTTATTTATTTATTTATTTATTTATTGGTGTTTAAGGTCATATATTTATGCACAATCGCTAATCATGACCATGACAGTTTTACGGATGGAGTACCCGGGGAGAACCACCGAGCAACGGCGAGCAACTGTCGGCTCCCCAACATACTAACCCCACACAAGCAGGGATAGCATTGGTTGAAGACAGGTGCGCCATCGACGTGAAGTACGCCTTAGTGCACAGTGTCACTGTGCCCCCACATGGGCAATGGGGGTGAAGTATCTTGCCCAAGGACACAACGCGGTTGCCGCAGGTGGGATTCGAACCGAGGACCTCTCGGCTTGCAGCCTGCACCTCTACCTACTGAGCCATCGCGCCCCCTCCCTCATATTGAACTAAGTTATAATTCGGGCTCCCACAGGTAGCCCAAATATCAACCCAGGGACTTCGCTTGAACAAACTTGAATCCCATCCACCCTTAAGGATGCTGCATACCAAATATCAAAACATTCCGACTGCTGGATCTGAAGAAGAAGATTTTTTAATGAAAATTCCTCATTTTGAACTAAGTTATAATTTGGGATCCACAGTGAACCCAAATATGAACCCAGGGACTTGGCTTGAACAAATTGAATCTCACCCCCTAAGGATGCTGCATACCAAATATCAAAAGATTCTGATTCTGGATCTGAAAGAATATTCCTCATACTGCACTAATTTAAACATTTGGGCTCCCATAGAGAGCCTAAATATGGACCCAGGGATTTGATGTTATATGTGAAATTTGAAAGCTTTTGGAGCAGTGGTTTGGGAGAAGCGTTGTCGTAAATGTTTTTCCCATTACCCACAGTGTCAAAAAATGCCGAATACCCTTTGATAAAACCGATAGCAATTTTTTGGATCATTCCATTCTGTTGGTCCTAAGGAAGCTTCACACAAAATAAGAAGTCTTCAGTCAGGTGAGCTAACAACCCGTAACATTTGCATCGCTGGGATCGTGTGTCTAAAATTGAAATAAAAACACAAAGGTGCACAGCAGCAAATAACCTGAAATATGTATGTGAAGTTTCTCCACTGTATGTCTTATAAATACGGCTTTTTGAGGATTTTTAAAAGAATTTGTCAGGGTTTTTTTAGTGAAAATTGTGCAAATACCTAAAAAGTGGGTAAAGCTGAAGAATAGGGGACTTTTCCTTTTATGTAAAAACAACGCATTTTTCTCACTTTTTTTCTACATTTTCCTATTATTAGTCATGTTTTCGATAAAAATGACTGAAAGATATTCACTTTTGAATGAGATTTGAGATAATTTAAACCCTTTTAGTGTTACGGTGCCAGAGATTCTTCTGCATTCTCGCCATTTTGAAGCGTGCGTTTACATAATTTTTTTTCTCTTTGGCTGGCGATGGTAGGTCTAGGGTCAGTGTAGTGAGGGTTAGGGTTAGCTTACCGGTAAGCTAACCCTAGCCCTGACTACACTGACCCTAGACCATGTCGGGAACAGAACAAACAAGAGTACCAAAAACAAACAATACACAGAGCAGAAGCCGAAAAACACAAAAAACATGGAGGAAAGATGAAAGTGAATGTCACAAATCGCACAGGTAAAAACAATTGTTGAGCGGTTATAATTGCCAGTAAAAGTGAATATCTTTCGGTCATTTTATCGAAAACATGACTAGTAATAGGAAAATACAGAAAAAGGTGAGAAAAATGCGTTCTTTTTACGTAAATGGAAAAGTCCCCTATTCTTCAGCTTTACCAAAAAGTGAAACAGTAACGCAGAATACTTACTGGAAACATTTTGATGTCTTATAATTTCGCCATAGGAAATAACCGGAAACCCAACCAAAACATAGAAACTTAAAGAAGTAAATAATGTTCTCATCTCCATGTCTGTGAAAAAAGCTCGAACTAGTTTAAATGCTTATGGTAAAGACTGTCAGGAATATTCAATATACCGAACATAATGACACTTCAGACTGGTTGCACAGGAGCATTATCATCAAGATCAGCCAATAAATTATTTACCTTACAAGTCAAATAAAATTTACTCGCCTCATTTTCATACGCTAGAATATAATTCGATTTTTTTGTTATTTATTAAAATAATTGAAATGCTTGTGCTAAACACTGTCAGAAATGTTCAATACACCGAACACAATTACAAATAAGACTGATTGCATAAGAGTTTCATCGTGAAGATCAGTAAATAAGTTATTTGCCTTCTACTCGTTTAATATGACTCAATACACCCAACACTCAGGTCCAGGATCACGGAATTAGAAAACGGGACTCGGTATAATAATGATGAGAGTCTTTAATGGACGCATAGGTGATAAAGAAGAATGCATCCATGGTGGGGATAAGAAAGCCAATATAATGGAAGGCAGCTGTTGGACTTCACAAGTGAGCTGGGTTTGAAGATTTGATTCTGAACAGGGATGCAAGGTGTAAAGGGAAATGTACCTGAGAGAGGTACGATAGAAGAACAATAATCGACTAGATTCTCATGGATATCGATGTTTGGAGGGAGGTGATGGAGGTATAAGTGGACGATGAGGGTAAAAGGGAGTTGGATAGTGATCACAACTTGATTACAGTTACGATCAGGGGCAAAACAACCCAGTAAGAAACTCATAAAGGAAGCTGACTGAGCGAAGTTTAAAGGAAAAATGAAACCAAAGTTTATGAATGCACACAGGGAGGCCAGTGTTCAGGAAATGGCAGATGCCATAGTTGTGAACCTAGTGGAGGTAGGGGAGGAAAATAATGGAAAGATTAGGGTGCCGACAGGTGACCTTGGGTACAGAGCGAATGACGAATTGAAAATGACCACAAAGGACAGAAAAGTCAAATGAGCTGCGTTAAGGAGGAATGAAAATCTCAAAGGGGTGGACAGCAAGGAAGCCAGGAAAGTAAAAGAAGAATACCAACAAGTACGAAATAAAGTAAATAAGATTAAAGACGATAATCGGAGAGTGCGGATCTGTAATCTTATTAGGACGATAAGAACGACGGGGAGGGGGTGGGGGAGGGAGTTCGAACTTATGTTGGAAATGGGTGAATAAAAGAAACAAAGGAAGTAATTCACAGAGTATTAAAGTAGAGGGCAGGGCAGAAATACAGACGATCAAGACCAAATCGCATCAGAACTACTAAAGCACTGGGAAAAGGTAAACAATAAGCTACGGGGCACGAGGAATCCACCGGTGTGCCAGAATGAGGTCAAGGAAAATTTATCGAACTTCGTGTACAGCAAAATAAAAACCGAGGACGTACGAACGTGGTTTCAAAAGTTAAGGAAATTAAGGAACGGAAAGGCGGGAGGGATGAATGGAATTTTTAACGAGTTCCTAAAAATGGGAGAGAAAAACTAAAAGCCTAATTATCCTATTTAATTTATCCATAGAAAAAACAAGAGGTTCCAAAAGAATGGAGTAAAGCAAGGTTAGACTTATATATATATACACAAAAAGAGGGGGAAAGACGTACTGGATAATTAATGGGGCATCTTGGTCAGTAGCAACACTGGATACGTTTTCTGTAAATACTTGTATGGGAGATTAGGGGATGTGATCGAAGAGAAGAGGTTTATGGGAGAGATCCAGAATGGCTCCCTCACGTTGTCCCAAATGATAGAATCTGAGAAATCCGAAAAGAAAAAGAGGTTTAAGGCCTTTCTGGATGTGAAAAGGCATATGATAGAGTATGGAGGAAGGGTATTGGCGAGAGCTTGAGACCTTGGGCATGGGGGTGGGGTGTGTTTGTTGGAATTCTTAAAGCATTATACAAAGATGTACAAAGTGAACTTACTGGAGGTAACATAACAAAACCTGTGCCTGTAGATAAAGCAGGGGTGTACCCTTTCGCCAATTCTTTTTGCATTGTACGTCAAAGATTTAAGAGACGAACTCCAGCATAGAGAAGAGGGGGTGGCAGTTGGGGATCTGAAGATCTCAACACTATGGGATCAGCCAAGTACCTGGGTATCAGTATCCGCCAGAAACTTTAATGGAACATTCACATTGGTCAAGTTTCCAAGAAGCGTTGGCACACCACGTTGTTCGAGACATAGCAGCATTATTCTGGACCCCTTCAATGCACAGAACATCAATAGATTGGAGAGAGAACAACGCAGATCAGCCAGGTTCGTTATGACAGACAGCCACAGGACCAGCAGTGTGACGACTATGGTGGTCAGTTTTCGACTGAAAACAGTCCAGGAGCGAAAAGCACAAGCTTGCACTGTGGGGGCATAAAGGATTGTCAACAATCCAGTGGGCACCCTCTCTACATACTCGATTTCAGCAGCAGCAGCAGCCTCCATCAGGAGCCACAGTCAGAAATTCCCTGTGCACTATGCCAGAACCTCCACTTAAAAATAGTCCTTCTTCCCCGACTCCACTCGTGTTTGGAATTCCTTACCTCAGATGTCATATCCTGCAACACGAGATTACCCAAAGAGAGAATTGCAGTCCATCAGCTTGAGATAAAGGATACCTACTAGGGTTTAACCGCACTGTAAGAAGCTCGCACTGTAAGAAGCTTCTTTTTAACCTGTACTGGTGGTGCTTTCCCGGGGAACGACTTTCCCCAACATTTTTCAGAGTGGTGTCGCCGTTTCCTTACAATTTCAAGCCCTGGAATGGCTTGATTTTCACAAATATCTAATATAGCGAGTACACACACACTCGTCTCTCCAGGCACAATGAACCTATTTTGGCTGTGTGTAACTCGCGCAGCATATCCCAGACAATAATGTGCACTTCTCTTAAAGTGTTTTAGGACATCAAAATTTTACCGAAGATGGACCCCCGAACCATCTACTACGAGAGGGGGACACCAACTCTCGGGCTTTCCCTTAACGACGTGCTCCGCGACAGCCATCGCTGAGCGTTCCAAACAGGCATTCAGCGTTCAACTATGACCGATTTGCACTGTTCCCTCACTCTTTAATTTCGGAAAACATTACTGCCTGCACTCGAGGGCTCTGCCAACACCTCGCGTTTCATTTAGTACGAAAATATACCAGAGTACGAAACAGCACTTCACCAGGAAGAAGTTTATGCACATGCAAGTACGCATTCATAAATCAAACCACAAACGATACAATTAAGAGACCATAAATAGATATAAATATTGTGATACATTGTTGGTGTTCAGGAAATTGCTATCCCACCACCCATTACTGAAACTAATGGGGTGAAACTATCTCGTAATCACATTTGTATATTATTATTCTGATTTACATTCAATAATATGCTGGCAAACGCTTCTTCAAAGAATTGTTTTTTGACCTGCCGTTAATTACGACTGAGACTCAGGGACGTGGCTAGAGGCTTCTGGTTGCGGGATGTAGAGTAGACAATTTCTAGCTAGGGGAGGGACCGGGAGGGGGTTCCCCCTTCCTGTCCCTCCCCATAGTTGGAAATTCACTACCGAGAAAAATTTAGAAAATGTAGCCATGAAAGGGGGAATAAAATTGATTTTAGTAACTGAAATGCCAACACATTTATGATAGAATTATCAGGTTTTCATTATTTGGTATTATTCTGGGAAATGAATATGCGTGCTAAACAAATGCTCAAGCTAAGAACTTTGAGCAATTCACACCCTCCTAACATTAAATCAGATCTGATGCAGGAATGATGAATTTTTAATGTTTCATCCTTTTGTAACTGTGAATGATGGAATTAACGATTTTACATAATGTGATTTTCTTGAATTGCATTTTGAGGATTTTTTTTTATCACGATAAGTAAACGTACTATAGAAATCTCGTTCCGATTGACATCATGCAGTTATGAAGCTCGATATTACATACACTATAGTTGTAAATAGTAACAGTTGGAATCTTTGCCGATTTGAAACCTAGTTGGAATTTTGGGAAGTAAAGGCGACATCACCAAAGAAGCTCTAAATTCCAGATAGGTTAAATTTCCAACTACTCATGACTTGCCCTCCGAATTTCCAACTATAGGAAATTTTGGCCAGGATTGGGGCGGATACACCCTACTCCACCTCCACCCCCACCCCCGCGGGAAGCCTGGGAAGTGAAGCAGTGCTTGTTTACTTCCGTTAATAAGCTCTATTTTACTGGTGCAATAGGACCCGGACCGAATTTCCAACTATAGGAAATTTTGGCCGGGATTGGGGGAGGGGGTGATACACCCCACCCCACCCCTCACGGGAAGCCCGGGAAGTGAAGAAGTGCTTGTTTACTTTTGTTAACAAGCTCTATTTTACTGGTACAATAGAACCCAGTCACCAATGCTTGGGGTGGAAGTCCTTCACAATGGGCAACACGGGTGTAAATGATTAACTAAATTTGACCTTATCTTCATGCTGTGGTCACGATTAGCCATTGTGCAGAAATGTGTGACCTTAAACACCAGTAAATAAATTACATCTAACGTCAATGTACCTATCATCGTCATGGTCTTAAACTCGTCACTCGCGTTCTCGTGTTAATGTTTTCTGACCTACAAGATATAAGAAAATTACAAGGAAATTATGATTTAATCAAAAGTTTCAAGCAACAGCTGATTGAAGATCTTGAGCAAATCAGATAGTATCGTAAGTACCCTCATAAGATCGAATAGTCGTAACCGGTCCACATGTTTTCGCGAAAATGTTTTCCTCGGGCGACAAACAACCCCATTAAACAAGTAACCACGTGTGTTTGAGACAGGAATCCTAGCCAGACCTCCAATGAAGTTACTCTCCCTGCATCATCAGCGTTCAACATCGACACAAAGGGATAGTTCGGATTTTACGAGATTAGGATAACACTGACGACCTGGTGACTGCAAAAAATCTACAGGGGAATCGATTGTGAAATCTACGGGTTTGAAGCTCACTCGGGACATTAACGACAATTTCTACCGAAACTCACCCTTCAACCCGATTACAAATGTAAAAGGTAAGTTTTATTGAACGTCCATAGAGAAAGGGCGACTGAGGGAGGGAGGAATAGGGAAAGTAAAGGCAGATAAAGACAGACTTGCGGACAGACAAAGCAGACAGACAGACAGGGACTCGTGAGTAGCAATTATAATCAATTTCCTACCAAATCTTTATCTCCGTCATGCCTTATAATATTTCACACCAGTATGCAGCACTGAGAAATTTATTGTGACCATTTTCTACATAGCCCCTCCTTCAATACACACACTTCCGCGCACACTAAAAGGTATAATATCATATCAGATGAAGTATGCTTCAGAATTGGCTGGCGTTTGAAAATTGTGTCTTTTCAATTGGTTTAGTCATCTATAAAGCTGCAAACAAGATTTTGTTATCCGAAAGGAGTAGATGGGAAGATGAGGTCGGAAAAAAATTGCGAGACATATGGACGGAGTGGATGGGTGGGTTATCGTTTTTTGCCGTATTCTTTTATGATGGTTTTATAATGGTATAAAAATAGTAGGAAGATATCCCCGGGTGTATATTGTGAGATGATATGAACACAGGAAATGGGATGGGTGTTGTTTTGAAAACGGAAAAATTTGCAGTGACCAAATCCATTGACATTTGTTCATGTAATCGTGCTAATGAGCTGAAAAGGCAAAAATTAACTAATTAAGGTCCATAACTCCGCTCAGTATGGCCGGATCGTACCAGTTTTCGAACCCATTCAAGACATTGTTAAGAAAGTCTCACATAGCAAAAATTGACTGAATCCATTCATATTTGTTGAAGTTATTGCGCTAACGAGCTGGAAACGGGCAAAATATAACCAATTAAGGGCCATAACTCCGTTAAGTATGGCCGAACTGTACAAGTTTTCGAACCCATTCAAAACATTGTTAAGAAAGTCTCACATACCAAATGTTGACCAAATCCATTGATATTTGTTCAAGTTATTGAGCTAACAAGAAAGTCACGACAGAAACCCGCCCGCTCATTTTTGTGAACAATGCTGAACAGATGTCCTCTAAAATCGTTCAAGTGAACTGCGTGAAACCTTTAGTCGATGACCATAAGACAGCAGAAGTTTCAATTGTAATGTCTCAGGAAGCTATATATTGTCTGTTCATCTCGAATAGGTTTTATTCTGAGCACTAGATGTTAAACCAAAAACGTTTCATGGAAAAAAAATTTCAACCCTAAACCAAGACACCCCAGCCTAGTATCCGGATTTTGTTTGTAACCACCCCCCCCCCCTATAGAATCCCTTTTTAGGATATGTCTGTGGCTACAGAATCCCTTTTCCTGAAATGAGGCTAAGAGTCGTATGTGCGAGTCACTCGAACGAGCAATTGCTCTATAGCTCATTTGCTCGATGGGGTTCGAGTCGTTCGAGCAATATGTGGAGTCACTCGATCGAGCAATTGCCCTAGAGCTCATTTGCCCAATGGGATTCAAGTCGTTCGAGCAGTATGTGCGTGTCACTCGAGGTAAGACGGAATCCCACTTATGGAATCCATTTTTTGGAATCCCTATAGAATCCCTTTTGGGGAAACGTCGGGGTCAGCAGAATCCTTTTTTCGAAATCAGACTAAGAGTCGTATGTGCGAGTCACTCGCTCGAGCAATTGCTCTAAAGCTCATTTGCTCGATGGGCTTTGAGTCGGTCGAGCAATGACTTTTCAGTAACTGCTCGGCAGCTTAATGGCTTTGGGAATGATATAGGCTTTTGTTATACAGAAGGGAGATAACTCTGCATACAGATTATGGGAAACCAAACAATCTGATTGGTTAGTTAGCGCCAGTAAAGTGAACTGATTGGGTGATCCAAATAAATGAAACAACAAAAGTACTCGGAATAGGGTCAGAACTAACAAGAACAGACCAGAAAAGCTAAATATAGTAATAATAAGCAAAGCTGTTCCAGCTGATAGTCTCGTCTACTCTACTGGAGTATACTCCAGGACAAAGGAACATGGTTAGGTAGACGAAAACTATTGCATAGATAGAAGCAGAAAATTCTGAAAGAATTCGAAAAAGTACAACTTGTCGGGTTGTTTGTGGTAATTCTCTGAATCGGGCAATTACAAAGGAACATACCCTTCGAACATACCCCTGTCCCATAAGAAGGTTTTAGGTCACATAGCAACCACGTGCTACAATAGAAACCACCAAGATGGCGGCCTCAAGTATACAAAATGGACGACAGAAACACGTATCACCCCATGCGCAATAACATCACGTGTCACTATTGGGATGACGTCACAACATGGCCGCTCACGCGGGTTATCACGACAACAAAACATGGCGCCACTGGGTCACGTGACATGACGTCACTCCCGGGGTCCGGCACCGGCACCGGCAACCTATACCTGTCCGGGTATATGATATACTACTAGCCACAATCAACATAGTGATTATTCTGCTACTTCCATTGAGATGCGCATGACTTTTGGGATTTTTTTTTAATTTTTAAATTTTTTTGGTTTTTTTAATATTAAATTTTTAACTTTGACCTTGCAGTAGGGCTTTAAAACAGTCAAGACTCTCGGCGTATACTATATTGTTCGGCAGTCTAGTTATCTTGAGCGCAGCTAGGGTGGAATGCTGGTGTTCAAAAGTGTAGGAACAGAAAACTGAAAAATCAAGTCCATAGCTGAAAAATCTCACTTATACATATATCTGCCTCTTTAGACACCATAGGGGGCGTGGTGGCTCAGTAGGTAGAGATGCAGGCTGCAAGCCGAGAGGTCCTCGGTTCGAATCCCGCCTACAGCAACCGCGTTGTGTCCTTGGGCAAGACACTTCACCCCCACTGCACGTAGGGCACGGCGGTGTTGTGTACTAAGGCGTACAACACGTTGATGGTGCACTTGTCTTCAACCAATGCTTGCCCTGCTTGTGTGGAGTTAGTATGTTGGGGAGCTGATAGCTGCTCGCCGTTGCTCGGTGGTTCTCTCCGGGTAGTCCGGCTTCCTCCACCCGTAAAACTGTCGTGGTCATGATTAGCCATTGTGCAGAAATATGTGACTTTAAACACCAATAAATAAATAACAATAAATATTGAACACCACAGACAACTTGCCATTTAATTATGAGAATATGAAGTTAAGCGGGTACTGGGATATCAGGATCCGCTGACTGATGATGCAATGTGTTGGTAACAAATTGGAAGACACAAATTGTATATATAACGTTGATTTATTCGAGGAAATGCAAGATATATTGACCGAGCTGCCGCCAAAAACTGCCCCTCGGTATTTTGTAGGTAGCTTGGTAATTAATAGGCTATTTCGGTGTCTGGATGAAGCGTGTAAGTGATAAATGGGTATCACAAGACATATCACTATAATATTTGATAAAAATAAAACTCCTATCAACTTTTATCCCGGCTTTGGATGAGCAGAACTTTTGCCAATTGCCATTGTTGGCTTTATGCGTTATAATTAGGGTTTTGTGGTATACTCTGATAAGTATCGTTCTGCTGTGCCCGATACACACACAGCTGCAATTGTATTTAGTGTATGTGTATATACAGTATATTTTTTATTTCTTAGATATTTCGGCTCAGTGTCAACAGCTTTAATTTGGCCTTGGTTTTTTGTTGACACTTTTTGTTTCCAAGGTATTCACCCTCTTTACCTGACCAGGTTTTTTTGCAATTGCCGTCATTTTAAGTCTAGTCAAACGTCCGTCAGTCGAAGTTTGGTTTTTAAAATTGTCGGAAACTTAAGTCAGTAACCTTTTATTAATTCGCCGATCCTGTCGGTCAGCCGTTAGTGCTGACCACGTCTCTTGTCTAACGGCAAGTTTTTTTTTTTGCATCGTTGGCGAATGAAAAATCACTTCCGAAAATATTAATTCCTTTTGTAACGATACTGGTCCATAACAATGTCTTCAAGTCTGTCAAGTCAAATCTGGCAATTTCAAAATTCTCCATTCATTTTCCAATTTTTATAATATTATTCTTACTTTCGCAGTTGTTATTTGTCCATAATATTGGGATGTAAGTATGTGTCTGACATGGTTCGAATATTTTGGATTTTAGTTAAGGTAAGAATGTCAATACCAAATATTTGCTGTCTCTGTAAAGCGTCGATAGGCCGGGAACATGACAACCGTTACTTATTCCCGGTTCCTTATTCAACATTCGCTATCAACCGATTTTTGCCAAATAAACTGCATTGTGGGGTGGCACAAATAGATTCATGAAGATGGCCACCAAAATTGAACACCTGATCCTCCCAAAATTGGACACTCTAGGAGCCCAAAAGTGCCGAGTTGCTCCAATTCGCATTTATCAACCGATTTCCACCAAATAAACTGCATTGTGGAGTGGCACAAATAGATTCATGAAGATTGCCACCAAAAGTGGGCACCTAACCCTTCCAAAATTGGGCACCCTAGAAGCCCAAAAGTACTTTGATGCTAAAAATCGCATTTATCAACTGATTTTTGCCAAATAAATTGCATTGTGGGTTGGAATAAATAGACTCATGAAGATTGCCATCAAAATTGGGCACCTGACCCTCCCAAAATTGGGAACCCTAGGAGCCCAAAAGTGCTTAGATGCTAAAAATCGCATTTATCAACCGATTTTCGCCAAATAAACTGCATTGTTGGGTGGCACAAATAGATTCATGAAGATGCCACCAAAATTGGGCACCTGACCCTCCCAAAATTGGGCACCTTAGGAGCTCAAAAGTGCTGAGTTGCTCCAAATCGCATTTATCAACCGATTTTCGCCAAATCAACAGCATTGTGGGGTGGCACAAATAGATTCATGAAGATTGACACTAAAATTGGGCACCTGACCCCCCAAAATTGGGCACCCCAGGAGCCCAAATGTGCTGAGTTGCTCCAAATCGCATTTATCAACCGATTTTCGCCAAATAAACTGCATTGTGGGGTGGCACAAATAGATTCACGAAGATTGCCATCAAGATTGGGCACCTGACCTCCAAAAATTGGGCACTCTGGGATCCCAAAAGTGCTGAGTTGCTTCAAATCGCATTTATCAACCGATTTTCGCCAAATAAATTGCATTGTAGGATGGCACAAATCTATTCGCGAAGGCTGCCACCAAAATTGGGCACCTGAACCTGCATTGCAGGGTGGCACAAATCTATTCATGAAGATTACCACCCAAATTGGACACCTTACCCTCCCAAAATTGGGCACCCTAGGAGCCCAAAGTGCCGAGTTGCTCCAAATCGCATTTATCAACCAATTTTTGCCAAATAAACTGCATTGTGTGGCACAAATAGATTCATGAAGATTGCTACCAAAATTGGGCACCGAGCTCACCCCAACTTGGGCACTTAGGGGTCCCAATGGTGCCGAGTTGCTCAAAATCACATTTATTAGCCAACGTTCCCAATTCCAACGCGCCATGTAAAGCACTGACTATTTCAGTGTTATTTGTAGACAGTTTATCACTGAATACGGGGGCGCGATGGCGTTGCGGCAATCGGTTCTCGTCAGATCACCGAAGTAAAGCAACGTCGAGCCCGGTTAGTCCTCGGATGGGTGACCATCTGAGCGACCGATTCGGACTCCCGAGTTGTGTCCTTGGGCAAGGCACTTAACCCCGATTGTCCACATGGGGGCACGATGACGCTGTGTACTAAGGCGTATTGCACGTCGATGGTGCGCATATCTTCAACCAATCTAACCCTGCCTGTGCTGCAGTGCGGAGTTACGATGTTGGGGAAGCTGACAGCTGCTCGTCGTTGCTCGATGGTTCTCTCCGGGTACTCAGGCTTCCTCCACCCGTAAAACTGGCACGGTCATGATTAGCCATTGTGCATAAGTATGTGACCTTAAATAATAAATAAATAAATAAATCACTGAATACATTTCGCATTCGCTTTGAGTGGTTTATGTCACCCTCGATGCATGAGCCAGAGAGAACTGTGGGTTCGGAATAGAGAACATGAGAACGTTTCTAGGTTGTCCAGAGTTGCTCACATCATTAAAAGCAGTTCTATTCCCACCAGTGGAAGAAGCAGGGAATCGCTAGAGGAAGAGGAATAGTCGAGAGATCATAAAAATTAACACTGAAATCTTGTGATCTTTATTTGAACTATTTTCCTGAATGAACAATATACAACACCCTGTGTATGACATACGAACGGGATCACAAATCCTTGAATTAAGCATGATGCTTAAATAATTAGGCATGTTGCTTAATTAATTAAGCATCATGCTTAATTATTTACGTATCACGCTTAATTATTTATCCAACATTCATGAAATAATACCAAGCAATAAAGCATTCAGTAGTGAAAAATAATATAGTATGATGCTTAAATAATTAAGGATCATGCTGAATTGAAATGCATGATCCTCTCGTAATTCAGCATGATGCTTAATTATTTCGGCATCATGCAAAAATAAGTCAGAATCATACTGAAATATTTAAGCATCATGCTAAAGTAACCCAGTATCTTGCTGATATCGTGTCAATCAGCACATTCAGGTAACCAATCAGTGGCGCCGATACATACACGCTGCTTGTCTTGTCGGATTGGAACAAAGGAGCATGGCTGAGAAACAAGAAAATGTTAATGCAAACATTAAACCGCAGAGTTAGAATCTTGCAGAAGAAATCTTTTGTATACATATCATGAATCTTTGAATTGGATTCTCTTTTATTGATACATAATAAATTAAACACCGAGAATTTTGAGCAGTGCTTGTTTATGTTTGTAAACACGTTATGTTTCACTGTTGAAATATGACTCGTTAATTTTAGTCTGGGGGTATGTGCTCTAAAGTGAGCATGAAAGGTAAGAATGGTTTGGTAAACTTGACATTGTCTTGTGTGGTGACCATGATATAGCCACAGAGACTGAAAACAGCTTTAAACACCAATGAATAATTGTAAATCTGAAAATGCACAGGCACCAGATAGCACGCAGCCCCCCCCCCCCCCAAGTCCCCAATATCAATGACTGAGTTCTTCCACAGTACCTCACACACTATTTTAACCACTTGAGAGTTTTGGTCTCCCAAAAAGGTGAAGGACTATCTTACACAACCGTAGTACAGCAGGTTTGAATCGGGTCCGGTTACCCGATACTTTGCCAGAGCAACTAGTGTTAAATTCCCATAGGAACCGGAGCTTTTGCTGGAGCAACTCTTTCCAGTGCAAAACTTCGGCCCCATACATGTTGACCCACAAGTGGTGTACGTGCTGCATATATAGTATGCTAAGGAATGTATAAAGTTAAAACTAGAAGTCCTGTCATGAACCGTGCGCTTATCTAGGCTTAATTGCGCGTATGAATTGCGCGTAAATGCCATATCGAATGACATCCAAAGCACGGCACGTTCTCCTGGTTACTCATAGCAAACACAGGCAATGTTTCTGCTAATGGACCTCCGTGTTATCCGGAGGTCTATTGGCTGAAACATTGCTTGTGCACAGATCATATGTACAAAATTTGATAGCCTTACTATGGTCATAACGCGTGGATTAACGCGCAGATCGACGTGCTATTTGTGCGCATTTCAAGACAAGACTTCTAGTTTTAACTGTAGTGATATATGTACACACAGGGCTATGGAAATATAGTATGAGTATGTGCTGGGATACCGATGGGTGAAGGTGAGTTTTCCTGATAGTCCCCCCCCCCCCCCCCCGCGAAACGGTTGATATGGCTATTGACGTCGGTACGTCATAATGGGCGCTCGACGTCATAGAAACGTTGACTGCTAGTGTTGTCCACTGCACAATCTGACATAACGTTCTTCGAGTCTGGGGTGTGTCGAGCTTCTCGAACTGGCCTGATATGATAGTAGCGGTATATACCCCTGTAGATCTCATATTAGTCCTTGCTACTGCTAATCGACCGAATACTGTGTACTATCCCGTGGCTAGCATAGGTTGTACGTAATTTTAGCTCAGGCAGTATTATGGGGCGGGTGGACTGTGAGGTAGTCCCTGGTTGTTCACAACTGTAGTATAGTATGGGCGTTATACACCCGTGTAGGTCCCCTTTCGGTCCTTGGTACTACTAATCGACCTAATGCTTCATATTTTTCCTGTAACTGATATAGGTAGTATGTAACGCTAGGTAGTATGTGCGGTTTGTAACTCTGCTGGTTCAATGTTAGCCCTTGGTATCACTCTCCATCTAGGGCGGTGTGCTGGTCCACATATTGTATAGGTAGTACGTTATGCTAGGTCAAGCAATATTGTGGCGAGTGAGTGGGGGTAATGCAGGCTTGTTTAGTATGCACCTTGTTGGTCTACTGTTATCACTTTTACCACTATGCATCTACGGCTTTATATTATCATATAACTGATATATGTAGTACACAATGCTTGGTCAAGCAGAGTTTTTTTTGGAGGGGGGGGGGGGGGGGTAATGCATGGTTGCCCATTGTGCTAGTATAGGTATGTACTCCCACTGGTTCAGTTGTGGTCCATAGTACTATAGATCCACTTAAGCGTTATACTGTCCTTAGTAGGTATGGATAGTACGTAATGTTAAGTCACGTAGTGTTATACTTGGTTGTCTGGTTGTGTAGTACAGAGAAACTCTGTGTATCCCATAAGTCTACTATTATCCCTTAGCAATGACTTTTCAGTAACTTCTCGATCGCTTATTATGGGAAATTGGAATAAGTATGAAAAGGTTGTTCGAGCTAGCAGTAGTGGAATGATAGTGATATGAATTGCGAGCCGCAGCGGCAGCAATGTAATGGTAGGCACTATGAGCTGTAGTAGTACCATAATTTAGTAATGGTTGAAACACAGGGCAGAATAGTAGTTGCCGATAGTTATAGTACGAGGTAGTAATGGTCCTCAACTATAAGGGTTATAGACGTCTATAGTATTGGGTGACTACAATAGTGTTGAATCAAAGACAGATGGTGGTGACTAAGGACAAGTAGTGGCCTTGAAGCTACGAAGATCTCGGAGGGGTGGGGGGTGGACTCGGCTAAGGAGGCTGGACCAAACGGGGTACTTGGAGTCATAATTATCTCAGACATCCTGGAAAAGATATCCTGGAAAAGATATCCTGTGAGGATATCCTCAAAAGCTATCCTCAAATAATATATTACCATGTCAAAAGTATCCTCATATACCCGTGCATTGCAAGTTGGAAGGAGTTGTTTTGACTTTGAATAAAGTTTAAAACTGTCGCATGTAACAATGTTATAGCGAATAAATGGGATAATTAAAACACTCTACCGTGTTTACTGTTGTTTTATCTTGTTATTCAATTCCAGTGAATGAAAGCGAACATATCTAAATACCACAAACTGACATCCTTACAGTAAGGGAGTCTGAAAACATTGGCTATGAAATTCAAGCCTTTATTCGTAGATTATTCAAGCGATAGTCGGTAGGATGGGGATGAGGATGTCATAGACCGGTACTCACACCTTTATTCAGTGGTAAATGACACTTCACATAACACATTGTGAAAAGGCAGGAAACTTGCACGTTTTGAGATGATCATAAAGCAGGCCAGGGGCGGTGGAGCCAGGGAGGGGACACACAGCCCCGCCCCACACACTTTTTTCACCAAATATAGGTACATAAACGGCATTTTCTGACATAACATACACAACTATGGACACTACTCATTTCTTTCTCATCAATTCTCATTCGATTCAATTCAATCCAAAGTATGCAAATTGGGTGGACGCCATAGAGTAGTGTGTACCAAAAGGTGGGATATATGAAGGCCAATGCTACTCTTAAATCAAAAACGAAAAAAAAAATAAATCCACTACCACTACCCTAATCTGTGGCAACACCCGAAGACAGCCAATGTAACACGAAAACAACTCATGCCACACGATTCACGATGGACCGGTCAATATCCAGTATTGCAAAATAATGACAATAAGGTTGAGGTTAGGTTGAGGTCGCTGAGGTTAGTGTCTTAAATAGGGTGTGAATAAGGGTGATGGGTACCGTAAATAAATTTGTATATTTTGCATGAATAAATCGCCCCAGAACTATCCCCCCCCCCCCGCCGCCCCGAAAAAAAAAAAATTCGAACCTACACCCTAGTGGTACCCAGAATCGTGTGACCACCACCCTTTTTGATGTGACTCCCCACTTTTTTGAGCTTCCGCCGCCTCTGTAGCAGGCCTATTTTACAGAATTCAAAACAGTATGTACTAACACATGAGCACATCTCGATACGATAATGACACAGTTTCTTATATGTAAGGTATCCTAGCTTGCACTTACAGGCTTAGATGAACGGAGTGACCTGATTGAGCCTAGATTTGGTCAAAAGCAGATGTCTAGACAGAATTGGGGGGGGGGGGGGGTGGGAGGGGGGAGGATAGCCACTAAACTTGTAGTAGTGCTACAAGTCAATAGTAATTGTACGAGGTAGTAATGTCAAAAGGCTGCAAGGGAGAAGACTATAGTATTGGTTAAATACAATAGTATTGGATCACACTTCAGATGGTGGTGACCATGGACGAGTAGTGGTCTTGGAACTTGGAAAGGTGTGGGGTGGTTTAGAAGATCGGATCAAACAGGTACTAAAAACCATAACTATCATCAGATAGATATCCCGCAAAAGGTATCCTATAAAGGGTATCGTCAACAGGTATCTTCAAAAAGTATCTTCAAAAGGTATCCTCAAATAGTACAATACTATGGGTCCTCAAATACCGAGTCGTAGAGCAGTAAGTAGAGTCACTCGTTCGAGCAATTGCTCTATAGCTCATTTGCTCGATGAGATTCGAGTCGCTCGAGCGATCTGATGTAACTACCGCGTCTTTCGTATTTTAAGTAGGCGTGGCAGAAAACTATAGTGTTCGGTAAATAAAGTCGATAGGACAGATCACGGTGATTTTTAGTAACCAGCAGTAGTGATCTTAGAGATGTAAAGGTCCAGAATCCAAGCTTTACCCACAACCCCAACAATACCTCCTGGCCTAGCATTAGTAAACTACTTGTACCAACTGTGGTCCAGCACCAGAATATCTAAGATAGATATTTGTACTAAGGGCTAACACTTGACATATAGTGCACAAAGAGTTTCTCCTATACTACTCTACCAGACAACCAAGTATAACACTGCGTGACTTAGCATTACGTACTACTATTTAGGATAGTATAACGAGTAGGTGGATCAACAGTAGGCCTACTATGGGCTACCACTGAACCCGCGGGAATACTGACCTTACATCATACACTACTACATTATACAACCATCCATTACCCCTCCCCCACAATACTGATTGACCTTGCATTAGATACTACCCTTACCAGCCATATGATAAAATAAAGGCCTAAGATGGATAGCGGTATTATTATTTATTGGTGTTTAAGGTCACATACTTGTGCTCAATGGCTAATCGTGACCGTGACAGTTTTATGGGTGGAGGAAGCCGGAATACCCGGAGAGAACCACCGACCAACGACGAGCAGCCGTCAACTTCCCAACATCGTAACTCTGACCTCTGCACCGCAGCACAGGCAGGGTTAGATTGGTTGAAGACAAGCTCACCATCGACGTGCAGTACGCCTTAGTACACAGCGTCATCGTGCCCCCATGTAGGTAATCGGGGTTAAGTGCCTTGCCCAAGGACACAACGCGGGAGCGCGAATCAGTCGCTGAAATGGTTACCCATCCAACTACTAACCGCGGTCAACGTTGCTTAACTTCGGTGATCTGACGAGAACCGGTTACCCCGACGCCACCGTGCTCCCAGATAGCGGTATTAAGGGCTAACAGTAGACCAACAGGGATATAGACCGTGCATCACATACCACTACACTACACAACCCTGCATTGCCCCACCCCACGTCACAATACTACCAGGCCTTGCTTAACGTACTACCTACACAATCGGTGGGTCAGGCCACCACCCTAGATAGATAGTGAAACGAAAGGCTAACATTGAACCAGCAATGATGCAAACCGCACAACCTATACTTCCATACTAGACAACTATGTATTGCCCCACCACAATACTGCCCAGGCTAGCATTACATATTACCTATACCAGTTACAGAAATATATGAATCATTAGATCGATTAGTTGTACCAAGGATTAACAGGGGTACATAACGTCCATACTACACTACAGTTTTAAACAACCAAGGACAACCTCGCCACACCACACAAGACGACCAGGCATTACCTTCACCCACCCCATAAATACCGCCTGGACTAGCATTACGATGGCACCATTCCATCAATACACAGGATAAAACAAACTCCTTAAATATGTATAAGCTATTTAGTCTGCTTCACAGAGAGTCAGAAATGCTCCCTCTTCAAGTTCGCTTGGTTTCCCAAAAGAAACTCTATCGTCATCAAAAAAAGAGCACGCAGATTAAACACCAAACACCACTCTGAGGATCCACTTAATTAAAAAAAGATGTCATGATTACTTTTCTGAAGCAATTTTATTACTTTATTACTGTCGTTGAGTGAACATTATCGTTGAGTGACGAGCCCACAAAGCTCATTGAGTTTTTATCGCATTCTTCTGTATTGAAAAAACTAAAACCTGGCATAATTTCATGGGAAACACGCGGGGAGAAAGCTTCCCAAGAAATTATGTCAAGTGTTAGTTTTTTCAATACAGGAAAATTCTTCAATCTCGGAACTTGACACATGAATGATAATTATTATGAGATCATTGAGGCCAGAACTTTCAGTTCAGCATTTGTAATTCATGCACTTCAATAATATGCCAGTATACACTACGCCATAGTGTATATAGGCATATTATTGAAATGCACGAATTACAAATGCTCAACTGAAAGTTCTGTCATCAGGTATTAGAACCACCAGAGAAAACAACCTTTGAAAATATTTTCTACATTTCAAACGCAACATTTTGGGGGAAGATTGTCATACAATTGTAGTGGTACCAATCGACTTACGGTTGGTGCGAATCGACCGAACCGACGGTACCAATCGACTTTTTGGACGGTACCAATCGACTTTCGAGATGGTACCAATCGACTTTCGAGATGGTACCAATCGACCGCCCGATGGTACCAATCGACCGTTCCCCGTAGGGGCATATACGGCTACTATCATATCAGGCCAGTTCGAGAACCCCGAAACCCCGATCATGGCGTCGCGACGTCAATAGCAACATTAACCGTTTCACGGGGAAAACTTTTAAGAAAACTCACCTTCCCCCATCGATATTTCATCACGCAGTCACACTATTCTACTCAAAGTTTGCTAAGCACCAAGTACATCCAACTACCTATTTTACGTTTTAGTTGAAATATTGTAATGAAAAGCGTATATATGTTTTATTAATTATATCTTTAATGATTTTAGTACAGAAATTAAGATTTTATTTGTGTTTGACATCATTTTTTAGCTTTTGAATACGATAACCATCGAAAATGGATATTATTGGTAAAAGTAGAAATTTTTCAATATGCCAAAAAGTTGACGGAGCGAACTGGTATGGCTTCAATGTCGAGTATGGGACCCATTACTGTTAATTACAGATTGACAACGCCTTCTCATGCTCCCTGGTGGTCCTTTGCGGGATGTTGTTCCATTCTTGGACCAGCATGGCAACAAGCTCCTGGACACTTCTTGGCTGGACTGGATGGGCTGGAATTGCAAGATGCAACTCATTCCAGACATGTTCGATTGGATTGAGGTCGGGGGATCTTGCTGGCCAGTCTATACGCTCAATCCCTTCCCTTTGTCGGTAATCCCCGACAGCATGGGCAACACGAAGACGGGCATTATCGTCCACCAGAATGAATCTATCACCCACTGCCCCTGCATACAATCTGACGTGGACATCCAGGATTTCATCAATATACCGTTGTGCAGTCAATGTACCACGTTCAAGGACACAGAGCTCTGTACAACCATCCCTGCTGATGCCGCCCCAGACCATGATTGACACTCCACCATAGCGGTCATGCTCAGCAATGTTGGCTGCATGGAATCGCTCTCCTGGTCTTCTCCATACCCTAAAACGCCTATCTGTGTGGTCTAGTACCTTGACTCATCTGTAAAAAGGACAGGTCGCCAGTCTTCTCTGGTCCATCCAACGTGGTCCATGGCCCATTCATATCGTGCATGGTGGTGGTTCTGGGACAGTGGAATGCGAATACATGGTCTTCTCGATCGGAGACCACCTTCGTGCAAACTTGCCCGGATAGTCTGCGTTGAAACATTTACCCCGGCTGCATTCTGAAGGTCACTGCGAAGCTGGGTTGCTGTGGCAAAGCGGTTCCTATGGGCCTGAATGATCAAAAACCGGTTTTCAGCTGCAGATGTTGCCCTGTCTCTGCCACCATGGTGCCGTCTTACTGGTGTGTCATACTGCTGAAATCTTGCCCAGGGTCTGGTGATCACGTGTGGTGCACACAAAGGGTTTCACCAACCTGACGATGGGTAGCCCCTTGCACCACCATCCCAACAGCCCGCCACATTTCTCCTTCAGACAAATGTCTTCTTACATTTGCATTTTCCATATTCAATAGGGGCGTGGCGGCGTTGCGGTAACCGGTTCTCGTCAGATCACCGAAGTAAAGCAACGTCAAGCCCGGTTAGTCCTTGGATGGGTGACTGTTTGAGCGATCGATTCGGACTCCCGCACTGTGTCCTTGGGCAAGGCACTTCACACTGATTGTCCACGTGGGGGCACGATGACGCCCTGTATTAAGGTGTACTGCACGTCGATGGTGCGCATGTCTTCAGCCAATCTAACCCTAGCTGTGCTGCAGTGCGGAGGTATGATGTTGGGGAGCTGGCAGCTGCTTGTCGTTGCTTGGTGGTTCTCTCCGGGTACTCCAGCTTCCTCCACCAGTAAAACTGTCACCGATATGATATGACCT
Organism: Pictodentalium vernedei; assembly: GCA_031216915.1. NCBI lineage: Eukaryota > Metazoa > Mollusca > Scaphopoda > Dentaliida > Dentaliidae > Pictodentalium > Pictodentalium vernedei. Next base: position 186,446,244 of record CM062291.1, read on the forward strand.
TGGCTGTTAATGTGTCGTTAAACCCTAAAAAATAAATAAATAAATTGCCATATTTAATCATTACATCACAAGGGTTTGTGTTGAAATGAAGACTGAATACCCTACACAGGACATGTACATGCAGACAGTACACAAAAACATCATGAAAATCAAGGGGTACATGCTTGTCATGACTGTCATGAAAAGTCTGCCTGTCAAAAGAGCTAATGTAAACAATGGGGACCATCTCAATACATTCCTCAATCATATCCAAGGAAAATATCGCAAATATGTCACAAGCAAATTCCACAATGATGTGTCAAATATTTGGTGCTTAGCAAACTTTGAGTAGTATATATACTCACAGACCTGTGTATACATATATCACTATACATACCTTAGCACACTGTATATGCAGGGCGTACACCAATTGCTGGATAAAGATGGATGGGGCCGAAGTTTTGCAAAGGAAAAAGCTCTGCTTCCTGTGGGAATTTAACACTAGATGCTCCGGCAAAGCTCCGCGTAGCCGAGCATGATTCACACGTGCTATACTGCTGGTTGTGTAAGATGGTCCTTCATCCTCCCGGATCACAAAACTCACAACTGGCTAAGATAGCAAGTGAGGGGGCTATATAAAAATTTGGTCATGGCTTATGCAAATTAGATTCTGTGTCATTACCAGACTGTTTTTACAGCAACCAAGTCCCAATATGAGAATTTTATGGCATTTTACAGTTTTTCTAGGTAGCTTCACAGTGAATGGTGTTGGAACTTTGAAAAAAAACCTTTCTAAAAGGAACTGTCTAAGATTACTCAAGCCCCGAAAATGTGTACGACACCCTGTCAACCAATGGGAAATGTACCAGAAGAAAGATTTAGCTAGGGTTTCATAAAGATGGTAGCAACCACGTGGGACCACAATAAGTTGGGCATTGTGTTGTCATTGTGCCTGTTGGAGTGGCATAATCCAGCTGTTGAGGATGTTTCTCGTGTATATGGTACAAATAAATCATGTCTGTAAGCGGAATTCCATCCACATGAGCTGGTTTTCGTTGGGTTGCACAGAAGAACCCAAGGCGTAGATCCAAATCGAACCTTTCTAAGGCTCATGTAAAGGTTCGAGGATAAGATTGGTAACTTGTGGTCTGGGTATTAATTGACCAGAGGGCGCTAGGTGCTGGTGACTGGGATTGATTAAGTAGAACCTAATTGACTCCGGCAGAGTCTCGATGGACTAGTTGTTGATAGGCCTTACCCGATGTAGCTTCACTTGTATTGGCAGTCAACTTTGCATTCCAAATTTTGTATATGCCAGGATTCAGAAGGGAAAGACATTTGTGACCAGCGGTCTGTCATTAAATAACTGTTATACATGACCAGGCCAGTCAGAGTTTAGGTAGACATGGTGTCACACGTGTGTTTAGTGTGCTTGTAGCTGGCGAGAAGAGATCTGGAGGGCTTATGGATCGAAATGTGAATAACCACCAGTTTAGACAAGAGGAATATTGTTACCCTTACGCATAATGGCTGACTTGGTAAATTGGCAATCAACTGCACTCTTGTTTATGGTGAGTTGGACAGTAAAGTTCTGTGTGGGGTCCCAGTTGGTTAAGACCCATACTCGTGGGAATATTGGACATCCCTAATTTCCCCATTATTGGAATGCTATGAAATGGATCATATGACTCGCTGGATAGGCAAGTGATAGTGTATGGTTGTTGCTTTTGAACGGAGTTCTCCTATGGAGGATATGCGGCATGATACTCCGCTAGCGGATTAGTACATTCAAGGAACTGCAAGTGAGTACAGGATAGGAATATGTAGTCTTGAGACCAAAATCAGTTGTTTGCATGTTTTTGCCATGATCTTCTTGCATTGTTTATTAGTAGTTTGTATCTGGCAAGATCAGCAGAGGGAACGTCAGTGATGTTCCTAAAATAAAACTTTTGGAAGACATGTTCTCCTTTTTTGTGTTATTGTGGTCATCATATTATCTAGATATTTGGACACCTTGGCTTTCAAGTTGCATTGTACTTTACCTGACACTATAACTAAAACAGCGAGTGCTAGAGACGATGATGCCATGGGAAGAAAGAGACATTTAACTAAGAAGATCGGAATGGTCACAGACGACGCCAGATGGAACTGGGCAGGGGGTTTACTTACAAACTGCTTAATGAAGTTCAGCAGATGAAATCTTAGAGTAATATAGAAATATAGTTATTGCCAATATGCAGCCTTTAAGTAAAACAAGAGGCCCCAGGGGGCCTTAGGAGCTCACCGAATGTTCCATACTGTTAAGACACGAATTTTATCAAAAGCTATTCTTAAGGTTCTACAGAGTAAATCTATACTCTCTGTGGAGATAAAAGATCAACAGGACTGAATGGACAATGCTGCTTATCAAATATCAAAAGATTCTGAAGATGGTTCTGAAGAAGATTTTTGAAGAATTTTCCTTGAATTGCACAAAGTAAACATTCACGCCCCCAAAGTGAGCCCCAATATTGATCAAAAGTCTCAATTTGAACAAACGTGAATCCAACCCATACCAAGATGCTGCATACCAAATATCTAAAGATTCTGCCCACTGGTTCTGGTGAAGAAGATTGTTAAAGATTTTTTCTTAAATTGCACTAAGTAAAAATTCACACCCCCATAGTGATCCCCAATACTGAACGGGGGATTCAATGTGAACAAACTTGAATCAGACCCATACCAAGATGCTATATACCAAATATCAAAAGATTCTGGCCATTGGTTCCGGAAAAGATTTTTAAAGAAACTTTCTTAAATTGCACTAAGTAAAAATTCACACCCCTTTAGTGAGCCCCAATATTGATCGAGGGACTCAATTTGAACAAACTTGAATCAGACCCATACCAAGATGCTGTATATCAAATATCAAAAGATCCTGCCCATTGGTTCTGGAGAAGAAGATTTAAAAAATTTTTTTCTTAAACTGCACGAAGTAAAAATTCAGGTCCCCATAGTGAGCCCCAAAAGTGAGCAAGGGACTCCATTTGAACAAACATGAATTAGACCCATACCAAGATGCAGTATACCAAATATCAAAAGATTCTGCCCACTGGTTCTGGAGAAGAAGATTTTTCCTTAAATTGCACTAAGGAAAAATTCATGCCCCTATAGGGAGCCCCAATATTGATCAAGGGACTCGATTTGAACAAACTTGAATCAGACCCATACCAAGATGCTGCATACCAAATATCAAAAGATTCTGCCCATTGGTTCTGGAGAAGACGATTTTTAAAGAATTTTTCTTAAATTGCACTAAGTAAAAATTCACGCCTCCATACTGAGCCCCAATATTGGTTGAGGGACTCGATTTGAACAAACTTGAATCAGACCCATACCAAGATGCTGCATACCAAGTATCAAAAGATTATGCCCACTGGTTCTGGAGAAGAAGATTCTTTAATAATTTTACTATAATTCATACGGTGCTATCAGAGTTATGCCCCATGCCATTTCATTTGAACAAACATGAATTGCCTTATAGTAATGAAGATCCACATGAAGCTTCATGAAAATCAGACCAGTGGTTTTAGAGGAGAAGTTGTTTGAAAAATGTTCGGATGACGATGGACGGCAAGTGATAAGTTGAGCTTCCTTCGGTGAGCTAAAAATTCCTCATATTGACTAAGTTATAATGCGGGCTCCCACAGGGAGCCCAAATATGCACCCAGGGACTTGGCTTTAACAAACTTGAATCTCACCCCCTAAGAATGCTACACACCACATATCAAAACGTTCCGACTGCTGGATCTGAAGAAGATTTTTAAAGAAAATTCCTCATTTCGAACTAATTTACAATTCAAGCTCCCACAGTGAGTTTAAATATGGACCTAGGGACATGGCTTGAACAAACTTGAATCCCCCCCCCCCCCCTGCTGGATCTGAAGAGTTATCATTCATGCTCCCACAGTGAGCCCAAATATGGATGTAGGGACATGGCTTGAACAAACTTGAATCTCATCCCCCTAAGAATGCTGCATACCAAATATCAAAACATTCCGACTGCTGGATCTGAAGAAGAAGATTTTTAAAGAAAATTCCTCATTTTGAACAAAGTTATAATTCGGGCTACCACAGTGAGCCCAAATATGAACCCAGGGACTTGGCTTGAACAAACTTGAATCTCACCCCCCTAAGCATGCTGCATACCCAATATCAAAAGATTCTGCCTGCTGGATCTTGAGAAGAAGATTTTTAAAGAAATTTGCCTGAAATGCACTGAGTTCAAACTGGGCTCCTATACTGAGCCCAAATATGAACCCAGAGGGCCGATTTGAACAAACTTGAATCAGATCCACCCCACAATGTTGCATACCAAATATCAAAAGATTCTGCCTGCTGGATCTGGAGAAGATTTTTTAAGAAATTTGCCTCAAATGCACGAAGTTTAAACTGGGCTCCTATACTGAGCCCAAATATGAACCCAGGGGGCCGATTTGAACAAACTTGAATCAGATCCACCCCACAATGTTGCATACCAAATACCAAAAGATTCTTTTCTAAGAAATTTGCCTGAAATGCACTAAGTTCGAAATCGGGCTCCTGGATCTTGATAAGAAGATTTTCAAAGAAATTTGTCTGAAATGCACCAAGTTTGAATTCGGGCTTCTATAGTGAGCCCAAATATGAATCTAGGGAGCCGATTTGAACAAACATGAATCAGATCCACCCCACAATGTTGCATACCAAATATCAAAAGATTCTGCCTGCTGAATCTGGAGAAGATTTTTTAACAAATTTGCCTGAAATGCACCAAGTTCGAATTCAAGCTTTTATAGTGAGCCCAAATATGAATCCAGGTGGCCGATTTGAACGAACTTGAATCAGACCCATTCCAAGATGCTGCATACCAAGTATCAAAAGATTCTGCCCACTGGTTCTGGAGAAGATTTTTTAATAATTTTTCTATAATTCATACGGTGCTATCAGAGTTATGCACCATACAGAGCCTCCAAGGGACATGGCCATTTCATTTGAACAAACCTGAATTGCCATATAGTAATGAACATCCACCTGAAGTTTCGTGAAAATCGGACCAGTGGTTTCAGAGGAGAAGTCGTTTGAAAAATGTTCACGACGACGGACGACGACGACGGATGGAAAGTGATAAGTTAAGCTCCCTTCGGTGAGCTAAAAACCCCATAAATAATGTTGCAACAAAGTTCATTTCAATTTTAAAACTATACTAGCGAAAAAATGGAACTAAAGATTTTTTCTACAATAAATATTTCAAATATATTATGGATGATTATTTCATTGCTTGGATTTTGATGTTATTCCTATACTGATTCAATTTTGATGAGTTTTGTTGTCTTAACACAGACAGCGTTTGCATGGATAATGTTCAAAAGTGGGTACCTTACGCCATTTCCTGATCAAAATCAATAGCGGGTATGCCCACCCGGGCTTCAGTCGCTGCTCCAACTCCCCTTACCATTGACCCCATCAATTTGTTTTGTGGTCTTTTGTGAGATGTTATTCCACTCCCGAATAAGTGCCTGCACGAGCTGAGCGACGTTGTCTGGGATATTGACGTGCTCCCCAACCCTCCTGTCCAGCTCGTCGGGGACAAATCTGGACTGTAGGGTGGCCAATCGAAAACTGGGACATTATGTTGGTTGAGGAAGTCTTGACAAACCCTGGCAACGTGCGGCCTCGCATTGTCCTGCAGCAACGTAGGGTTACGCGCATGGATAAGTTGAAGGCCGTGAGGACCTGATCCCGATATCTTATGGCTGTACGATTTCCCTGGATGACCGTTTTCACGCCACGAGAAATCCCCCCCAAACCACAACAGGACCTCCCCCGAATCTGTTGTTTTCCCTAATGCATGTGTCAGAATATCGCTCACATGGACGTTGATAGCATCGTTCACGTCCATCCGACCCGTAAAGCGTGAACCAGTCAATAACCCATTTCCAGTGGACGAAATTAAACCAATTTGTTGCATGTGCCCGTAGTCATTGTAATCGATGTTGACGTCTCCTGGGTGTAAGTTGCGGACCAATGTAGGGACGCTGTGGCATTAAATTGAACTTCCGTAACCGATTCCTAACCGTTCTTGGACACATTTGACAGACGACCATGATTGCCTACACCCTGATTCGCCGTCCCCATCATCGTCTGAAATCGGTTACCGAGGTGTTATAGACGTATGCCTCTATCTTGATGTGGTGACGTAAAGCGCGAACGTCCACTCCTGGGATGGTCAGCCTAATCTTCATGTGGCTCTGAGATGCCGAACTAAATGAACTATCATTGATTCATGGACTCCAAATTGCTGGGCCTCTAGGGTGCCCAATTCTGGGAGGGTCAGGTGCCCAATTTTGGTGGCAATCTTTGAGAATCTATTTGTGCCACCACATAATGCAGTTTATTTTGCGAAAATTGGTTGATAAATGTGATTTGGAGCAACTCAGCATTTTTGGGCTCCTAGGGTGCCCAATTTTGGGAGGGTCAGCTGCCCAATTTTGGTGGCAATTTTTATTAATCTATTTGTGCCATCCTACAATGCTGTTTATTTGGCAAAAATAGGTTGATAAATGCGATTTGGAGCACTTCTGGGCTCCTATGGTGGCAATCTTCATGAATCTAATTGTGCCATACCACAATGCAGTTTATTTGGCGAAAATCGGTTGATAAATGTGTTTTGGAGGAACTCAGCACTTTTGGGCTCCTAGGGTGCCCAATTTTGGGAGGGTCAGCTGCCCAATTTTGGTGGCGATTTTTATGAATCTATTTGTGCCACCCTACAATGCTGTTTATTTGGCAAAAATCGGTTGATAAATGCGATTTTAAGCACTTTTGGGCTCCTATGGTGGCAATCTTCATGAATCTATTTGTGCCATACCACAATGCAGTTTACTTGGCAAAACTCAGTTGATAAATGTGTTTTGGAGGAACTCAGCACTTTTGGGCTCCTAGGGTGCCCAATTTTGGGAGGGCCAGCTGCCCAATTTTGGTGGCGATTTTTATGAATCTATTTGTGCCACCCTACAATGCTGTTTATTTGGCAAAAATTGGTTGATAAATGCGATTAGGAGCAACTCAGCACTTTTGGGCTCCTTGGGTGCACAATTTTGGGGGTTCAGGTGCCCAATTCTGGTGGCAATCTTCATGAATCTATTTGTGCCACCCCACAATGCAGTTTATTTGGCAAAAATCGGTTGATAAATGCAATTTGGAGCAACTCAGCACTTTTGGGCTGCTGGGGGCCCAATTTTGGGAGGGTAAGATGCCCAATTCTGGTGGCAATCTTCATGAATCTATTTGTGCCACCCCACAATGCAGTTTATTTGGCAAAAATCAGTTGATAAATGCAATTTGGAGCAACTCAGCACTTTTGGGCTGCTGGGGGCCCAATTTTGGGAGGGTAAGATGCCCAATTTTAGTGGTAATCTTCATGAATCTATTTGTGCCACCCCACAATGCAGTTTATTGGCAAAAATCGGTTGGTAAATGCGATTTGGAGCAACTCAGCATTTTTGGGCTCCTAGGGTGCCCAATTTTAGAAGGGTCAGGTGCCCAATTGTGATGGTAATCTTCATAAATCTATTTGTGCCACCCAACAATGCAGTTTACTTGGTGAAAATCGTTTGATAAATGCAATTTAGAGCAACTCAGAACTTTTGGGTTCCTAGTTTGGGAGGGTGAGGTGCCCAATTTTGGTATCAATCTTCCTGTATCTATTTGTGCCACCCCACAGTGCAGTTTATTTGGCAAACATCGGTTGACAAATGCCATTTGGTGCAACACAGCACTTTTTCGCTTGTAGGGTGCCCAATTTTGGTGGTAATCTTCATAAATCTATTTGTGCCACCCAACAATGCAGTTTATTTGGTGAAAATCATTTGATAAATGCAATTTGGAGCAACTCAGCACTTTTGGGCTCCTAGGGTGTCCAAGTTTGGGAGGGTGAGGTGCCCAATTTTGGTATCAGTCTTCCTGTATCAATTTGTACCACCCACAATGCAGTTCATTTGGCGAAAATTGGTTGATAAATGCGATTTGGTGCAACTTGGCACTTTTGGGCTCCTATGGAACCCATTTTGGGAGGGTCAGGTGCCCAATTTTGGTGGCAATCTTCATGAATACATCTGTGCTAGTTTATTTGACAAAAATCATTGAAAAATGCGATTTGGAGCAACTCAGCACTTTTGGGCTCCTAGGGTTCCCAATCTTGGGGAGTCAGGTACCCAATTTTGGTGGTAATCTTCATGAATCTATTTGTGCCACCCCACAATGCAGTTTATTTGGTGAAAATCAGTTGATAAATACAATTTGGAGCAACTCAGCACTTTTGGGCTCCAAGGGTGCCTGATTTTGGGAGGGTCAGGTGCCCAATTTTGGTGGTAATCTTCATGAACCTATTTGTGCCACCCCATAAAGCATTTTATTTAGCAAAAAATGGATTGATAAATGCGATTTGGAGCAAGTCAGCACTTTTGGGCTCCTAGGGTGCCCAATTTTTGGGGAGGAGGAGGGGGGGGGGGGTCAGGTGCCCACTTTTGGTGGCAATCTTCAGGAATCTATTTGTGCCACCCTATAATGCTGTTTATTTGGTGAAAATCAGTTGATAAATGCGATTTGGAGCAACTCAGCTCTTTTGGGCTCCTGGGGTGCACAATTTTTGGGGGGGTCAGGTGCCCAATTTTGGTGGCAATCTTCATGAATCTATTTGTGCCACCCCACAATGCAGTGTATTTGGCAAAAATTGTTGATTAATGTGATTTGGAGCAACTCAGCCCTTTTGAGCTCCTAGGGTGCTAGGTGGTAATTTTGGTGGTAATCTTCATGAATCTATTTGTGCCATCCCACAATACAGTTTATTTGGCAAAAATCAGTTGATAAATGCAATTTGGAGCAAATCAGCACTTTTGGGCTCCTAGTGTTCCCAATTTTGGAATGGTCAGGTGCCAAATTTTGGTGGCAATCTTCATGAATCTATTTGTGTCACCCCATAATGCAGTTTATTTGGCGAAAATCAGTTGATAAATGCGATTTGGAGCAACTCAGCACTTTTGGGCTCCTAGCATGCTCGATTTTTTTTTGGGGGGGGGGGGGTGTGGGGGTCAGGTGCCCTTCATGAATCTATTTGTGCCACCCCACAATGCAGTTTATTTGGCGAAAATCAGTTGATAAATGCGATTTGGAGCAATTCTGCACTTTTGGGCTCCTAGGGTGCCCAATTCTGGGAGGGTCAGGTGTCCAATTTTGGTGGCAATCTTCATGAATCTATTTGTGCCACCCCACAAAGCAGTTTATTTAGCAAAAATAGGTTGATAAATGTGATTTGGAGCAACTCAGCACTGTTGGGCTCCTAAGGTGCCCAATTTTGGGAGGGTGAGGTGCCCGATTTTGGTGGCAATCTTTGTGAATCTATTTGTGCCACCCCACAATGCAGTTTATTTGGTGAGAATCGGTTGATAAATGCGATTTGGAGCAACTCAGCACTTTTAGGCTCCAAGGGTGCCCAATTTTGGGTGTCTGGTACCCGATTTTGGTGGCAATCTTCATGAATCTATTTGTGCCACCCCACAAAGCAGTTTATTTGGCAAAAATGGGTTGATAAATGTGATTTGGAGCAACTCAGCACTTGGGTGAAAAAGTTGGGGATTCCATTCCTATGGCAGCCTGAAAGTCTACTTTGGATCAAATTGAGCATTCCACAAATAGTGAATTTCCATGAAGTACAGTACAAGACGAACATAATGTTCATTATCTCCATTCAAGTTTAATCTGATTTCTCTTTATTACATATGACACTTACAACAATTCACCTTCAAGTTGTGCTGGGTCAGATTCAAATTTGAACTGATATGGTAATTTCAAGCCGCAAAACTTTTTCCATGATGCACCTACATATTTAACCATAGCTATCTTCTTTGACAGATGCCAGTAGTGAAATGAGACTAAAATGGTTAAATCCAAGCTGCATTATGGGAGAAATTTGCTGATTAAAAATTTGGTACTTCTGACCAAGCTCTCAGCCTAATTCTGTTTGAAATTTGACTCTTTTGTGGGCGGTTTGTTTACCCAGTTTTTGTGAAAATTTGTGTTCACATGACCACTGATGTAATGTAATGTATCTTTACCAACAATGATATATTAGTATTCTTTCCTGCCCCAATTTTAGATGTTCCAATCAATAAATATTTAATTCTCATTATTTATTTATTTACTGGTGTTTAAGGTCATATACTTATGCACACAATGGCTAATCATGACCGTGACAGTTTTACGAGTGGAGGAAGCCGGAGAGAACCACCGAGCAATGACAAGCAGCTGCCAGCTCCCCAACATCGTAGCTCTGCACTACAGCACAGGCAGGGTTAGATTGGTTGAAGACATGCGTACCATCGATGTGCAGTACGCCTTAGTACATGGCGTCATCGTGCTCCAAAGGGTCAATCCAGGTTAAGTGCCTTGCCCAAGGACACAAGTCGGAAGTCCGAATTGATCCCTCAGACAGTCACCCATCCAATGATTAACCAGGCTCAACACTGCTTAACTTTGGTGATCTAATGAGAACCGGTTACCGCATCGCCACTGCGCCCTCTTAATTTTCATTAAAAACATCATAATATTAACATAATTTGTGGAACCACCCGGTGTAATCGTAACAGCATGACCGTGGAGAGTCTTCATTTCTGATTGTAGTGTTATCAAAATGATGTTCAAATCAAGTCTCGATGGAGCAACATTTCTAGCTTCGGGTTCACAGAAATGTTCAGATTCAATCATGCGGAATTAATCAGTTGGTCAGAAAAGCAAATTTTTCAACCAACTGAAATATTCCAGACGAGTGAGTTTAAACACAGGCAATGACCTTTTTGAGAACTAGACTGGTTCCAGGCCATTACAGCATCCAATTTATTACAGAATTAGACTGATGACATGAGAGCTGGACTTTGAACATGAGTTTAAGAAAGTTAATCTTGTCACAAGTTAAATTAAATTAGAGCTGAGACCAACCCTAATTCTGCTAACAGGCTTTGATCAAAGCTGATTAATGATGACACTGCAATCATATGCCACTTTTACCCTTTACCCAACGAATCACCTGCATCCACCCACATAATATGCAGATTTGGCAGCTGAAAAAATATTATTTTTCGAAAAATTTCAACAAAACCATATCATGTGACCCCTCTTTGGAATGAGCTCGTTGAGCTCATTCAAATGAGAGGTCACATGATATGGTTTTGTTGAAATTTAAAAAAAAAATTAAAAAACGATATTTAAATTAATAAACTTTGATGTCGTCTGCGTTGGGTAAAGGGTTTATGTCAAATTGTATAAATAACTTGGCAATATGCTGGTAGTGGATTGGTTATCACTAAAATTCCCACAAGGGTCATTGAACTTTAAACTGAAAGGTTGACAGTTCGAACCTAACAAGCGGTAGCAGCGTTGTGTCCTTGGTCAAGACATTCAATCCCATGGTTGCCCATGTGGAAGGCATGGAGGTGATGTGTAATAAGGCATACTGAACATCGATGGTTCACTTGCCTTCAGCTGCTGCTACCTCTGCTTGGTGCACAGTATGTTGGGGACAGTTGCTTGCTGCTGATTGGTGGTTCATGCTGGGTACTCCAGCTTCCTCCAGCCATAAAACTGTCAGACACGATGTGACCCTGGATGTTAAAAGTGTCTTTAACCTGCAATAAAACAAACAAGAGGCCCAGTGCTGCTAATTCCCCCGCATCCCCCAATTGGGGAGAGGGACCATAGGTTTGTTTTCTAACCACATAAAATCACTCTAAATCCGGGCAAACCCACACTGGAGCGGAAAAAAAAAATTTGTGGCCTCACCAGACAGGGAGAGTGGGGTAAATTTTTTTTCTGCATGTAATCACTAAAAATCCTTCAAAATGCATTTTTAAGCAAAGAAAAAAAATTGCCGAATTGACACAGGAATGGGGGGTGTGGGGGGTGTGGCAGGGGAGGGTGGTCATAGGAGTAATAAATTGCTTTCCACATGTACTACACACTCTTAAGACCCTCAAAATGCATTTTGGAGAAATGAAAAAAAAATTGCCTAATTGGTACCACGGGTGGAGGGGTTATAGGAGTAAAAAAGGTTTTTATGCATGTACACTTCAAAATGCATTTTGGAGCCCCTCCCCCCCCCCCCCCCCCAAAAAAAAAAAAAAAAAATCCTAACTGGCACTGAAGGGGGGGGGGGGGGGGGGGTTGCGGGATAGGAAAAAAACTGCATGTATGTACTCTAAATCCTTCAAAATGCATTTTGGAGCAAAGGAAAAATAAATGCCTAATGCCATGGGCCATGGGGTGGAGAGGTGGGGGTGGGGGGGTTGGGGTCTCGGAGTAAAAAGTATTTTCCACATTTAGTCACTCTAAATCCTTCAAAATACATTTTGGAGCAAAGAAAAAAAAAATTACCTTCAAACTTGAGGTAGACACTGTTCCCAAATGGCAATATACCAAAAGCAATTGATATTTGCTTTCTAATGTTAAAGTTAGCCATAAACAAACATTACAGTCTATTTTTTATTAAACAAAGGGCAATAACTTCAATAATTTTCATCGGATATTGCTGGTCATCAAACTTGATGTAGACATTGTTGCTATAGAGATATACACCAAAAAGAATTGAAATCTGTTGACTATTGTTCAAGTTATGCCGTAAACAAGATTTACAGAATATTTTTATAACAAAGGGCAATAACTACCATAATTTTGAAGAGATATCGGTGGTCATCGAACGTGATGTAGACATTGTTGCTATATAGACATGTACCAAAAAGAATTGAAATCTGTTAACTATGGTTCAAGTTATGCCATAAACAAATTTCGGAAGGACAGACGGACAGACAGATGGTGAGATGCTCTACGCTATATCCCTCTCTTGCGGGGGGATAATAAACTTCATAGATATGTATACAAGATGAATACAAACGTTGCAATCTATTTCTTACATATAAATTTAGGTTGTTATCGTATTTTTTACAAAGTGTACATGTACTTGTGATGCATAGTAATGACATTGTGAATGTGATAAATCCAACTAACTTCATTACAAGATTTGGGGGTGGGGTGGGGGGGGGGGTGGGAGCTGGGTGAGGAGGGGGTGCCCCTGCACTTAAACTAAACACATCTATTTTTTAAATAATTTGACTAATTCTGGCTGTTTGGTGCCCAGGTTTTTGCCATGTAATGTGTTCAGAACGTGCATTTAGTGCTACATGGATTGGATGACTAGTGGATGGTAGGTCAAGGATAACATGGTTAGTTCAATTTAGGAATTTTAATGCCTATGTCATATTGGGAATGGGAAAGAAATTTGGCCTTAAAAGATCCTGTATTAAACCCTGGCGGCACCCCCAACCAACTATAATTCATCCACCAGTGTCCAAAACAAAACATACCATCATTTACGATAATATTGAAGAAACAAATCACAGCATCACATTTATTAAAAAGAGTATTTTATTTCTGTGATGCAGAACTCAGTGTATTGAATGTTTGACTATAGCATGGCATAGATGATAGGTCAGTGGATAAGATTCATTTTCTTTACCAATATAATCAGGCCTGGCATTCTGAATATAACTGAAAAGCAACTGTCACCCTCCTAGGACAAGGTTGAGGATGGTGACTACCCCCATAGTATTACAGACAGTTCACTATTAACAGAAACTCTGTGCATGTACCATTGTTTTTTATCAAAACCAAACATTTGGAGGAGTTGAATGTTAAAGTTCTTTATCTGACTATGACAAACTCTCTGGTCTCGGAACAGGTACTTTACAATATCATCATGAAGGGGTCCTGTTACCTTAGCAGTGGTTTCTAGTCAATTCTTGGCTGCCTCTAGGACTCAGTCAGAAATAACTGCCAAGCCACCAGACACACAAGGTGTGGTGTGTTTAAACATTCTCGAAAATTATCCTGCCCCTTAAGAGTTAAAAGAGACTATATGTTTCCATTATATTTACAGTGCAGACATGGATTTTATAATCCCCAAAGCCACCCTCTGAAGCTAGATTCGCAACAAATCATGCAGTTCAGGAATGACCGACGGGATTTCTGTATAATATGGCTGCATCAGATGTAATCAGACTGAAAACTGCATGATCTGCCCAGAAATGTGATGAAAAGAGATAACACGGAGTGAGTATCTAATCTTGTTCAATGCTTGATAGCGCATTTAAATAAACAAGCTGGCCCCATTTTCATTGATATAAATGTAAACACAAACTGAGAAGCAGCCTCAGGTTTCCACTTTTCCTGGATAGACAAAGAAAAAATACATTCCGGGCACTAGCCTGTGCAATACAGAGTGACTTTTGTTTCATCTATCGTGCTGGTAAAATAGTTTTTGTGGTCTAAATTCTACACAGGTACAGGGTAAGTGAGCAGCATAAACTCATTACTTACATCTTATCTCATCTTGCTATTACAGAACCTTCCAAACATTTAAATGGACATTTTTGTGTTCAAAATATGCATTCTTTGATTCCAAATCTGATCTATGTCATAATAATATGTGTCATAATCAACCATTTTGGTTTAAACTTCGTTTGTGAACATTATGCTTCACCTTCGATTCCGCAGCACAGAAAACATAGGTCTAAAGCATTCAAAGGCTAACAAAATTTCAGAAAATTGTTTATGCATCAATCTAGAGATAAATATATTTATTTATTTATTTATTGATGTTTAAGGTCACATATTTATGCACGATGGCTAATCATGACCATGACAGTTTTACGGGTGGAGGAAGCCGAAGTACCCGGAGAGAACCACCGGGCAACGACGAGCAGCTGCCAGCTCCCCAACATCGTAACTCCGCACTGCAGCACAGGCAGGGTTAGATTGGTTGAAGACATGCGTACCATCGACGTGCAGTACGCCTTAGTACACACCATCATCGTGCCCCCACGTGGGAGAGATAAATATAACCTTTCTGAAGTTTGGAAGACATCAAAAAGAATTTTTTTCCTTCCCCACCCCTCACTTTTACAGCTACATTACATATGAAGGCTACTATGGAAATCTCGTGAATCATACCCAAACTACATGGTTTATCAGAGATCTTGTTAACTGATTGAGTGTTAGAAGCCACTATCAGGGCTTTCAAAACTAGAGGATGGCCACCAAAGGGTGGCTGATTCCCCCCAAAAAAGCCTTGATAGCCATTCCAACCTTATTCGCGACACACCCTCTGGTTGTGGGCAATAATAATACCAAGTATCATTAATATCCTTGAAGGCTGTAAGAAGTTATGGAGCGGACACGAATTCCGTCTACGCCTGGACGGACAGACGGACGACGTCACAGCTAGATTCCCCCGAATTTTTTTCGGGGGAATAAAAATGAGAGTACCAGAGCAAAAACCAACATTTTCCTTGCTCATGTTTCATATTCAGTCAAACAAAAATACTATTTTATTTATATATATTTATTTTATGACAAATTAATGGAGAGTGCCTGTGGGCACTCTCCAATAATTTGTAATAAAACAAATTCTGAATAACAAATTCAGACCACCAAAAATAATTTAGCCCTTAACCAGTTAAAGTATCGGGATTTTCTAGGTGAGCATTTGCAGGTCTCTTTATGATCAAACAGGTGAGAAAGACAGGTATCATGAGGACAACTGCTTGCCTCAAAAGAACAGGCTTTTAATTTACCATTTTGCAGATGGTATCAAGTGTGCATGCACCAGTATTATACATAAGAGAGTTCAGCCCATCAGAAGGTTATATATTTATTTATTACTGGTATTCAAAATCACTTTCAGCATCTATATCTCTATCATGGGCAAAGAATAATAAAGTCAAGTTTTGCCAACCTTTTATGCTTGGGCTGCACCTTTTCGAGGATATACACATCCAGGCATTGGTTACTAGGTCCTATTAAACCAGTAAAACTGAGCTTGTTTACAACAGTAAACAAGCACAGCTTCATTTAAGGGGACTATAAGAAGGTCTATGTTTGATTCTAGTATCTTGCCTGAGATAAACCTTTGCTTGAATGATAAATGAAACAAATGTGGAAAACAAAACTATTTGTACAAAAATGAATAAATAACTTTTAACATATAAATATCACAGCTTTAAAAAAATGTTAATTTCAGTAATAACCCTGAAATTTACACATTCAGTATGGTGGATTCAATTCAACAAAATAGTCACTCACATGAACTCACAGTGAGAGAAATATATATTGGTGCATACAACTCTTAACCTGTTGAGTAGTTTCTAGATATTTTTCATCAAATCTATTCATGGCTGCTGTGAAGCGGCCATGACTAGATTTGATAAAAAATTAATCTAAATATAACACAAGAAATCATTGGTGAAAAAATCCGCTCCATTTACAGGGAGACAATTTGATGAAAAATGCACAAATTATACCAATTTCAGAGACAAAAGAATCTCTGTGCTCGGCAAGAATATCTGCAAGCAGCCCGAAAAGAGTTAATGATATATTGTTCCTTCAATTCGACACACACAGAAGTCGGTTTGTTTATTAAACCTTCCCCCAATGCAAAAGATGCAAAATTTTATAATTTTAATTATCTGTTTTTCAAATTTTTTAATAAAATTTCAACACAATCATGTCAGGTGTCCACTCATTGGAAGGATCTTGATGAGCTCATTCCAATGAGGAGGGAGGGGGGGGGGGGAGGTCACATTATATGATTTTGTTAAATTGTTTTGAAAACTTCTTTTTTTTCAACAACTCAGGTTGGCAATTATGTGGGATGGTGTAGCCGATTCTTTGGTGAAGGGTTAAAGTTCAGTTCTCTTTTGGAATCAAGGGTGATGTCAAGATTATCAATATCAATTAGTGTTCGTAAATTGTTAAAAGTAAGTTTTCCATTTTTTTCCCCAAAACATAGCTTATGACACCTTATGGAATGAGCTCAATGTTGTGAATAGTGCTGGTCTGTTTTGGTAATTATGTTAGACTGCGAGTTTACTGTTTTAGGACTGAGCAGTTTCCAAAATTACTTCAGAACCAGTTAACCCTTTACTTAATGAAGCAGTAGCATCCGTCTGTGTAATTTACAAATTAAGTAGTTAAAAAAAATCCATTTAAAAAAATCTTTTTCACCCAAACCATATCATGTGACCCCCTCAATGGAATAAGCTTGTCATTCCAATGCTGGGGGTCACATAATATGGTTTTGTTAAAGGTTTTAGAAAAATTTGAAAAAACAATAATTTAAATAATAAATTTTGATATCTTATGCTTTAACTGACTTGGTGCAGGAGGCCCTGGGCTTCATTAAAATATGTAGGTCTTGCAATAACATTTTTATATTTCAAGCACATGCTTCATATTCAGATGAAATCAAATTTTATTTTGTATTTGTTTTGTTAGAATTTATTAGAGAGAACCTGCAGGCATCTTCCAATAAATTCAGGCCTGGAAACAACCCGCAAATGATTAGGTTACACATGGGTTATTTCATTTGTAAAATACACAAACAAACTGCAGATTACAAAATAATAATGTAATAATTAATTTCCTAATTTGCCTGTTACCCTTGGCAATCTTTTGGGACTAACCAGATTCAAATGTTCAGCACAGTATCCACATATAGATAGAATGGCACACTGTTTACATGTTAATAGAATTTCAGGCAAAATAAATAGCAATTCATTTCACAACTATCAACAAAAGCAAAACATCTTGCCGAAGTGAGATGGTGCATTAGTTCTTGCTATTTATTTTGATAGAAATTCTTTCAAGACATAATAGACAGCAAGGCTGGCATAGTAGAAGCTTTCCAACTCTCTTTTCTCATGTGTCACCATCATGTTATATAGGATTATTCGGTAATCCTTTTATTTCCAAGCCTGTAAATTTTAACAAGACATTTATTTATGAACAATTTTGGCTTATAAAAATAAAAAAAATTATCTAGCACCTCACCAGTTTAGATTTCTAAACAAGAATCAATAGTCTAGGCAGGCAGCAAAAACTTGACTAAACCTCCACCAGGATAGTTGCCTATGATTGTCTGAAATTTTCTTAACACTTTACCTAATGAATCGGCTGGATCCAAAAACATAATTTACAAATTGAGTAGTTGAAAAAGAAATATTTTTCACAAAATTTCAACAAAACCATATCATGTGACCCCTCATTGGAGCAAGCTCGTTCCAATGAGAGATCACATGATATGGTTTTGTTGAAATTTTGTGAAAAAATAATATTAAAAATATAGTCTGTGTCAGGTAAAGGGTTAATGAATGGACTATGAAACACCAGACCTTTCCATGAGAGGCAAGTAGCAGTTCACACCTCCCTCATTCCAGCCAATTTCATTTTTATGGTGAGTTCCTCATTGCTTACCTTCAGAAAATGTAATAACACTTACCCTACATCCCCAAAAGGTAAATGGAATGACAAGCAAATGATTGCATATGGTGATAGTATGAATAAATCAAGCAGAAATAAAGTTGAGCTACTTCTGGTTAAATTTAAGGGTGCTGGTGATTGAATATTGACTCAAGATATACTAATGGGCAATACTCCAATATTTTGTTCGTTCTGTTGGTTTATGTAATGTCACAACTCTCTCAACATCATGCAATTAAATGTCCAAATACACCATACCTCAATGGATCACAAAAATTGTATAGTTATATATGGGCAAGACCATATATATATATGTGATTGGGGCAACAAATATTTTTAATGTTCATTTTAGAATTGCACCCGAAACGTCTCCTGGGCAAATCGTCCCCTACTAAGCGACACAAACCATCCTCTGATATTGGACCCAAACTGTCCCCAAGGCAAGTGACATAAACAGTATCCTCATAAATGACACCTTTATTTTTCTTTCTTTAGTTATTGCGAACATTTTAAAATGTATTTCTTCAGAAATACACAGAACGACACATAAATAAGCACTTGTGCCATCACGAAAGGATAAAACTAGAGGCCTGCTGCCTCTCGTTTTAGCCTTCCACGCTGGCACTCGTGCCATATCAATTAACCCATTCACGCATGTGTGTCTTTCTGTGTTTATTACATGCCTTCATGTCTATAAAAACAATTATTACAAGGAAGGACACTCAGCAATTCATTTCACAATTATCAACAAAAGCAAAACATTTTATCGGCAACCAAATTTGCGAGGGGAACCCATTTTACTATTTCATCCCGAGTTCCAATGTGTTTTTTGTGCCTACTGGCACATAGAACACATTGGAACTCAGGGGATGATTTTTAGCTATTGCTAGGAATTCAAACTGTAATTAAGCGCACGATTTGTAGAAAATTCCACTGAAATTTCGATTCTATTTAAAATAGTCGTCATTGTAATCTATGTGAAATCTCCACTCCAGTGCACAAAATTTCCTAAGAACTCTTGTTCGTCTCTCATGAAAACAAATTCACATGAATGGTTGACAGGTTAAAGAAAATCCTGAGATATTTAAATTTTGAAAAAGCATATTTGCCCAAATATATTTGTGCTAAACACTCATGGACGTAAAATAAAGTCAAATCCCATTTGTACACCATCTGAACAAGACTGATTCAGTATTACCCAGATCATGTCTGGAATTTCTTCTATAGAACTTATGAAATGTTATTATGTGACATACTAGAGGTGGGCAGTATACTGAAAATACTGTTTACCATACTGATGGGATCTCAAAATACCAAAATTTCAGTTTTGGAAAATATTCAAGTTTATTTATTGGTACTTAAGGTCACATATTTCTGCACAATGGCCAATCATGACCACAATATGCAGATAAAGCCAAGTTTAGTCAATCATTTATACCTATGTTGCCAGTTTCAGGGACGTCCACCCCAAGCATTAGTGGCTGGGTCCTATTTTACCAGTAAAACAGAGCTTGTGTACCACTGTAAACATGCACTGTTTCACTTCCTAGAGTTCCCACGAGGTGAGAAAAAAATTCCAGATATTAGTAGAAAATAAAACAAGTGGCCCCAAGGGGCCTTAATCACTCACCTGACACAGCGATTCAAAGTAGTATTTTGGGTCATCAACTCTACAGAGAAATGAAGTCATGAAATTATTCCTAACTCTTGTGTCCATGTCAGATGATTATTATCATAGGTCTTCCTGACAGCTTCCAATTCTATCAGCTGTAAATAAACACTGCCAAATCTCCAAGGGTTATTATGTCACTGCAGTTTGAAAGGCAAATTTTACGGAAAAATTCTAAGGAATGGATTTTAACAAACTTGAATCTAACCTGCCTGTCTCCCCCTCCACCCCCCCCCCCCCCCCCCCCCTGTTCCTAGAGAGCCCAAATATATATAAAGCCAGGGACTCAAAATGGACAAACATGAATCTGATCCCCCTAGAGATGTTACATACCAAATATGAAAGATTTCTGACTGGTGGATCTGAAGAAGGTATTTAAAGAAATGTTCTCATATTGCATTAAGTTAATATTTGGGCTCCCATAAGGAGTCCAAATATAACCCACAGACCCATTTTATTAATCCATAGGGAGCCCAAATATTAACCCAAGTGCTCAATTTGAACAAACTTGAATCTGACCGCCCTAGAGATGTTGTATACCAAATATCAAAAAATTCTAATCGATGGTTCTGGAGAAAAAAGAAGATTTTTAAAAAAATTTCCTAATTTTGCACTAAGTTAAAATTCAGGCTCCTATAATATTAACTTCAGGATTTGAACAAACTTGAATCTGATCTCCCCTAGAGATGTTGTATACTAAATATTGTAAGATTCTAACTGATGTTTCTTGAGAAGAAGATTATTAAAGAAATTCCCTCATATTGCACGAAGTTAAAATTCTAGCTCCCATAGGAAGCCCACCAAATATTAACCCAGGGATCTTAAGAAGATTTAAAAAAAATTCCTCATATTGCACTAAGTTAATATTTGGACTACCATATGGAGGCCAAATATTAATCCAGGGACTTGATTTGAACAAACTTAAAACTGATGTTGTAGACCAAATATGAAAGCTGGGCAGTATAGTAAGTATACCAAAAATACTATTTGAGATTGGTATTGGTGTTAGTACATGTATGTTGTTCACAAAGAATGCCATACTGATACCAAGGTAAATCAATCTAAAAATACTGATACCGAAACCGAACTTGAAATTTCAATACCAGAACTGAATAATCAGAATTTTCATACAAAAGTTTTGTACAAAAAAATGATTGCACTAATTTCGGTACAAAATGGCTGCCTGTGGACATCTTGAATTTTGGACCGCTCCCAAAAAACACTTGTTCTCATCCCACGGTGATAACAAAGGTACCCAAGAAGTTTCATAAAGATCGGTTTATAAATATGACTCCTATCCCGAACCGTATTGAATTGTTGACGGACGGACAGATGGACAACGGGCCATGACAAAACCTCAAATTTGACTACGTCAAAGTTGAGCTAAAAATCAAGGTGTTTCAGGCAAATAGCTCTTATACCCATCCAATTTTCTGAACCGCTCTGTCAATGCAGGACTTCCAAACATGAAGCACTTTCAATATTTTTTCAGGGACTAATTAACTCCCTCAAGGTGGAGCTTCATAATCTATAGTATATATCTCATTTGAATGAAGAAAAATCCGTGTGTGTACATTTCCCCAGCAGACATTCCTTAAGTGGACATTACCCCATACATGGTGGGTCGACATTTCCCCAGTGCACATTTCCTCATTCACTTAGGAAATATCCAATCAAGTGGGGAACACTGTATTATGTAGAGACAAATAATCAGCTTTGAGATTTTAATTCTTGGAAGATCCAGTTGCATAATGATTGTACTGATAATACAGTGGAGCCCACTTAATTAATTAAATGAATAACCCTGTTAATTGAATATAATTTCCCAACCCAAACCCATTTACCATACCTCCAGTACAAATTTGACCTGTTAATTGAATACAGATTATAGAGTAAACTCCTTTTAATCGAATAAAAAAATCTTGTAACATGTTGAGAAAGTACTCTTGACTCTCTCCAGTTTTCCTTTGTTTAGAGACGTATTGGGTCTCAGTACATCCAATACAGGCATTTAATCTATTATATCTTGTTTGACAGAGCTCTTGGAGCTCTGTCAAACAAGATATAATAGAATAAATGTGAAGTTTATCTTTAGAATACAGAAAAGTGACATAATCCCTGCTGATTGAATACTCCTGTTAATTGAATAGTTTTCAATGGCAAAGTGGCTATTTATTTAACAGGGTTCCACTGTATATGCAATATGCATATTGTATTGTCCTTTGCCAGTCTGGCTGCCAAAATCAGTTATCCCTTGAATTTATTTTGTACATTATAAAAACAGAGAAGAAAAGCAGATACCACATAGAATCTTAAAACATAATTTTAGGCAGTGACCTGGAACACAAATCTGACAGAACATGAAGGTTTTTCAGTCTCTGAATTGTAAGTTATATATTGAAGACAATATTATGCTGCCAAGAAACTGCCAAGGGTACTGGTATATTACCTCAAAATTTTTCAAGATGAGGAATCCTGGGTGAGAAAAATTTTGGTCTTCCACATCAGGGCACCGTGTTCTCCACAGACCAAACTTGATATGGTGACACTGTGCTGTAAGTTAATTTTTGCTATGATATGAAAATAAGAATGAACCGCAACAAATGTCAACTTACAGCCTTACTGTGCAAGCTTGGACTATATTTTGACAATCAGGAGATTTTTGGGGCAGATGGTTCTTGCACCTTCAAAAAGTTTCAACCTTTTACACGTATGAATTTAGAAGTATATATGTAAGCCCCAAAATTAGTCACATTGTTTCTTTGCTGAAGATCAATACGTTTTAAAGCCAAACAAGCCTGGAAATAAACAGACTGTCATCTGCAGAATAAGGCCCCCAGAGGATGAACTTGATAATGCTACCCTGCAGAGCAGGGATGCATTACTAAATTTACCCTCTTTGAACCTCAATCTGAATCCTGGTCTCAGGCCTAAACAGAAAGAGGTACCCAGAGGATAAATTGGTCCACTGTGTGGGAAAGCATCGGCAAATTCACCCTCTGGTAACCTCATTCTGCAAATGACAGATTGCTTATTTCCAGGCTTGAAGCCAAACATATCTTATCTGAAGTTATGATAATGGAATATCCCTTCACTGAAGGGCACTTGCCACAACTTAAAAGTCTTCATATTCTGTGGATATGCTTTTCATTATCTGTAAAGTGACATTATTCAGTCTGTATGGATTTGCCTTGTTACAATTGTCACTCTCCCATAAATTGTAACAGGGCAAAGATATATGAATAAATTGAGATGTAGGGATGGGCAGTGTATCGAAAAAAGGAACTGATACTGATATCATGGGGATACTAAAAAAACGAACTGAACCAATCATTAAAAATCAAAACCTTCTGTATTTTCAAATTTTTCTACATTTGCTATTTATAAGGGATTGTTGAGACTTGATAGCAGGGGAAGTGTCCATTTTCATGAAAGAAGTGACAGGTTTTCGTTTCAGCCTTGATACCCCTGAATGGCCTGGGCAATTTTTCAGAATCCCACTAGACTACAATCTGTACATGTCTAGTTGCTTAGCAGTGATTTCTAGTAAAGTCTTGGCTGCCTGTTGACAGGCAGCCAAGACTTTCCTAGAAATCACTGCTCAGGTGATTTGTCTATTATCAGCAGGCCCTGCTAATGATAGCGTGTTAAGGGCACATGCTCTGAGATCACAAAAGCATGAAATAAGCCTAAAAAAGTTAATGGGTGTTTGCAACAAGTCACAAAATTACTGTAGATATGATATGTGTTGTAAAAAGAATCCCAATGTTGAGTTCACTGGCAGTGGCATTTGAAGAACTTATTATGTATTTTCCTGGTGTGAATTCCACTTTGGTACTATTAGCAAATCTCAGTTGAGTCAGATACCAAATATCGAACTGATATGGTGGTATACCCCCCTAAAAATACTGAAACAGATATCAAACTCAAAATTCCAATACCACCCATCTGTATTGGGATGATCAAAAATAATTCACCAGTCAACCAGTTTTAAAACTGATGATTTCTTGCCAGTGAAAAGTGTTAATTATTTTACATGATTCTTGTTTATACCAATCAATCCTTTTGTCTTTCACCCCAAAACAGCTGTGCAAAGCATAATTAAAAAAAGAAAACCTTCAATTTTTCAACAAATCACCAAAGCCGTGTATGTGAATAACTCCGTTGTCCTATGGTTCTGTGGTCATTGGGAACTCCAAACACTGTCCATGATTTGTCCTTTGGTACTGTGTATGGTTGTTTATAGTCTCTCTGAGGTATCACAAACTCAGGATAAAATGGGTTTCTGTTGAGTATGGACTGCCTTTCCTTCAGCTTTGGTAAACTACAAGAAAGATGAACAACATGATAGATTTCCTTTTGCTGTATGTACATGTAACAGCGAAACTCTTAAGCTGCCACGCACTTTGAATTAAAGTGCCAAAATCAATGTACCTTACCTTGAATTTGAGCTGCATTTAACCCTCTACACTCTGATGTCAAAATGGCAAAGTTTTCAACAGCAAATATTTCCCATAATACAGTTTGATATTTAACAAAATATACCTTGTTTGATAGAGCTTGATGAGCTCTGTCAAACACGATACAATTGGTTAAATTTGTAGTTAACCCTTTACCCAACGTAACGGCCAAAACCGGCCAGCGCTATTCTTAAAAATCGCCAATGAATTTTCATTATTTTTTCATTTTTTGTCTCAAAAACATAGGTTATGACCCCTCATTGGAACGAGCTCGTCGAGCTCGTTCCAATGAGGGGTCATAACCTATGTTTTTGAGACAAAAAATGAAAAAAATTAGTTATTCAAGAATTTTTTTTGCAAGTGTCGTCTGCTTTTCATGTTACGTAAAGGGTTAAACAAGAAAGAAACAGAGTAAAATTCTGTCGCACTACCACAGTGCTATGGGTTAAGAGATTTATGTCAAAATTACCTTACCCATGTTGCATCCCAGTAAATTGTGTCCAAATTATTGACTTTTTGTTTCTATTAGAAAAAAAAAAACATTAAAAAATAGAAATGAAAGTGTCAATGACACTGTAGCTCAACTTGACAAACTTGAACTTGGTAAGTTGTAAATAAAATGGCAAAATTGAAGATCATTAGTACCAATGTTATTTGATGAAATTTCAACATAACAGCATTGTGTGTGCACAACATCCGAGTAATCCATGCATTTTTAAATGTAAACTGTAAGACTGGCTAAAGGCAGAATGTTGATACACAAATGTAGTATATTCAGAGGTTATTGTAAATGGTAACTTTTTTCACAGAAATGATTGCTAATCAATAGCTCTTATCTAAAGGTCTTGCCTAATGAGCACACCAAGTTCAAAAGCAATCCTATGATAAATGTGGCCTGTAGGCCATGTCAAAGAATGTTGATGCACAAATGGAATAAATTCAAAGATTGTTGCTAACAGCAATAGTTTTTGATGGAAATGAAAGAAAACCAGTAGCTATCTTTTGTCACCCTGCATAAGCATACAAAGTTTCAAAACAACCTGATAATGAATGTGCCCTCTGAGGCATGCCAAAGGAAGATGTTAATGCACAAATGCATTAAGCAGAAGGTTACTGCCTGTGGCAACATTTTTTTTTATGGAAATTCATAAATATACCCTGCAGAGAGTGCAAAAGGGATAAGTTGATGCACAAATGCAGTAAGTTCATAGGCTGGTGATAATGACAATAATTTTTTATGGAAATGAAAAAAAAAGCAATAACTCACATCTAGAGGTCACCCCGAACACACATATCAAGTTTCAAAGTGATCTGATCATAAATGTGCCCTGAAGGGTGTGTTAAAGGGAAATATTGAGGTCTGACTAAACTAAGTTCAAAGGTCAGCGGCAACATTTTTTGACAGAAATGGAAGAAAATCGACAGCTCCCATATAGATGTCACCCCCACACAAGCACACCAAGTTTGCAGGTGATCCTATCATAAATGTGCCCTGCAGGGTGAGTCAAAGGGAAATATTGATACTTAACTGCACTAAGTTTTTACTAAGTTCATCAAAGGTTGCTGCCAATGGCAACTATTTTTGATGGAAATGGAAGAAAATCGATAGCTCTCATCTAGACTAGAGGTTACCCCAAACAAACATACCAAGTTTCAAACCATCCTGATCATAAATGTGAGCTGTAGGGTGTGCCAAAGGAATATATTGATGCCTGATCAAAGTGATCTGGTCAAAACTGTGCACTGCAGGGTGTGCCAAAAGCGAAATATTGATGCATAACTGCACTAAGTTCATCGAAGGTCACTGCCAGTGGCAACTTTTTTTGATGGAAATTGAAAAAACTCGATAACTCCCATCTAGAGGTAACCCCAAACAAGCAGACAAAGTTTCAAACCGATCTGATCATAAATGTGCCCTGTAGGGCATGCCAAAGGAATATATTGATGCCTGACTAAACTGAGTTCAAAGGTTATTGCCAGTGGCAATATTTTTTGATGGAAATGGAAGAAAATCAGTAGCTCCCATCTAGATGTCACTCGAAACAAGCATGCCAGATTTCAAAGCATTCCGATCATAAATGTGCCCTGTAGGGTGTGCCAAAGGGAAATTTTGAGGTCTGACTAAACTAAGTTCTAAGAACGTTGCCAAAGGCAACATTTTTTCACGGAAATGGAAGAAATTCGATAGTTCCCATCTAGAGGTCACCCCAAACAAGCATACCAAGTTTCAAACTGATTCAATAATAAATGTTCCCTGCAGGATGTGCCAAGGGGAAATTAAGTTCATCAAAGGTCGTTGCCAGCGACAACATTTATTGGCAGATATAGAAGTAAATCAATAGCTCCCATCTAGAGGTAACCCCAAACAAGCATACCAAGTTTCAAACCGATCTGATCAAAAATGTGCTCTGTACGGCGTGCCAAAAGAGTATATTGATGCCTGACTAAACTAGAGTTCAAAGAACGTTGGCCACGGCAACATTTTTGACAGAAATGGAAGAAAATCGATAGCTCCCACCTAGAGGTCACCCAAACAAGTATGCCAGGTTTCAAAGCAATCCGATCATAAATGTGCCCTCTAGGGTATGCCAAAGTGAAATATTGAGGTCTGACTAAACCAAGTTCTAAGAATGTTGGCCATGGCAACATTTTTTGACGGAAATGGAAGAAAATCGATAGCTCCCATCTAGAGGTCAACCCAAACAAGCATGCCAGGTTTCAACGCAATCTGATCATAAATGTGTCCTGTAGGGTGTGCCAAAGGGAAATATTGAGGTCTGGCTAAACTAAGTTCTAAGAACGTTGGCCGCAACAAAATTTTTTGACGGAAATGGAAGAAAATTGATAGCTCCCATCTAGAGGTCACCCCAAACAAGCATGCCAGGTTTCAAAGCAATCCGATCATAAATGTGCCCTATAGGGTGTGCCAAATTGAAATATTGAGGTCTGACTAAACTAAGTTTTAAGAACGTTGGCCGTGGCAACATTTTTTGATGGAAATGGAAGAAAATCTATAGCTCCCATCTAGAGGTCACCCCAAACAAGCATGCCAGGTTTCAATGCAATCCGATCATAAATGTGCCCTGTAGGGTGTGCCAAAGTGAAATATTGAGGTCTGACTAAACTAAGTTCTAAGAACGATGGCCGCGGCGACATTTTTTGACGGAAATGGAAGAAAATCGATAGCTCCCATCTAGAGGTCAAAGCAATCTGATCATAAATGTGCCCTGTAGGATGTGCCAAAGGGAAATATTGAGCTCTGACTAAACTAAGTTCTAAAAACGTTGGCCGCAGCAACATTTTTTGATGGAAATTGGAGAAAATCGATAGGTCCCATCTAGAGGTCACCCCAAACAAACATACTAAGTTTCAAAGCAATCTGATCATAAATGCGACCTGTGAGGTGTGCCAAAGAAATTGTGGACGTACGTACGTATGCCAATAGCTCAACTTGACAAAGTCAAGTTGAGCTAAAAACTATGAGCCAAGGACTCCATTCCTGGCAGCTGTGACAGAAATATCACATTCTTATCTCTTCATCACACTGTCATCCTGCCAAGTTTCAAGACAATAAAATACAAACTGTTGGATGTGCTAAAAAAATCCAAGTGGCAGTTATTGAGTGCAGTTGACTGTGAACAAAGAATGCTGTTTTCATCTGCTATCATACAAAAGAAGCCAGCAGAGATTCAAGACAACTGATGCATAAATGCAACTGCAAAGTGTGGTAGAATGTCTGTATATTTCCAGACTCATATAAATTCTGCCTTTGAATTTATGTATAGCATAATTCAAAGTCTGTCAATGTCATTTCACATGGAGATAACTGATGGTTTTGAACTGAATAACAGATTTATAATAAACAAGAGGCAGCTACGCCTAGACAGCTCTGCCGAGGGTCACTTCTTTTAGGGGAAGCTGAATACAAGACAAGAGTCCAAGTGTTACTGCTTGTGACCTTAATCTTCATGATAGGACAATATTTGGATCAAAGTCATGACACAAGGGTAGGTTATGGGTAACAATTGTGTGAAGTATGAACAAGATCTGTCATGTAGATTCAATTATACAGACCAGACAAGGACTGTATAACAATATCAAAATCTTGTTGGTTGTGACCTTGACCTTGATGGTATGACCTTGGATCAAAGTCATGACACACTTTGTGTCATGAGAAATAATAAGCCCATTGCCGATTCGCAATCTTTGATGTTAATGACATGCAAGGTCAGAGGTAGTTTTGGGTAAACACTTCTATCTGTCAAGACTGTTCTACATGCGATAAAAACAAAATGTTTCGCTTGAAAGAAGAAAATGTGCGGTTTCCATTTAATACTAATAAAGATAGAAAAAATAACATACTTCCAGCACTTCATTTAACGGACAGGGCAAAATAATATTGATTTTTCGTCAAATAAATACTGCAATGAACCCCTTCCCATAAGCGAAGGTAGACTCGACATGTCTTTTTTTGTTGACAAGTCACAAAATTGCAGGTACATCACCCAAACGACACAACAATGACTGCTTGAATGAAAATTCAAACTCTTGAGTATCCAAACAACCAATCAATACAAATATTTTGAAGCTTAACACACCGATGATCCAGCTGGAAGAGGTTGGGAAGGGGGCGTGGTCCCTAAAAGGTGAAAATCGTCTGCTAGTAGCAGTGTTGCGTGTCAAATAATATTTTGTCCATTTTTTTTCTGGAAAGTTAAAAAATTTATAGTAATTTATACATTTTTTATACTTACCAATGACCCAGACTTAGCTGGTGCCAACTCTTAAATATCTAGGGCCAAACGCAAATTTTGCCCTCCAATCCCCAAAATTTGCATCAAAAACCGAAAATTACATGTCCTATATAGTCCTCCATACTTTTACTCCACTGCGCATGCGCAGTGTTAAGGAGGTCTCGAAATTGGCGCAATTATCATTCTTACAACCAGTGCCTGGTAAGCATTATGTACTCAGCGGGGAGGTATGAGTTCCCAACTCATGGGAGGGCCATCCCCGTCTGGGTCATTGGTAAGTATAAAACATATATAAATTACTGTAAATTTTTCAACATTTTTATACTGTACCAATGACCCAGACTTAGCTGAATAGAAAAAAGGCTGGAGGGCCTAGGACATAAAGAAAATCCAATAGGCTCAACTACATATAACAGAATTATCCCCTCGAGGAAAAAAAAAGAAACAGCCTTTACATGCATCTTACTTATTTGCATCAAAAAAAAAGAAAGACACAACACCATTCTGTAATTGAGCGCAATAACATCAATGATCTCTATTAACCTCCAGTATAACCAGTTATGCTAATTATTTTTAAAGGAAAGCCAATAAATAAAGGAAGTCCAGAGAAATGAGACTCTTTATACTCATTAAAAGTGTCCAAGGATTGTATACTAATGCCCGTATGACACGTGACATATACAAATGCTTCACACCGAGCAACACTTTAAAAATATTACATGGATGAGTTAACATTAGCTTTACACTTTAAAACCATCCCGGTACCGACTCAGAATTACTGACTCCAGAGGAGGTATTCCCTTGCTTTTCACTATAAAGCAGGTGACCTAAGGGAACACCTCCCCCCCCCCCCTTCCCCTGGATCAAATACCCCAGAGCGAAGAGGGCAGTAGGACAGAACCTGTGTAACTATAGTTGCAACTGTTTAGTGGACGACATTCTGAGCAACAGACAACGGACCTAAGCAATGCAGATCTCCAGAAATGGACTCAATATTTCTAAGATAAAAATTCGTGAAAGTGGAAGGCTGAGACCAATATGCAGCCTTCATTAGATCTGTAACAGCAACACTATTAGCATAAGCCTAGGATGTAGATAGAGCTCTTACTTCATGAGTTGAAATCTTAAGCACAGACTGCTGAGTTGAAGATAATTTATCATCATTACGTGTACAGTCCCTGTAAAAGTAGTCTTCCAAATTACCCCAGTTGTTACATATGATTACATAAGCAGTCACTGATAATCCGGTTCAATTAAGATCTGTGTCTATTTATGGAGGAACTTTTTATGAGTGGGCAGATAATTAATGAGGTTTTTCAGCACCGGTCTGATAAAGCATAACACTTTTGAGATGTTGTTTTAACCTTTCTGACAACTTTTATTTATCAAATGTTATTAAATATCTATTTGAAATTTATTCTGTATTTTGTTATAATTTATTGAGAATGCATATATATCAATATATTCAATTAATTTTAATTTGTAACAAAAACAAAAAATCGCATTAAAATAATCTTGGCATATAAAGTTCAAATGGAGAAATATTCAAGTCTAATTACTGTGTAATATTCATTTTTGCATTTAACACTTTACGTGACATAACTGTAAAAATCGGCCTGCGCTATACACGAAATTTGTCATTCCCATTTTTTTTTAGGTTTTTATCTTAATTTTTTACTTCCAAAGCATATCTTATGACTTCTGATTGAAACAAGTGCGTAGCGTCCGTTTCAATCAGGGGTCATAAGCTGTGTTTTGGAAACAAAACATATTTTGACAACTGTTGTCTTCTACTTTAACTAAGGTTAGATAAACGGTTTATCGGTCAACCCTTTACCAAACAGTTCAGCAGTACTGTCCAGATTCTTGCACAAAAGCCTACATCTTTGCTTCTGAAATATATAGCTTATGCTCCCTCCTTTTCAACTAGTCTGGGGGACTGGGCTAGTTTCAGTTAGGGGTCATAAACTATATTTTGAAACAGAATCATGTAAAAAGTACTGTCCGGATCAACGCTTTTTGGCCGATTTGGCCCGCACTTTAAGTTTTGCTCTTTTCGACCCACGCTTTTCTTCGGCCTCAGGATGTTTGGATGGATTAATGTAATAATATATAAAGAAAATAAATTCATTTTTATGATTTATTTCAAGTTATGGTGGGGGGGGGGGGGGGGGAGGGGGGGCGTACATCTGTTATTTAATGGGGGGGGGGGACTTTAAACTATAAGGGTGTCGAAGCCTGCTCTTACTGGACGTCGACTCGGCACATGTACATACGGCGATCTTAGGTGGAAAAGACAGTATTAAGAAAACAACACTCGAACACATGGTCTCTCAGTGTGCTGCAAGACACGGGGCTGTAGAAATTGTTTTTTTCTCTCATTTTTTGCAACTATCTATTCAAAACACCACTGGATGTTTTCCAATAAATTGTCGGCAAAAAAAATTCAAGCTTTGTTGTTGTGGTATAAAGTCTACAAAGAGTTATATGATGGGAAGTCGCCCCCACATGAAGTCGCCCATGGGAGAAGTCGGCGAAAAATAAAGTCAGCAACTGAGGTGTGCCCCTATGTCGGTCCAAGGATTAAATCGGCCCAGGGCTTTTTCGTAGTGCTAATATACATGTGCACGGTTAACTTAAGTGACAGGCCGAATGTTAGAAATTGAATTTTTTCTCATTGTGTTTCAACTATTTGTTGGAAAACACCACACGAGCTCTGTCTTTTCCTACAAATAGATTCAAAATAATTTCAATATTTGTCGTAGTGTTAATAAAATTGTTAAATGGTAGGTCAAATGTTAGAAACAAAATTTTCTTTACAAGTCGCAGTGCAAATATAAAAGTATATAGATATACATAATTGTAATTCAGTTTAACCAGTTTCTGATGTTGGAAATCTCAAAAGAATAAACTTCATAGGAGTAATTTATGCTTTATCTATTGTCACCAATGTTTTCATTGCGATCAGAGGCTGTTTCAGAAACAATCAGCAGCTATTGTCGGCTCTTGTTTTACATCTTTGGAAGGGTAATTAAAGGATAAGTTTGGATTAGGAAATGTTATTGCTACCAAATTTTATTGCTGCCGCGAGAACTCAATAATTGATCATGTTAAGTGTTGTGTTATATTCAGTTATCTTACAACAGCCTGGGTTTACTTTTCTCAGTGATCCAAAGCAACAAACCTCAAGCTATACGTATCATTTTTTAATGAAATATAAAATATATGTATATGTTTCTTCTAATTTTGCTGAGCTCAGATGGGAAACTGAAAACTCTCCCAAATTCTGCCAATTTATAATTTTTAGCAGATCTCAGATACATTCAGACACATCGCGTCCCATCTCGCCACATAAAGAAGGGTCTCTGCTAAAACACTCGAGGAGTGAGGTTTCCACTCACAAAATATGCTCTTAGCTTCAGTGAAAAAGGGACACCGAA
This sequence comes from Pictodentalium vernedei, assembly GCA_031216915.1. NCBI lineage: Eukaryota > Metazoa > Mollusca > Scaphopoda > Dentaliida > Dentaliidae > Pictodentalium > Pictodentalium vernedei. The sequence continues at coordinate 186,478,927 of CM062291.1, forward strand.
CACAACATATTTCTGCAGATGAACCGTAGGTTGTCGTTCAAAGGACACGCAGTTCAATGAAATGCTTCTTTCACATGGGTTAAGACGATATATGTGTGAAAATTCCACTCTGTTAGTGTTTCTGTTTAGAATTTCTCTCCATGTACCGTTGATGGGTTCCAGGATATCCACAATTACAGTCTTGGTCATCCACAGTGTTTCAAAGGCCCTGCATGGTTCAATGTAAAAGAATATTCTGTTCACCTGAACAATGGGTTGAACAGCATGCTGGACGAAACCGTGTTGGAGAGGAATTGGCTCAGATTTCTCACCCCACGTGTTATTCAATCATAATAGACGATTTCAGCATAGCGCCATCTTACATCCGGGAACTGATATGTAGGTGCACACGCGGTTTGTTTATCAAATTTGGTTCCACGTCTGAAATTATTTTGGTCTGTCAGGAAATTTTGTTCCGCCCCATAAGGCGAGGAGCAATACCTATATCGCACTTGCATATCCCACTTGATGCTGCGTAAGATTCCCACCCTACCCAAGATCACAGGGATTTTTTTTAATAGGCCTAGGCCCACTTATAGTAGGCTTACAGCAACACTGAACATTAGGAGACAGAAACACAGACATTAAATGTTTGTGGGGTTGACCTACGCAACTGCACCTTCTGGTGGCAAGATGGTAGGCCTATAACGGTTGGCTCTCTGCCTCCATTGAGTTTGTATTTAGCCCCCCCCCCCCCCCCCCCCCCCCCAACCAGTCAGATAATATCTATACCCGACTGGTCTTCCATTGCATTTTTTTGGGGGGTATTCTTTTTATATTTTTGCCCTGCCAAGTTGAGTGGGAACATCGCCTTGTAAAACATGGATGCTTTGCCGCGTCACTGGGGCAAGTTCGCAATGGACCAGCTCGTTCTCTGCACATCTTGAAATCCAACATTACCCGTTGAACGCTTATTTTTTTATTGAGAAATGTTGTATATCATCCTTGGATTAAAGGGGATGTCGTCATTCGGAGTTGCTGTGCATCCCACCCCAGCTCCCACTGCCTAGTCCAACCACAGACATCTGGAGACCTGATTAATATCACATCACCCCCAACATCACACCTCCCTCTTATATATGCCCCCCTCCCCCCACACACACACTTCCAAAATAAATAACACACAGGTCTGTGTATTATATATTTCGGGGGGGGGGGGGGGTGCATATAAGAATGAGGTGTTTTGAGGTAGGGGTGATTTAGATAAGGTTTTCAGACGTCTGAGGTCTAATAACTCTGGCAATTTGGCCCGTTTAGTGGGTAACAAAACTACGTTGTTCTCAACCTGTTAAATCGACGTCAGCTGTCCTTCATGCGAATACCTGGAAACGCAACCAAATTGTTAAAAGTTGTTTTTCATTGCCCGGAATATGTCTACCACTGCAGAATAAAAAAGGTGTGTATTTGAATGACTCTTTTCGAAAGGTTCTTCAGCCTGTTACAAATGAGATTTTTTTATTATTTCCATTTTTGGCGTAACTTCGCTAATAATTGGATTGTAAAAATTCAAGGACAAAATCGCACTGATTTTTACTCAATATATTCAAAACGAAACACGTTTTTAAAATTTCTCTATGATATTAAAAATAATATTTGCCCGACTGGTTGGAAAAATGTGCTAATTGGTAACCAAAAATTACGGGATCAAAGAAACACCGACATCGACAAAAAGTAACAAGAAGGTCTTCACAAATATTCATGCGAGATCGAAAATGCCCTCAAAAGTCATTTTGTACGATATTTCGAAATAAATTTTAACGATTTTATTTTTATTTTCATTTGTGTAGTTTGGGAGCAATGCGCTTTTTTCCCTAATTATCAATGGCCGTTTTGCAGAGAAATGATGTTTGGAGGTCCTATTTTGGGTCGGAAGCATAACCTTGTCACAACACTGGGAAACACTTTGTGCAAATTATAACCGATAGTACGTCTTATTGAAGTCACGTGGTTGGGTTTTGATACCCCACCTCATAGAGCAGTTAGTGGGGAGTCGATTGGCAGTGTTTTACAGGGAGCGTACATGTAATGATAAGCAGTACGGATAGTTAATTGAATCCACCTAGCAATAGAATGGACCAAAATGTGGAGGAAGCTTCCGCAGCATGTCCCACAACAGACACCTGAGTAGATTTATCCATGGTCTCTGTGGAGACAGAGATGCTACCAACAGAATTTTGCATTGAGATTGTTTTATCTTGAGCAATATCTGCTGAATCAACGGCGCTGGAGGATACGCATATCCTATCATTCCGTCCCACGAGATCGATAGAGCGTCTACTGCAAACGTTCGAAGATCCAGACATGGTGACACATACATCTGCAACTGATTGTTGAGATGCGTCGCAAATAAGTCTATCGTTGGCCGCTCCCATTGGTAGCAAATCTGATTGAATACTCGTTTTGTTAAGAGTCAATTCTGATGGCAACAAGCGACCCCTCCGTGAAAGGGAGTCCGCTAATACGTTCTGACAATCTGGAATATGATGGACCGATAGGAGAACTTGATGTTCTAGTACAGACAGAAGGATTCTTTCCGTTAAATTGAATAACGGAATGGAATGAGTGCCTCCCTGGTTCCGAATATACGCTACAACCGTCGTATTGTCGGACAGAATTTGCACATGCATTCTGAATAACGTTCATCCAATTACGTAGTGCAAGCCAAATTGACATCATTTCTTTGATGTTTATGTGCTTGATTAGGAACTGCGGATCCCAAAGACCCTGGCACTTCGAATCCGTTGGGCTCAATGTTGCACCCCAACCTGTTTGACTGGCATCCGTCATAATTGTAAAACTCGGTTCCGGCAATTGCAGAGTTAACCACTGAATATCTGCCCAAGTCTGAATCTCTTGTTTCACTTGATTTGACAAGAGGATGTCTGTATCGAGCGAATGAATCTTCACCCTCCAATTCTGAGTCAGAAAGATTTGGGGAGGATGAGTGCGTAGCCGCCCCATCGGAATAAGATCCGCGGCAGCTCCGCACAAACCTATCAGTCTCATGAATTCTCTCACTTTAACTTTGTCTGAGTGAAGACAATAGCGAGTGTAACAACTGATTAATTTCACTCTGGTTAATGGCAGACGAACGAGATTGTTGTGCATCTCGAAGCTCATCCCCAGGTGGGTGAATGACTTGGACGACACCAGATCCGACTTCTCCTCGTTTACTATAAAACCGAGACGTCGGAGCAATGGAAGCAAATTCTGAGCCCAGATGTTGTTGTACGAGAGAGGGATCTCTCTTGCTCGCAGCCCGGATGGACCGGGACGAGCTAGGAACCGGACTAATAGGCTTCCTCTGTACCATCCTTGTATCCGTCGTAACTGGGTGTGCACGTTGTATTTTTATAGTGCTTGCATCACCCAAATCTCCTTCCTGGACCACAACGGATGAACCCGGCTGCCGAGCCATTCGGTGAATGGTCGCTACACCGGGCGAGCTAACGGACGCCAAAGCCGTCGATCCTACTTGGAACCTCTTAGGCAATTGACGTATCTGCATGAGCACTTTTGTCGCTAGCTCTTCATTTGACTGTGACGACGGAAGCACACTTTTCGAATTGATCACAGAAACATTACCCTGTTCTTGTTCCTCAATGAGGCCTGTGGAGCCGCGGTCTTACGTAATTAGCCGCTGGAAGCTCCAGGGACGTTCATTCCTGCATTTATATAATATGCGAACGTCCCAACTGGAAAGGCCTTGTGTCCTTGGCTAGCGGATGGAGTGACCTAGTCGACGTGGATTCCTTGGTCGGCGAAGCAGGAGCTCCAGGGACATTCATTCCTGCATTTATATAATATGCGAACGTCCCCTGGAAATCTGTGGTCACATAGCCAAAGAGCGGTCGTGTGTGCTGATGTGAGGATGAGGAAACCAATAGAACAGCCGTGTCAGACTGTCTATGCGACGGAGCGTCCTGAGCAGGAGGAGTGGACGTATGCTCCGACTAACGAACGAACGTACAACAACATCGCGGCACAGATGTTGTTGTAAGAGAGAGGGGGCCTCCCTCGCTCGTGGTCTGGGTAGACCTGGATGAGCTAGCTACCGGACTGACAGGATTCCTCCGTACTATCCTCGGATCTGTCGTTGCTGGGTGTGCACGTTCAATGTTAATAGTGCTCGCATCACCCAAACTGCTTCCCTGGACCGCAATGGATGAACCCGGCTGCCGAGCCATTCGATGAATGGTCGCTACACCAGGCGGACTAGCAGACGATCAACGCCTTCGATCCTACTAGGGACCTCTTCGGCAATTGTCGTATTCCCATGAGCATTTAGCCGCTAGCCCTAATACTGCAACGACGGAGACACACTTGTTGAAGACATCACGGAAACATCACCCTGTTCTTGTTCTTCTGAAAAAGAGTCTAATAAACTAGAGTGACCTTGCGGAGAGAGGACCGGAATGGACCCCTCACCGCTAACAATATACCATGACACACGTCTCCAACATTGTCATTCCAATTAGCACACACTGAGCAAGAATTAGTGCGAGTACATTGACTACAGGAAACACAGATTTCCTTGCATTACAACTGAACAATATTTTTTCGCCATGAAAAAATATAAACAGTCATAGTACTTGCACTAACCCATGAAACAAAGATACATAATAAAATATAATCCATTATAACATTTCGAAAAAATAATTTCAAAAAAAAAAAAAATTTTTGAACAATTTTCAGAAGAGCCCAAGTTCCCAATGGGAACAATGAGCCCAAATGGATCCCAAAAAAGCCTAAGTGTGGACAAAATTTTTTAAAACTTTTTTAAAAATTAATGCAACAATATTAATGAAACCGGAAACATGACTCCAGGCACTGAAACCATGGCCCAAAATCAGTAATCAATTTAAACACTATCCGATGTAAAACAGAGGCTTCCAGAGAAGAAACTGCAGTACATCAGACGGTAGATGCAGAAAACAACGCCTAAATACCCAAGGGTGAGGACTTAAACATGGGGAAAAACAGAATAATCATTCTGTTACCAAGCCAAAACTCCCAAGAAATTTTAGTAAGAAAAAATTCCAAAATTATGCCAAAAGCATGGGAGAATAGCAAGGGGGTTATTAAGGAAAGGGAGAGAGGAAACACTGAACAAACAATGGTAAGTTCATAGCCAGAATGACAACATAAGGCTCATGCCTCGAAATTAGGGAACATGAAATAATTTCGTAAAAAAATTATAAGTTACAGCCCTGAACACGTTCTGCCACTGTTTTTTCCTCTCATCCTTTATTTCATCCTTAGATCCACCATTTCTCTCAAAATTATGTGTCTGGCATTATTTAAACTGAGATTTACAAGCACAAATATCAGTGACATGTTACTGATTTTAGGGCCAAACAAAGAATGATAATTGTGCCAAGTTCGAGACCTCCATGGCACTGCGCATGCGCAGTGGAGTAAAAGAATGGAGGACCATATAGGACATGTAATTTTCGGTTTTTTGATGCAAATTTTGGGGAGTGGGGGGCAAAATTTGTGTTTGGCCCTAGATATTTAAGAGTTAGCACCAGCTAAGTCTGGGTCATTGGTACAGTATAAAAATATGATTTCGGGTTCTTGTGCTATTGGTATAATGGTAGTGGGCTACTTTGTTCATTGTGGTTATGCTACAACTTATTTTGATTCATACAATATTTGTAGACTTGAACATATGTTTCTACCTTGTACCATGCATTTATACTCATATGAAGTCTTTTTTCAGACATTTCATACTTAGATATTAAATAAATAACTGTTCATTTACAGATTAGTTCTATTAAAAATTATTGGACTGTAGCCATAGCCACATTTCAATATTTTGGGATCATAAAACAAATTTAAAATAAGAAATTTTGACTTGCTGAAATAATCTACAATTGATGTATTCTGATCACAAAAAGGCAGTACAGTATATTTTGTACTTTATTTTTTAAACTTTTACCCACAGATAACATTAAAACTGGAAATTTAAATTTTATAGTAAATTTCCTTTCTTATTATACCTACCACAATTGTTTACTACAGGCTTGCACTACAGCACAAGACCCTAACTTGGAAAATATACTCTCTATTTTGATTGTTCCCAAGCGATTTGGGAAAGAAATGTGGTGCAAAAGCACCAAGAAAAAATAAGCCCAAACTGGGTCAAGCGCCATCGGCACACACCGAGTAGGAGACGCTCTTCTCTTAGTACAACTCCACGATTTCTGGAAACAGTGTACAAGCAGTAACTAATGAATCATTCTTTGAGTCTGCCAACATTGGAGTTATGTGATCAGCGAGGAGGAAGGATTCGTACCCGAATAAGACGTGAGAACAATAAGACGGGAGAACCTCCATGTAAACAATTGTGTTAGGTATAATAAGAAAGGAAATTTACTATAAAATTTCAATTTCCTATCAACCTACCTTACAATTGTTTACTACAGGCTGAATAGACAGTAGGATGGAGGGAATCACATAACCAACCCCCACATAACCCAACTGCACTGAAACCGTGGACAGAGGAAGAGATCCCTAGGCCCATCAAACCATAGCATCACAATCATTTGTAAAAAGATAATGAGAGATGAGGCGTATGGTTCTGAGCAATGCACAGACAGAAAAGGGCAGTAACAGCACAGAGCTGGAATCTGACCCTGTGACTAGCCTAATGGCTAGGGCAAACAACAGCCTGAGCAGAAGAAAGAGAGCCCAAAGCAAAAAGGTTCTCAGACTGCTCCTGCAACTGACGCCGATAGAAGGTGGAGAAAGTAGAAGCATTTCTCCAGTAGGCTGCCTGCATAACATCCGACAACTTGACAGAGTTAGAATAAGCCCAAGAGGTAGACAATGCATGCACATCGTGGGCAGAAATACAATTGGTAATACAATTGCCAGTTGCTAGACGAGCGTAGGCTACACGAATAGCAAGACAAATCCACCGAGAAATGGATTGAGGAGAGATCTTCTGTCGACCAGGAAAAAGAGACAGAAAAAATTGTTTCCTGCCTTTCCTAATGAACTGCGTCCGATTGAGATAAATGCGAATTGCACGAACCAGACAGAGCAAAGGGCGGTTACTCTCAACAGAAGGAAGAGCCCTGATACAGATAGGAGGTGGAGTAGTTTCTGGTATCTGATTCTTGACCAGAAAGGAGCAATCAGTGGTAAATGTAACACTGTTGGGAGAGCTCCTGAAAAAGGCCGGGTCAACAGAGAGGGCGTGAAGCTTACTGCCCCATCTGGCTGAGGCAAAAGCCATCAGAAAAGCCATCTTGTATGTGAGAAAACGCATATCCACCTGGGGTAAAGGTTTGAACGGTTCCACCCCCCCCCCCCCAAGTCCTAGGCCTTTTCAAGAAAAAGTGCCGAACAAGCTTTGAGAGGTATGGATTAGTGCCAATACGACGCCGTCCCACATACGAAAAGGTCTCCGAAAGCATGGACACATACCCTTTTATGGTAACAGGCTGGAGACCCCGAGAATCAAACAGATATACCAGAAACTCCGCAATCTGTGTTATCGAACGATTGGCATAATCAAGAGAGTGATCGACAGAAGACCTTCCACTTAGCTGCGTAGGCTAAACCAGTGGAGTGCCTCCTTGAAGAAGAAATGCACTCCACTGCTCGTCTCGAAAAACCTCTACGGAGGAGACAGGACCTGACAAAAGATATGCGTGAAGGCACAATGAAGTCGGGTCGACGTGAAACCTCCTCGGGCGACCTTGACAAAGAAGGTCGCGACGTAGCGGGAGACGTGCCGGAACCGCCGCCATCAGCGAGCGGAGCTGATTGATCCACACCCGCTGAGGCGACAGGGGAGCGATCAGAATGATTCGACAACTGCAGGTTTGTATCTTGACTAGAACCTGAGGCAGAATTGGAACTGACGGGAAGGCGTAGCCGATCAGACCGTTTCAATCGAGTGACAGAGCGTCCACACTGAAAACCAGAGGATCTGGACACAGGAACACGAAAGTGTCCATCTGATGGTTCCAACGAGTCACAAAGAGATCGATGTGGGGAGGACCCCAGAGATCGCAAAGTGACTGGAACACCGCCCTGTGGAGCATCCACTCGGTGGAAATGACCCTGCCCCGTCGGGACAGGGAGTCGGCTAGGACGTTCAAACGACCGGGAATGTGACGAACCACCACTCCGGCGTTGACATCCTGAGCGAGCAGTAGAAGATCCCGAGCCAATTCGTACATGGGAACCAAGTGCGTGCCACCCTGGTTCCAAATGTAAGCTACCACGGTCGAATTGTCGGACAACAGAAGAACCTGGCAATTCAAAAGGTGGGGGATCCACTGCTGGAAACTCAGAAGAAGAGCAAGAAGCTCCTTCTGGTTGATGTGAAGAGCTGCTTGATCCTGGTCCCATGCCCCGTAAAGGGAAAGACCAAGAGGATCCAACATCACACCCCATCTGAGATTGCTGGCGTCTGCTGTCAGAACACGATTGGACGTTGGTAAGTCCAACGGAACCCCCTGTGTAATCCACTGAACATCCATCCAGAGGAGAAGGTGAGGATGAAGAGATTCTGGTAACTGAAGCACCAGAACCAGAGAATCGACATTAGGCCTCCAACGACTGAGCAGAAAGTGTTGGAGAGGTCTGACATGCAGCCGACCTAGAGGAATGAGATCCGTCACCGAACCGCAGACCGAGCAGCCGGAGAATATTCCGAGCTGTCGCAGACGTGGACTGGGACAGAGTCAGGGCAAAAGCAGAGAGAATCACAGCCCTTGTCTGGGGAACCGCTACCGTATTGAATGGAGTACGGAAGTCCATCCCCAGATGACAAAACGACTGAGAAGGGACCATGTCTGACTTCTCCTCATTGATTCTGAACCCTAGCGACATGAGCAGGCTCAACAGTGTGTCAACATCTGACTCCAGAAAGGCAGCATTGGAATGCCTCTGGAGGATATCATCTAGATATGCAGAAGTAGTCAGCCTGGACTGTGTGAGATGGAAGGCTATCACATGCGACATCAGTTGGTGAAGGCCCAAGGAGCCAGGTTGAGGCCGAAAGGCATGGCCTTTAACTGGTAAGCTTGCTCCAGAAAAGCGAACCGGAGTTACTTTCGCGATGTCCGATGAATTGGGACGTGAAAGTAAGCGTCTCGCAGGACGATGCTGGAAGCGAAATCTCCCTGCTGAATGGAACGGCGAACCGAGTCGGTCGTCCTTCTTCGGCACCAAGAACAGGTGGAAATAAAATCCCACTCGATCGCCCCCTTTGCCAGGAGATTGTCTATCTCCTTGGTCAAAAGCTCCCGACATGAAACATCTGAAGGAACTGGAGTTGGAAGAGGCACTCTTGATAGAGTGGGGTGCCTCTGGAAGGATATTCGCAGCCTGGACCGCACAACATCTTACACCCAAGGATCGGATGTGGTGGCCCAATGGTCTGCGAACACTGATATCCTTTCTCCAACCTGGGACAAATCGAGGTGAGGACCTTTATTTCGAGCCCCGGTGAGGCCCACGAGAGGAGAAATCACCTCCTCTGCTATATGAAGAATCCTGAGTCCTCCCTCTAGCCTGCCGATGCTTACCCTTACCCCGTGAGTAAGAAGTAGAAGTGGTGGCAGGAGGAGCAGCCCATTGCTTCGAAGCGAAAGCAGAAGGGTGCCTGTTAGGCTTTGGACGGCCCCTGCCTCCAACAGAAGGCTGATCAAGCTGACGAAGCAGCAGCTGATCTTTAGAATATCGTATGAATGTCATCCCGGACCATCGGCACGGAACCATGGAACAGTTGCAGACCTGCCAAAGAAGCAGATTGAAGAGCAGCACACAGCCCCTCAAGAAGGGAACGGCTTGTGTCTAGCACAGCGTCCCTGCAAACTAATTCCAAGTTAGCCGTGTTACAGACATGCGTGTGAGTAAGATGCATGAGCGCCTTGGACAGCACCAGCAAAGGAGTCTGTACATTGTCAAACTTATCTGGGGGCAGATAAGCAACTAAAGCAGAGACGTGATCTGAGAGAAAAAGCATGCCCAGCATCTCTCTCGATAAGCCCAACATGGACTCCAGAGTCGCCATAGGAATAACAGCCAGCCCACTTGGGCTTGGAAAGCCTGAGGGAGTTGGAGTCCTGATCCAAGACCGTCAAAGTCTGGCAGACTGATGGATTGGCAGAATTGTAGGAACGATAATACGCATAAAAGTGTCAACCCTGGTGAAGATCGACGTCTTCAAAGCCTTGGAACTCAGCTTAAGAGTCCAAAGCTGTAGACGCTTCAACCACCTGTACCGAATGGCACGGTTGAAGGTGCCCAGAAGCAGGTTGCGTGGACGGAAACGCAACAGAGTTCATAGTGGCCCCACCATGAACATCCGAATCCAATGAAAAAACTTCAGTGCTCGAGGATGGAGAGACCACAGTAGAGGGTTTGGCTGGCATCCACTTCCGACTTCGCCGAGTTGAAGTCAGGAAAGGCTGAGGCCGATATCCCACGTCCACACTATCAGACATCTCTGCAGACCCCTGCAGGGATAAAACTGCTGTGCTCGATGGCTGAGAGGCCACAGAAAAGGGTTTGGTCAGCAGCCCCTTCCAACTTTGCCGAGCTGAAGTCAGGGAAGGCTGAGGCCGATACCCCACAACACACTACCAGACATCGCTGCAGACATCTGCAGGGACAAGCCGATGCCAGCTGAAACAGTGACTGAAGAGGGGGTATAACGACAGTGTTCGCCCCCCTGCCCCCCCCCCCCCCCTCCCCCGGGAGAACGCACTACAAGCACGGGCAAAAGGCATTGCCCTCAAGGAACAGTATTGGACATAACAAAGGACAGAGCAGTAGAAGAAAACGGTGAACTCAACAGATGTAGAAAGTAGAACACCCCATCTACGAGAGAAAGGTGGCAGAAAAAGGACCGGCGGGAACACAACTGAACCCAGATGGCTGACAGGGACCCAAAAAACAGAAGTTCTGCACTCAACAGAGAGGAGAAATCCTGTCCATACAGCCTCCTATTGACACATAACTCGAACAATAATAATAATAAATTTCTGAACCGAAAAATTTTATGTCCGAACCGCACGGTACGCGAAAGTCACGCGTGACACGGAAAATATATAAAATACAATGAAAATGTGGTTGAAAATAATAACGAGAATATATAAAACACAGTCCTGTTATTATACGATCCTCATATCTATAATTCCAGTCACAGGTAACCATCATCACCGAGTTGAATTATCACTGTTTCTCAATTGCAAATGGACGTCCTACCACATGGGTGGACGAAAAAAGAATGATTCATTAGTTACTGCTTGTGCACTGGTTCTGAAAGTCATGGAGTTGTAATAAGAGAAGAGTGTCCCCTAATGGGTGTGCGCCAATGGCGCTCGACCCAGTTTTGGCTTATTTTTTCTTGGTGCTTTTGCACCACTTTTCGTTTGCAAATAGTTTGGAAAAGATCAAAATAGAGAGTATATTTTCCGAGTTAGGGTCTTCCACTGTAGTGCAAGCTTGTAGTAAACAATTGTAAGGTAGGCTGATAAGAAATTTCAATTTAAATTTTTCAAACTTACACAAAAAGCCTCAAGCAAATCGAATTATGTGACCTTCGGGGGGAACAATCTTGTTCCGATGATAGATCACATTATGTGGTTTGTATAAAACTTTTTAAAAAACATTTTTACCTGCTAAATTCATGAACTGTGTGTGTTGTTGCAATCAGTTTGTTAGGTAAAGGGTTAGGCAATGAGGTGTGTGGATTATGGAGATTCTTATCAATCCATTTTGCAATGTTTTGAGAAAAAAAAATAACAGTACCAGAAGGGTAAATTCCCACCTCTCATGGGTCGGGTTTTTTGGCATATCAAAGCTATGTCAACCAAAAAAAAATAGTTTACCTGAAGTAATATTCTGTTGTGGACATTATGAATTACATTTTGAATTTCTATGCGTTGGAAAATTTGATGTAATAGGAATTCCAATGCAATTAACTCTCTCAAGTGCCGAGTTTAAACCCAAAGCATGTAAAAAATGTTATAGAATACATGTACCACTCAGAGTAAAAATAGGTTCAGATTCAGATTCAGATTCTTTATTTACGGTATACATATAAAAACGTTTTACAGATAAATGTTTTACAGACAATGAATTCAGCATACCGTGGGAAGTGACATAGCCAGATTGGCTGTCTACCTGACACTCCCTAGAAAAATAAAAATCGCAACAGACTGTGATGAAGTGATCGGACTTGACGTAATTAGTCTAATTCCTAATGAGGGATGGGTGTTCAAATTCTTTTGCCAATAAATTGTTCTCGTATAAAAAATAAGTTAGGGGGAAATAATTATAGATTCCAGCGGACGACTGGTACCTCAATATTGCTAATATCCCGAAACAACCTCCTTAATATATTGTTAACACAGTTCAGGGTAGCAAACAGTAACAACAGATCCCGTCATAAACTATCGTATAAATCTTGGAATAATACAAGTCTGTTAATGGGAGGTCCACATCGGCTGACACACGGTGGGGCGCAAATAGCGGTGAATCAGCCCGTTTCAGTTTAAATTGGAACGGCTCCCCCAGCGGTACCTCACGGTGTGACAGTCGGCATGACACATAAATTATTGGTGCATATTCACGGAACAAATCGAAGGATTTGCAGGTTGTACAGGACGAGGATACCAGAATGGGACACAGAGCATAACTTGTGTGTATAAGTTCTTTTTGGTAAGTTCTTCTCGGTAATTTAATGAAAATACTGATTTTTATTATGTACATTCTGGGCAATAAGGGTTATTACAGCGGACATAATTGGAGTAGGAAGAAATAAAATCGGAGGTTAATTTGAGTCTAAAGGCGGTTTTATTGTTAATATTTCGAACAGTGACGTCTAGAGCATTCCATAATTTCGGGAACGTGTATAATGGAAGTTTATCTAAGGTACGGTTTCGTGTTTTTTCTATGTTCAGAAGTCCAGACTGTCTGGTTGTTCTACCTGACGAATTGTCATTTACGTTGAACATATCATTAAAGGAAGAAGGTAAATGGCCTTTGTGCCAGTCAAACATGAACAGCAATGCATGTAGTTTAAACAAATCGTCAACTTTGAGGATTTCATCCTTCTTGAACAGAGGGTCAGTATGAGAGTTGTATTTTTTGTTATTGATAATTCGTAATGAACGCTTCTGCATAATAGCTAATTTATTAATTGCTTTCGAACTCCCCCATGTTACGATTCCATATATTAAATGGCTGTGAACCAGGGCGAAATACAATGTCTTCAGGACTCGATGGGGGAGGATATTTTTTACTTTGTTGAGACTATAGTTTGCTCGCGCTATTTTTGAGCTTATTCGGGATATGTGGGCTTTGTAGGATAAATGTTCATCGAGGCTTATTCCCAAAAACTTTATGGATTTTTCTGGTTCGTTGTCTCCGACCTTTTTAATAACTTGGTTATTTATTTTTACCTCATGACGGGAATCAGTATACCTTCCTTTTGTTGGATTAAGCATAATGTATGAGGTTTTTTTAGCATTCAGCATCAACTCGTTCACAGAGCACCATTCGAATAATTTTTGAAGTTCTTCGTTAAAATAAGGTGTTATTGAACTACTGTTGAGACCAGAGCAGTGTACTGTACTGTCACCAGCGAACGACAAGAGAGATTAAGCGAAGTTGAGTTACTTATATCATTTATATACAGAAGAAATAAAACGGGGCCCAAGATCGAGCCCTGTGGGACACCACAGCTTTGCCTGGCAAAGTCAGATTTTTGTTCGTCATATAGAACATATTGGAATCTATCGGACAAGTAGCTTCTAAACTAGTTGTTGGCTAGTCCTCTGATGCCATAGTATTCAAGTTTGCCCAATAGTATTTCATGGTTTATCGTGTTGAATGCTTTAGACAGGTCCAAGAATAGTGCCAGTGTACTATTCTTTTCCCGTTTATTGTTTTCCATAGCGGTGCTTTTGAGGAGTTGAAGGACTGGGTGAATTGTGCTATGACGTTTTTGAAATCCATATTGATAAGGATATAAGATATTAAACCTCTCGAGATAACTTCTAAGTCTTTTGTCCATGAGCTTTTCCATTACTTTTGAAAAAGCTGGAAGGATACTAATGGGTCTGTAGTTTGTAAAGCTGTGCTCGTCGCCTGATTTGAAAATGGGTACCACCTTTGCGATTTTCATTCTATCTGGTACTTTGCCCTCGGTAAAGGAATTATTGATTATGTGGGTAATGGGGACCAATATCTCATTTATCGTTTGTTTAAGAAGACTGGTTGTGATACTATCGCAATCTTTCGACGATTTTACTTTCATTCTGTTTACAATTTGACTAACTTCTACAGGATTTGTGGGTAGAAGATAAAAGTTGTTGGAAACACTACCATGCATGTAGTTTAAATACGATTTATCCGGTTTCTGGATCTGGTCGGATATGGTTCTACCAACGTTGACGAAAAAATTATTGAATTCTCTTGCAAATTCCTGGGCTTCGATTATTTCTGTACCCCCCTGGACAAAGAAAGTGGGTAGTCTGCTTTCACGTTTTCCTTTATTGATAGCTTCGTTTAAGATCTGCCATGTTCTTTGCATATTGTTCCTATTTTCATTCAAGATATCCCTATAATAAATTGATTTACATTGTTTCTTAACTTTATTAAAAATTTTACAGTAGTTTTTGTAATTTCGTAAATTGTGTTCATTAGGGTTTTTAAGTTTTCTTGTATAGAATTTTTCTTTATTAACTGAGGATATGACAAGTCCCTTTGTCATCCAAGGTTGTTTTTTAATAAATTTATTGTTCTGGCGGACACGCTTCAAAGGGAATGCCTTATCGTAAGCTTCCATATAGATGTTTAATGAAAGTGTCAATGACACTGTAGCTCAACTTGTCAAGACAAAGACATGTACATGTATAGTATGTGACACAGCAATGACAAACATCTAGGTAATGACCTGATAACAAAGATACATATAAAGTATTGTAACGGTCTGTACATAAATACTGACCGTTGCCTGTAACAAATGTATAGGTCAAGTATTGTAAAGGTGGGTGACAGTCAGATGCTAAACTAGAAAAAAATCTTTGAGTCCCAGAGTGGGTCTGACTGAACCCCAAAATATTTGTTCTCATAGCACAGTGATAACAAAGGCGCCCCAAAACACACTCATTCCTGTCCCAAGGTGAAAACAAAGGTACCCAAGAAGTTTCGTGAAGATCAGTTCACAAATATGAGCTGTGTAGAAGTTGTGACAAAAAACTGATTGGACCTAATTTCGGTACAAAATGGCCACTGGCAGCCATCTTGAATTCTGGACTGCACCCAGAAACACTCATTCTCATCCCAAGGAGATAACAAAGGTACCCAAGAAGTTTTGTGAAGATTGGTTCATAAATACAGCCTCTAGCCCGAGCCGTATTGACATGTGCACTTACAGTGTATAAGTAGCACTGAATAAATCAAAGTTCATCTAATTTGCATAATTTCTGCACGAGAAAAAAACCCGTACTATATGTGATGTATTCCATGTTACTAAACATTCATACAAAAATATATTCAAATCAGAACTTTTGCACAAAAGACTGATTGCACTAATTTTGGTACAAAATGGCTGCTGGTGGCCATCTTGAATTTTGGACCACACCCAAAAACACTCGTTCTCATCCCACGGTGATAACAAAGGTACCCAACAAGGTTCGTAAAGATCGGTTCATAAATACGGCCTCTAGCCTGAGCCGTATATAGAAGTTGTGTACAAAAAACTGATTAGACCTAATTTCGGTACAAAATGGCCACTGGCAGCCATCTTGAATTTTGGACCGCACCCAGAAACACTCGTTCTCGTCTCAAGGTGATAACAAAGGTACCCAAGACGTTTCGTGAAGATCGGTTCATAAATACAGACTCTAGCCCGAGCCGTATTGACATGTGTACTTACTGTGTGTAAGTAGCACTGAAAAAATCAAAGTTCATCTAATTTGCATAATTTCTGCACGAGAAAACAACTGTATTATATGTGACGTATCCCATGGTACTAAACATTCACACAAAAAATTATTCAAATCAGCGCTTTCATATGGAAGTTCTGTGCAAAAATCTGATTGCACCAAATTTTGTACAAAATGGTTGCCATCGGCCATCTTGAATTTCGGACCGGACCCAAAAACACTCGTTCTCGTCCCATGGTGATAACAAAGGTACCCAAGGAATTTCGTAAAGATCGGTTCATAAATACGGCCTCTAGCCCGAGCCGTATTGGCATTTGCACTTACAGTGCTGAAAGTAACACCAAAAAACATAAAAGTTAGTCTAATTTGCATAATTTACGCACGAGGAAAAAAAACGTATTATATGTGATGTATCCCATGGTACTAAACATTCATACAAAAAATTATTCAAATCATAGCTTTCATATGGAAATTCTGTACAAAAAACAGATTTCTGCATCGTCGGTACAAAATGGCGGCTGGAAGCCATCTTGAATTTTGGACCAAACCCAAAAACACTCGTTCTCGTCCCACGGTCATAACAAAGGTACCCAAGAAGTTTCGTAAAGATCGGTTCATAAATACGGCCTCTAGCCCGAGCCATAGCAGCTTGGCACTTACAGCTCTGAAAGTAACACTAAATAAATCAAAGTCAGTCTAATTTACATAATTTACGCACGAGAAAAAAACCCGTATTATATGTGATGTATCCCATGGTACTAAACATTTATACAAAACTTTATTCAAATCAGAACTTTCATACAGAAGTTCTGTACAAAAAACTGATTTTTGCATCATCGGTACAAAATGGCCACTGGCAGCCATCTTGAATTTCGGACCACACCTAAAAACACTTGTTCCCGTCCCAGGGTCATAACAAAGATACACAAGAAGTTTCGTAAAGATCGGTTCATAAATACGACCTCTAGCCCGAGCCATAGCCAATTGTTGACGTACGGACAGATGGACAGACGGACAGACGGACGACGGGCCATGACAATAGCTCAAATTTGACTTCGTCAAAGTTGAGCTAAAAATGTTTCATATGATTCATTGGGACAGTTTGAAAGCAAGACAGGGTAAAAATTACTTTCTGAGAGTAATTCTTTAAATTCAGACATTTTTTCCGCGTTTATGATTCGTTTTATAGTAAACCGTGGTGTATCATTTGCCTTGGTAGATTCTTCAATGTAAAAAACACCAAAGTGATCTGATACATCTGTTATAATTATACCCGGTATTGTTGTTTGTGAAACATTGTTTGAAAATATGTGGTCTATCAGAGTAGCTGAATGATTAGTTATTCTCGTTGGTTTGGTTATATGAGGCAAGAATCCTTGGCTAAACATGAGATCGACAAATTCTTCTGTCTTGGAATGTATATTTGCTTTTAAAAGGTCCAGGTTGAGATCCCCCACGATATAAACTTTCTTGTTTTCGGCATTCAGAACATCCATTATTTCACCTAATTTTAATATGAGGAGGTTTATATCGGCTTTTGGTGGAGTGTTTGGTCTATGTATGACGCCAATTATTTTAGAGTTGTCTTTATCTTCAACTTCTATGAATAGAGATTCGAAAACGTGGGGGATGAAAATTGTAATATCACTTCAAACTTTATAGGATATCACCTCTTTTATATATAGCCCAACTCCCTCTCGGCCATCATCATTTTCGGGTCTCATAATTTGATAATTGGCGCATAACCCTCCAGAGTAAACAAGTTTTGTGGGGGAATTTGAAATATTTCTGTGAGTCCAATTATGTCAAAAAAATTATTATTTGTTTGTAAATTATAGAGCAGGTTCTGGAAGGAATCCCAGTGAGCCTTTAAGCTTTGACAGTTAAGATGGAACAAAGAAAATTCTGAGTTTATTTTACTAGTCATAGACTGAAAATTTTTAGGTGTAAAGTATTTACACTCATTTGACTGGAGTTTAAACGGAGATTCGTCATTTTCTGGGGAGGAACATACTTTCTCATTATAGAGCTGTATAAAGTCATACTCTGGTTCCATTTGCACCTCGTCTAGTGCAACATTACCCGCCATAGGTCATTATCGTACCACCCGTTCTTCCGCAGGAAAAGTATAATAATATTTCCCTAAATAATAAGTGGTAAATGAACTGTTCATGAGGGACTATCGATACTTCAGTATCACTTTTAGTCAGTCTGTTGCAATATGAATCCATGATTTGAGGTCAGATTGGGAACACAATAACCGTGTACATATATCAAAACTGTTAAAAATATACATATACATATACATATTGAGTGCGACATCACTTTACTTACAGTTGTTGTCACGCGATAATTCGGGTGGGTATATGTTTTAAATTAGGTTGTTCAAAAAACTGTTATGGGATTTGGATTTGGAGGACTTTCACACGGAAGGATATCGCAATAATATTAATTTATTACAACAAATGATGATAATAATATTCATTCTGAAAACGGAACACTGGACTCAACTTTCAGTATTTTAGATACGATTATCTTATACTGCCTTGTTCGCTGCAAAGTATTGCTGTTGAGTTACACACACTCAAGTAATTTTTTTTATAAGCTTTGTTTCCCTGCATTTAGATCTACAATGCAATAAATCACTGGTGAAAATAAGCACTGCATTAAGGCTGGCTGACCCTTTGGTTTTGCGAATTATACACGCTAAAGTGATTTATTTAATGAAGTTCCCAGAGGGTGAATTTGGTGATGCTACCCTGTCAATTCTGCACGTCTGTGGTAGGAACAAGCAGAATTTGAGTCTCCGTAAAAAAACGTTTTTTTTATGTAAAAAAATACCTGTAAACTTATTATTCTGTGAAAACTGTACAGTGTAAGTAGAAGTTATCGAGGAGATATGTAATTATGATGCGAGAAACCACAGCACTAGCAACTACGACGAAAAGAAAAGCTTCATCCGAGCTTTCACCTCCAGCTCGAGAGAGAGGAAATATGGCGGAACGCGGCAGTCCAATCCGAAGACGAAGTTCCGAATTCAGTGATCTGCCTTCAACCATTGCTAGCAGTCTGAGAATAGTTGGTAATGTTGGTAATGTATGTAGTTTTAATGAGGACTCTGACATCCTTGAAGTTGGTGACGAACATTCTCGTTTATTGTTTAACAGCCCTACAAGAAGAAGGGGGTCACCTCTTGTTGAACTGCCAGAATCAGAAACTACACAGCCAGTGTACCTTGAACTTGGAAATATTAGCACAAGTAGTAGTAAACAACCAGTAATGTCGGTGGGTGTTCAACAGGAATTTAATAAAATTTTCAGAATGCTAGAAACAATTACGGAACGGTTAAATATCATGGACGAACTGAGATCAGATGTAAAACTGATACACACAAAATTAAGCACAATAGAAAGTAATGTGGAAAATCTCAGTGACCGAGTTCAGTCACTTGAGCAGGACTCACGTAAGCTGAAGAACGACGTAACCGACCTACAAATTACAAATAGTCACGTCGAGAGTTCAGTGAATGCTTTGCAGGGAGATAGCTCTCGTGCCATTGAGAATCTATCATTTGTTCAGGAGAACAATGCTGAGCTCAGAGAAACCGTTATAGACATTCAGTCACAATCCATGCGCGATAATCTGTTATTCACAGGGATAAGGGAAATTGAAAATGACAGAACTTCTTCGGAAGATGTACTAGTAGACTTTCTAAAGGATAAAATGAAAATAGACAGGCCGATCTCCTTTGAAAGGGTCCATAGACTGGGTAAAAGAAACCCCCATAAGGCTAGACCAATATTGGCAAAATTTACGTTTTACAAAGACAGAGAGTGTGTACGTAACAGGTCGTATATTTTGAAGGATTCACACTTTTATGTAAGTGAACACTTCCCTAAGCAAGTTGCCGACTACAGGAGAACTGTTCTTATGCCAATTTTTAAAAGTGCGAAACAGAAAGGAGAAAATGCGAGAATTGTTGGAGATAGAATTTTCATAAACAATAGACCATACTTCCCCTCCACTCCGCCACCGTATAGGGTGTATCAATTACAGCATAAGCAAACACAGATGGATGTAGGAAGGGGGGAAGCTGAGTCGGCCAGCCCAAGAAGTATCACATTTAATGTGTTATCGTTAAATGTTTGTGGCCTGTTATCGAAACTGAATGACCCTGAATTTGTAGACTATATTTCAGAGTTCGACATCCTGTGTTTCCAAGAAACAAAGACTGACGATATCGATATAGTCCTAATTGATGGCTTTCACGTATTCCCATTGAAAAATCGTAAAAAACACTCAACTAGTATATCTGGTGGTATTTGTACAGCAGTCAAAAACGCCTCCGATAACTTAATTTCAGTTATTCCCGATGAGAATGATAATATTCAATGGATAAAATTTGACACTGGGAACAATTCAAATATTTTAATAGGTAATGTGTACATGCCTTTTGAGGGCTCAAGATATGATAATGGGGACGGTCACGAAGCCCTGTATGTGTCGATAGACCATACTTCCCCTCCACTCTGCCACCGTATAGGGTGTATCAATTACAGCATAAGCAAACACAGATGGTTGTAGGAAGGGGGGAAGCTGAGTAGGCCAGCCTGAGAAGTATCACATTTAATGTGTTATCGTTAAATGTTTGTGGCCTGTTATCGAAACTGAACGACCCTGAATTTGTAGACTATATTTCAGAGTTCGACATCCTGTGTTTCCAAGAAACAAAGACTGACGATATTGATATAGTCCAAATTGATGGCTTTCACGTATTCCCATTGAAAAATCGTAAAAAACTCTCAACTAGTAGATCTGGTGGTATTTGTACAGCAGTCAAAAATGCCTCCGATAACTTAATTTCAGTTATTCCCGATGAGAATGATAATATTCAATGGATAAAACTTGACACTGGGAACAATTCAAATATTTTAATAGGTAATGTGTACATGCCTTTTGAGGGCTCAAGATATGATAATGGGGACGGTCACGAAGCCCTGTATGTGTCGATATTAGATAAACTGTCGATGAGCGACAATATTGCCCTTGTAGGTGACTTCAATTCCCGAATCGGAAAAGGTAATGAGTTGTCAGACACCGTGCTAGAAAGGATTATAAAAAAACAATGTTGTTGCCCATAAACGGCACACTCAGGATGAATTTATTAATACTTTTGGACGAAAATTAATAGATGTTTGTAAAAATAATAATCTTGTTGTAATAAACGGACGATTTGGCAGGGATAAAACTCTGGGAGTAGCAACTTGTAAAGGGGTTAGCGTCATTGATTATCTTATATGCACTGTTGACTTCGCCGAACTCCTGACAGATTTCATAGTGGATGAGTTCAGTGAACTGTATTCTGACGTCCACTCCCCGATTTGTTTTTCTGTTAATACCGTTGTTTGCAATGATAACAAAAGATATGATGACAGCGAGTCGGTGGATGGAAAACATAACGGGTCTTATTCTAACGGTAAAAAAGTGAAATTGAATTCTAAGTCTGCACAAGACCCCGCATGTGGAGTGGCCGTTACTAATAACGTGAATAAATGGGACTCCTCAAAAGTAGATGAATTTCGAAATAACGTTGATGCAAAAATGGTCGATTCTTTGCTAGAACGACTGGTGGCTCTGGAAACAAACGAAACTGTCACAAAACAGAATATAGACGATGTGAATAGCAGTTTATGCTCTATATACTTGAGTGCGGCAAAAGAAACATTTGGTGTTAGGGAGAAAAATGATAAACCCCAAAAGAAAAAACATAAAATAAATAAACGAGCCTGGTTTACATACGACTGCCTTTCAGCCAGGAGAAATCTTAGGAAAGCGAGAAAAACTTATCAAAAGTCCCCCAACATTGAGAACAAAGCCCTTTTGTGTCGGCATAGAAATCTGTACAAAACAGCACTTAAAAGAAGTAAACTTCAATATATGACCACTTTTAAACAAAAAATTCGCACTTGTAAAAAAACAGATAGTAAAGAATTCTGGAAAATCATACAGTCTTTAAATGAACCCTCGAGACAAACCCCAAAACCTCCTTTGGAAGAATTATGAATATTATAAAAATAATGATAATGTTGACATAGATTCTACCCAAGATGAAACACGTGGTAATACGCCCCCAGTATCATCGCACCCCTCATTGGATACCTCCATGTTAAACGATAACATTTATGTAGAAGAAATAGAAAAGATTGTAAAAAAATTAAAAAATGGGAAAGCACCGGGAATTGACAGCATAGTAAATGAATATATCAAGACAACTTTTGACCTGTTTAAAGATATATATACAAAACTCTTTAATATCATACTCAAGAGTGGATGCCTCCCAACGGTGTGGACTGTCGGTACTATCAAACCAATATATAAAAATAAAGGCTCCCCCCTCAATGTAGATAACTATAGAAAAATTACTTTGGTCAGTGACATTTCCAAAATGTTTACAAGCCTTTTGAGTGAACGTATTTCAACTCTCCTGTGTGAAAATTCCTTACTGTCTGAGGTTCAGGCAGGGTTCAGAAAACGATATTCCACACTTGACCATATTTTTTCACTGAATATTACAAGGGAATTGATGAGATTGAATAAGAAGTCCCTCTACTGTGCATTTATAGATTTCTCCAAAGCGTTTGATACTGTTTGGCACTCAGCTTTATGGTCAAAGCTGTCCCAATATCACATAGATGGGAAAGTTTTTGATATAATTAAAAATATGTATAGCGATATTAAATCAACGGTGATGAAGGGAAATAAGACATCTGACTTTTTCTCCAGTAATGTTGGCCTAAGGCAAGGGGAAAATTTATCACCGATCCTCTTTTCGTTATACCTTAATGATTTAGAATCGTTCCTGCTCCGAAATGAGTGCTCTGATATTGAATTTGATAATTCTCTTAATAGTACAAATGATCATGAAGTATACCTACGACTCCTTGTTCTATTATATGCTGACGATACAGTTCTTCTCTTGAGCTCAGGAAAAAAAATGCAAAAGCTACTAAATGTATTTGATGAATATTGTGTGAAATGGAAACTACATATTAACATTTCAAAGACTAAGATAATAAAATTCGGGAGCAGAATAAGCCCACGTGATAACTTTTCTGTAGGTCGTATGCCTATAGAGGTGGTCAATAGCTATAAGTACCTGGGAACAACTTTTACAAAGACTGGGTCTTATAAAACAGAAAAAAAATAATAGATGTAGCGAGGCAAAAAAGGCAATGTATGCATTGATAAACAAGATGAGAAATCATCAACTCCCAATCGATGTCGTCATAGAGGTATATAATAAATCCATTGTCCCAATTATGCTCTATGGATGTGAAATATGGGGGCACACAGACGTCTCTGGGTTACATCAGCTAGAACTTTTTGTTCCTAAAATTCGTCATGAAACTAAAAACATCCACGGGAAGTAGTTTGTTATATGGAGAACTTGGTTTAACCCCTATAGACACCACAATAAAAATAAGAAACTTAAACTTCTGAGCAAAACTTGTGTGTAACAATGAATCAAAAATATCAAGGCTACTCTACTTGTTAATATATGGCAAACATATTAATGGGGAATATACGAGCCCCTGGATACATTACATCTCTTCTCTGCTGAATAGTATAGGTTTCGGATATTTATGGTCAAATCAATTTATCCCTGACTGTAAATGGTTCGACTGCACAGTAAAGCTAAGATTATCCGATATGAATTTGCAAGTATGGAGGGCGACCCTGGATAACTCTACAAAATTTCAATTTTATGGATTAATTAAGCCTTACCCTGCGTTTGAAGATTACCTTATAAAACTACCACCTTCATTAGCTACCCCATTGCTCAAGTTCCGCATGCGAAACCACCACTTGCCCATAGAAGTAGGAAGTTGGACATCCATTGAAATGTCACAAAGAAAATGTAATCTTTGCGGTTCAGCCATTGGTGATGAATTCCATTATATACTTGTCTGCGAAAAACTCAATCACCTCCGAGTAAAATATATAAGAGCCTACTACTCACGAAACCCAAATATGTTTAAGCTTCAAGCATTATTTTCCAACACAAACAATAAGGTAATTAGAAATTTAGCCAAGTTTATCAAAGAATTTCAGACAATTCTGAAACCCCTTAGTGTCTAGTCAGCAGTTACCTATTTAAAGTTGTATAAATCTTATACGAAATATAACGGACAAAACTATTAGCACTATTTACGAAAGTTACCATTCGGATTGTATAACATCCTAGTTTCTTAGTCTCAAAATATGCGTGTGACCCCTCACTGGGGCGAGCTCATCTAGCTCACTCCAGTGAGAGGCCATGGGCAGTGTTTCTAAGACAGGAAGTGGGGATCTCTGATCACTGAAATAATTAACTCAAAGACTTTTAATCTCATTGGAACTTCTCGAGGCTGACCTCAGGCTCCCAGTACAGAACACCCTTTCAGACTTCTTCAACACCCTGAACTGACAAGTACAGTGCACCCCCCCACCCTTGCATTTTCCCTGGTATTTATCAGACAACGCATTCAGAAATCTAATGTGGGCATTTGCTGGGAATGAGAGGTTTCTCTCTTACACCGCATATATGTGCAGTACCTCACCCAAAAGGCTCTTATCATCAAATCTATAGGGGAGGGGGGGGGGGGGGGGCGCTGTATAACTGTTGTTGATGTACTCATACCAACAAGTACATGGAAGAACACATTGTTTGACGTGAGGCACCATGACTATACTATGTGAATATCATTGTATTGTATACTCATGCATGTAAATGTAAGCATCGGTGTATATATGTCTATGCACCCCACCCTTGTATTTTCCCTGGTATTTATCAGGCAATGCATTCAGAAATCTAATGTGGGCATTTGTTGGGAATGAGAGATTTCTCTCTGACACTGCATATATATGCGGTACCTCACCCAAAAAGGCTCTTATCATCGAATCTATGGGGGGGGGGGGGGGTGAGGGGGGGGGGGGGGGTATACACGCATATGTATACCCGTACATATACATACACATACACATATGTGTATATATGTGTATGTATATGTATGGGTATACATATGCGTGTATACCCGTACATATCTAAGTTCATAATTAGTTACATCTACTATTATGTGTTGCGGGTACAGGTCTGGAGAATATTGGGAGTTGGGATAGGGATGTGAATAGGCAATCCTGTAGCGACACTCGAATTAGAAATGTAATAGCTGCGGTTGAGAAGAATGGGGGTAAAGAATTGTAATAAAATAGTCTAATATATGTAAATGAGCCCCTAAAACTGTGACATCTAGTATTCCTGAGCACCTGTCCTTGTATCGCAGACCACATTCCCCAAACCCACCCCCACCCCCTTTTCGTTGGTAGGACTAGTGCCTTTGTTCACCTTAATAAATTCTTGAGGATTGAGTAGAATTCTTTCAGATAACTCTTTGTCAGGGGACACTCTTGGGACATAGACCACCCTACCTAACTTTCGTGAGTGTCGACTGTGATGCAAGGAGGGAACGTTCTTCGGGTAAATACTACTTGTGGTTTAAACGTAGGAACACACCCTGTAACCAGCTCTTCTAAGCCTAGATTACTATTAAAATTATCTTCATATTAGCATTATTTAGAATGGTTCCTTTCGTGTGCCTGTGATACTTTTTATGTACTCAACCCTAGCCACCCAAGCCTAATATAATCTCACAGAGAAAACGTAAAATACTCTGAAGGCAATTTAAACTTAGTACACCATGACATGGACACCGGTCAAATCACAGGCATTTGCTGCTTGCTTCTCTTTTGTATCGGCGCATCCAACCCCTATCCCTACACCACTCCACCCACCAACTTTGTAATTTATTCTGTTAACGAGAGAGAGAGAGAGAGAGAGAGAGAGAGAGAGAGAGAGAGAGACTTATTATTCTCACTTGTATATTTTATGACTACCACAGACATGTTTTTTAATTTATGTAATATACTTCATAGTGCTTTGAATACCTTATATAAGGTAAAAGGCAGAAATAAATCATCATCATCATTTACATAAATTAATTCCATGCTGCACAGTATTGTCATGCAAGAAATCACTGGTGAAAGATATCAATTTAAGTTACAAAACACTGAACTCGGCTCTCAATATTCCACATATTTTTCATCAACTTAAGCAGCCATGACCCGGTTTGATGAAAATTGGTGAGATACAACGACTTAATTTGTCTTAAAAAAAACCAAAAAAAAAACCTTGTTCGATTGCGACAAACGTGAGTATTTTTTTTCTGTGTAGACGGCAACAAACTTCACCTATTAAGGATACTAAACATCTTAGTTAAAATCAAATACACGAAGTTACTGATGAAAATATCAATTCTGGTAGTGGAACACTGGACTCATCTTTCAATATTTCAAATATGTCTATCAAATCTAGCCGTGTCTGCCACAAAGCAGCCGTGACTGTTTTAATGAACATGATCTTTTACAAATAGTCAAGTTATGAAAAGAATTAGCATTTCATGGACTTATTTTGGGCGTTCGGACACTTTAACACTCGAACAGTCAGTCGCACAATCACTGGTGAAAATATTAATTCAAGTTACAGGACTCAGCTGTCAATATTCCAGATCTTTTTCATCAAATCTGACCATGCCCGCCATTCAGCAGTTGTGACCTGGTTTGATGAAAAAGTGGAGAAAAACAACGACTAAAGTTATCATATGAAAAACTCTGGGTTATTTCAACACTCGTACAGTCCTCCACTGAAGTGATTTATTTACATCCTTTAATTCTATACTATTAAATCCACAATGCGAGAAATCACTGGTGAAAATATTTATTCAAGTTACAGAACTCAGCTGTCGATATTCCATATCTTTTTCATCAAATCCGGCCATGTCTGCCATTCAGCAGCCGTGACCCGGTTTGATGAAAAAGTGGACAAAAACAACGACTGAAGTTATCATATGAAAGACTCTGGGCTATTTCAAAACTCGTACAGTCCTCCATAGGACGGATGGGAAATTTTGTCTGCCATTCAACAGCTGTGACCCGGTTTGATGAAAAAGTGGACAAAAACAACGACTGAAGTTATCATATGAAAGACTCTGGGCTATTTCAAAACTCGTACAGTCCTCCATAGGACGGATGGGAAATTTTGCAATCTTCAGTTGTTCAATAGCGTGAAAGGTGAATATTTATTTCTGTTTAAAAGGCAACAGTCCTGACCTATTAAGGATATTAAACATCTTAATTAAAATCCAATACACGGATATTAAACATCTTAATTAAAATCCAATACATGATGAAAATATCCATTCTGGTAGTGGAACACTGGACTTACCTTTCAATATTTCCGATATGTTTATCAAATCCAGCCATGCCAGCCGCAAAGCAGCCGTGATTCAATTTGATGAACAATTACAAATAGCTAAGTTTTGAAAACAATAGCCTTTCATGCACTTATCTTAAGCTTTGGGACATTTTGACACCCGTACAGTCGTTCACAGTATAAATTGGGGAATTAGCAATCTACAATTGCAATAATTATCGGGTCATCAATAGAAACTGCATTAACGCATATCAATAGGTTATATAATAGGTTGTAACATAAGTACAATAAATTAAGCAACCTACTACTTCTGCTTCTACACTGGTAATTCAAGAATACTACACCATTTTCTGTTCGAGATTCACAAATGGATGTCCGATTCTAGTGTTATTAGTAAAGGAAACATTACATCTATAGTTTAGACTGGTAGTGGTTATTCTTCAACTTATTTTGACATGTACTGTATATGGACAAAATATTTTTAGACATACGACACTGCTATTAGTAGACAATTTTCACCTATTAGGGACTACGCCCCTCCCCAACCTCTTCCAGCTAGAACATGTTTGTGTTATGCTTGAAAAGATCTGTATTGATTGGTTGTTTGGATACTCAGAGTTTGAATTTGTGTCGTTTGAGTGATCTATATGTTCCGTTTTGTCACTCTTCAACATAAATACAATGATGCCACATCTGCCTTCGCTTATGGGAAGAGCTTCATTGCGGTATCCATTTGACGAATAAATCAATACTATTTTGTTCTGTCCTTTAAATGGAGTGTTGAAAGTATGTTATTTTTTCTATCATTATTAGTATTAAATTGAAAACGTTAAAAAATTTATAGTAATTTATATATTTTTTATACCTACCAATGACCTAGACTTAGCTGGTGCTAACTCTTTAAATTTCAGGGCCAAACACAAATTTTGCCCCCCCAATCCCTCAAATTTGCATCAAAATCCAAAAAACACATGTTCTATGTGGTCCTTCATACTTTTGTCCACTGCGCACGCGCAGTGTCAAGGAAGTACCCAAATTGGTGCCAAATCTTCATTCTTACAACCAGTGTCTGGTAAGTGTTATGTAATCAGCGGGGCGGTATGAGTTCACAACTCATGGGAGGGCCATCCCCATCTGGGTCATTGGTAAGTATAAAAAATATATATAAATTACTATAAATTTTTTAACATTTTTATACTGTACCAATGACCCAGACTTAGCTGAATAGAAAAAAGGCTGGAGGGCCTAGGACATAAGGGAAAATCCAATAAGCTCAATTACATGTAAACAGAATTATCCCCTCGAGGAGAAAAGGAGAAACAGGATTTACATGTATCTTTCTTCTTTATACAAAAAAAAGAAAGACACAATACCATTCCGTAATTGAGCAGAATAATATCAATGATCTCTATTAACATCCAGTATAACCCATTTATACTAATTTTTTTAAAGGAAAGCCAATAAATATAGTCCAGAGAATGAGACTCTTTATACTCATTTAAAAGTGTCCGAGGATTGTATATTAACGCTTGTATGACACGTGACATATACAAATGTTTCACACCGAGCTAAACTTTAAAAATATTACATAAATGAAATAGACATTAGCTTTACACTTTAAAACCATCCCAGCAGCGACTCGAAATTACTGACTCCAGAGGAGGTATTCCCTTGCTTTTCACTATAAAGCAGGTGATATAAGGGAACACCATCCCACCCCCCCTCCCCTTCCCCATGCTCTGGGTTAATCACCCCAGAACGAAGAGGGCAGCAGGACAGAGTCACTGCTGGAACAGAAAGCCTGCATAACTATAGTTGCAACTGTTTAGTGGACGACATTCTAAGCAACAGATAATGGACCTAAACAATGCAGGTCGCCAGAAATAGACTCAATATTTCTGAGGTAAAAATTTGTGAATGTAGAAGGCTGAGAACAGTATGCAGCCTTCATCAAATCGGTAATTGCAATACTATTAGCATAAGCCCAAGATGTAGACAGCGCCCTCACTTCATGCGCCAAAATCTTAAGTACAGACTGCTGAGTAGAAGATAATTTTTCATAAGCAGTACGAATAGTTAATTGAATCCACCTTGAATTAGAATGGACCACAATGTCCCTTCAATTAGGCAGCAGAGACAGAAAGAAACATTTACGTCCCTTTCTGATAAATTCAGATCTACGTTTGTAAATACGCATAGCTCTAACTGGACATAGCAAAGGCCTATGACCGTCTGAGGACGGAAAAGCCTTAATAACAATAGGTTCAGGGTACTTATTAGGCGCCTGATTCTTAGCCAAAAATCCAACATTAGTAGTCAAAGTAATAGTATTACCAACACTACGATAGTGAGAATCATCAACAGATAGTGCATGAAGCTCACTAACTCTTCTGGCAGAAGAGAAGGCTAAGAGAAAAGCTGTCTTATAAGATAAGTATTTGAAGTCTACTGTGTCAAAGGGTTCAAATGGCACTTCTTTTAGCTTCAGAAGAACCCAAGCTAAATTCCACTTAGGAATTAACCTAAGGGTTCTAGGACTATTTATCAAAAAGTTTTTAACTAACTTTGATAAAGAGATATTAGATCCAATTTGTAAGCTATCATGATGAGCATAAGTATCCGATAGCATAGACCTATAACCCTTAATAGTTATTGGCTGCAGTTTGATCTCGTCAAACAAGTAGACCAAAAAATTAGCAATGTCTGGAATGGAGGAATCATAAATATCAACAGAATGATCCCCACACCAACGAGAGAAAACCTTCCACTTAGCAGCATAATTTAGCGAAGAGGAGGTCCTCCTACAGTTATAAATTGCATCCACTGCTCGTCCTGTAAAATGCTTGCCGTGCAAGAAGGAGCGCACAATGGAAATACATGAAGGCTGAGACCGTGCGGGTTGTGAAGCAGTGTGCGCGATTTCCCCTGCGAAAGAAGGTCCTCCCATGGAGGAAGCTTCCGAGGAATGTCCCACAACAGACACCTGAGTAGATTTATCCATGGTCTCTGGGGTGACAGAGATGCTACCAACAGAATCTTGCAGTGAGATTGCTTGATTTTTAGCAATATCTGTTGAATCAACGGAGCTGGAGGATACGCATATCCTATCATTCCGTCCCAAGAGATCGAGAGAGAGTCTACTGTGAACGCTCAAGGATCTGGGCATGGCGACACATAAGTCTGCAACTGATTGTTGAGATGCGTCGCAAACAAGTCTATCATAGGACGATCCCATTGGTAACAGACCTGACTGAATATTCGTTTGTTGAGAGTCCATTCTGACGGCAACATACGATCTTTTCGAGAAAGGGAGTCCGCTAGAACATTCAGATGACCCGGAATATGATGGACCAACAGAAGAACTTGATGCTCTAGGACAAACAGAAGGATTCTTTCCGTTAAGTTGAACAACGGAATGGAATGAGTGCCTCCCTGGTTCCGAATATACGCTACTACTGTCAAATTGTCGGACAGAATTTGAACATGTGAATTCTGAATAATGTTCATCCAATGACGTAGCGCAAGCCAAATTAACATCATCTCTTTGATGTTTATGTGCTTGTTTAGGAACAGCGGATCCCAAAGACCCTGGCACCTCGAATCTGTTGGGCTCAAAGTTCCACCCCAACCTGTTTGACTCGCATTCGTCATAATCGTAAAAATCGGATCCGGCAGTTACAGTGGCACTCCCTGAGTTAACCACTGAATATCTGCCAATCTCTTGTTTTACTTGTTTTGACAAGACGATGTTCGTTTCGAGCGAATGAATCTTCACACTCCAATTCTGAGTAAAAAAATATCTGGAGTGGACGAGTGCGTAGTCGCCCCATCGGAATAAGATCTACGGCGGCTCCGCACAAACCTATCAGTCGCATGAATTCTCTCGCTGTTACTACATCTGAGTGAAGACAAAAGCGAGCGTAACAACTGACTAATTTTGTTCTGGGTAACGGCAGACGAACCAGATTGTTGTGCGTCTCGAAGCTCATTCCCAAGTGGGTGAATGACTTGGACGGAACTAGATCCGACTTCTTTTCGTTTACTATGAAACCGAGACGTCGGAGCAGTTGAAGCAGACTCTGAACATCGTTCTGAAGTGTTAACCTATTGCTGTACCTCTGAAGAATGTCGTCCAAGTAGGCTGACGTTACCGCAGACGAATTAGCTCGGAAATGAGTCATTACCGAGTTCATTATTCGAGTGAAGGCCCAGGGCACTAGATTCAGACCGAAGCACATTGCTCAGAACTGATAAACGACCCCTAAGACAGCGAAGGTACTTTCTGAATGCCGGATGTACCATGACGTGAAAGTACGCATCCTTGAGATCTATGCTCGCAGCATAATCGTTCACTCGAATGCTCACTCTTACCGATCGAATGGTCTCCATATAAAATTTCGGAGCCACGATCAGCTTGTTTATCCAGCTTAGATCTATAACTGGACGGAACAAGCCGTCTGGTTCTGGAACGAGGAACAGGTGACTGTAGAAACCTGGAGATTCCTGGTTTTCTACGACCTCCATTGCGTTCTTCTCCAGAAGAGATTGGACTTCTGATAGAAGCGAATCTATCTTCTGAAGGTTTGACAGAAGCTGAGTCCAACGTGGACTTCGTGTTAACGGAGGTTTTTCCTTGAAGGACAGCTTTAGACCTTCTGAAATAACCCCCTGCACCCATGGGTCATCCGTAATTGACAACCAATTGGTTAAGAATCTCGACAGCCTTCCACCCACTGGAGCGCAATAGAGGTTTAGACCATCACCTCCTGGACCTGCGAAGCTTGTGGGAGGAGAAACTACGTCCTCCCCGACCCACACCTTGACCAGTCGACCTAGGGGCGTCTGACCAGTTGTCTCGGCAAAATTTACGACCCCTACCTGAGTCGCTACTCTGACGGTCTCTATAGTAAGACATAGAGGCTTTCTTAAATCCTCTATAGGAACTTCCCTTGGACGTACTCGCCCCAGAAGTCCCTACTTTACTCCTCTCTGCTGAGTCAGGTTTTTTCGAAGTGGACTTAAAAAGCAGAGAGTCCGAAGCTTTCTTAGTAATCTGATCATAGATTAGCGAAAGCTTACCATCAAAGAGAAGCTCTCCTGAAACCGGAGCGACTCAAAGAGAGTTTTTCACCTTAGTATCCACTCTTGTGGATGAAGCCAGGGCAGCATCACGTCTGACTAACTCCAAATTTGCCACTGAAAGGGCAGAGTTATACGTGGAGAATGCTATGGCCCTCGAAAGAACTCTCAAGGAAGTTTGAACCTCTTGGAATTCTTTTCCATCGAGATATAGTGATAACGCTCTGGTAAGGTGATCTGCGTAAGGCGTCTAAACTGGCTCTGTTAGACAAGATTGTCATCTCCAACGTACTGGAGAGAATCGACATAGACGCCAGCAAAGACAACTCCAAGTCTTCTACCTGGTCGTCTAAATGCAGAGGAACTCTCGGCATGCCCTGTCCTGCCATTTCAAATCTATTTCTACTGTTGATGAACGGCAGATGTAGAGCATGAGGCTATAAGAAACTGGATTTGCGAGTCTTAGAGGCTAGCTTGAATATAGCGTCATTTAGAAGTTCAAATGTCCCTGTGACATTTCTGGACTGGGTCGGAAACGCAGGCGCAATATCCTTATTCCGACCGAAAAAGTCTGTGTCCAGTGACACTATCAGTCTCTTATCAGGTATTGCAGCACTCTGGTCCGGAGGAACAACTTCTGGAAGGTTTTGGAGGATGAAATCTATGGCCACCTTATGTTGTTCGGAAAGGGAAAATTCCAGCTCCGCTGATTCCCTTTCACCATCCAACTGGACCACATGTGAATCTCGGTCATCCCTTTCTGACTCTGCAGGGGAGAGTACCGACCCAGCTTCCTCAGACAGTTCCTGTTCTGAAAATGTTTCTGAAGGTTGCTGGGATGCTGCGATGAGTTGAGCTATCTGTGATAGCTGCGATGAGTTGAGCTATCTGTGATAGCAAGTCCGTCACAGAGGCCTGTGGAGCCGCGGCCTTACGAAGTTTAGCTGCTGGAAGCTCCTGGGACGGTAATTCTTGCATACTTCTCTTATGCGAATGTCCCGACTGGTAAGGCCTCGTGTCCTTGGCTACCGGATGGTGTGACCTGGTCGACGTGGAATCCCTGGTTGGCGAAGCAGGCTGGATATCTGCGGTCACGTAGCCAAGGTGCAGTCGTGTGTGCTGACGTGTGGATGAGGAAGCCATTAGACTAGCTGTGCCGGACTGTCTATGCGACGGAGCGTCCCGAGCAGGAGGAGTGGACGTATGCTCCGACTGACGAAAGTTACGTACAACACAACAACATCTGGGCCCCGATGTTGCTGTAAGAGAGAGGGACCTCTCTCGCTCGCGGTCCGGGTAGACCTGCACGAGCTAGCTACCGGACTGTCTGGCTTCCTCTGTTCCATCCTCCAATCTGTCGTCGGCGAGTGTGCACGATCCAAGTTTATAGTGCTCGCAACACCCGATCTCCTTTCCAGGACTGCAATGGACGAACCCGGCGTCACAACCATTTCTCGAATGATTGCTTCACCGGGCGATTTAGCAGACGACAAGGCCATCGATTCTACTAGGGACCTCTTAAGCACTTGCCGAATTTCGTTGAGCACTTTTGCCCCGAAATTAGGGAACATGAAATAATTTTGCATAAAAATTATAAGTTACAGCCCTGAACACATCCTTCCACTGTTTCTTCCTCTCATCCTCTTATTTCATCCTTAGATCCACCATTTCTTTCATGATTTTGTGTCTGGCATCATTTTAACTGAGATTATAAGCACAGATATAAGTGAGATGTTACTGATTGAAGGGCCAAACAAAGAATAAATATTTGGTGCCAATATCGGTACTTCCTTGACACTGCGCATGCGCAGTGAACAAAAGTATGGTGGACCATATAGGACATGTATTTTTTTTATTTTGATGCAAATTTTGGCATTGGGGGGGGGGGGGTGGCAAAATTTGTGTTTGCCCGTGAAATTTAAAGAGTTAGCACCAGCTAACTCTGGGTCATTGGTACAGCATAAAAATGCACATTTGCTCATTTCAAGCGAAACATTTTGTTTGTTTCTATCCCATGTATGACAGTCTTGACAGATAGTTTGATCGAAGTGTTTACCCGTAGTGACCTCTGACCGTGCATATCATTAACATCAAAGATGGCAAATTGGCAACGGTCTTATTTTACCAACTATGAATAAAATCTGTCAATCACACAAAGTTATTTGAAACAGACAAAGGCTGTATAACAATATCCAAATTTTGCTGTGTGTGACCTTGACCTTGACAATATGACCTTGGACCAAAGCCGCGATACACCTTTGAGTCAAGAGCAATAATTGTACCAAGTATGAACAAGATCTGCTGATTAAATCAAATTATATGGCCCAGATAAACAAAATGTTGATGACGGAAAGACAGGTGGTGGACAGGTGGATGGCCATCATGATGGACAGCTTAGCATTAGAAAAGCTCCACTGACATTCTGTCAGACAGAGCTAATATTCAGTGGTTAAGAAATTATGGCTCGGACAAAGAAATGTCAAAGTTTTTCTGAGTGTCACCTTATCATAGGGCCTCTGACCTTGACCTTGAGGGTCACATACCATATTATAATTCGCAACACATTGTCTTTTGATATTACATATTGGTATGAAGTTTCATTAAATAATATTCAGTGGTTAAGAACTTATGGCCCGGACAAACAAATGTCAAAGTGCCACCTTATCATAGGGCCTGTGACATTGAACTTGAGGGTCACATACCATATTATGATTCGCGACACTCTGTCTTTTGATATTACAGATTGGAATACAGTTTCATTAAAAAATATTTAGCAGTTAAGAAATTACGGCCCAGAAAAACAAATTTCATGGTTTTTCTAAGTGTCACCTTATCATAGGGCCTGTGACCTTGACCTTGAGGGGCACATACCAAATTATAATTTGCGACACACGTTCTTTTGATATTACATATTGGTATGAAGTTTCATTAAAAATATTCAGAAGTTAAGAAATTATGGTCCAGACAAACAAATAAAAATTTTTTTAAGTGTCACCTTATCATAGGGCCTGTGACATTGACCTTGAGGGGCACACACCATATTATAATTTCTGACACACTGTCTTCTGATATTACATATTGGTATAAAATTTCATTAGAATATTCAGTGGTCCAGAAATTATGCCCTGGATACACAAAATGTTGACGAAGGATGAACGGACAGACAAACGAATGGACAGACGGATGGATGACGGATGACTTAGCATCAGACAAGATCTGCTGACTTTGTCAGGCAGAGCTAATCAAAAAGAAATGACAACAGAATAAATAATATACCTATTTGATTTTTGTTGATATGTATTATTAATCAAAAGATGTCCTCCTCTTCCTTGAAATTCTTGATGTAAGTTGATATCTTTCAAGTAGTCTACAGGTGGAGGTGTTCTTTGCAATAAAGGTGGTGTAGAACCTTAAATAAATGGGAGTAAGTACATTAACCCCTGAATTGATAAATTCCACTGAAAAATGTAGCTCTCCTAAAACAGAACTAGTCTATGAAAGTATTTCATTTTGAAATGCTTAGAAATAATAAAAAACTAGAGGATGGCCACCAAAGGGTGGCTGATTCCCCCGAAAAAAGCCTTGATAGCCATTCCAACCTTATTCGCGACACACCCTCTGGTTGTGGGCAATAATAATACCAAGTATCATTAATATCCTTGAAGGCTGTAAGAAGTTATGGAAGGTGGACACAAATTCCGTCTACGCCCGGACGGACAGACGGACAGATGGACAGACGGACGACGTCATGGCTAGATTCCCCCGAATTTTTTTCGGGGGGAATAAAAATACTTCACATTACAGATACTGCCTCAATCTCACAAATGTTTTTTTTCCACTTCAAAAATAAAAAAAGTTGAGACTTGAAACATTTAGTGTTTATTCAAGCATTAATATTGTCCAATAATCATTGCTCGACATCAATAAATAAAGAACATTTCATATTATTTTGAGGGTTAATACCTTTATTCACAACTGATAAGAATTACTGCTATTTTGTCCTTCAGAAATTCAAAATTGTTCAGAACTAACTTCTGAACTGTTTTCATCCTTAGGCAATGAAACCTCACAAAGAACATTTGGCATGAGAAAAAGATTTGAAACAAAATAACTTTCAAACAAGCCATCAGAAATTATGTATACCCTTTCACCACTTCCTTTTTGACCAATGAAATCAAGAGCAAACACTGGGCATTGGGTATATATATATATATATATATATAGAAGCCACACTGCAAAACCATAAGCATCTGACAAAGCTCAAATCGAGTGAAACTGGTTAGGCAGTTAGTAAACAGGATATATACCAGTGGAGCCCTCTCGCACTTTCGAGTGACTCTATAGATAAGAGCAAATGATGGTTTCAAGTATGAAAAACTCATGGGTGGTATAAATGCTATAAAAAACATTTAAAACTGAAATGAAAATGTATGCAGAACAATTTCAATCTTCAGAGACTTACCATACCAACATAACATGCAACAGCACCAATAACTGTCGGTAATTTTGACAAAGAGAATAGAGCCATGTGGAACTTACCTGCACAGTGAAGCCCACTTAACTGGGATATCTCTTAACTGAATAATAGTATAGTATAATAGGCAGTATTGTAACTTTCAGTTCAGTAATGGTTTCAGTATTTTTTTTTTTTGGGGTGGGGGGGGGGGGGTGGGGGGGGGTATACCTCATTATCGGTTTGGTATCTGACTTGACAGAGATTTACTGATGGTACCAGAGGAATTCACATCAGGAAAAACAGAGTAAGTTGTAGAATCATTCTACCACAACACCACTATAAATGACACTGCCAATGAGCTCAACAGTGGCATTCTTTTACAACCACAAATCATATCTACAGTAATTCTGTGACTTGTTCTGAACACACCTTCATGTTTAAAGATCTATTTCAAGCTTTTGCTATCCCAGAGCATATGCCCTGACCATGCAATCTTTAGGCGCTCCTGCTGACAATAGACAAAACACCTGAGCAGTAATTTCTAGTCAGGTCTTGGCTGCCTTAACAGGCAGCCATGACCTGACTAGAAATCACTGCTAAGCAATTGGATATGAACACGTTGTAGTCTTGTGGGAATTCGGGACAGTTGCCCAGTCCATTGAGGGTTAACAAAAATGAAAAGAAAATCAGTCACTTTTTTCATGAAAATGAACCTTTCATCTGTTATCAAGTCTCAACAGGGACTTATAAATAGTGAATGTAGGAAAATTTGAAAATTAAGACAGTATCGTAATTCAATGATTGGTTTGGTTCAGTATTTCGGCATCCCTAGGAAATCGGTATTGGTTCAGTTTTTCGGTATATTGCCCATTTCTACTGAATAACCCTGTTAAATGAAAATATAATAATGTAACTTCATTTACTGTACCTTCAGTATAAACTTGACCTGTTACCTGCATATAGGTTATAGATTAAACTCATGTTAATTCAATATGATATCTTATAATATGTCGAGAAGTAGCCCTGACAGTCACCACATTTCTCTTACTCATAGACAATTTGGCCTCAATGTAAGAAGATGGTTTCAGTGTGCTTCAATTCATCAAATATACAGATATTTAATCTATTAAAAAGGTTTCACAGAGCTCCATGTGTTGTGTAAATAAGACAAAATAGATTACATGCTCAGTTTATCTCCAAAATATAATCCCTGTTAATTGAATACACCAGTGCCTTAAGTCTAAGGCTTATGGTCGCATCTGCACACCCATGGAACACCTCACTCAATAACAACAAGTGTAAAATTGAGCACATTAACCCCTTTCAAATCACACCTCCACACACTGGTGTGATGGTTGATCACTTTGCCAATAAAATGCCAACTCATCAAATGTTATTATTCATGGTTCCTGATTCATAAAACTCCAAAAAAGTGATCCATGTTCAATTGCTGAACCCCTACTAACTGGCCCCACCCCAGTTACCAAAGTACACATGAAGACACTCTCGGGGTTCATGCAAGCAAGGACTTATCAAATTTAAGGCTATTCAAGACTGTTTCTCGACATTTTATAGCATCTGTCAAGGCCTTATAGCAACCAAATTCAAGGATTTTCAAGGCCTTACTGCCATGAATGATGATATATGATCACTAGTGTACCCAATGATCTTGAATATTAATTACCCGTATCATCGTGCAAAAAATTCAGAGATTTTCAAGGCTCCCTTGACCATTTTCCAGGATTTCAAGTACTTGAACCACACTTTGTTGAATTCAAGGCCATTCCTTGAATCCAAGGCCTCATGGGAAACCTGACTCTGGAAGAGTCAACACATTGAATTAATATGCTGAAACATCCAGCATTTCTCACACTGGAGTAGTTACCCACCTCTCAAGAGAAGAACATACAGAAATGTTAATACTCTTCACACTTTTATCACTTTATTCACCTACCAATCCTATAAGTCTGCACTGAACTTGAATGTGAATGTGAACTTCTGGGGATTGGAAATCACCTAATAGTAATTAACAACGAATAGGTTAATGCACATAACCTTAACTCTTAACCCTCTGAGTATTTTCAAAATATTTTTCGTCAAATCTTGTCATGGCTGCTGTGAAGCAGCCATGACTACACTTGATGAAAATTCATCTAAATTTAACTCATGAAATCAATGGTCAAAAAGTCCATTCAATTTACAGGGGAAAAATTATGGTTAAATGTGCCCAAATTATACTTATTTCAATGGTAACAGATTTCACAACCTTGCAGGAATATTCACCAGCAGCATGCAAGGAGTTAAAGAGTAACCACAATTAAACGTGACTTCAAGAACTTGGCTTGAAGACTGAACTTAAAACAAAATTGTTGATCACCAGGCCCTCACCATAATCCATGTTAGGTTCTAGATATAGTAGTCCTAAGACCATCAGATCATAATCTACCTGAGGATCATAGATAAGACTATAGAAATAGCACCCCTCAACCTACGGAGAGGGGCCATTTTTGTACTCTATGGATTTGAGAATCTAAGGACTGTACTTCTGTTAACTGATTAATTTTCACTGGCAAAGTAGCTATTCAATTAAAAGGGTTCCACTGTACTCCTCACCAATGCTAATACTTACAAAATTAAATCAGTTCTTATACAAACACTAGAGTGACAGGGTATAAAATCAGTAAAACTTTATGAGAATCCAAATAGATTCGCATAAATACGATCAGGCAAATCCACAATCTGTTTGGGATTTTTATGACATGTGATGCATGTTGCCACAATGCAAAGCATGGAGGGGAGAGGGTTGGGAGTTGGAGGGGTTCTCCCAAGACTGGAAAATTTTACAAAAATAGACATGAAAATGGTGCGTTTTAGTGCATTCTAGACTCACTGTTGGATTAGTTTACATACAGCAAATTTATTGCATACAAGGTCCAAATTGTCTACACTGGAAGTCTGATTCATACAAAGTTTTCATATCTTTACACTTTTTTATAACATGTATTTCCTTATTCATCGCTGACAACACCAACTCCCCCATAATGTTCTGTTGCTTTAAATTTGGGTCTTTTCTCTTGCTACCTCCAAATCTACTTTCACAGACTCTGCAATGTTTATTTTCCAAACTGTCCAGGTGGTTTGTCTTAACAGTCACCATTATTAACAAAGTAATTAAATATTGGCCATATCCAAAATGAAACAAATTGAGGGTGAGAATACATGTGTATTATTGTAAGCATGCACAGTTTGTAACGTTGGACATTCCGATCAATGGCTTCATTAAAGTTGTTGCAAGCTGTTGATAACAGTAATTCAAAGTGTGTAAATGCATATGTAGATATTTCCAGTTATGGATCCCTCAAAAACAACTACTTTTCTATTCCTCAATTAATCTGTTGGCCCCAAGTTTTTTTCTTGGCCATTTTCAACTGTAAATCTTAAGAAATATCAACACAAATCTACTTGAATTTACAGGATTTCCTTAAAGAGAATATTTATTTGTATTAATTCACGTGGAACTTTATGGTCTGGAGATAAGAATTTTCATTTATTTATTGACTGATGTTTAAGGTAACTTTTAGCATCTATGGGTATATCATGGCTGTAATAACGTCAAATTCAGTGAATCGTTTAACACATTATGCCCACTTTAGAGGACTTCCAACCAGGCCTGAAAGTTAAAAAATTTACAGTAATTTATATATTTTTTATACTTACCAATGACCCAGACATAGCTGGTGCTAACTCTTAAAATATAGGGCCAAACACAAATTTTGCCCCCCAATCCCCAAAATTTGCATCTAAAACTAAAGAAAACATGTCCTGAATGGCCCTCCACACTTCACCTCTACTGCGCATGCGCAGTGTCAAGGACGTTCCGAAACTGGCGCCATTATTCATTCTTATAACCAGTGCCTGGTAAGCGCTATGTACTCAGCGGGGAGGTAAGAGTTCCCAACTCCTGGGAGGGCCATCCCCGTCTGGGTCATTGGTAAGTATAAAAAATATATAAATTACTATAAATTTTTTAACATTTTTATACTGTACCAATGACCCAGACATAGCTGAATAGTAAAAAGGCTGGAGGGCCAAGGACATAGAGCAAGATGGAATACGCTCAATTATATAAAATAGAGTCATCCCCTCTAGGGAAAAAGAAGTATTAGGCCTTACATGTATCTTTCTTATTTATGATAAATTAGAAAGATACAACACCTTCCAAAATTGAGCAAGATACATCCATGTACTCTATTAATATCTAGTATAATCCTTATACTAATAATTTTTAAAGTAAGCCAA
This sequence comes from Pictodentalium vernedei, assembly GCA_031216915.1. Taxonomy (NCBI): domain Eukaryota; kingdom Metazoa; phylum Mollusca; class Scaphopoda; order Dentaliida; family Dentaliidae; genus Pictodentalium; species Pictodentalium vernedei. Next base: position 186,520,031 of record CM062291.1, read on the forward strand.
TAAATAAAGTAAGTCTAGAGAACAGAGACTCTTAATACTCCTTAAAAGTGTCTGAGGATTGTAAAATAATGTCCGTTGACAGGTGCTATATTCAAAAGCTATACTTTAAAAACTAAGACCTAAATGAATTTTTAAAACATAAACTTCTCACTAAACAACCATCCCAATAACAGCTCAGAATTACTAACTCCGGAGGAGGTATCCCCTTGTTTTCATAGTAAAACAGGTGACCCAAGGGAACACCATCCCCCCCCCCCCCCCCCCTTTTTCTTGCCCTGGGCCAAATAGCCCAGAGCGAAGAGGGCAGCAGAACGGAGTCACTGCCGAAACAGACAGCCTACCTAGCTATAGTAGCAACTGTTAAGTGAATGACATTCTGAGCAGTAGATAATAGACCTAACAATAGAGCCCTCCAGAAATGGACTCGATATTTCTGAGATAAAAATTCATGAATGTGGATGGCTGAGCGCAATGAGCAGCCTTCAAAAATCTATAATAGCGACACTATTAATGTAAGCCCAAGATGTAGAAGAACTCTTACTTCATGAGCCGAAATCTCAAACACAACTGCTGAGTGAATGATATACCATAAGCAGTATCGATAGTTAATTGAATCCATTAGCAATAGAATGGAGCGTAACGTCCTTCTATTAGGCATCAAAGACAGAAGAAGCTTACGCCCATAGTAATAAACAGATATCTGTTTATAAATACATAAACTCTAACCGGACAGAGTAAAGGCCTATGCCCGTACGAAGACGGAAGGACCTTAATAACAATAGGTTCCGGATATTAATTAGGGGCCTGACTCTTATGGGAAAATCCAACCTAAATAGTAAAGGAAGTAGTGATTCCGAAACTACGAAAGTGAAAATCATCCACCGATAGTGCATGAAACTCACTGACTCTTCAGCAAAAGAGAAGCCAACAGAATTACTGTCTAAAAGGTCAGAATTTGAAAACTACTGTTTCCAGAGGCTCAAATGATTACTTAGCTAAATAAGAACCGAAGTTAAATTCCGTATAGGAATTTAATCTAATGATTCTAAGTCTATTTATCGAAAAGTTACTAACTGACTTAGATAAAGAGACCTAAGACTCAATTGTAAACTATCATAGAGTGCATAGGTATGAGGTAACATAAACCTATAACCTTAATAATAACAGGCTGCAGTAGATCTTGTCAAACAAGTATACCAAAAAGTTGCAATGACTAGTATGGAGGAATCAACAATATCAACATAGTGATCCCTACACCAACGACAGAAGAGCCTCCACTTTAGCCGCATAGTATAGCGAAGAAGAGGTTCTCCTAAAGTAAGAAATCGCGTCCAAAGCTCGTCCAGTACAATGCTTACAATGCAATAAGGACCACACAACGGAATACGTGAAGGTTGAGACCTTGCGGGTTGTGATAAAGATGACACGATTTTACCCAGCGAAAAAAGATCCTCTCATGGAGGAAGATTTCGCGTTAAGTCCCACAGTAGACCTCAGAATAAATTTACCCACGGTCTCTGTGAAGACAGCGATGCTATCAACAGAAATGTATTGTGGTTGTTTATCTTAGCAATACTTGCTGAAACAACAGCGCCGGAGGATACGCATATCCTATCATTCCGTCCTATTAGATCAATAGAGCGTTAACAACATAAGCTCAGAGATCCGGACAAGCAAACACAAACGTCTGCAATTGATTAGCAAGTTGTGTCGTAAATAAATTATCATTGGGCGCTCCCATTGATAGCAAATCTGATTGAATACTTGTTTGTTGAGAGTCCATTCTGATGGCAACAAGCGACCCATAAGTGAACGGGAGTCCGGTAATACAATCAGACGACCCGGAATATGACGGACCGAAGCAGAACTTGGTGTACTATAACAAACAGAAGGATTCTTTCCATTAAATTGAATAACGGAAACGAATGAGTGCCTCCCTGGTTCCGGAGATACGCCACCACTGTCGAATTAACGGACAGGATTTGGACATGCATTTCTGAATAATGTTCATTCAATGACATAAAGCAAGCCTAAAAAAACATTATTCCGTGGAAGATAAGTACTTGCTTAGAGACTACAGAACCCAAAGACCCTGGCACTTCGAATCCGTTGGGATCAATATTATATCCCAACCTGTTTGACTGGCAACCGTCATAATTATAAAACTCGGATCCGGCAACTGCAGTGGCACTCTCTGAGTCAACCACCGAATGTTTGCCCCAGTCTGAATCTCTTGCTACACTAGATAGACAAGAGAACGTGTAAATCGAGCAATTCATGGATTGCTGAAAAGTTGCCGTCGAAGAGAAGCTTCTCCGAGAACGAAGCGACTCTAAGACAGTTCTTCACCTTACTATCCACGCGCGTGGATGTAGCAAGGGCTGCGCCACGTCTAACCAACTCCAAGCAGCCACTGAAGGGCGGAGTTATACGTGAACAAACTACTGCCCTCAAAAGAAATCACATTGAGGATCATATCCCAGAATTCTATCTCTTGAAGACGTAATGATAACACCTCAGTAAGGTGGATTACGTATGATAAAGCGTCTAAGTTAAGTCTATTAGACATCATTGTTGTTTCCAACATTGTGGTTGGAAAAGACATAGACGGCGAAAAAGATTATTTCCAGTCTTTAACCACACCGTCTAGACGCATATGAACTCTCGGTATGCCCTGTTCTGCCAAAATAAATTATTCGTATAAATGATAAAAGGCAGAAATGAGCATTGCGGACAAGAAACTAAACTATCATGCTTGGTAGCAGGCTTATATATATATAGCGTCGATAAATAATACACATGTTCTAATGACATTATTGGACTGTGTCGGTAAGTCAGGGACAATGTCCCTGAACCGATCCAAAATTCCGTGTCCAATGACGCTATAAGTCTCTTATCCAACATCGCAGCAATGTAGTCCGAAATAACAATCACTGGAAGATAATGCCGGAAGATATGTATGGCAGCTTCCGATGCTACGAAAGGGAAAACTCGAAATCTTTCGAATCCCTTTCGCCATCCAGTCGGACCCTATAAAGCGTTCGGTCGTCCGTACCTGATGCAACCGCGGACCGCACCGACCCAGCGCCGTCGGATAATTCCTGATTCGACCAAGAAACTGTCGATTGCTGGGATGCTGCGAAAAAACTGTGCTAACTCGGATAGCACGTCCGTCACTGAGGCCTGTGGAGAAGCGGTCCTACGATGCATTGCCGCTGGAAGCTCCGTGATCGTTACCCCGTGCATACTACTAATATGCGAGCGAACGGAGTGTATAGGCCTCGTGTCCCTTGGCTACCGGATGGCGTGACCTGTTCGCCGTGGAATCACTGAATGACGAAACTGATCGGATACTCGAGGTCACATAGCCAATGTGCGGTCGTGTGCACTGCTGTGAGGATGAGGAAGCATTATCGACAGTCTCTCGGACTGTCAATATAACGGAGCGTCCCGAGCGACGGACATATGCTCCGAATGTAAAATATCTGAACCACAACATGCGGTCCCCTATGTTGTTGGACGAGAGAGGGACCTCTCTAGCTCACAGTCCGGACGGACCTGGACAAGCCAGGAACCGGACTAACAGGCTTCCTCCGATCTGTCCTCAATCCGCCGTCACTGGGTGAGTACTAAAGTAATTATAGTGCTCGCATCACCCAAATCTCCTTCCTAGACCGCAACGGACGAACCCGGCAGTCGAACCATTCGATGAATGTACGCTACACCGGGTGAGCTAGCGAATGTCACTCCGTCGATCTTACAAGGGACCTCTTAGGCGATAGACATATTCCATGAGCACTTATTGCCGCTAGCTCTTCATTAACTATGGCGACAGAGGCACACTTATCTCCGTAACTTTGCGAACAAGAAACCAGAAATGCTTGGTAATAGCAAGCATATAATAATAAATATATAGCGTCGTTCAATAATTCGAAAGTTTGTGTGACATTATTGGACAATGTCGGAACTGAGGGACGATGTCCCTGAACCGAACCAAAAATTTCAAAGTCCACCGACGCTATCAGTTTCTTATCCGGCATCGCAGCATTCTGGTCCGACGAAAGAACCTGTAGAAGATCAAGTCAGATGACATACACAACAGCATATGTTGTTCCGAAAGGGAAAGCTCGAAATCCTCCGAATCCCTTTCGGTATCCCGTCGGACCGGATGAAATTTTCGGACGACCGTACCCGCTTCCGCGGAGCGTCCCGACCCAGCATCGTCGGATAAAACATTATGCGACAGATTCAGTTGTTGCTGGGAAGCTGCGATAAGCTGTGCTATTAGGATAGCACATCCGTCCCCGAGGCCTGTGCAGTAGCGGTCTTACGATGCATTGCCGCCGGAAGCTCTGTGTACGTTGACTCCCGCACACTTTCTTAAGCGAACGTCCGGAGTCTGCAGGCCTCGTGTCCCTGGCTAACGGATGGTGTGACCTGGTCGCCGATCATTCTCTGACTGGCGAAGCTGACTGGATATCCGAGGTCACGTAGCCAAGAGCGGTCGTGTGCGCTACCATGAGAATGAGGAAGCCTTATTGACAGTCTCTCCGGACTGACTATATGTCGGAGCGTCCCGAGCGGCGGACGTATGCTCCGAATGCGAAACATTTTGTACCACAACATCTGGGGCCAGATGTTGTTGTACGAGAGAGGGGCCTCTCTCGCTCGCCGTCCGGATGGACCAGAACGAGCTATGAACCGGACTAAAAGGCTTCCTCCGTTCTCCCTCTAATCCGCCGTCACTGGGTGAGCATTTGGTTGATTATAGTGCTCGCATCACCCCAAAACTCCTTCTAGACTGCAACGGACAAACCCGGCTGCCGAACCATTCGATGAATGGACGCTACACCGGGCGAGCTAGCAGACGTCAAAGGCTGTCGAACCTACTAGGGTCCTCTTAGGCAATTGGCGTATTTACATGAGCACTTTTCCGCTAGCCCTTCATTAATTGTGACGACGGAGGCACACTGTTGGAAGACATCACAGATACATCACCCTAATCTTGATCGTCTGAAATAGAAATTGATAAAGTAGAGTGACCCTGCGGGGAAAGGACCAGAATGTCCAATTCCCCACTAACATACCGTGACATACGCTTCCCATGTTGTCATCGAAATCATCAGATACAGAACAGGAGTTAATGCGAGTACACTGACTACATATAGAATGATTATAAAAGTCAGAGGAAGACTTCCTCTTATTACAATTGATCAAAATCCTTTCAATGTGAAAAGAAAACAAAGTCCTGGTACTCGCACCAACCCCTGACAATCAAAATACATAATAATAATATGATCCATTAACATAGAAAAAATAATTGAAATCAAAATATTTTTTCAGAACAGCCCAAGTTTCTGAAAAGTAACGTTGAGCCCCAATGGATCCCAAGCCTAAGTGTGGACAAAAAATTTAAAAATATTTTAAACAATTTATGCAACACTTACGAACAATAATAATATATCTAGTTACGATTAAATTAACATCAAGATATTATTCTCAAGAAATCCCCCCCTCACACAGAGGGCTGTTGTAAATGTAAACAATGAGTGTAAAAAACACTAAAATAAGACTCCAGGCACCCAGGCCCGAAATCAGTTACCAAAAATACTCTATCTGATGCAAAACAGAGACTTCCAGGGAAGAAACTGCAGAACATCAGATGGTAGATGCAGAACACAACGCCTAACCACCCATAGGTGAAGACGTAAACATGGGGAAAAGAACAGAATTCATTCTGTTATTCAGCTAAAACTCCCAAGAAATTTTAGTAATAATAATTACAGAAACTATGCCAAAAGCATGGGAGAATAGCAAGAGGGGACTTAAAGGAAAGGGAGAGAGGAAAACACTGAAAAATCAGTGTAATTAAATAACAAGAATGACAACAAAATGGCTGCTGCCTCGAAAATAGGTAACTTAACATAACTTCATTAAAAAATTTTAAGTTACAGCCCTGATAATATTCTGTCACACATTTTTCCTCTCCTCCTTCTATATCCTCCTTAGAATCACCATTTCACTAATATTTATGTGTCTGGCATCATTTAAACTGAGATTTACAAGCACAAAGATCAGTCAGATGTTAACTGATGAAGGGCCAAACTAAGAATGAATAATGGCGCCAATTTCGGAACGTCCTTGACACTGCGCATGCGCAGTAGAGGTGAAGTGTGGAGGGCCATTCAGGACATGTTTTCTTTGGTTTTAGATGCAAATTTTGGGGATTGGGGGGCAAAATTTGTGTTTGGCCCTATATTTTAAGAGTTAGCACCAGCTATGTCTGGGTCATTGGTACAGTATAAAAATATAAGCAGATGTGTCATCTGCAAAATGAGGTCCCCAGAGGGTGAATCTGGAGAACAGCAGGGTAGCATCACAAAGTTTACCCTCTGTGAACCTGAGTCTGAATCAAGATCTCAAGCCAAAACAGAAAGATGTACCTAGCAGTTGAAAATAAGGGAAATTCAACACTAAAATATTCTTGATTTGTAGTAGGATGTTTTTATTGGGGGGGGGGGGGGGGCGTAACCCCTGTCAAGGCACTGGCTACAAACATGCTAATTTAGGAGAAAGTGGGGGCAATCACTGGTGATGGGAACCCTGTTGGTTGGAAATTAATTATCAACTGAAGAGTGCATATGGTCAAATAGTTCAGCAAGCTGAATGTATCAGCTACCCCACTACTGTAGTGGGGTAGCTGCTACAGTCAGATAGCTGAACTAATGGTCAAAAGTGTGAAAGTTGAAGTCCTTTGTATTTTTGTTTGTAATTTGGGGAGAGTGAGTACTTTTTTATGTTATTATTATAACATTTTAAAAAATGTGGGGATATAGTGATGATCTTAGTCTGTACATCTGCTTTTTTGAGCTATAATTTTGAAGCTTACCATACTTCTTAAGTATGCTATAGAGATGACAAAAATAGGTTTAGTTTGAATTTTTATCACCAGGTGGTGTCAGCGGCACCACTTGAAAACTGAGCTAAAATACTGCTTTCTGATGAAAGGCTCCTGGGATATGTAATTTGGATTGTTTAAAGTGTGTTAAAATGTTCAGGTTGGGTCTCTAGATGTGCATAAAGGTTTAAGATTTTTTATTCACCGTATCACCACGTTTATTGTTAGAGAAACGGTTTCTGGAGAAAGGCTCCTTGAGGTTTTAATTCGAAACATTGAAAGTGTGTTCATATGTTCAGGTAGGGTGTTTAGATGTGCATAAAGGTTTCCGATTTTTTACTTGGCTCCATGTGGTGCCTGTAGTGCCACTTTTATCGCTGGAGGATCGGTTTCCGCCAAAAGGCTCCTACGGGTTTTGATTCGAAACATTGAAAGTGTGTTCACATGTTCCGATTGGGTCTCTAGAAGTGCATAATGGTTTCAGATTTTTGATTCAGCCCCATGTGGCACCCATAGTGCCACTTTTATCATTAGTGAATCAGTTTCCAGCAAAAGGCTCCTAGGGGGTTTTAATATGAAACATTGAAAGTGAGTTTATATGTTCAGGTAGGTTCTGTAGATGTGCATAAAGGTTTTGGATTTTTGATTCGGCCTCCATGTGGCAACCATAGTGCCACTTTTGTTGTTGGAGAATTGGTTTTCAGCGAAAGGCTCCTAGGGGTTTTATTTCGAAATGTTGAACGTGTGTCCATATGTTCAGGTTGAGTCTCTAGATGTGCATAAAGGTTTCTGATTTTTTATTTGGTCCCATGTGGCACCTGTAGCGTCACTTTTATCATAAGAGAATCGGTTTCCAGCAAAAGGCTTCTAGTGGTTCTAATTTGAAACATTGAATGTGTGTTCATATGTTCCAGTAGGGTCTCCAGATGTGCATAAAGGTTTCAGATTTTTAATTTGGCCCCAAATGGTGCTCATAGTGCCACTTTTGTCATTAGAAAATGAAAAAATTTATAGTAATTTATATATTTTTTATATTTACCAATGACCCAGACTTAGCTGGTGCTAACCCAAAAATATCTAGGGCCAAACACAAATTTTGCACCCCAATCCCACAAATTTGCATGCAAAACCGAAAATTAGAAGTCCTATTTGGCCCTCCATACATTTTACCCTCTGCGCATGCGCAGACTTCAGAAAGTCACTGAATCTGGCGCCAGTAAATCATTCTTTGTAGAAAAATAGATTATAATAATTCAATGGGGAGGTATGAGTGCCCAGTACTGCCCACTCGTGGGAGGGCAATTCCCGTCTGGGTCATTGGTAAGTATAAAAAATATATAAATTACTATAAATTTTTTCATATTTTTATACTGTAACCAATGACCCAGACTTAGCTGAATCGTAAAAAGGTGGAGGGCCTAGAACTTCCGAAATAGTAGATCAACATAGATCAAATCCTTCAATCCATGATGAAGAAATTAGAATTTACATGCATGTCTCTAAATACCATAATAGAAGAGGCATATCCTAATATGGATCCCAATTATATAAATCCTAAATCTAAGCATAAATTCACGTTAATTAGGATGTAACAATTAAACAATTTTTGAGACTAGTCTAGACTAGGCCCTAAAAATTATTATGGCATACTGAGAATGAGAGACCATTGCCCATAAACCTACGCCACACAATAATACTGCAGCTGATCGCCGAACATAGTATGGACAAGACAGCTTCCTCAATAGTTACATACCCCATAAGGCAGAGAAGTGGACAAAATGCCCCCCCCCCCCCACCCTTTTTTTTGAACATATCTTCAATAGAAAGAGGGGAGAGCTCTGGAATCAATAAGCAGAACCCAGAAATGATATATAAATAAATATAAATCAGGCACTCAAAAAATTAATTCATGAATAATAAATGGTGCTTAATGCCACTTCACAAGCCAAGGCCATAGCGATGATTTTGGTAAATAACATTATCTGCTACAAAATAAGCACTGCAGACGCCGTATACAGGTACGACGAAATCAGTGAGAAATCAAATATAACATATACATACAAAAGCGGGATAAGATGAACAATCTCTGCAGAGAAAACACGCTTCAAGATCATTCACAGGAGGCCTCTGTAATATTAAATCCGGTAAAAAACACTCTCCAACGTGTACTATTTGGTATCTACAACTATAAACACGTGAGAATATGCGATTTAAGAACCGACAAAATAGAGACCAGGATCTAGAAATGGAGGTATGTATGATTAACCGGCTCCAACACAGATCGCCCTCGAAATATATAATTTCAAGGTCCACTAAAGAGATAGCATAATCACACTTTGTGCGAGTGCATAAAAATCCAGCCTATTAATCATCTAAAAACCATTAAATGGCTATGCTGTAACATATGAGCTCAAATAGCGGCCATTATGATGATAAAATAAGTGCCTGTATATTAGAAATCAGAAAATAAATACCGGAAACAAATGCAACAGCATATGAGGGCGCCATCCAACACGACCCAGACGCAAAGCAAAGTGTGCATGTATTAAATATATGTACCCGACAGTGTGAGTGTGTCGGGGGGGGGGGGGGGGGGGGGGGCGGGGGGTGCGGGGGAATTCGAATATATGTTGACACCTCCTCTCCCACACTGCTTAATCATTGCTGGTGCAGACAGCAATAATATAGTGAGCATAAAGCTCTTTCACGTCTGAAATACTCCGTAATGCTACTGAGAGTGGAGAATGATGTGAAGAATAAAACTTCCCTTAAAGCAGAAAACCCTCTCATGGGGAAGCTTCTGGCGAATGCTCAATAGCAGACCCCATAACCTCAATGAAATCAATAGAAACAAATGAATTGAAGGATACACATATCCTATCATTCATTCCCATGAAAACGGCTGAGCACCAAATGTATGCGCTCAAAAGCCTTATACTAGCGACACAAATAATGGAACTTATTATTCCCATGCGCCGAAAACTGAACTATCATGAAGAGATCCTACATAAGATCATGTAATAGCCATACAGTTAGAATAAGCACAAGATGTAGCCAGCGCTTACTTATGCGCTGAAATCTTAAGCACTGACTGCTAATTGGAAGATAACATAACCCAAGCAGTACGAATAGCTGCTAACTGACTTATTTAACAATAGAATGAACATAAATTTCCCTTCTATTGGAAAATAATGACAAAAGAAACGTTACTTCTTCTGATAAACTCTGATCTGTGTCTATAAATACCTGAACGGAAAAAAATTCAATTAGATGGACTGTGAGCAAGTTCACAAAGTGATACCCCCTCTCCCCCCCCCCTTATAGACGATCTGAGGCCAGGACAACCACTCATACTCTTTCTGCTGGTGTTGGTCCATTAGACCCCAACTTAAAAAGTCGAGAATTGATGCTTCTTACCATAAAAGACTAGAGTTGGAAGACTAAAGCGATCTATAGCAAGTTTTCCACCTAGTCAAATGCAAAGATGAAGACACAAGGCTTCGTTACATCAGAATAACTCCCACTTAACATTAGTTAAGACCGAGATATATATACTAGGTCTGGACATTTTTTTTAAAAAGACCACAAAATTCCTTTCCATATAGACGATGCGTCACAGTACTTAAAATTAAAGTACATAAGACCATGAGACTAAATTCGCTCTAAGAAATTATCTTCTCAATTGCGTCCGAGCAAACAGCTAAATGATGAAGGAAAGGATACAACTGGGATCTTAGCCTGCTCAATCAATGCAGAGGAACTCTCCACATCTTCCCCTGTTGTTTTTAAAAGTATGTGAACAATCACAAACGATTTAAAATATAGAGGAAGAACATAAGAAACCGAATTACTTTTTCCCACAGGAAGTTAAATATGGTGTCGTCTACACAATCGAAGACCTGTGACACCCATGTAGACTTAACCGGAAAGAGATCTTATTACTCTGCTCTTTATCCGGATGAAATCAGCATCCAACTACGCTAGCGGTTTCTCATAATTGCTTGCAGCATTTGATTCACTGGAACAAGTTCAAGGAAATGATAATGTATGGTATCTATATCATCCAAGAGTTGTTCCGGAAGGGAAAGTTATCCTTTCCATCATACGTTCAAATCAGTTAGAATCACAGTCACCAGCATCTGAACAGACAGGTGACTGGACCAAATAAGCACCATGCAACAGCTCAAGCTTTGAGACTGACGTTGAGTGCTTCTGCCTTAGCAGGAATACTGCGATTAGCTACGCAACTGCGACAGCAAGTCCATTACAGAGGCCTGAGGAGCAGCGGTCATGAATAGCCTGTTTGCCGGCTGCTCCTAGGACAGGGTGTCCAATATAGTTATTACTGAGGATGACCCGATGAATGCAGCTTAATCTCCTTGGCTACTAGATGGTGTGACTTTCTTCACAAAAGATGGACCTTTTGACAATGCAGACTGGAAATCCTGAGTCACTTAGCCAAGGTGCGGTCGGGAGTGCTTAGTAGACGCTAAAGAAGCAAAACTGTAGCCGTCCCTGGCTAAGAATTGAACTAAGCGTACCGGACAATAGCTATGTACGTAAGCTCTGACGCAAGTTCCTACCAACAACACCCGGCTCCAGATGTTGTTGAAAGAGAGAGAGGGGTCTCCCTCTTGCATGCGGTCCGGAGAGACCTGGACGAGCGTACCTCAGAACTTGCCGTCTTTTCCTTCCATCAACACTGGGTCAGCATGATTCGATTAAACAGTGCTCGCTACACCCTTATTCACTCTCGACCACCACAGACATACCCGGCATCACATCACCCACATACGAATGATATCTGCCAGTTGAGCTAGCTGTAGACAAGGGACGTAAACCTCTTTTGAAGCCTAGCCCTTGTCTAAAATCATTGAGTACTTTTCCACTAGCTCTGAATACAATGCATATGCGACACATCCGGAGTCATGGTCCTTGTATTCAATCTTAACCGTTTCACTGGCGTCAGGGAACTGAAACCACTCATCAGGTTTTATAGCCCTGTGCAATATAAAGATCACTTTGTCCATTATGTAGAGGAAACCATAAGACTAGCCGACCCCGGCTGCCTATTAGACGGGACGTCCCGAACAGGAGGCATGGACGTATACCCGACTGATGCAAGTTCCTACCAACAACATCTGTCCCCAGATGATGCTGTAAGAGAGAGAGGCCTCTCTCTTGCTCGCAGTCCTGGATGACCCAGACGAGCGTACCTCAGAACTTGCCGGTTTCCTCCTTCCGTCGTCGCTGGGTGAGCCTGGCTGCATATCACAGTGTTCGCTCCACCCTATATGATCTCCTAGCCCAGATCGTATACACCTGGCATCACAGTTCTCAGAGGCCTGAGTAACTACTTCACTGGTCGAGGTAGCTGGCAACAACGGACTTGTGCGGTCGTGTGTGCTTTTCAAACATAGAGGAAGCTATAAGACTGGCCGACCCCGGCAGTCTATGGAAGGAGCATCCCGTGGACGTAAGTTCCAACTGACACAAGTTCCTACCAATAACCTCTGACCCCAGATGTTGTTATAAGAGAGAGAGGTCTCTCACTTGCGTGCGATCATGGAAGACCTGGAGGAGCATACCTCAGAATTTGTCTACTTCCTCCTTCCCGTGCTTCCTCCTTTCTGTCATTGCAGGGTAAGCATGTTCGTATCTTTATAGTGCTCGCTACACCCTTATTCCTCTTCTCAACTGCTACGGACATACCCGGCATCACATCACCCACATACGAGTGAGATCTGTTGGTTGAGCTAGCTGTAGACAAGGGATGTAAACTCGCTTTTGTAGCCTAGCCCTTGTCTAATATCATTGAGCACTTTCCAGCTAGCTCTATAGTATAATGTGATGATGGAAGCACACTCCCTGACGGCGTCACGAAACCACACCATGTTCTTGTTCCTCTGTAAATAGAAACTAAAAAACTATAGCGACATTTTGACGGGAAGACCAGCCGAGTCCCCTCGCCGCAATAGGACCGTGGCCACTCGCCTAAAACAAACCATGACGTCCGTCATTCAGATTATCAAATCTGACACATAGAGTAGAATTAGTGGTAGTACATCAACTAAACTCATTACAACGACCAAGTAAATAAGGAAAGGCTTAATCTATTTGCCATACTATTAGATAAATATAATTACTTAAATACTAATATATGTCATTGTACCACCACCAAATATACATATAATATAACATTAAAATATAATCAATGAAATAAATATATCCAAAAGAAAAACTCTTTCAAACATAAAATAAAAATTTTTGAAAATTTTTTTTTAATATAAGAGCCCAAGTTCCCAAAGGGAACGATGAGCCCAAAAAAGCCTAAGTGTGGACAAAATTATAAAATTTGTGTAAAAATAACTACCACACTATCAGAATATTTAATGTTACTTACAACTGTTGTTTCTAAACAAAAAATAGGAAACTACCTAGAGTAGTGTAATGTAAACAAAACACCGGAATCAAGACCCCAGGCAACACGGCCAGAAGTCAGTAACAGAAACAAGACTATCCGATGTAAAGCAAGATCTTCCTCAGAAGAAAAAACGATACATTGGATTATGATACACGACCAAAACACCCAGACTCTAAGGATGAAGATGTAACCCTGAGGATGTACAGAATAATCTTCTGTATAATACGTTAAACTCCCAATAAATTTTATACAAAAATTATTAAAACAAGCCAAAAAGCTTGGGAGCTTAACTGGGGTGATCAAGGGAAGGCAGGGAAGAAATACTAAATAAACAGTGGATAGAACATAATCAATCAGTGATAACGTCAGGCTCAAGTCCCGAAATTAGGGAACATGAACTAATTTTTAATAAATATTATAAAATTACAGCCCTGAACGTTTCAAACCACCGTTTCTTCCTTCCTTCATCCAGTTCTGTCCTTGGATCCACCAATTTAACCATTGATATGTGTCTGGCATCATTATTAATTGATATTTAAAAGCGCAGATGTCAGTTTGTTGTTATCTGATAAGGGCCAAACAAAGAATGATTTATTGGCGCCAGATTCGGTGACTTCCTGGAGTCTGCGCATGCGCAGAGGGTAAAATGTATGGAGGGCCAGATAGGACTTCCAATTTTCGGTTTTGCATGCAAATTTTGGGGATGGGGGGGGGGGGGGGGGGGCAAAATTTGTGTTTGGCCCTAGATATTTTTGGGTTAGCACCAGCCAAGTCTGGGTCATTGGTTACAGTATAAAACAAGAGCTGGACTTTCATCCGGTGCATACCCCCACGTGGTGTAGCACCTAGTGTGGGCATACCTATGACCAACAAATATCATTTATGAATATTCTCATATGGACTGACAGATGGATGCACAGATGGACGGATGTAATCCAGTATACCTCCCCCCCCCTTCCATTGTCTTCGAAAGTTTTCAACAATTTCCAACAGTTTCTAATTCAAAAGGTATGGTAAATTGTTTGGTGTTTGGAAGTTTTATGCAATGAGGCAGAAGCCTTTGTCATAGGCAAACTGCATGCCATATTTCACTGAAATCCGATAACCCCAATCCAGTATGCCCCCCCCCCCCCCCCCACCCCCTCCCATTTTCTTTGAAAGTTTTCAACAATTTCTAAGTCAAAAGGTATGGTAAATTGTTTGGTGTTTGGAAGTTTTATGCAATGAGGCAGACACAAACTGCATGCCATATTTCACCAAAATCCGATAACCCATACCTGAGATACAGGCTGAACAGACAAATAAGGTCTATTTCCTACAATTTCTAAGTCAAAAAAGGGAGATAACTCTAAAAAGGAGAATGTGAGAAATATTGTTGAATCCGTTTTTTAAAGCCTATACCATAAGCAGTGTTCATGGCAAATTTAATTGCAATAGAACATTCGATACCCGAGATACAGGCTGAACAGACAAAATTTGGCTCGGACGGACACAATTTCAAAGTGAACAAGTAATAAAAAAATGAAAGTGTCAATGACACTGTAGCTCAACTTGTCAAGACAAAGGCATGTACATGTATAGTATGTGACACAGCAATGACAAACATCTAGGTAATGACCTGATAACAAAGGTACATATAAAGTATTGTAATGGTCTGTACATAAATACTGACCGTAGCCTGTAACAAATGTATAGGTAAAGTATTGTAAAGGTGGGTGACAGTCAGATGCTAAACTAGAAAAAATCTTTGAGTCCCAGAGTGGGTCTGACTGAACCCCAAAATATTTGTTCTCATAGCACAGTGACAACAAAGGCACCCCAAAACACACTCATTCCTGTCCCAAGGTGAAAACAAAGGTACCCAAGAAGTTTCGTGAAGATCAGTTCACAAATATGAGCTGTGTAGAAGTTGTGACCAAAAACTGATTGGACCTAATTTCGGTACAAAATGGCCACTGACAGCCATCTTGAATTTTGGACCGCGCCCAGAAACACTCGTTCTCGTCCCAAGGTGATAACAAAGGTACCCAAGAAGTTTTGTGAAGATCAGTTCATAAATACAGCCTCTAGCCCGAGCCGTATTGACATGTGCACTTACAGAGTATAAGTAGAACTGAATAAATCAAAGTTCATCTAATTTGCATAATTTCTGCATGAGAAAAAAAAACCGTACTATATGTGATGTATTCCATGTTACTAAACATTCATACACAAATTTATTAAAATCAGAACTTTCTTACAGAAGTTCTGTACAAAAGACTGATTGCACTAATTTTGGTACAAAATGGCTGCTGGTGGCCATCTTGAATTTTGGACCACACCCAAAAACACTCATTCTCACCCCACGGTAATAACAAAGGTACCCAAGAAGTTTCGTAATGATCGGTTCATAAATACGGCATCTAGCCTGAGCCGTATAGAAGTTGTGTACAAAAAACTGATTAGACCTAATTTCGATACAAAATGGCCACTGGCAGCCATCTTATATTTTGGACCGCACCCAGAAACACTGTTCTCGTCCCAAGGTGATAACAAAGGTACCCAAGACGTTTCGTGAAGATCGGTTCATAAATACAGACTCTAGCCCGAGCCGTATTGACATGTGTACTTACTGTGTGTAAGCAGCACTGAAAAAATCAAAGTTCATCTAATTTGCATAATTTCTGCACGAGAAAAAAAACCCGTATTATATGTGATGTATCCCATGGTACTAAACATTCACACAAAAAATTATTCAAATCAGCGCTTTCATAAGGAAGTTCTGTGCAAAAATCTGATTGCACCAAATTTCGTACAAAATGGCTGCCATCGGCCAGCTTGAATTTCGGACCGGACCCCAAAACACTCGTTCTCGTCCCACGGTGATAACAAAGGTACCCAAGAAGCTTCGTAAAGATTGGTTCATAAATACGGCCTCTAGCCCAAGCCGTATTGGCATTTGCACTTACAGTGCTGAAAGTAACACCAAAAAACATCAAAGTTAGTCTAATTTGCATAATTTACGCACGAGAAAAAAACCTGTATTATATGTGATGTATCCCATGGTACTAAACATTCATACAAAAAATTATTCAAATCAGAGCTTTCATATGGAAGTTCTGTACAAAAAACAGATTTCTGCATTGTCGGTACAAAATGGCAGCTGGCAGCCATCTTGAATTTTGGACCGCACCCAAAAACACTCGTTCTCGTCCCACAGTCATAACAAAGGTACCCAAGGAGTTTTGTAAAGATCGGTTCATAAATACGGCCTCTAGCCCGAGCCGTATTGGCATTTGCACTTTCAGTAACACCAAAAAACATCAAAGTTAGTCTAATTTGCATAATTTACGCACGAGAAAAAACCCCGTATCATATGTGATGTATCCCATGGTACTAAATATTCATACAAAAAATTATTCAAATCAGAACTTTCATACAGAAGTTCTGTACAAAAGACTGATTGCACTAATTTTGGTACAAAATGGCTGCTGGTGGCCATCTTGAATTTCGAACCACACCCAAAAACACTTGTTCTCATCCCACGGTGATAACAAAGGTACCCAAGAAGTTTCATTAAGATCGGTTCATAAATACGGCCTCTAGCCCGAGCCATAGCAGCTTGGCACTTACAGCTCTGAAAGTAACACTAAATAAATCAAAGTCAGTCTAATTTGCATAATTTACGCACGAGAAAAAAACCCGTATTATATGTGATGTATCCCATGGTACTAAACATTTATACAAAACTTTATTCAAATCAGAACTTTCATACAGAAGTTCTGTACAAAAAACTGATTTTTGCATCATCGGTACAAAATGGCCGCTGGCAGCCATCTTGAATTTCGGACCACACCTAAAAACACTCGTTCCCGTCCCAGGGTCATAACAAAGGTACACAAGAAGTTTCGTAAAGATTGGTTCATAAATACGACCTCTAGCCCGAGCCATAACCAATTGTTGACGTACGGACAGATGGACAGACGGACGACGGGCCATGACAATAGCTCAAATTTGACTTCGTCAAAGTTGAGCTAAAAAATAATAATAAAAAAAAATAACTAGTGTGGGCATATTATGACCAACAAATTTATAAAAAACAATAATGGACTTAAGTTATGAATATTTTCAGACGGACTCCCACACGGACGCACAGTTGGACGGACGGATGGTCGGACGGATGGACAGATGGACAGACGGACGGACGGACGGACGGACGGACGGACAGACGGATGGAAACATGTAATCCAGTATACCCCCATTTTCTTCGAAAGTGGGGGTATAAATATTGGTTTCCAGCAAAAGGCTCCTAAGAGTGTTTATTTGAAACATTGAAAGTATGTACAAATAGGATGTCTAGATGTACATAAATGTTTTGGATTTTTGATTCAGCCCCATGTGGCATTCCCTAGCGCCACTTTTGTCACCAGAGAATTGATTTATGGTGAAAGACTCCTAGGGGTTTTAACTCGTTGAAAGTGTGTTCATATGATCAGGTAGGGTCTCTAGATGTGCATACAAATTTTGGTTTTTGATTCGGCCACTTTTGTCGTTAGTGAATCAGTTTCCAGCAAAAGGCCCCAAGAGGTTTTCATTCAAAACATGAAAAGTGTATTCAAATGTTCTAGTAGGGTCTCTAGATGTGCATAAAAGTTTCAGATTTTTGATTGGGCCCCATGTGGCTGGCACCATAGCAACTTTTGTCATAAGATGATCGGTTTCAGGCAAAAGGCTCCATGGGATTTTAACTCGAAATGTTGAAAGTATGTTGATATGTTCAGATAGGGTCTCTAGATGTGCATAAAAGTTTTGGATTTTGATTCGGTCCATGTGGCACCTGTAGTGCCACTTTTGTCATTAGTGAATCGGTTTCCACAAAAGACCCCCAGGGGTTTTCATTCAAAACGTTGAAAGTGTGTTCATATGGTCAGGTAGGGTCTTTAGATGTGCATAAAGGTTTTTGATTTGTAATCCCGCCCCATGTGGTGTCATAGTGCCACATTTGTCATTAGAGAATGTGAAATGATTGGCGACTATCGTGATGGCAAACTGAAAATGCGGGGATACTCCTTATTGTGCTTTGCACACAAATAACACCATTCTAGTTTATATCTTGTTTAGAGCATTAAAAGTCACTTTCAATCACCATGAAGTATTCTATTTAATAGTAAATGCTTATAACAAAGACAATATCTAGATACATATCCATTTTGTGACTTTATACCCCTACATTTAATAAAAGGATTTCACTTAATGTAATTTAGCAAACTGCACAATGGGCTTCTTCTCACACATTTTTAAAATGTTTTTTACAGAAATTGCACCACTTTAGAGAGGACCCTGGAATTAGTCCAATGATGTTCCAATCTTTTTCAAAGAATCCAAGACATTGCCACAACTTTTTTTTTCTTTCTACGTTTGGGTTTTTGCCATGTTCCAGTGAAAATGAGTTTCATGAACATATTAACTTTGAATATTCAGTTATTACATGTGAATAATTGCAAAGTCTGTGATCATTTCGTTAATCTTCTAGTAACCTTTTTTGGTTGACCAAAAAGTTAAAAAATTTATAGTAATTTATATATTTTTTATACTTACCAATGACCCAGACTTAGCTGGTGCTAACTCTAACAAAACCAGGGCCAAACACAAATTTTGCCCCCCAATCCCAAAAATTTGCATCCAAAACAAAAAGAAATCATGTCCTAAAGGACCTCCATACTACACCTCTACTGCGCATGCGCAGTGATGCAGACGTCCCGAAATTGGCGCCAATTATCATTCTTACTGGCAGTGCCTGGTCAGCGCTATGTACTCAGCGGGGAGGCAAGAGTTCCCAACTCCAGGGAGGGCCATCCCCGTCTGGGTCATTGGTAAGTATAAAAAATATATAAATTACTATAAATTTTTTAACATTTTTATACTGAACCAATGACCCAGACTTAGCTGAATAGTAAACAGGCTGGAGGGCCTAGGACATAGAGGAAAATCCAATAAGCTCAACTATATAGTAAAGAGGTAACCCCTTAAGGAGAAAAGGAGTATTAGGCTTTACATGTATCTTTCTTATTTAATATTAAAATAGAAAGATACACTACCCTTAATAATTGAGCACAATAACATTCATGTTCTCTATTAACATCCAGTATATCCCTTATACTAATTATTTTTAAAGTAAGCCAATAAATAAAGTAGTCCAGAGAATTGAGACTCTTTATAGTCATTTAAAAGTGTCCGAGTATTGTATATTAAAGCCTGTTTGACACTTGACATATACAAATGCTTCACACCGAGCTACACTTTAAAAATAAGACATGAATGAATTTTAACATTAATATTACACTTTAAAACCATCCCGGAAGCGACTCAGAAATACTGACTTGGAGGAGGCATTCCCTTGCTTTTCACTATAAAGCAGGTGACCTAAGGGAACACCCGCCCCCCCCCTCCCTTCCCCTTGCCCTGGGTCAAATAGCCCAGAGCGAAGAGGGCAGCCGGACGGAGTCACTGCCGGAACAGAAAGCCTGCATAACTATAGTTGCAACTGTTTAGTGGACGACATTCTGAGCAACAGATAACGGACCTAAACAATGCAGGTCTCCAGAAATGGACTCAATATTTCTGAGATAAAAATTCGTAAATGTGGATGGCTGAGACCAATAAGCAGCCTTCATTAAATCTGTAATAGCAACACTATTAGCATAAGCCCAGGAAGTAGAAAGAGCTCTTACTTCATGAGCGGAAATCTTAAGCACAGACTGCTGAGAAGAAGATAAATATTCATAAGCAGTACGGATAGTTAATTGAATCCATCTAGCAATAGAATGGACCGAAATGTCCTTTCTATTAGGCATCAAAGACAGAAAGAAACGTTTCCGTCCCTTTCTGATAAACTGAGATCTCTGTTTATAGATATGTAACGCTCTAACAGGACAGAGTAAAGGCCTACGCCCGTCTGAAGACGGAAGAGCCTTAATAACAATAGGTTCCGGATATTTATTAGGAGCCTGATTCTTAGCTAAAAAACCCACATTAGTAGTGAAGGTGATAGTGTTCCCGACACTACGATAGTGAGAATCATCCACCGACAGTGCATGAAGCTCACTGACTCTTCTAGCAGAAGAGAAAGCTAAGAGAAAAGCTGTCTTATAAGATAAGAATTTGAAATCTACTCTCCCAAGAGGTTCAAATGGCTTTTCCTTCAATTTAAGAAGAACCCAAGCTAAATTCCACTTAGGAATTAATCTAAGAGTTCTGGGTCTATTTATCGAAAAGTTTCTAACCAACTTAGATAAAGAGACATTAGATCCAATTTGTAAACTATCATGATGTGCATAGGTATCAGATAACATAGGCCTATAACCCTTTATAGTAACAGGCTGCAGTTTGATTTCGTCAAACAAGTATACTAGAAAGTTTGCAATGTCTGGTATAGAGGGATCGAATATATCTACAGAATGATCCCTACACCAACGACGAAAAACCTTCCACTTAGCCGCATAGTTTAGCGAAGAGGAGGTCCTCCTACAGTTAGAAATCGCGTCCACTGCTCGTCCTGTAAAGTGTTTGCCATGCAAGAAGGACCGCACAACGGAAAAACGTGAAGGTTGAGACCTTGCGGGTTGTGATGGAGTTGGCGCGATTTCCCCTGCGAAAGAAGATCCTCCCGTGGAGGAAGCTTTCGCGGTAGGTCCCACAACAGACACCTGAGTAGATTTATCCACGGTCTCTGTGGCGACAGAGATGCTACCAACAGAATCTTGCATTGAGATTGTTTTATCTTTAGCAATACTTGTTGAATTAACGGCGCTGGAGGATACGCATATCCTATCATTCCGTCCCAAGGGATCGACAGAGAGTCTACTGCAAATGCTCTTGGATCCGGACACGGAGACACAGACGTCTGCAACTGATTGTTGAGATGTGTCGCAAATAAGTCTATCATTGGCCGTTCCCATTGGTAGCAAATCTGATTGAATACTTGTTTGTTGAGAGTCCATTCCGACGGCAACAAGCGACCCTTTCGTGAAAGGGAGTCTGCTAGCACATTCAGATGACCCGGTATGTGACGGACCGAAAAAAGAACGTGATGTTCTAGCGCAAACAGGATTCTTTCCGTTAGATTGAACAACGGAACTGAATGAGTGCCTCCCTGATTCCGTATATACGCCACTACTGTCGTATTGTTGGATAGGATTTGGACATGAGAATTGTGAATAATGTCCATCCAGTGACGTAACGCAAGCCAAACTGACATCATTTCCTTGATGTTTATGTGCTTGCACAGGAATTGCGGATCCCAAAGATCCTGGCATCTCGAATCCGTTGGGATTAATGATGCACCCCAACCTGTTTGACTGGCATCCGTCATAATGGTAAAACTCGGATCCGGCAACTGCAGCGGAACTCCCTGAGTTAACCACTGAATGTTTGCCCAAGTCTGAATCTCTTGTTTCACTTGATCTGACAAGAGAACGTCTACGTCGAGCGAATGAATTTTCACACTCCAATTCTGAGTCAAGAAAATTTGAAGAGGACGTGTGCGTAACCGCCCCATCGGAATGAGATCCGCGGCGGCTCCGCACAGACCTATCAGTCTCATAAATTCTCTCGCTGTGACTTTGTCTGTGTGCAGACAATAGCGAGCGTAACAACTGACTAATTTCGCTCTGGTTAACGGCAGACGAACGAGATTGTTGTGTGTCTCGAAGCTCATTCCCAGATGAGTGAATGACTTGGACGGCACCAGATCCGACTTCTCCTCGTTTACTATAAAACCGAGACGTCGGAGCAATAGAAGAAGATTCTGAACATCGTTCTGAAGCGTTAACTCATTGCCGTACCTCTGAAGAATGTCGTCCAGGTAGGCCGACGTTACCGCAGACGAATGAGCTCGGAAATAGATCATTACCGAGTTCATTACCCGAGTGAAAGCCCAGGGTGCTACATTCAATCCGAAGCACATCGCCCGGAATTGATACACCACTCCTAGGACTGCGAAGCGTAGGTACTTTCGGAATGTCGGATGTACCATGACGTGAAAGTACGCATCTTTGAGATCTATGCTTGTTGCATAATCGTTCACCCGAATACTCGCTCTGACCAACCGAATCGTCTCCATATAAAACTTCGGAGCGACGATCAGCTTGTTTATCCAGCTCAAATCTATGACTGGACGGAACGAGCCGTCTGGTTTCGGAACCAGAAACAGATGGCTGTAGAATCCCGGAGATTCCTGGTTTTCTACGACCTCTACCGCGTTCTTCATTAAAAGAGACTGCACCTCTGATAACAGAGCGTCTCTTTTCTGCGGATTTGACGGAAGATGAGTCCACTTTGGACTTCGAGTTAATGGAGGCTTTCGTTTGAAGGATATCTTTAGACCTTCCGAAGTCACTCCTCTCACCCAAGGGTCGTCCGTAATCGACGCCCATTCTTGTGAAAAGCTCGACAACCTTCCGCCAACCGGTACGCGATAAAGGTTTAAGCCATCACCTCCTGGACCTGCGAGGCCTGCGGTAGGAGAAACCACGTCCTCCACGACCCGCACCTCGCCCCGTCGAACTCGGGGTGTCCGACCGATTGTCCCGGCCTGAAGGACGTCCCGAACGAGAGTCGCTACCCTGACGGTCTCTCGAATAAGACCAAGAGGACGCACCGGAACCTCTATAGGAACCTCTCTTGGGCGCATTAGACCCAGAAGTGCCTGTCTTATTCTTGTCTGCTGTATCCGACTTCTTACAAGCAGATTTGAACAACAGAGAATCCGAAGCTTTCTTTGTAATTTTATCATAAATAGCAGAAAGCTTGCCGTCAAAGAGAAGTTCTCCGGAGACCGAAGCGACTCTAAGAGAGTTCTTCACCTTAGTATCCACTAGTGTGGATGTAGCTAGGGCTGCGTCACGTCTAACCAACTCCAGATTTGCCACTGAAAGGGCGGAGTTACACGTGGAATAAGCTACTGCCCTTGAAAGAAGTCTTAAAGAGGATTGTATATCCTGAAACTCTTTCCCTTGAAGGCGCAGTGATAACGCCTTAGTAAGGTGATCTGCGTAAGATAAGGCATCTAAATTGGCTCTGTTAGACGCAATAGCTGTTTCCAACACCGCGGTTGGAATAGAAGCCGACGACGGTAATGATAGCTCTAAGTCTTCCGCCTCGTCGTCCATACGCAGAGGAACTCTCGGGATACCCTGTCCTGCCGTATCGAATTTATTCCTTGCATTAATGAAAGGCAGGTTGAGAGTATTAGCGGACAAGAAACCTGCTTTCCCCGTCTTGGAAGCAAGTTTAAATATAGCGTCGTTCAATAATTCAAATGTTCTTGCAACATTATTGGACTGCGACGGAAACTCGGGAGCGATGTCCCTGAACCGCTCAAAAAATTCAGAGTCCAATGACGCTATAATCCTCTTGTCTGGAACCGCAGCAGTCTGGCCCGACAGAACAACTTGAGGGAGAAAGTGCCGGATGAAGTCCACGGCAGCTTTATGTTGTTCCGAAAGGGATAGCTCCAAGTCATCCGTATCCCTTTCACCATCCGGTCGGACCTCATGATGTTCCCGGTCGTCCGCCCCCGATGCCTCGGCGGAGCGTACCGACCCAGCGCCGTCGGATAATTCTCGATCCGACACCGTTTCTGTCGGCTGCTGGGATGCTGCGATAAGCTGTGCTATCTGCACAAGAATGTCCGGCGTCGAGACCTGCGGAGGCGCAGTCTTTCGCTGCTTCGCCGAGGGCAGCTCCGCATCAGATGGCTCCGCATACTTTTCCTATGCGAACGTCCGGAGTCCATCGGTCTCGAATCCCAGGCTGCCGGATGGTGTGACCTGGTCGCCGAAGAATCCTTGATGGGCGAAGCTGGTAATATATCGGCGGTCACGCAGCCAAGGTGCGGTCGTGTGCGTTGACGAGAAGAGGAAGCCTTAGCAGTCTCCGTGGACTGCCTATACAACGGAACGTCCCGAGCGACGGACGTATGCTCCGCTTGCGACACATTTTGTACCACAACATCTGGTCCCAGATGTTGTTGTACGAGAGAGGGGCCTCTCTCGCTCGCGGCCCGGCTGGACCTGGACGAGCTAGGAACCGAACTCAAAGGCTTCCTCCGTTCTCGCTTACTATCCGCCGTCACTGGGTGTGCATCTATTATGTTTATAGTGCTCGCATCACCCAAAATTTCCTCCTGGACCGCATCGGACAAACCCGGCTGCCGAACCATTCGGTGAATGGACGCTACACCGGGCGAGCTAGCGGACGACATTTGTCTAATCTCCATGAGCACTTTTGCCGCTAGCTCTGAATTCATTTGTGACGACGGACGCACACTTGTAGAAGATAACATGGAAACATCACCCTGTTCTTGTTCCTCTGAAATAGAAACTGAGAGAGTAGAGTGACCTTGCGGAGAAAGAGCCGGCATAGCCCTTTCTCCAGAAACAACATATCGTGACACACGTTTCCAATGTTTCTCATCCCAATATTCACATATAGGACAGGGATTAATGCGAGAACACTGACTACAATTAATACAATGATCATGAAAGTCAGAGGAAGATTTCTTCCTATTACAATTTGAACAATGTCCCTTCATTGTGAAAGGACAACAACAAGTCCTAGTTACTCGCAAAAACCCCTGACACAAAGATACATAATAACATGATCCATTAATAAATGAAAATACAATTGCAAATCAAAATAATTTTGAAAAAATATTTTTTCAGCGAAGCCCAAGTTGCTGAAAAGTAACATTGAGCCCCGATGGATCCGATGGCAAAGTGTGGTCAAAAATTTTAAATTTATATTAAATAATTAATGAGACACTTACGGATAATATAAATGTATCTTATAGTGAGATAAACTACAGCAAAGGCAAACAGCCCCCCTCAAAAAAGGCTGTTGCCAATGTAAACAAACAGTGTAAAACACCAGAAAACATGACTCCAGGCACTGAAAAAACAGGCCCGGAATCAGTCATCAAAATTACACTCTATCTGATGCAAAACAGAGACTCCCAGGGGAGAATCTGCAGAACATCAGATGGAAGATGCAGAACACAACGTTATACACCCATGGGTGAAAACGTAACTATGGGGAAAATAAAAGAAAACATTCTGTAACCAAGCAACTCTCCCAGGAAATTTTAGAAATGAACTTTCTCAAAAATATGCCAAAAGCATGGGAGAATTGCAAGGGGGGACTTTAGAAGGCTAGGGGAGAGGAAACACTGAATAAGCAGTGCAACATTTAGCAAGAATGACAACAAGAGGCCCATGCCTCGAAAATAGGCAACTTAACATAATTTCATCAAAAAATTTTAAGTACAGCCCTGATTATTTTTTGTCACTTCTTTTTCCTCTCCTCCTTCTATCCTCCTTAGAATCACATTTTCTCCAAAAATTACGTGTCTGGCATCCTTTAAACTGAGATTTACAAGCACAAAGATCAGTGAGATGTTGACTGATGAAGGGCCAAACAGAGAATGATAATTGGCGCCAATTTCGGGACGTCTGCGTCACTGCGCATGCGCAGTAGAGGCGTAGTATGAAGGTCCTTTAGGACATGATTTCTTTTTGTTTTGGATGCAAATTTTGGGGACTGGGGGGCAAAATTTGTGTTTGGCCCTGGTTTTGTTAGAGTTAGCACCAGCTAAGTCTGGGTCATTGGTTCAGTATAAAAATATTATAAATTTACAGTAATTTGTAAATTTTTATACTTACCAATGGCCCAGACTAGCTGGCGCTTAACTCAAAGTTATTAAGGACCAAACACAAATTTTGAACCCCCCCAATCCCCAAAATTTGCTTGCAAAACCAAAAATTAAAAGTCCTATCTAGCCCTCCATACATTTACTCTATGTGCATGCGCAGATGTCAGGAAGTGGCCGGAATTGGTGCTGACATCATTCTTTGTAAAAGAGAGTACGACATAAAAATTCAGCGGGGAGGTATGAGTGCCCACCCATGGGAGGGCCATCTCCGTCTGGGCCATTGGTAAGTATAAAAATATACAAATTACTGTAAATTCATAATACTTTTACACTGTAAACCAATGGCCCAGACTAGCTGAATCGTAAAAAGGTGGAAGGCCTAGGACTTCAGAATTAGTAGATCAACATAGTTCCAATCCTGAAATCCAAGGTGAAAGGAAAATAAAATTATTAGGAGTTACATGTATGTCTCTCTATACAGTAATAGAGAAGACATATCATACAAAAGTAGCCCAGTTCAAGTAATTCCGTATACTTAGCATGAAGACTATGCTAACTGGATGTAACAAGTTCTCAATTTTTAATGTTAGCCCGGACTAAGCCCCAAAAATTAGGATGGCGTATTTGATAATGCGAGAATATCCCCCACAAACATATGCCATACACAATAAAACTCCAGCTGTATGCAGGATATAACTAGAGGTACTGTGAGCAAGCTCACAAAGTAATACCCCCCCCCCCCCCCCCCCCCTGAATGCATAAGTTAGATTATCTCCCCTTGGAAATGTCAGAACGGAATTATATTGCTTCATGCACATCTTCATATGGAGTTCTTCCCCCCCCCCCCCCCTTATCTTTTGAAGGAATCTTCAAAAAGAAAGAGGGGAGCGCTCTGGAATCAGTAAAAGCGGTACCAAAAAACAATATAAATATTCGTCGAACAGGCACTCAGGTATTAATTTATTATTAATAAATGGTGCTTAACACCACTTCAGAAGTTAAGGCTATAGCAGCGATCCCGGTAATTAATATTGCACACTATATAACGTACACCGCAGACAGCGTACGCAGATATGTCAAAAACCGGTGATATAATATATAACATACACATGTCCAATCGAACCACAATGAATGATCTCTGGAGAGTAAACACACTTCCGAGGTAACCCACAGGCGACCCCATTCAGGTGTACAATAAATTCCAGTAACAACACTCCCCGACGTGTACTATCCGAGAGTTATGACACTATAAGCATGGGAATATACGAGATGAGTACGGACATTAATAGAAACCTGGACCAAGAAATGGAAGGAGGTATGATTAACAGGCTCCGACACGGACCGCCCCTGAAATAATTCATAATTTCAAAGGTTCATAATATACAATAAAGCGTCAGCCTAATAATTATTGGCAGAGCGTCTACTGCATGCACTCAATGGTCTGGGCATGGCGACACAAACAACGTTAACTGATTGTTCCGGTGCGTCGCAAACAAATCTATCATGGGGCGATCCCTCTGGAAGAAAAACTGTCCAAATACTCGCTTGTTGAGCATCCATTCCAATTGCAACAGGCTACCTTTCGGAGAGAGCGAGTCTGCTAGTACGATCAGATGACCCGGTATATGATGGATAAAAAGATGAACATGATGATTCATGACATATTAGGAAAATCTTCTCCGTTAGTGGGCATAACGGAAATGAATGGGTGGTGCCCTGGTTCCCGATGTACGCTACTACTGTCGAGTTGTCCAACCAAATTCAACACGAACATCCATAATTATGTGAATCCAATGTTGTCGCGCTAGCTAATTAACATCATCTAGTTGATGTTTATGTGTCTCTCCTGGAAGGGAGGGTCCCAAAGACCCTGACACCTCAAGACTGTGGGACTTAGGGCCACGCCCCAACCCGTCAGACTCACATACGTCATAATCGTGAAAGCTGGATTCGGCAGTTGCAGCGTAACTCCCTGAGTTAACCACTGAATATCTGCCCAATTTAATCTTTGTTTTTCTAGGTCAGTGAAAACAATACTGGTTCAAGCGAAAGCATCTTCACACTCCAGTTCTGAGTAAAGAATATCTGAAGGGGACGTGCGCGCAGATGGCCCATCAGAATGAGATCCACAGCCGTTCCGCACAACTTCAACAGTCACATGAATTCCCTCACTATTAATGCGTCTCAGTGTAGACAAAAGCGAGCATAACAACTGACTAATTTCGCTCTGGGTAGTGGCAGGCGAACCAGATTGTTGTGAGTTTCAAAGCTCAATCCCAAGTGAATAGATGACTTGTACAGAGCTAGATCCAACTTTTTCTCATTTACGATGAAACCGAGATGTCGGAGTAATAGAAGCAGACTCTGAACATCGTTCTGAAGAATATTTCTGTTGCCGTATTCCTGTAGAAGGTCGTCCAAGTAAGCCAACATTACCACAGACAAATCAGCACGTAAGTAAGATATTACTGAGTTCATTATTCGAGAGAAACACCCAGGAGGCCAGATTCAGACCAAAGCATGTTGTTCTGAACTGGTACACCTTCCCTTGTACGGCGGACCGCAGGTACTTTTAGAATGCCAGATGTACCAGGACATGAAAGCACGGATCCTTAGATCTATGCTTGCCACATAGTCGATCACTTGAACGCTGGCTTTTACCGACTGAATGATTTCCATAAATAAACTTTTACAGCCATGATAAACTTGTTATCCAGCTCAAGTCTATTGCCGGTCGGAACGAGCCGTCTGGTTTTGGTACGAGGAACAGGTGATTGTAACAAGAGACCCCAGGGGGCCTGAGGGTACTCACCTGACATGGTAGCCTAAATATCAACCCAGAGAATTGAGTTCAACAAGTTGCATCTGCTCCTCCTAAGAAAAGCTTATACAAAATATCCAAAGAGTCTGACCAGTGGATCTAAAAAAAAAGATTTTTAAAGAATATTCCTCATATTGAACTGAGTTATAATTCGGGCTCCCACAGGGAGCTCATATATGAACCCAGGGACTTGGCTTTAACAAACTTGAATCTCACACCCCTAAGAATGCTGCACACCAAATATCAAAACATTCCGACTGCTGGATCTGAAGAAGATTTTTAAAGAAAATTCCTCATTTTGAACTAAGTTACAATTTGAGCTCCCACAGTGAGTCCAAGTATGGACCTAGGGACATGGCTTGAACAAAATTGAATCTCACCCCCCTAAGGATGCTGCATACCAGATATTAAAACATTCCACCTGCTGGATCTGAAGAAGAAGATTTTTAAAGAAAATCCTCATTTTGAACTAAGTTATCATTCGAACTCCCACAGTGAGCCCAAATATGGACCTAGGGACATGGCTTGAACAAACTTGAATCTCACCCCCCTAAGGATGCTGCATACCAAATATCAAAACATTCCGACTGCTGGATCTGAAGAAGATTTTTAAAGAAAATTCCTCATTTTGAACTAAGTTATAATTCGGGCTACCACACTGAGCCCAAATATGAACACAGGGACTTGGCTTGAACAAACTTGAATCTCAACCCCCTAAGCATGGTGCATACCAAATATCAAAAAATTCTGCCTGCTGGATCTTGAGAAGAAGATTTTCAAAGAAATTTGCCTGAAATGCACTAAGTTCAAATTTGGGCTCCTATACTGAGCCCAAATATAAACCCAGGGGGCCGATTTCAACAAACTTGAATCAGATCCACCCCATAATGTTGCATACCAAATATCAAAAGATTCTGCCTGCTGGATCTGGAGAAGAAGATTTTTTAAGAAATTTGCCTGAAATGCAAAGTTCAAAATCGGTCTCCTATACTGAGCCCAAATATGAACCCAGGGGGGCCGATCTGAACAAACTTGAATCAGATCTCCCTACAATGTTGCATACCAAATATCAAAAGATTCTGCCTGCTGGATCTGGAGAAGAAGATTTTTTAATCTTTTTCCCATTGCCTACTGTGTTAAAAAGTGCTGACTCAGCACTTTTTCAAAGTCCTGAAAAAAGTACCTTGTGATCAAACCGATAGGGATTTTTTTTAACAATTCTATTCTACTGGATAAAAGTAATATTTATGCAAAATAAGAATTCTCTGTGCCGTGTAGTTTTGGAGATATGGCAGTTTTAAGGTTTTTCCTATTTTTAGCTCTCGAGATTCCACGTGGCAATGAGATTTTTTTTTTGTTGTATTAATCAACTACTTATGACCCATTATCATCTCATATCAAATTGGTTCAAATCGACCTCACGGTTCTGAAAGTTAAAAAATTTATAGTAATTTATATATTTTTTATACTTACCAATGACCCAGACATAGCTGGTGCTAACTCTTAAAATATAGGGCCAAACACAAATTTTGCCCCCCAATCCCCAAAATTTGCATCTAAAACCAAAGAAAACATGTCCTGAAAGGCCCTCCACACTTCGCCCCCACTGCGCATGCGCAGTGTCAAGGACGTTCCGAAATTGGCGCCATTAATCATTCTAATAACCAGTGCCTGGTAAGCGCTATGTACTCAGCGGGGAGGCAAGAGTTCCCAACTCCTGGGAGGGCCATCCCCGTCTGGGTCATTGGTAAGTATAAAAAATATATAAATTACTATAAATTTTTTAACATTTTTATTCTGTACCAATGACCCAGACATAGCTGAATAGTAAAAAGGCTGGAGGGCCAAGGACATAGAGCAAAATGGAATACGCTCAATAAAATAAAATAGAGTCATCCCCTGTAGGGAAAAAGAAGTAATAGGCCTTACATGTATCTTTCTTATTTATGATAAATTAGAAAGATACAACACCTTCCAAAATTGAGCTTCATACATCCATGTACTCTATTAATATCCAATATAATCCTTATACTAATAATTTTTAAAGTAAGCCAATAAATAAAGTAAGTCTAGAGAATAGAGACTCTTATACTCCTAAAAGTGTCTGAGGATTGCATAATCATGTCCGTTGACATATGCAATATTCAAAAGCTATACTTTAAAAACTAAGACTTGAATGAATTTTAAAAACCTAAACTTCTCACTAAACAACCATCCCAATAACAGCTCAGAATTACTAACTCCGGAGGAGGTATCCCCTTGTTTTCATAGTAAAACAGGTGTCCCAAGGGAACACCCTCCCCCCCCCCCCCTTTTTCTTGCCCTGGGTCAAATAGCCCAGAGCGAAGAGGGCAGCCGAACGGAGACACTGCCGAAACAGACAGCCTACCTAGCTATAGTAGCAACTGTTAAGTGAATGACATTCTGAGCAGTAGATAATAGACCTAACAATAGAGGCCTCCAGAAATGGACTCGATATTTCTGAGATAAAATTAATGAATGTGGATGGCTGAGCGCAATGAGCGGCCTTCAAAAATATATAATAGCGACACTATTGATGTAAGCCCAAGAAGTAGAAGAACTCTTACTTCATGAGCCGAAATCTTAAGCACAACTGCTAAGTCAATGATATACCATAAGCAGTACCGATAGTTAATAGAATCCATTAACAATAAAATGGAGCGTAACGTCCTTCTACTAGGCATCACAGACAGAAGAAGCTTACGCCCATAGTAATAAACAGATAACTGTTTATAAATACATAAACTGTACCCGGAAAGAGTAAAGGCCTATGCCCATACGAAGACGGAAGGACCTTAAAATAATAGGTTCCGGATAATAGGAGCCTAACTCTTATGCAAAAATCCAACCTAAATAGTAACGGAAGTAGTGATTCCGAAACTACGAAAGTGAAAAGCATCCATCGATAGTGCATGAAACTCACTGACTCTACAGTAAAAGAGAACCAACAGAATTACTGTCGAAAAGGTCAGAATTTGAAAACTACTGTTTCCAGAGGCTCAAATGATTACTTAGCTAAATAAGAACCGAAGTTAAAATCCATATAGGAATTTAATCTAAAGATTCTAAGTCTATTTATCAAAAAGTTACTAACTGACTTAGATAAAGAGACAAAAGACTCAATTGTAAACTATCGTAGAGTGCATAGGTATGAGGTAACATAAACCTATAACCTAAATAATAACAGGCTGCAGTAGATCTTGTGAAACAAGTATACTAAAAAATTGCAATGAGTAGTATGGAGGGATCAACAATATGAACATAACGATCCCTACACCACGACGGAAGAGCCTCCACTTTAGCCGCATAGAATAGCGAAGAAGAGGATCTCTTATAGTAAGAAATCGCGTCCAAAGCTCGTCCAGTGCTTACAATGCAATACGGACCACACAACGGAATACATGAAGGTTGCGACCTTGCGGGTTGTGATAAAGATGACACGATTTACCCAGTGAAAAAAGATCCTCACATAGAGGAAGATTTCACGTTAAGACCCACAGAAGACAAGAGAGTAAATTACCCATGATCTCTGTGAAGATAGAGATGCTATCAACAGAAATGTATTGTGGTTGTTTATCTTAGCAATACCTGCTGAAACAACAGCGCCGGAGGATACGCGTATCCTATCATTCCGTCCTATAGATCAATAGAGCGTTAACAACATTAGCTCAGAGATCTGGACAAGCCAACACATACGTCTGCAATTGATTAGCAAGCTGTGTCGTAAATAAATCATCATTGGGCGCTCCCATAGATAGCAAATCTGATTGAATACTTGTTTGTTGAGAGTCCATTCTGACAGCAACAAGCGACCCGTAAGAGAACGGGAGTCCGGTAAAACAATCAGACGACCCGGAATATGACGGACCAAAACAGAACTTGGTGTACTATAACCAACAGACGGATTCTTTCCATTAAATTGAATAACGGAAACGAAAGAGTGCCTCCCTGGTTCCGGAGATACGCCACTACTGTCGAATTAAAGGACAGGATTTGGGCATGCGTTTCTGAATAATGTTCATGCAATGACATAAAGCAAGCCTAAAAAACATTACTCCGCGGAAGAAAACTGATTGCTAAGAGACTGCGGAACCCAAAGACCCTGGCACTTCGAATCCGTAGGGATCAGTATTATATCCCAATCTGTTTGACTGGCAACCGTCATAACAGCCACACTCGGGTCCGGCAACTGCGGTGGCACTCTCTGAGTCAACCACCGAATGTTTGCCCCAGTCTGAATCTCTTGTAACACTAGATAGACAAGAGAACGTGTAAATCGAGCAATTCATGGATTGCCGAAAAGTTGCCGTCGAAGAGAAGCTCCTCCGAGAACGAAGCGACTCTGAGAGAGTTCTTAACCTACTATCCACGCATGTGGATGTAGCTAGGGCTGCGTCACGTCTAACCAACTCCAATCTGCCACTGAAGGGCGGAGTTATACGTGAACAAACTACTGCCCTCAAAAGAAATTACATTGAGAATAATATCCCGTAAATCTTTTCTTGAAGACGTAATGATAACGCCTCAGTAAGGCGGATTACGTATGATAAAGCGTCTAAGTTAAGTCAACTATACATCATGTCGTTTCCAACATTGAAATTGGAAAAGACATAAACGGCGAAAAAGAATATATGCAGTCTTTAACCACACCGTCTAGACGCATATGAACTCTCGGTATGCCCTGCTCTGCCAAAATAAACTATTCGTATAATGATAAAATGGCAGAAATGAGCAACGCGGACAAGAAACTAAACTATCATGCTTGGTAGCAGGCTTGTATATATATATATATATAGCGTCGAAAAAATAAAACACATGTTGTAATGACAATATTGGACTGCGTCGGTAAGTCAGGGACAATGTCCCTGAACCGATCGAAAAATCCGAGTCCAATGACGCTATAAGTCTCTTATCCAAGATCGCAGCAATGAAGTCCGAAATAACAATCACTGGAAGATAATGCCAGAAGATATGAAAGGCAGCTTCCGATACTACTAAAGGGAAAACTCGAAATCTTTCGAATCCCTTTCGCCATCCTGTCGGACCCTATAAAGCGTTCGGTCGTCCGTACCTGATGCAACCGCGGACCGCATCGACCCAGCGCCGTCGGATAATTCCTGATTCGACCGAGAAACTGTCAATTGCTGGGATGCTGCGAAACAACTGTGCTAACTCGGATAGCACGTCCGTCACTGAGGCCTGAGGAGAAGCGGTCTTACGATGCATTGCCGCTGGAAGCTCCGTGATCGTTACCCCGTGCATACTACCAATATGCAAGCGAACGGAGTGTATAGGCCTCGTGTCCCTTGGCTACCGGATGGCGTGACCTATTCGCCGTGGAATCACTGAATGACGAAACTGATCGGATACTCAAGGTCACGTAGCCAATGTGCGGTCGTGTCCCCTGCTTTGAGGATGAGGAAGCATTAGGGACAGTCTCTCGGACTGTCAATATAACGGAGCGTCCCGACCGACGGACATATGCTCCGAATGTAAAATATCTGAACCACAACATGCGGTCCCCTATGTTGTTGGACGAGAGAGGGACCTCTCTCGCTCACAGCCCGGACGGACCTGGACAAACCAGGAACCGGACTAACAGGCTTCCTCCGATCTGTCCTCAATCTGCCGTCACTGGGTGAGTACTAAAGTAATTAAAGTGCTCGCATCACCCAAATCTCCTTTCTAGACCGCAACGGACGAACCCGGCAGCCGAACCATTCGATGAATGTACGCTACACCGGGTGAGCTAGCGAATGTCACTCCGTAGGCGATAGACATATTCCATGAGCATTTATTGCCGCTAGCTCTTCATTAACTATGACGACAGAGGCACACTTTTGAAAGACATCTCCATAACTCTGCGAACAAGAAACCAGAAATGCTTGGTTATAGCAAGCATAAAATAATAATATATATAGCGTCGTTCAATAATTCGAAAGTTTGTGTGACATTATTGGACTATGTCGGAACTGAGGGACGATGTCCCTGAACCGAACCAAAAATTTCTAAGTCCACCGACGCTATCAGTTTCTTATCCGGCATCGCAGCATTCTGGTCCGACGAAAGAAGCTGTAGGAGACCAAGTCAGATGACATACACAACAGCGTATGTTGTTCCGAAAGGGAAAGCTCGAAATCCTCCAAATCCCTTTCGGTATCCCGTCGGACCGGATGAAACTTTCGGACGTCCGTACCCGCTTCCGCGGAGCGTCCCGACCCAGCATCGTCGGATAAAATATATGCGACAGATTCAGTTGATGCTGGGATGCTGCGATAAACTGTGCTATTAAGGAAAGCACGTCCGTTCCCGAGGCCTGTGCAGTAGCGGTCTTACGATGCATTGCCGCCGGAAGCTCCGTGTACGTTGACTCCCGCACACTTCCTATGCGAACGTCCGGAGTCTGCAGGCCTCGTGTCCCTGGCTACCGGATGGTGTGACCTGGTCGCCGAAGAATCCTTGATCGGCGAAGCTAGTAATATATCGGCGGTCACGCAGTCAAGGTGCGGTCGTGTGCGCTGACGAGAAGAGGAAGCCTTAGCAGTCTCCGCGGACTGCCTATACAACGGAGCGTCCCGAGCGACGGACGTATGCTCCGCTTGCGACACATTTTGTACCACAACATCTGGGGCCAGATGTTGTTGAACGAGAGAGGGGCCTCTCTCGCTTGCCGTCCGGATGGACCGGAACGAGCTATGAACCGGACTAAAAGGCTTCCTCCGTTCTCCCTCCGATCCGCCGTCACTGGGTGTGCATTAGGTTAATTTATAGTGCTCGCATCACCCCAAAATTCCTTCTAGACCGCAACGGACGAACCCGGCTGCCGAACCATTCGGTGAATGGACGCTACACCGGGCGAGCTAGCGGACGTCAAAGGCCGTCGAACCTACTAGGGTCCTCTTAGGCAATTGGCGTATTAACATGAGCACTTTTCCGCTAGCCCTTCATTAATTATGACGACGGAGGCACACTGTTGGAAGACATCACAGATACATCACCCTAATCTTGATCGTCTGAAATAGAAATTGATAAAGTAGAGTGACCCTGCGGGGAAAGGACCGGAGTGTCCAAATCCCCAATAACATACCGTGACATACGCTTCCCATATTGTCATCGAAATCATACGATACAGAACAGGAGTTAATGCGAGTACACTGACCACATATAGAATGATTATAAAGTCAGAAGAAGACTTCCTCTTAATACAATTGATCAATATCCTTTCAATGTGAAAAGAAAACAAGTCCTGGTACTCGCACTAACCCCTGGCAATCAAAATACATAATAATAATATGATCCATTAATATAGAAAAAATAATTGAAATCAAAATATTTTGAAAAAATATTTTTTCAGAACAGCCCAAGTTTCTGAAAAGTAACGTTGAGCCCCAATGGATCCCAAGCCTAAGTGTGGACAAAAATTTTAAAAATATTTTAAACAATTTATTCAACACTTACGAACAATAATAATGTATCTAGTTATGATTAAAATAACATCAAGATATTATTTTCCAGAAATCCCCCCCCTCACACAGAGGGCTGTTGTAAATGTAAACAATGAGTGTAAAAACACTAAAATAAGACTCCAGGCACCCAGGCCCGAAATCAGTTACCAAAAATACACTATCTGATGCAAAACAGAGACTTCCAGGGAAGAAACTGCAGAACATCAGATGGTAGATGCAGAACACAACGCCTAACCACCCGTAGGTGAAGACGTAAACATGGGGAAAAGAACAGAATTCATTCTGTTATACAGCTAAAACTCCCAAGAAAATTTAGTAATAATAATTACAAAAACTATGCCAAAAGCATGGGAGAATAGCAAGGGGGGACTTAAAGGACAGGGAGAGAGGAAAACACTTAAAAAACAGTGTAACTAAATAATCAGGATGACAACAAAATGGCTGCTGCCTCGAAAATAGGTAACTTAACATAATTTCATTAAAAAATTTTAAGTTACAGCCCTGATAATATTCTGTCACACATTTTTTTCCTCTCCTCCTTCTCTATCCTCCTTAGAATCACCATTTCACTAATATTTATGTGTCTGGCATCATTTAAACTGAGATTTATAAGCACAAAGATCAGTCAGATGTTAACTGATGAAGGGCCAAACTTAGAATGATTAATGGCGCCAATTTCAGAACGTCCTTGACACTGCGCATGCGCAGTGGGGGCGAAGTGTGGAGGGCCTTTCAGGACATGTTTTCTTTGGTTTTAGATGCAAATTTTGGGGATTGGGGGGCAAAATTTGTGTTTGGCCCTATATTTTAAGAGTTAGCACCAGCTATGTCTGGGTCATTGGTACAGTATAAAAATATAGAAATTTTAGGCATGGCCAAAATTTTTGGCCCTCCCATAACGAAGGCAAATAATGCCCGATAAACTTCTCTGGAACAAACTTGATTCTAAACCTCAAAAGGACTCTGTATACCACATATCAAGTCTCTGCTACTGGTGGTTCATAGAAGAAGGTTTTTAAAAAATTTGGCAATTTTTTCCCCACCCCTCTGCTCAATATGAGCCAAAACTAATTTGCATAAAAATCAAAATGCCCCTATATAACCACTACTTACATGAAATTTAATTAAAATGTGGCCAGTGGTTTAGGAGAAAGAGGCTCAAACACCACCTTCACGCAGGACGACGGACAAACGGACGATGGACGAAGAGTGATCAGAAAAGCTCACCCTGACTGAAAGTCAGGGTGAGCTAAAAATCTTGAGAATCCTGATTCTCCATGACCTGCATTGCTTCCTTGATAAGAGAGCTTATACCTCCAGTAGGAGAAACTCTCTTATGCAAGAATTTAATGAAAGATTTGTCCCACGCGGACAATTTGTAAGTGGGGTTTTACTCGGAATAATAGCCGTAAGCCGTCCGAGACTACACTTCTCAGCCACTGATCTTCCGTTATTGTTATTCATTTTTTTGCGGAGCTTCATAACCTTCCGCCAACTGGCCAGCAATAGAGGTCTAAACCATCACCTGTATGACCTGCGAGGCTTACAGGAGGAAGAACCACATCCTCCCCGCAAAAAACCTCATCTCGTCGGCCTAGGGGCGTCTGACCTATAGTCCCGATCAGACCTACGCGACTTTTTCGAGGTGCTATACTGACAATCTCCAGAGTAATTATAAGACGGTTTCTTGTACCCTCATGAGGAGTTTCCTTTTGACAATTTTTGTCTGGCCTTTACTCTTGTCTGCTGAAGCGGGCTGTTGATACGCCGACTTCAAAAGCAGAGCACTAGACACTTTCTTAGTAGCCTGTTCATTGACTAACGAAAGCTAGTCGTCGAAAATAAAATGTTCGGAAATCGGAGCGACTCGGAGAGAGCTTTTCACCTTGTCATCTTATCAGTGATGACGACGCAAGGGCAGCATCACGTCTGATTAACTTCAGATTAGCCACTGTTAGGGAGGAGTTATATGTGGTATACCTGATTGCCCTGGAAAGAACTCTCTTAAGAGAGGTACGAACGTCCTCAAAATTCCTTTCCCTTGAGACGTTGCGCCATAGCTCTTGTAAGGTGATCTGCATAAGACATAACGTCCAAATTCGCTCTATTTAAAGAAATTGCCATCTCAGTTGCGTCTGAATGAATAGTGAATGATACAGGTTAGGATACCTCTAGATCCCCGGTCTGCTCATCCAAATGCAGAAGAACTCTCTGGACATCTTCCCCGACTGTTTTTAAATGAATGTGGTCCAAAAAACAGTATGTATACGGAAGATGAAGATGAGAAACCACCTTCTTCCTCGCAGTCAAGAGGATAAATACAGCATCGTCTATATGGCCGAAGGCCTGCAAGACCTGCATAAACTGAACCGGAAAAGAAAGGACTTCCTCCTTTGTCTGGATAAAGTCTTGTCGTCGCAGCATTCTGATTCAGCGGAACAAAAGCAGGGTAGTATTGATGCATGAAAGCCATCGCAACCAAGTAAGGTTCCGAAAGGGAAGGGTAATCCTCTTCCTTATCCCTTTTACCATCCGAGAGAATCAGTTGCGAATCTCGGTCCATTGCATCTGCTCTGTGCGAACAGACGACTGGACCGACCCAGCACTGTCCGACAGCTCAGATTCTGAGTCTGAGGGAGGCTGCATCTGCACTTGCTGGGATGCTGCAATTAGCTGCGCAATCTGCGACAGCAAGTCCATTATCGAGCCTGAGGAGCAGCAGATTTTCGTTCCTTAGCCGCATGCTGCTCCTGGGATGGTGTGTTGGAAACGGATCCTTTCTCCGAGCATCTCAATGATCAAGGCCTCGTCTCCCTAGCTACCGGATGGTCCGACTTCACGGGCGAAGAGTGGTTCCTTCTTCATGCAGCAGGCTGGATATCCAAAGTCGGGTAGCTAGGATGCGGCCGTGTGTGCTTAAATAACATAGCGGAGGAAGTTGTGACTGAAGCCGACCCCCGGCTGCAGACTAGACGGAGCGTCCCGAGTGGCGGGTGGACATATGCTCCGTCTCGTGCAAGTTTCCAACCAGAAAACTTCATTTCGGCCTTGTGAAATGTAGAGGCTTCCTTGACTGAAGCAGATCCCGGCTTCAGACTAAACAGAGCATCTCGAGTGGAGGGCAGACATATGCTCCGGCTTGTGCAAGTTTCTCAAAACAACATCTGACCCCAGACGTTGCTAGATTAGATTGGATTTGGGGGGTCTCTCCCGCTTGCAGTCTATCAGACCTCGCCGAGTACCAGAACTTGCAGACTTCCTCCCTATTTTCTCCCTATCTCAGTCGTCGCTGGGTGAGTTATTTATATTATAGTGCTCGCTCCACCCAATCCACCTCTTAGACCGCAACGGACTTACCCGGCACCGACTTTCGGAGTACCGCTTCACCGGTCGAGCTAGCTGCTTGCAAGAGATTAAAACCTTTACCCAAAGGCCCTAACTCTTGCAATAATGAGCACTGCAGATAGCTCTATATGCTCCACAGAGCGCGACAACGGTAGCACACTTGAATGGGTGTCAGAATATCATCACCATGTTCATGTTCCTCTGAAATAGAAACTGACAGAATGAATTAAAACGCGTTAAGAGGCTCTGATCCTCAGAACATCACCGCCAACAACGTACCGTGACACCCGACTCCAACATCAGTCATCCCAGTGCTACACAAGAATGACAAGAGTCCGCAGGAGTGCATCAACTAAAGTCGATATCAGTCCTCCAAACTCCACAACAATATATATATATAACTGAGATACATGAATAATAACAATCATAATTAAATTCAAAATATTTTTTGTAAACAAAAAATTTTTTTGAAAAACGCCCAAGTTCCCAAAGGGAACATGAAAAGCCCAAGGGCATTCTGGTAGAGCCTAAGTGTGGACAAAATCCAAAATTTTATGAGCTACACTACCGGAATAATAATCCATGTATTCTACGGTATATTACAGTAATAGAATATAAGAAACTACCTAAATATGAGGACGTTAATAATGTAAACAACGTCAATGTAAACAAGACATCAGGCACACAAAAATGCCCAAAATCAGAACCAATTGAATTGCTATCAAATGCAAAGCTAGATCTTCATACGAAGAAAAACGATACATTGGATAGAAGATGCAAGACTAAACAGCCTAACACTGCTAGGGTGAGGACGTAACCCTGGGGAAGAAACAGAATAATATTCTGTAATAAATGTTAAACTCCCAAGACATTTAATAAAAAAATTCAATAAAAAACAGCCAAAAAGCTTAAAGGTTTAACAGGAAGGGTTCATGGAACAATAGGGAAAGAATACTTAACACACAGTGGAATAATCATTTTTAAAAATAATGACGTCAGGCATATGTCCCGAAATTGGGAAACATGAAATAATTTTATAAATATTATAAAGTTACAGCCCTGAATGTCCATAACCACCGCTGAACACTTCCTTCATCCAATAACAGCCTTGTATCCATCAATTCTTAAATTGATTTGTGTCTGGCATCCTCAAAAAAGGAGATTTTAAAGCACAGAGGTCATTTCATTGTTGATGACTTTTAGGGCCAAACAAAGAATGATGTTGGCGCCAATTCCGGTCACTTCCTGATGCCTGTGCATGCGCAGAGAGTAAATGTATGGAGGGCCAGATAGGACTTTTAATTTTCGGTTTTGCAAGCAAATTTTGGGGATTGGGGGGGGGGGGGGGGGGGGTTCAAAATTTGTGCTTGGTCCTTTATAACTTGGAATTAAGCACCAGCTAGTCTGGGCCATTGGTTTACAGTGTAAAAATATTATTGCACTTTGAACCAGCACAGTTATACTTGAACAAATCTTCAGTTATAATGAAAAAGAATCCCCCCTCTCATCCCAGCAGCACAGTGTGCAGGATGAGAGTGATTCTTCCTTCCCTTTCAGAGTGTTTAGTTTATCCACATTTTGGTTCATCCACCCTGCTTTTCAGGTAAGTGAGCAAAATTCTCTATGTCTCTCCCAATGTCTCTCTCTCGCTATCT
This sequence comes from Pictodentalium vernedei, assembly GCA_031216915.1. NCBI lineage: Eukaryota > Metazoa > Mollusca > Scaphopoda > Dentaliida > Dentaliidae > Pictodentalium > Pictodentalium vernedei. The sequence goes on from CM062291.1 coordinate 186,561,349, forward strand.
CAACTCTCTCTCAAGAGAGAGAGAGAGAGAGAGAGAGAGAGAGAGAGAAAGAGAGAGAGAAGAGAGAGAGAGATAATTCCAAACAAATCAAAGTTCTTTCACCTTTTAACAACAACAGAAGAAATATGACCAATGAACTCATGAATCATGAAATCGTCGGGGGAGGGAGAGGGAGGGAGAATGAGAGAGTGTGAGAGATGAAGACAGTTCGAATCAACCACAATGACAGAGAAAGGGTTCATATATGAGCTTGGTAAGTTGAAGAATTAACCCTATATCTGTCACCACGGCCAATTTGAGCCCTTTCTGTCTGTTTCTATGTCTCTGCCTATCTCATTAACTCTGTCTGTTTCTATGTCTCTGCCTATCTCATTAACTCTGCGTTTCTGTCTCTTCCAATGTCTCTCTCTCTCTCAACTCAAGACAGAGAGAGATAGAGATAATTCCAAACAAATCAAAGTTCTTTCATCTGTAAACAACATAAGAAGAAATATGACCAATGAACTCATGAATTGGGGGGAGGGAGGGAGAGAGAGAGAGAGAAAAGAAGAGAGAGAGAGAGAGCGAGAGATGGAGACAGTTTGAATCAATCACGGTGACATAGATAGAGATAATAAATGAGCTTGACTGTATTTGTGGTGACTTTTATTATTCTGAAGAAAATACTTGAGACAGTAATTCCAGTTTGTTCTAGTTACTGACACATGACGAATGAAGATATGTTCCTTGAGATTATTCTTGCCCAAGAAGTTAAAATATTTATAGTAATTTATATATTTTTTATACTTACCAATGACCCAGACATAGCTGGTGCTAATTCTCAAAAATCTAGGGCCAAACACAAATTTTGCCCCCAATCCCCAAAATTTGCATCTAAAACCGAAAATAACATGTCCTAAATGGTCCTCCATACTTTTCCTCCACTGCGCATGCACAGTGTCAAGGAGGTCTCGAAATTGGTGCAAATTATCATTCTTACAAGCAGTGCCTGGTCAGCGCTATGTACTCAGCGGGGAGGCCATCCCCATCTGGGTCATTGGTAAGTATAAAAAATATATAAATTACTATAAATTTTTTAACATTTTTATACTGTACCAATGACCCAGACATAGCTGAATAAAAAAAAGGCTGGAGGGCCTAGGACATAGAGGAAACTCCAATAAGCTCAACTATATATAATAGAGTTATCCCCCCGAGGAGAAAAGGAGGATTAGGCTTTACATGTATCTTTCTTATTTATGACAAATTAGAAAGACACAACACCCTTCATAATTGAGCATAATAACATCCATGTTCTCTATTAACATCCAGTATAACCCTTTATACTAATTATTTTAAAAGTAAGCCAATAAATAAAGTAAGTCCAGAGAATTGAGACTCTTTATACTCATTAAAAGTGTCCGAGGATTGTATATTAATGCCCGTTTGACACGTGACATATACAAATACTTCACACCGAGCTACACTTTAAAAATATGACATGAATGAATTTAAACATTAGCTTTACACTTTAAAACCATCCAGGTACCGACTCAGAATTACTGACTCTGGAGGAGGTATCCTCTTGCTTTTCACTATAAAGCAGGTGACCTAAGGGAACACCCTCCCCCCCCCCCCCCTCCCCTTGCCCTGGGTCAAATAGCCCAGAGCGAAGAGGGCAGCAGGACAGAGTCACTGCCGGAACAGAAAGCCTGCATAACTATAGTTGCAATTGTTTAGTGGACGACATTCTGAGCAACAGATAACGGACCTAAACAATGCAGGTCTCCAGAAATGGACTCAATATTTCTGAGATAAAAATTCGTGAATGTGGATGGCTGAGACCAATATGCAGCCTTCATTAAATCTGTAATAGCAACATTATTTGCGTAAGCCCAAGATGTACAAAGAGCTCTTACTTCATGAGCCGAAATCTTAAGCACAGACTGCTGAGTTGAAGATAGATTATCATAAGCAGTATGGATAGTTAACTGAATCCATCTAGCAAAAGAATGGACCATAATGACCTTTCTATTAGGCATCAGAGACAGAAAGAAGCATTTTCGTCCCTTTCTGATAAACTGAGATCTTCGTTTATAAATACGTAAAGCTCTAACTGGACAGAGTAAAGGCCTACGCGTGTCTGAAGATGGAAGGGCCTTAATAACAATAGGTTCCGGATATTTATTAGGAGCCTGATTCTTAGCCAAAAATCCAACATTAGTAGTAAAGGTAATAGTGTTCCCGACACTACGATAGTGAGAATCGTCCACAGATAGTGCATGAAGCTCACTGACTCTTCTAGCAGAAGAGAAAGCTAAGAGAAATGCTGTCTTAAAAGATAAGAATTTGAAGTCCACTGTCTCAAGAGGCTCAAATGGCTTTTCTTTTAGTTTAAGAAGAACCCAAGCTAAATTCCATTTAGGAATTAATCTAAGGGTTCTAGGTCTATTTATCAAGAAGTTTCTAACTAATTTAGATAAAGAGACATTAGATCCAATTTGTAAACTATCATGGTGTGCATAGGTATCAGATAACATAGACCTATAACCTTTAATAGTAACAGGCTGCAGTTTGATCTCATCGAACAAGTATACTAGAAAGTTTGCAATGTCTGGAATGGAGAGATCAAAAATATCAACAGAATGATCCCTACACCAACGACGAAAGACCTTCCACTTAGCCGCATAGTTTAGCGAAGAGGAGGTCCTCCTACAGTTAGAAATTGCATCCACTGCTCGTCCTGTAAAATGCTTGCCGTGCAAGAAGGACCGCACAACGGAAATATGTGAAGGTTGAGACCTTGCGGGTTGTGATGTAGTTGACGCGATTTCCCCTGCGAAAGAAGATCCTCTCGTGGAGGAAGCTTCCGCACTATGTCCCACAGCAGACACCTGAGTAGATTTATCCACGGTCTCTGTGGAGACAGAGATGCTACCAACAGAATTTTGCATTGAGATTGTTTTATCTTTAGCAATATCTGCTGAATCAACGGCGCTGGAGGATACGCATATCCTATCATTCCGTCCCACGAGATCGATAGAGCGTCTACTGCATATGCTCGAGGATCCGGACATGGTGACACATACGTCTGCAGCTGATTGTTGAGCTGTGTCGCAAATAAGTCTATCATTGGCCGCTCCCATTGGTAGCAAATCTGATTGACGGCCTGTTTGTTGAGAGTCCATTCTGATGGCAACAAGCTACCCTTCCGTGAAAGGGAGTCTGCTAATACATTCAGACGACCCGGAATATGATGGACCGAAAGTAGAACTTGGTGTTCTAGTACAAACAGAAGGATTCTTTCCGTTAAATTGAATAATGGAACGGAATGAGTGCCTCCCTGGTTCCGAATATACGCTACTACTGTCGTATTGTCGGACAGGATTTGGACATGTGCTTTCTGAATAATGTTCATCCAATGACATAGTGCAAGCCAAATTGACATCATTTTTTTGATGTTTATGTGCTTGCCTAGAAACTGCGGATCCCAAAGACCCTGGCACTTCGAATCAGTTGGGATCAATGTTGCACCCCAACCTGTTTGACTGGCATCCGTCATAATAGTAAAACTCGGATCCGGCAACTGCAGTGGAACTCCCTGAGTCAACCACTGAATGTTTGCCCAAGTCTGAATCTCTTGTTTCACTTGATTTGACAAGAGAATGTCTATATCGAGCGAATGAATCTTTACTCTCCAATTCTGAGTCAAGAAAATTTGGAGAGGACGAGTGCGTAACCGCCCCATCGGAATGAGATCTGCAGTGGCTCCGCACAGACCTATCAGTCTCATGAATTCTCTTGCTGTGACTTTTTCTGAGTGAAGACAATAGCGAGCGTAACAACTGATTAATTTCGCTCTGGTTAACGGCAGACGAACGAGATTGTTGTGCATCTCGAAGCTCATTCCCAAGTGGGTGAATGACTTGGATGGCACCAGATCCGACTTCTCCTCATTTATTATAAAACCGAGACGTCGGAGTAATAAAAGCAGATTCTGCACATCGTTCTGAAGTGTTAACTCGTTGCCGTACCTCTGAAGAATGTTGTCCAGGTAGGCCGATGTTACCGCGGACGAATGAGCTCGGAAATGCATCATTACCGAGTTCATTATTCGAGTGAAAGCCCAGGGCGCTAGGTTCAAACCGAAGCACATCGCTCGGAACTGATATACAACTCCTAGGACTGCGAAGCATAGATACTTTCTGAATGTCGGATGTACCATGACGTGAAAGTACGCATCCTTGAGATCTATGCTTGTAGCATAGTCGTTCACCCGAATACTCGCTCTGACTGATCGAATTGTTTCCATATAGAACTTCGGAGCGACGATCAGCTTGTTTATTCAGCTCAAATCTATGACTGGACGGAACGAGCCGTCTGGTTTCGGAACCAGAAACAGATGGCTGTAGAAACCCGGTGATTCCTGGTCTTCTACGACCTCTACCGCGTTCTTATCCAAAAGAGACTGTACTTCTGATAGAAGAGCATCTCTTTTCTGTGGATTTGACAGAAGCTGAGTCCATTTTGGACTTCGAGTTAATGGAGGCTTTCGTTTGAAGGATATTCTTAGTCCTTCCGAAATTACCCCTTGAACCCAGGAGTCGTCCGTAATTGACGCCCAATTGTTTATAAAACTCGACAATCTTCCGCCTACCGGAACACAATAGAGGTTCATACCATCACCTCCTGGACCTGCGAGGCTTGCGGAAGGAGAAACTACGTCCTCCACGACCCGCACCTTGCCCCGTCGACCTAGGGATGTCTGACCGGTTATCTCGGCCAGTATAACATCCCCTACGTGAGTCGCTGCCTTGACGGTCTCTAGAATAAGACCTAGAGGACGCATAGGAACCTCTATAGGAACTTCCCTTGAGCGTACTTGTCCCAGAAGTGCCTGTCTTACTCTTTTCTGCTGTATCCAACTTTTTAGAAGCGGATTTGAATAGCAGAGAATCCGAAGCTTTCTTAGTTATCTGATCATAGATTGCTGAAAGCTTGCCGTCGAAAGAGAAGCTCTCCGGAGACCAAAGCGACTCCGAGAGAGTTTTTCACCTTACCATCCACGCACGTGGATGTAGCTAGGGCCGCATCACGTTTAACCAACTCCAGGTTTGCCATTGAAAGGGCGGAGTTATACGTGGAATAAGCTATGGCCCTCGAAAGAACTCTTAAGGAGGATTGTATATCCTGGAATTCTTTCCCTTGAAGACGTAATGATAACGCTTTAGTAAGGTGATCTGCGTATGATAAAGCGTCTAAGTTAACTCTATTAGACATTATTGTCGTTTCCAACTTCGTGGTTGGAATTGACATAGATGATGGTATAGACAATTCTAGGTCTTCAGCCTGGTCGTCTAGACGCAGAGGAAGTCTCGGTATGCCCTGTCCTGCCGTTTCAAATTTGTTCCTTGAATTGATGAAAGGCAGATGTAGAGCATTTGCGGACAAGAAACCATACTTGCTCGTTTTGGTAGCAAGCTTATATATAGCGTCATTCAATAGTTCAAATGTTCTTGTGACATTATTGGACTGTGTCGGAAACTCAGGGACGATATCCCTAAACCGATCAAAAAATTCTGTGTCCAGTGACGCTATCAGTCTCTTATCTGGCATCGCAGCATTCTGGTCCGACGAAACAACCTCTGGAATATAATGCCGGATAAAATCTACAGCAGCTTTATGTTGTTCCAAAAGGGAAAACTCCAGATCCTCTGAATCCCTTTCGCCATCCTGTCGCACCATATGAAGTTCCCGGTCGTCCGTACCTGATGCTTCAGCGGAGCGTACCGACCCAGCGTCGTCGGATAATTCCTGATCCGACAGAGATTCTGTCGTCTGCTGGGATGCTGCGATAAGTTGTGCTATTTGTGATAGCAGGTCCGTCACTGAGGCTTGTGGAGCAGCGATCTTACGTTGCTTTGCCGCTGGAAGCTCCCTGGACATTGACTCCTGCATACTTCTTTTATGCGAACGTCCGGAGTCTACAGGCCTCGTGTCCCTGGCTACCGGATGGCGTGATCTGGTCGCCGTGGAATCCCTGATCAGCGAAGCTGGCTGGATATCCGTGGTCACGTAGCCAAGGTGCGATCATGTGCGCTGCCATGAGGATGAGGAAGCCATATTGACAGTCTCTCCGGACTGTTTATATAACGGAGCGTCCCGAGTGGCGGACGTATGCTCCGAATGCGAAACGTTTTGTACCACAGGGACCTAGACCGGGACCTCTCTTGCTCGCATCCCGAATGGACCTGGACGAGCTAGGAACCGGACTAATAGGCTTCCTCCGTTCTATCCTCTGATCCGTCGTCACTGGTGTGCACTTTGTGTTATTATAGTGCTCGCATCACCCAAAGCTCCTTCCTGGACAGCAACGGACAAACCCGGCTGCCGAGCCATTCGATGAAAGGTCGCTACACCGGGCGAGCTAGCGGACGCCAATGCCGTCGATCCTACTAGGGACCTCTTAGGCAATTGACGTATTTCCATGAGCACTTTTGCCGCTAGCTCTTCATTTAACTGTGACGACGGAGGCACACTTTTGGAAGACATCACGGAAACATCACCCTGTTCTTGTTCCTCTGAAAAAGAGACTGAAAAACTAGAGTGACCCTGCAGAGAAAGGACCGGCGTGGCCTTATCCCCGCTAACAACATACCGTGACACACGTTTCCAATGTTTGTCATCCCAATTGACACACACTGAGCAGGAGTTAGTGCGAGTACACTGACTACAATTAATACAATGATTATGAAAGTCAGAGGAAGATTTCCTCTTATTACAATCTGAACAATATCCTTTCATTGTGAAAAGAACACAAACAGTCCTAGTACTCGCACCAACCCCTGAAAACAAAGATACATAATAACATGATCTATTAACATATAGAAAAAATAAATGAAATCAAAAATTTTTTTTGAAATTCAGAAAAGCCCAAGTTTCTGAAAGTAATGTTGAGCCCCAATGGATCCCCAAAAAGCCTAAGTGTGGACAAAATTTTTTAAAATATTTCAAAAAAATTAATGCAACACTTACGTATAATAATAATGTATCTTGTTATGATTAAACTAATACAAAGACAAGAAATCACTCTCAACAGAAACCGTTGTCAATGTAAACAAGAAGTGTATAAAAACGGAAACATGACTCTAGGCACTGATAAACATGGCCCGAAATCAGTTACCAATTACAACACTATCTGATGCAAAACAGAGACTTCCAGGGAAGAAACTGCAGAACATCAGATGGTAGATGCAGAACACAACGCCTAAACACCCATGGGTGAGGACGTAAACACGGGGAAAAAAACAGAATTCATTCTGTTACCAAGCTAAAACTCCCAAGAAATTTTAGTAATAATATTACAGAAAATATGCCAAAAGCATGGGAGAATAGCAAGGGGGGACTAAAGGAAAGGGAGAGAGGAAACACTGATCAAGCAGTGTAACTTTATAGCAAGAATGACAACAACAGGCCCATGCCTTGAAATTAGGGAACATAACATAATTTCATAAAAAATTTAAGTTACAGCCCTGATGATTTCCTGCCACTAATTTTTCCTCTCCTCCTTCTATTTCCTCTTTAGATCCACCATTTCTCTAATATTTATGTGCCTGGCATCATTTAAACTGAGATTTACAAGCACAAATATCAGTCAGATGTGAACTGATGAAGGGCCAAACAAAGAATGATAATTGGCGCCAATTTCGAGACCTCCTTGACACTGCGCATGCGCAGTGGAGGAAAAGTATGGAGGACCATTTAGGACATGTTATTTTCGGTTTTAGATGCAAATTTTGGGGATTGGGGGGCAAAATTTGTGTTTGGCCCTAGATTTTCGAGAATTAGCACCAGCTATGTCTGGGTCATTGGTACAGTATAAAAGTTAAAAAATTTATAGTAATTTATATATTTTTTATACTTACCAATGACCCAGACATAACTGGTGCTAATTCTTGAAAATCTAGGGCCAAACACAAATTTTGCCCCCCAATCCCCAAAATTTGCATCTAAAACCGAAAAAATCATGTCCTAAATGGTTCTCCACACTTTTCCTCCACTGCGCATGCGCAGTGTCAAGGAGGTCTCGAAATTGGCGCCAATTATCATTCTTACAAGCAGTGCCTGGTCAGCGCTATGTACTCAGCGGGGAGGTATGAGTTCCCAACTCCTGGGAGGGCCATCCCTGTCTGGGTCATTGGTAAGTATAAAAAATATATAAATTACTATAAATCTTTTAACATTTTTATACTGTACCAATGACCCAGACGTAACTGAATAGTAAAAAGGCTGGAGGCCCTAGGACATAGAGGAAAATCCAATAAGCTCAAGTATATATAATACAGTTATCCCCTCGAGGAGAAAAGGAGTATTAGGCTTTACATGTATCTTTCTTATTTATGATAAATTAGAAAGACACAACACCCTCCATAATTGAGCATAATAACATTCATGTTCTCTATTAACATCCAGTATAACCCCTTATACTAATTATTTTTAAAGTAAGCCAATAAATAAAGTAAGTCCAGAGAATTGAGACTCTTTATACTCTTTAAAAGTGTCTGAGGATTGTATATTAACGGCCGTTTGACATGTGACATATACAAATGCTTCACACCGAGGTACACTTTAAAAATATGACATGAATGAATTTAAACATTAACTTTACACTTTAAAACCATCCTGATACCGACTCAGAAATACTGACTGCGGAGGAGGTATCCCCTTCCTTTTTACTATAAAGCAGGTGACCTAAGGGAACACCCTCCCCCCCCCCTCCCACTTCCCCTTGCCCTCGGTCAAATAGCCCAGAGCGAAGAGGGCAGCAGGACAGAGTCACTGCCGGAACAGAAAGCCTGCATAACTATAGTTGCAACTGTTTAGTGGACGACATTCTGAGCAACAGATAACGGACCTAAACAATGCAGGTCTCCAGAAATGGACTCAATATTTCTGAGATAAAAATTTGTGAATGTGGATGGCTGAGACCAATATGCAGCCTTCATTAAATCTGTAATAACAACACTATTTGCGTAAGCCCAAGACGTAGAAAGAGCTCTTACTTCATGAGCCGAAATCTTAAGTACAGACTGCTGAGTTGAAGATAGATTATCATAAGCAGTACGGATAGTTAATTGAATCCATCTAGCAATAGAATGGACCGTAATGTCCTTTCTATTAGGCATCAGAGACAGAAAGAAGCGTTTCGTCCCTTTCTGATAAACTGAGATCTTCGTTTATAAATACGTAAAGCTCTAACCAGACAGAGTAAAGGCCTATGCCCGTCTGAAGACGGAAGAGCCTTAATAACAATAGGTTCCGGATATTTATTAGGAGCCTGATTCTTAGCCAAAAATCCAACATTAGTAGTAAAGGTAATAGTGTTCCCGACACTACGATAGTGAGAATTGTCCACAGATAGTGCATGAAGCTCACTGACTCTTCTAGCGGAAGAGAAAGCTAAGAGAAATGCTGTCTTATAAGATAAGAATTTGAAGTCCACTGTCTCAAGAGGCTCAAATGGCCTTTCTTTTAATTTAAGAAGAACCCAAGCTATATTCCATTTAGGAATTAATCTAAGGGTTCTAGGTCTATTTATCGAGAAGTTTCTAACTAATTTAGATAAAGAGACATTAGATCCAATTTGTAAACTATCATGGTGTGCATAGGTATCAGATAACATAGACCTATAACCTTTAATAGTAACAGGCTGCAGTTTGATCTCATCAAACAAGTATACTAGAAAGTTTGCAATGTCTGGAATGGAGGGATCAAAAATATCAACAGAATGATCCCTACACCAACGACGAAAGACCTTCCACTTAGCCGCATAGTTTAGCGAAGAGGAGGTCCTCCTACAGTTAGGAATTGCGTCCACTGCTCGTCCTGTAAAATGCTTGCCATGCAAGAAGGACCGCACAACGGAAATACGTGAAGGTTGAGACCTTGCAGGTTGTGATGTAGTTGACGTGATTTCCCCTGCGAAAGAAGATCCTCTCGTGGAGGAAGCCTCAGCGGTATATCCCACAGCAGACACCTGAGTAGATTTATCCACGGTCTCTGTGGAGACAGAGATGCTACCAACAGAATTTTGCATTGAGATTGTTTTATCTTTAGCAATATCTGCTGAATCAACGGCGCTGGAGGATACGCATATCCTATCATTTCGTCCCATGAGATCGATAGAGCGTCTACTGCATATGCTCGGGGATCCGGACATGGAGACACATACGTCTGCAACTGATCATTGAGCTGTGTCGCAAATAAGTCTATCATTGACCACTCCCATTTGTAGCAAATCTGATTGAATACCTGTTTGTTGAGAGTCCATTCTGACGGCAACAAGCGACCCTTCCGTGAAAGGGAATCTGCTAACACATTCAGATGACCCGGAATATGACGGACCGAAAGTAGAACCTGGTGTTCTAGAACAAACAGAAGGATTCTTTCCGTTAAATTGAATAACGGAACGGAATGAGTGCCTCCCTGGTTCCGAATATACGCTACTACTATCGTATTGTCGGACAGGATTTAGACATGTGCTTTCTGAATAATGTTCATCCAATGACGTAGTGCAAGCCAAATTGACATCATTTCCTTGATGTTTATGTGCTTGCCTAGAAACTGTGGATCCCAAAGACCCTGGCACTTCGAATCCGTTGGGATCAATGTTGCACCCCAACCTGTTTGACTGGCATCCGTCATAATAGTAAAACTCGGATCCGGCAACTGCAGTGGAACTCCCTGAGTCAACCACTGAATGTTTGCCCAAGTCTGAATCTCTTGTTTCACTTGATTTGACAAGAGAACGTCTATATCGAGCGAATGAATCTTTACACTCCAATTCTTTGTCAAGAAAATTTGGAGAGGATGAGTGCGTAACCGCCCCATCGGAATGAGATCTGCAGTGGCTCCGCACAGACCTATCAGTCTCATGAATTCTCTTGCTGTGACTTTGTCTGAGTGAAGACAATAGCGAGCGTAACAACTGATTCATTTCGCTCTGGTTAACGGCAGACGACTGAGATTGTTGTGCGTCTCGAAGCTCATTCCCAAGTGGGTGAATGACTTGGACGGCACCAGATCCGACTTCTCATTTATTATAAAACCGAGACATCGGAGTAATAAAAGCAGATTCTGCACATCGTTCTGAAGTGTTAACTCATTGCCGTACCTCTGAAGAATGTCGTCCAGGTAGGCCGACGTTACCGCAGACGAATGAGCTCAGAAATATATCATTACCGAGTTCATTATTCGAGTGAAAGCCCAGGGTGCTAGGTTCAAACCGAAGCCCATCGCTCGGAACTGATATACAACTCCTAGGACTGCGAAGCCTAGATACTTTCTGAATGTTAGATGTACCATGACGTGAAAGTACGCATCCTTGAGATCTATGCTTGTAGCATAGTTGTTCACCCGAATACTCGCTCTGACTGATCGAATTGTCTCCATATAGAACTTCGGAGCGACAATCAGCTTGTTTATCCAGCTCAGATCTATGACTGGACGGAACGAGCCGTCTGGTTTCGGAACCAGAAACAGATGGCTGTAGAAACCCGGTGATTCCTGGTCTTCTACGACCTCTACCGCATTCTTCTTCAGAAGAGACTGTACTTCTGATAAAAGAGCGTCTCTTTTCTGCGGATTTGACAGAAGCTGAGTCCATTTTGGACTTCGAGTTAATGGAGGCTTTCGTTTGAAGGATATTCTTAGTCCTTCCGAAATTACCCCTCGAACCCAGGGTCGTCCGTAATTGACGCCCAATCGTTTATAAAACTCGATAATCTTTCGCCTACCGGAACACGATAGAGCTTCAAACCATCACCTCCTGGACCTGTGAGGCTTGCGGAAGGAGAAACTACGTCCTCCACGACCCGCACCTCGCCCCGTCGACCTAGGGATAACGTCCCCCACATGAGTCGCTGCCTTGACAGACTCTAGAATAAGACCCAGAGGACGCATAGGAACCTCTATAGGAACTTCTCTTGGGTGTACTTGTCCCAGAAGTGCCTGTCTTACTCTTTTCTGCTGTATCCGACTTTTTAGAAGCGGATTTGAATAGCAGAGAATCCGAAGCTTTCTTAGTTATCTTATCATAGATTGCTGAAAGCTTGCCGTCGAAGAGAAGCTCTCCAGAAACCGAAGCGACTCTGAGAGAGTTTTTCACCTTACCATCCACACGCGTGGATGTAGCTAGGGCTGCGTCACGTCCAACCAACTCCAGGTTTGCCACTGAAAAGGCGGAGTTATACGTGGAATAAGCTATTGCCCTTGAAAGAACTCGTAATGAGGATTGTATATCCTGGAATTCTTTCCCTTGAAGACGTAATGATAACGCCTTAGTAAGGTGATCTGCGTATGATAAAGCGTCTAAGTTAACTCTGTTAGACATTATTGTCATTTCCAACGTCGTGGTTGGAATTGACATAGACGACGGTATAGACAATTCTAAGTGTTCAGCCTGGTCGTCTAGACGCAGAGGAACTCTCGGTATGCCCTGTCCTGCCGTTTCAAATTTATTCCTTGAATTGATGAAAGGCAGATTTAGAGCATTTGCAGACAAGAAACCAGACTTGCTCGTTTTGGTAGCAAGCTTATATATAGCGTCATTCAATAATTCAAATGTTCTTGTGACATTATTGGACTGTGTCGGAAACTCAGGGACGATGTCCCTGAACTGATCAAAAAAATCTGTGTCCAATGACGCTATCAGTCTCTTATCCGGCATCGCAGCATTCTGGTCCGATGGAACAACCTCTGGAAGATAATGCCGGATAAAATCTACGGCAGCTTTATGTTGTTCCAAAAGGGAAAGCTCCAAATCCTCTGAATCCCTTTCGCCATCCTGTCGGACCCTATGAAGTTCTCGGTCGTCCGTACCTGATGCTTCAGCGGAGCGTACCGACCCAGCGTCGTCGGATAATTCCTGATCCGACAGAGATTCTATCGTCTGCTGGGATGCAGCGATAAGTTGTGCTATTTGGGATAGCACGTCCGTCACTGAGGCCTGTGGAGAAGCGGTCTTACGTTGCTTTGCCGCTGGAAGCTCCGTGTACGTTGACTCCTGCATACTTCTTTTATGCGAATGTCCGGAGTCTACAGGCCTCGTGTCCCTGGCTACCGGATGGCGTGACCTGGTCGCCGTGGAATCCCTGATCGGCAAAGCTGGCTGGATATCCGTGGTCATGTAGCCAAGGTGCGATCGTGTGCGCTGCCATGAGGATGAGGAAGCCATATCGACAGTCTCTCCGGACGGTCTATATAACGGGGCGTCCCGAGCGACGGACGTATGCTCCGAATGCGAAACGTTTTGTACCACAACATCTGGTCCCAGATGTTGTTGTACGAGAGAGGGACCTCTCTCGCTTGCAGCCCGGATGGACCTGGATGAGCTAGGAACCAGACTAATAGGCTTCCTCCATCCTCTCCTCTGATCCGTCGTCACTGGGTGTGCACTTTGTCTTATTATAGTGCTCGCATCACCCAAATCTCCTTCCTGGACCGTAACGGACGAACCCGGCTGCCGAGCCATTCGATGAATGGTCGCTACACCGGTCGAGCTAGCGGACGCCAATGCTGTCGATCCTACTAGGGACCTCTTAGGCAATTGACGTATTTCCATGAGCACTTTTGCTGCTAGCTCTTCATTTAACTGTGACGACGGAGGCACACTTTTGGAAGACATCACGGAAACATCACCCTGTTCTTGTTCCTCTGAAATAGAGATTGATAAACTAGAGTGACCCTGCGGAGAAAGGACCGGCATGGCCTTTTCCCCGCTAACAACATACCGTGACACACGTTTCCAATGTTTGTCATCCCAATTGACACATACTGAACAGGAGTTAGTGCGAGTACAGTGACTACAATTAATACAATGATTATGAAAGTCAGAGGAAGATTTCCTCTTATTACAATTTGAACAATATCCTTTCATTGTGAAAAGAACACAAAAAGTCCTAGTACTCGCACCAACCCCTGAAAACAAAGATACATAATAACATGATCCATTAACATTGAAAAAATAATTGAAATCAAAAAAAATTTTTGAAAAAATATTTTTCCAGAAAAGCCCAAGTTTCTGAAAGTAACACTGAGCCCCAATGGATCCCAAAAAAGCCTAAGTGTGGACAAAATTTTTAAAAATATTTCAAAAAAATTAATGCAACACTTACGTATAATAATAATGTATCTTGTTATGATTAAGCTAATACAAAGGCAAGAAATCCCTCTCAACAGAAACCGTTGTCAATGTAAACAAGAAGTGTATAAACACCAGAAACATGACTCCAGGCACTGATAAACATGGCCCGAAATCAGTTACCAATAACAACACTATCTGATGCAAAACAGAGACTTCCAGGGAAGAAACTGCAGAACATCAGATGGTAGATGCAGAACACAACGCCTAAACACCCATGGGTGAGGACGTAAACATGGGGAAAAAAACAGAATTCATTCTGTTACCAAGCTAAAACTCCCAAGAAATTTTAGTAATAATATTACAGAAAATATGCCAAAAGCATGGGAGAATAGCAAGGGGGGACTAAAGTAAAGGGAGAGAGGAAACACTGAACAAGCAGTGTAACTTTATAGCAAGAATGACAACAACAGGCCCATGCCTTGAAATTAGGGAACATAACATAATTTCATAAAAAATTTTAAGTTACAGCCCTGATTATTTCCTGCCACTCATTTTTCCTCTCCTCCTTCTAATTCCTCTTTAGATCCACCATTTCTCTAATATTTATGTGTCTGGCATCATTTAAACTGAGATTTACAAGCACAAATATCAGTCAGATGTGAACTGATGAAGGGCCAAACAAAGAATGATAATTGGTGCCAATTTCGAGACCTCCTTGACACTGTGCATGCGCAGTGGAGGAAAAGTATGGAGGACCATTTAGGACATGATTTTTTCGGTTTTAGATGCAAATTTTGGGGATTGGGGAGCAAAATTTGTGTTTGGCCCTAGATTTTGAGAATTAGCACCAGCTATGTCTGGGTCATTGGTACAGTATAAAAAAATATATATCTCCCTGCAGAAGTGCCTTCTGAAAACCATGAAACGATCAACTCTGTCAATTAATTGGCCCTGAGAAAACGATTGTTGGGAAAATGAGATGCTTTCATTATTTATGGCTTCCATCTATGTGTGAATTATTGTATTGCGTGTTGGGGATAATGACGTAGGTGTGCACTATTTTATTCAAGACCATCAATGTGAAAGAAACCAATAGCTGGTCAACCCTGTTAACCCCAGATGACAGAAAAAGTGTGTTGGGGAAATGAAGGAGGACAACACCTTTGTTCTCAACGAAAGGGGGCTGAGTAGCAAGAATGCCCTCCAAAGATCATCTAGTAAAAAAAAAACAACTGTATAATTATAATATTTGACACTGTAGTTTACCCCGTTGCACACTGATATTAAAACACCAAAATTTAAAGTAGCATTTTTTCCCATAATGCAACTTGGAATGTAACCAAATCAATCTTGTTTGACAGAGCTCAATGTGCTCTGTGAAAAAGACAGAGTTGGCTAACTTCTGAGTTGCCTTCAGGGAAAAATGTGCTGCTTGAAATTTTGATATTTTGACATCAGTGTAGAAATGGTTAAAGTTGGAATTCTCTGTTCTGGATTCTTATTTTAGTGATGAATTTTCAATCAGGTTTAGTATATACCCAAACATTTCTTTCCAACATGGTTTGTAACATTTATTTTAAAGAAAAATATTAGCACCTTACCATTGTTATTGGTCTATGAGAAAACACAAAAAGTCCATATTTTAATGACTATTTGCAAAAGATAAACCCTCCTACTCTCACCAAACAGATGGGTTACAAATTATACCACTCGCATGTCTTCCCCAGTCATGTCTTTTTGTTTCCAGCATCGCTCTTAGTTGATTTTGTTCGATGGTGTTAAACAAAGAGGGGGCGCAGTGGCATTGCGGTAACCGGTTCTCATCAGATCAGCGAAGTTAAGCAACGTTGAGCCCGGTTAGTCCTCGGATGGGTGACTGTCTGAGCGATCGATTCGGACTCCCGCGTTCTGTCCTTGGGCAAGGCACTTAACCCGATTGTCCACATGGGGGCATGATGACTTTGTGTACTAAGGCGTACTGCACGTCAATGGTGCGCATGTCTTCAACCAATCTAACCCTGCCTGTGCTGCAGTGCGGAGTTACGATGTTGGAGAGCTGGCAGCTGCTCATCGTTGCTCGGTGGTTTTCTCCGTGTACTCCAGCTTCCTCCACCCATAAAACTGTCACGGTCATGATTAGCCATTGTGCATAAGTATGTGACCTTAAACACCAATCAATAAATAAATAACAAAGAGAGTTTCCATGAACATACCTCTTGAAGCTTCAGTTTGGAATTCTTGATTGTTATTTCTATTGTATTCTCGGTCAGTACTGCCATTTCTAGAGTGTGGAGGTGTTGGTGTCACCTGATTGTAACGACTGTACATGTTGGTTCCAGCACCATATGCCCTACTAGGTGGAGCACTCAGATTCAGCTGCATATGACTGAAATATAAAACTCTATTTTTTCATACCATTATCATTTTTACTTCACTTCTTTTGTTCTGTGCTTGAAGTGCAAAATGTGGAATTTTACTGTTTCTGTATCGTTAATACAGTGGAGCCCACTTAATTGGATATCTCTTAATTGTATGTCCCTGTTAACTGAATATAATTTCCCAACACAAAACCATTTACCATACCTCCAGTACAAATTTGACCTGTTAATTGAATATAGGTTATAGAGTAATCTCCTGTTAATTGAATAAAAAAATGTGTAACCTGTCGAGAAATTACCCTGATTCTCCCCAGTTTTCCTTTAGTTATAGACCTATTCGGCCTCAATACATCCAATTTGAACATTTAATCTATTATATCTTGTTTGACAGAGCTCATGGAGCTCTGTCAAACAAGATATAATAGAATAAATGCTAAGTTTATCTTTAGAATATAGGAAAGTGACACAATCCCTGTTAATTGAATACTCCTGTTAATTGAATAATTTTCATTGGCAAAGTTGCTATTGAATTAACAGGGTTCCACTGTATATTCTAGAATGG
The DNA here is from genome assembly GCA_031216915.1 of Pictodentalium vernedei. Taxonomy (NCBI): domain Eukaryota; kingdom Metazoa; phylum Mollusca; class Scaphopoda; order Dentaliida; family Dentaliidae; genus Pictodentalium; species Pictodentalium vernedei. The sequence continues at coordinate 186,578,411 of CM062291.1, forward strand.
AAACAACATATTTATGTATCTTTGTTTTGCTGCGGAAATTGTGTTATGTGGTACACTGCTGGGAAGGCCCTCCCCAACTGCATGCTATACTATAAGTTATATGGTGTGTAGCTGGCTGATACATTTTCATACAAGGCGATGAGAGTTCAAAAAGGGGAGGCGAAGTAACATATTTATTATGGTAAAAGTCCATGTAAATCAAGAGATTAATACATTTTCACAAGAAACAAAGAACGAATGGACGTTCATTTCTTAGAAACTGCTATTCACAGCACCGTGCAGAATCATCAGTAGTAACTACATCCAGTATTTATCCATGGTGATAGTAAACAATCGATGCTGTTCAAAGTGCAATGTTTGTTTACAAAATAAAACATATCGCTACAAGCATATCTGAATACCCTTACATACATTTACTGTCATTACGACCTGAAAGTTTTTAATTGTTTAAAAAATTATTTTTCATCTGTTGAGTAAACTGTAAAGATAATGTTCGCTTCAGCATAAAAAATTGATAAGAGTCATAAAAACAACAAAGAACTTATTTTCTGTCTATTTTTAAAATATTTAATGTTTTAAATCAATAAATACAGTACCTTGAAAATACTTTTGGTACTTAAATTGTCTTATTTTGTTTTAATTCAAATTTTTAAAATTCAAAATGAGTGGAAATACATCAAAATAGCGGTTACTCACCCAAAATCAAATAATATCAGGTAAAATAATAATAACACTTTGGCCAGCCGCTGATTTGTCATGGTTCTCGGACAAGAAGGCCTTGGTTACCCCTGTACTCCCAACTGCCTCCCTATTCTCACACTTCTCCTCTCCTCCCAACACTTGGAGACGAACTGCTTGATGACATCCCTTGCCCCATTCTTCCCAATCTCTCTGATTAGCATATTAACCCTCTCCTTTGAGTCTCCCCCTAACCACATGTCCTTCATTCTCCCATCCCACTTCCCCAATATACTCCTGGTGAATCTTATTCTGTTGGACTGGTACTTTGGGCATTCCACCATGTCCAAATTACACATCTGGCACTCCTTTTCACTGTTTTTCCTAATTTTTCCTCTCAGCTCCAGGGACCGCAACCTCAGCTTGAATAACAGTGACCCCCAAAAATTCCATCAAAGTACTCTTCAAAACCTGGCTTCTCTTTATCACACAGGCCACCCAAAGACCTCTTTGATTTGACCCCCTCTCGCTAATTACAGTTACAATCCTCCATGACCCTTTACCTGATATGGCAAAAATCTTAGATGGTACTGCAGCATTCTGATTGGACAAAACCAACTTCGAGGTATAATGAAAGAGATTATCATATGCTGATGAAAGAATTACAGAGGTCAATATAAGTTAAACAGTGAAGCTCACTTTTTTACAATTCTATACTTTGTAACTCAATAATCCTATCAACTTGTAGTACGCCAGTAATATTTAAAATGTTTCGTCACTGACTCTATATTGCCCATGCAGCATGAAAAATTTAACAAAATATATCTTGTTTGACAGAGCTCAATGAGCACTGTCAAACAAGATGAAAATTTTTTAATTGCATAAACTTCCAAACATAAAACCATTCAACCAGACCTTCAGTCAAAATTCCTGTTTAAAGAATGTTTCTCTCTATTCTTTTGATTAGCAAAGTAGCAACAGGATTCCACAGGATTTTTTTTATAAAATTACAAGAGATTTTCTCATCAAACCAGTAAGTTTAGGAATGTGGGTGACTACCGGTCCTGTTCATGTTTGAGACTTAGCATATAAAGTGTCTTTTTCAAACATTTGTTTTTCTATTCTTTCATATGAATTTTGTGAATAAATCAAAGAATTTGGGTGAAAAGTAAAAAAAACAACAAGCAAGTTCATATTTTTGTTTATGGGAATGACACTGTAGCTAATAAAAACTTCATTAAAATCAATGATTTCTGATTTTTTTTAGAAAAGTTGAATACTGTCAGTCAAGGATTAAAGGCATGTGTTTTATCAAAGTAGGATACAGTCAGTCAAGGATTAAGGGCATGCATTTTTATCAAAATAGGATGCAGTCAGTCAAGGATTAATGGCATATTTTGAAGGATTCATTCCAATTTAATTTAGTACTGAACTATGCGGTATATCAAGTGCTAAATCATTTGTCAGTATACGATGTGCATTATTATGAAGACAACTGCCGAGTGGAGTTTTCACTCAGACAATAACCCTCAAATCTTGTGAAAAAGCATAAGAAGCAAATGCTAGGATTAAGGCAAAACACAATGAGCATGGAGTATGGGGGGGACTTGAATTAATAAATTAATGACATGACAATGATCCGATTTGGAGTTTTCTCTTGTATATCATGTGTGCTGAAGGTGCACATAAAATGCAGGCAAAACTACAACAAGGGTTGTTGATTCCTGTCCCACGTACCCTACCCAAGTTGTGTGGTGGTGGCAACATTATATGGCCACTTAATGTAAATTCAGTCAGTTTGCATTGCAAAATATACCTTATACATATCAAATCCATCTTAACCCTTTACCCAATGTAATGGCAAAAACCGGCAAGCGTGATTTGCAATGAAAGTGTCAATGACACTGTAGCTTAACTTGACAGTGTGTAGTGTTTGATGAAAATGATAATGTTCAATGTTTATGAAAGGATTATGAAATAAGACAAGAATTGTGATAATTGAGAATATGTTAATTTCTGTTCCCCCTGTATGCCATGTTTTCAATAAGAATAATTTGAGTGTAGACTCTACTAAAGAATTAAGACATGGGTTGATGTGGCCCTAACAGTTAACGTTACGTCAACCAAAGTTACCAAGTTACAGTAAAATCATTCCAAAACGAGTCATCCTACCAAGTTACAATGACATCCCTTCAACAAGAGCACCGCTGGGCATTGCATCATATGCCCGTGAACTGTTCAAATTGTACCATTTTATCACATTTACAATTTTTTTAGAGTGCGAGAAATTTATACTGGCATATGTATATATGTTACGGTCAGACTTTGAAATCAGTTATTTTGTGAAATGACTAAATTTTTCAGTCATTTGAGAAAAAGACTAACAAGTTTGAAGCCAATCGAAAAACAAATACCAAAGTTATCATCCGGAAACCAAATATTTGACGAAGAATTCTAAGTCCAACAGGGGCCATAATTCAGGCAAAAATTCTTCAGACCGACCCCATATTCGAACTTGATCTGTATTTTGTTGTGATTAAACCACATACCAAATTTGGAGCCGATCGGAAAACAAATACTAAAGTTATCATCCGGAAACCAAATATTTGACGAATTCTAAGTCCAACAGGGGCCATAATTCAGGCGAAAAATGTTCGGACCGACCCCATATTCGAACTTGACCTGTATTTTGTTGTGATTAAACCACATACCAAATTTGGAGCCGATCGGAAAACAAATACTAAAGTTATCATCCGGAAACCAAATATTTGACGAATTCTAAATCCAACAGGGGTCATAATTCAGCCGAAAAATGTTCGGACCGACCCCATATTCGAACTTGACCTGTATTTTGTTGTGATTAAACCACATACCAAATTTGGAGCCGATCGGAAAACAAATACTAAAGTTATCATCCGGAAACCAAATATTTGACGAATTCTAAGTCCAACTGGGGCCATAATTCAGGCGAAAAATGTTCGGACAGACCCCATATTCGAACTTGACCTGTATTTTGTTGTGATTAAACCACATACCACATTTGGAGCCGATCGGAAAACAAATACTAAAGTTATCATCCGGAAACCAAATATTTGACAAATTCTAAGTCCAACTGGGGCCATAATTCAGGCGAAAAATGTTCGGACCGACCCCATATTCGAACTTGACCTGTATTTTGTTGTGATTAAACCACATACCACATTTGGAGCCGATCGGAAAACAAATACTAAAGTTATCATCCGGAAACCAAATGGATGGATGGACAGATGGACGGACAGATGGACGGACAGACGGACGGACGCCATACTATAATACGTCCCGTTTTTCAAACGGGCGTATAAAAATATAACTTGTAGACTTTGCTAAAGGAATCTAGGTCATGTGATGGTTTGGTGGTCACAGTTGACCGATCATGACCAAAATAAAAGAGTCTCATCTTGATATCATACCAAGTTATCCTACCAAGTTACAATAAAAACAACCTGTAAGCAGTGCTAAAGGAATCTAGGTCAAGTGACCAGGCAGCGGTAACGGCTGACCGAACGTAACCAAAAATACGAGTCTCATCTAGACATCATACCAAGTCACGTTCCACTGCGGCATCACAGTTGACTGAAACCGACCATAATATGATATTCTCATGTAGACATTATACAGAGTCATCCTACCAAGTTACAATGAAATCCCTTCATAAATATGACCTATAGACTGTGTTAAAGGTTTTGGGGTTTCTGGGCCTGCACAGCCATCATGGCGACCAAAATGGGATGTTCTCATCTAGACATGACCTAGAACCTGTATATGAAATTTTGTAATGATCGGACAAGAAATGATAAATTTTAAGTAACTTGTATATTTTTCATACTTACCAATGGCCCAGACTAGCTGGTGCTAACTCAAATTAATCCAGTGCCAAACACAAATTTTGCCCCCCAATCCTCAAAATTTGCATGCACAACAGAAAAAATCAAGTCCTCTATACTTTTGTCCTCTATACTTTTGAGATCTGCGCATGCGCAGTATCCAGGAAGGTACCAAAATTGGCACCAACCATCATTCTTTCTACAGATGCCTGTTAAATGTTATAAACAGCGGGGAGGTATGAGTGCCCACTAGTGCTGAAACAGTTAGCCAGATAACTGGTTTGTAAGCGGTTATTGGCGTAACTGGTTGAAAAAACTGCTATACCTATAGTTGATGGGATGGCATCGGGAAAATAAATAGTATTTGGCCGCGAGACGTTATAATTCTTTTGTCGACACAAGCATTGTCAAAGCTACCAAACAATTGTCGATTTACAGTGATGTGTAGTCGATGTAACATGAAAGGGTTAAAGTGTTGGAATGTTGAATCAACAGTTATTTCGATCGCTTGGGATGTCAAGTCGCGGATAAATGTCTGTTACTTTGTATCAAACTGCCAACAGTCGAGTTCACTGCAAGTTGTTTTCTGTGTGGGCAGCAGTGAGCACGTGCCTGTCAGTGTAACATTGTCTTCTACAGACAAATTTGACATTCTTCTCTTTGATGAGATGTTGCCGATTGCAGATTATAATGCTGAAAAAATTAAAGTAATTTGTATATTTTTTATACTTACCAATGGCCCAGACTAGCTGGTGCAAACTAACTGTTATTAAGGGCCAAATACAAATTTTGAACCCCCCAATCCCCAACATTTGCTTGCAAAACCGAAAATTAAAGTCCTATCTGGTCCTCCATACTTTTACCCTCCACGCATGCGCAGCCATCAGGAAGTGACCAAAACTGGCGCCAACATCATTCTCTGTAGATAAGCTTTGTAGATGAGGTATAAGTGCCCACTCATGGGAGGGCCATACCCGTCTGGGCCATTGATAAGTATAAAAAATATACAAATTACTTTAAATTTTTCATATTTTTATACTATAAACCAATGGCCCAGACTACCTGAATCGTAAAAAGGCAGAGGGCCTAGGACTTCAGAATTAGCAGACCAACATAGTTCCTAAGCCTGCAATCCAAGGTGAAAGGAAAATTAAATTTAAAAGGAATTACATGTATGTCTCTCTACACAATAATAGAGAAGACATCATAAATAAGGAGTCAAATTCCAGTAATTCCTTATTCTTAACATGAATGACTATGCTAATTGGGTGTAACAAGTTCCCAATTTTAAAGGCTAGTTTGGACTAAGACCCATAAATTAGGATGGAGTATTCGAGAGTGAGAGGTTAACCCGCACAAACCACGCCAAATACAATAATAAAACAAGCTGTATCCAGGATTCGATATAATCTACAGACAAAACAGCTTCAATCATAGTTACACGCTATCAAGCCGGAGGAGATTTTAAGTAATCCACCACGTCCCCCCTCCCTTTTTTGAAGAAATGTTCTTCAAAAACAAAGAGGGAAGCACTCTGGAATCAGTAAAAGCGGTACCAATTAACAATATATATTCGTCGAACAGGCACCCAGATATTAATTATTACTAATGAAATAGGTGCTTAATGCCACTTCAGAAGCTGAGGCTATAGTGGCTATCCCGGTAATTAATTGCACACTTCTTGGCATACGTAGATAGGTCAAAAACCAGTGATAAATATATACAAAATACACTTGTTTAAAAAAATATCAGTGAACGGTCTCTGGAGAGTAAACACGCTTCCAAGGCAACCCACAGGCGACCCAGTTCAGGTGTACAATTAATTCCAATAAATAATACTCCCAGGCGAACGAATATACATGTACCAGAATACATGGAAATCTCCATTCGATTTCCATGTAAAATGTGCATTGAAACTATATAACCTGGATTTAGAAATGGATCGAGCTATCATTAACAGACTCGTCACGGACTGCCCCAAAACACATTATTTTTTCTGAGGTCCATAACATACAATAATGCGTCCGCCTAATAAACACATGTTATGTATGCGAGCCTTGAATCTTGCATGTAATAATCAGAATACCAGTGAACTGACTTGTCAGACAAACCGGTACACAAAGGCTAGCAATTTATTGATAATGAATCATATGCTCGTATATGACTTATAACGAACAACCACAGGAAACAAATCATCTAAAAAGTGGATGAGCCCATGAGGTCGCCATAGAACATGACCCAGCCGCCAATCGATAAGCCATGTAGCCATGAAAGGCATGTAAATACTTAAATGCATACGAGGCTTGCAGAAAGGAAACTACATCATGTCCTGTAATAGCCTCTTAACACATTGGCGGTGGGGAGGGGGGGATTCAAGGAAAATTTCATATCGAACCCCCCTCACCCGCATTACTTGAATCGTTCTTGTGTTAGTCATAACAAATACACCATATTTTCTTAATAACTCACACCAAACCATACCGGTTGGAAGAGAATAACCTCCTCTAACAAACGGTATTATGTCCTATAGGTCAACAAACTCAGCCTAGCTAAGCAGCTAAAGGTCTTCCTATACGTGAAGACAATAAAGCTGATAAGACAGATATATTGGTGTAAGCTGCGACCCTGAAGGCTCACTGACTGGAGACTTACAACTATCATTGCACAAGGTAGGGAATGAAAAACCGTTAAATAAACAGCCATAAATTCCCAATATTATAGACCGCAGTCTCAAGAGATTTTTAATTCAGTTATGTCACTCCATAATACTGAAAAAATCTTGCTCATAATTCTAGTTAGACTACAATGGTGTAAACAATAAGACTTAAGTCTATGACACCTGGGAAAAAACAAACCGAAAAGCACAGTACTTCTTTTCGGCTTTATTCCTAAAAGACAGCGGTCAGAGCCTAACTAACGTAGCTAGGAGTCTTCTTCTCCGTGAGGACCGATATCTCGGTGTAATTAGTGACTTATTCATCATCACGCAATTAGGGAATGACGAGACATTTTCCTAACAGCTATAATTCCCAAAAGACCGCTGTAACTGTACATAAGGCTACAATGGCATCCACAATGACATAACCATTGAAACGTTGCGTCATAGCTCTGGTAAGGTGATCTGCAATGGACACCACGTCTAGATTCGCTTATTTGATGAGATAACACATTCCATCAATTCAGAGTGTATATTAAATGATGCAGGTAGGAACATTTTTTGATCCCCGGCCTGCTCATTTAAACGCAGATGAGCTCTTTGTACATCTTCTCCAACCATTATAAATGAACGTTGTCCAAGGAACGGTGTATTTATTGAAGATGTCGATAAGAAACCGCCTTCCTCCTAGCATTAGAGAGGTAGAATATGGCGTTGTCAACGCGGCCGGAGGCCTGTGACACCTGTCTAGATAGTGTCGGAACAGAAAGAACGTCCTCTTTCCTCTGCACCTAGTCTGCTTCCAGAGACAACAGCGGTTTCTCTCTAATAGATGCAGCATGCTGATCAGGTGTAACAGATGCAGGATAGTAATGCAGTCCATCGCTACCCTATGCTGTTCCAAAAGGGAAGGGTAATTCTCTTCCTTGTCCCTTTCATCATACGACTGAATCAGCTATGACGTCTGGTCCCTTGCGTCTGCATGTACAGATGACTGGACCAACCCAGCACTGTCCTACAGCTGACCTCTGGAGTCTGCTCTTGCACTTGCTGGGATGCTGCGATTAGCTGTGTGATCAGCGACAGCATTTGCATTACCGAGGCTTGAGGAGCAGCGGTCTTCTGTATCTTTGCCGCTGCCACTGGGACGAATATCTGGAAGTAGCACTTCGGAGCATATATATAATGATGCAGGTAGGGAATTTCATCCCCGGCCCGCTCATATCTTCTCCAAGCATTTGCATTACCGAGGCTTGAGGAGCAGCGGTCTTCTGTATCTTTGCCGCTGCCACTGGGACGAATATCTGGAAGTAGCACTTCGGAGCATATATATAATGATGCAGGTAGGGAATTTCATCCCCGGCCCGCTCATATCTTCTCCAAACGTCCCTGTACTTGAGGAGCAGTCGTCTTCTGTTCTTTGCCAGTGGAAGTACTTCCGTGCATACATCAAATGATGCAGGTAGGGATAGATCTTCATCCCCGGCCTGCTCATGTCTTCTCCGAACGTCCCGTGATCGATGCCTTGGATTGCTAGCTACTGGATGGTGCGACTTCACAGGTGAAGAATGCTCTGTCTTCGGACAACTGGCTATACGAAGTCGGGTAGCTAAGCCTCTATAGTAGTCGCAGCATGCTAATCATATTGAACAGATTCAAGACATTACTGATGAATGAAGTCCATAACTCCATAAACTGTTCCGAAAGGGAAGGGTAATCCTCTTCCTAGTCCCTTTCACCATCCGACTGAATCAGCTATGATGTCTGGTCCCTGGCGTCTGCATCTACAGATGACTGGACCGACCCAGCACCGTCCGACAGCTCACCTCCGGGGTCTGTGGGAAACTGCTCTTGCATATGCTGGGATGCTGCGATTTGCTGCGCGATCTGTGACAGCCAGTCCGTTACCGAGGCTTGTGGAGCAGCGGTCTTCCGACTTATGTGCCGCTTGCTGCTCCTGGGACGAAGATCCGGAGGTATATCTCTTCCCATTAATCGATGCCTCGAAGCGCTAGCTACTGGATGGTCCGACTTCATGGACGAAGAAAGGCTCTGTCTTCGCGCAAGTGGCTGGATATCTGAAGTCGAGTAGCTAGATTGCGGTTGTGTGTGCTTTAACTGGTAAAGTGCTGGAAGCCCATTTTAGGGCTTCATACTGAAGAGCCAGTCCCGCAATTTAAGGGCCTCGTATTCCGTGCATGTGCTTCATATTAGCTCGGTAGTGATATTATTTTATCTGTTAGGTTTTGCCTTGTTACAATTTATGGGAGAGTGCCTATTGGCACTCTCCCATAAATTGTAATGAGGCAAAAATGCACAGAGAAATTTTATGGACCAAAAATAATTTAGCACTCTACCAGTTAATAACGTAGTGGAGGAAGCCGTGACTGAAGCCGCTCCCAGCTGCAGACTTGATGGAGCGTCCCGGGCGGTGGGTGGATGCATGTTCCGTTCGTACAAGTTTCTCAAAACAACAGTTGGCCCCAAATGTTGTTGGGTTAGAGAGGGACCTCTCCCGCTCGCGGTCTCATCAGACCTTGCCAAGCCTCCCGAAAAGAAAACTTGGTTCCGGCTTGTGTAAAGTAGTGGAGGAAGTCCTGACTGAAGCCGACCCCGGCTGCAGACTAGACGGAGTGTCCCGAGCAATGGGTGGATGTATGCCCCGGCTTGTGCAAGTTTCTCAAAACAACATTTGGCCCCAAATGTTGTTGGGTTAGAAAGGGGCCTCTCCCACTCGCAGTCTTATTAGACCTCGCTGAGCCTCCCTAAAAGAAACTTGCCGACTTCCTCCCTATTCCTCCTTATTTCCGTCGTCGCTGGGTGAGCCTTTATTTTAAGGTGCTCACTCTACCCACATCTACACACTTCCCTCGACAGCAACGAACTTACCCGGTGTTACGGCTCCCCGGAGTAACCGCTTCACTGGTCGAGCTAGCTGCTTGCAAGGATCCCTTGTTTATATATGAGCACCCTGCAGCTAGCTCTATTTCCTCTTTAGCTCAACCGAGCGCAACGACGGTAACACACTTGGATGGATGTCACAGTATCATCACCATGTTCATGTTCCTCTGAAAAAAGAAACTGAAAAATATTATATCGCGGAAGAGGCCTCACATAGGAACCTCACCACCAAAAACTTACTGCGACACCAGTCTCCAACATTGTAGTCCCACTGTACACAAGTAGGACAAAAATCCGCAGGAGTGCATCGACTAAAGACAATAGTACTACTACAACTCAATTATATATATAGAGATATGAATAATAGAAATCAAAATAAATTTAAAAAAAAAAAATATTTTTTGAAAAAAATTTGGAGAAAAGCCTAAGTTCCCAAAGGGGACCTACGAGCCCAAGGGCATCCTGATAGAGCCTAAGTGTGGACAAAATCCATTTTTTTGGAGCTACACTACCGTAATAATAATAATTGAATCCTACAACAATTATATAGCAATATAATATGAAATACTACACATATTGAGGACGTTGTCAATGTAAACGTCAAAAGAAAAACCGGAAACAAGACATCAGGCACACAACAAGGCTCAAAGTCAATAACCAATTTGATGCTACCAGATGCAAAGCTAGATCTCCCACAGGAGAATAGGAGAAGATAGGAATTATATATGTCTTTCTCTTTTACGAGAAAAGCAAAAGGCTTAACACGAACAATGTAATTGAGTATTACATAATATATAATTCTCCATTTAATGCCAGCACAACTCGTTATGCTAATTCGGTGAATGAAAACCAATAAATAAAGATAGTCCAGAGAATGAGACTCTTTATACTCATTTAGAAGTATCTGAGGATTGTATATTAACACGTAACATATCCAAATGCTTCACAGTGAGCTACACTTTAAAAACAGTACATAAATGAGACATAGTTATTGCTTCAGACCGAGCTACAAATTAAAACCACCCCAGCACTGACGCAGGACTACTGTCACTGGAGGAGGTATTCCCTTGCTTTTTACTATAAAGCCAGATAATCGTAAGAGAAAAACTGTCCCCTCACCCTTCCCCTTGTTCTGAGGTAAAATTCCACAGAACCAAGAGGGTAGCGAAACAGCGTCAATGCTGGAGCGGATTGCCTAAAGACCTTATAGATGTAACATTAATGGTCGACATTCTGAGCAACAGAAAGGGGACCCAAAGATCTAAGGTCACCAGAGAAGGACTCTAAATTTCTCAGGTAAAACTTGGTTAATGAAGAGGGCTGTGTCCAGTAAGCAGCCTTCATGCGATCAGTAACGGCCATACTGTTAGAATAAGCCCAAGAAGTGGACAGTGCAGGTCTACGGTTATCCGAGGACAGTAAGGCCTTAATGACAATAGGCTCCGGCCGCTTATCCGGAATCTGATTCGTAGCCCAAAAAACCACTTCCGCAGTGAGGGTAATGGTATTACCCACACTACAGTAATGAGATTCATCAACAGATAATGCATGACGTCCACTGACTTTTCTATCAGATGCAAAGGCTAAGAGAAACGCCTTTTTATAGGTCAAGAATTTGAACTCTATGACGTCTAATGGCTCAAAAGGAGCTTCTTTGAACCTCAACAGAACCCAAGCCAAATTCCACTTGGGAATTAATCTGAGGGTTCTAGGTCTATTGATAGAGAAATTTCTAACTAGCTTGGATAACGAAGTATTTGATCCAATAGCCAAGTTTAACAGAATCTGCTGAAACAACAGAGCTGGAGGAAATGCATATCCTATCATCCCGTCCCATGAAATTGACAGAGTGTCTACTGCGTATGCTTGATGATCTGGGCATGGTGACACGAATGTCGGTAACTGATTGTTCAGGTGTGTCTGTGTCGCAAAAAGATCTATCATGGGACGATCCCAGTGGTAGCAAATCTGCCTGAATATTCGCTTGAGAGCCCACTCCGATGGCAACATGCGACCTTTCCGAGAGAGCGTGACTGCTAATACATTCAGACGACCAGGTATATGATGGACAGAGAGATGAAGGTGATGATTCAGAACGAATAGGAGAATCGAGTGAGTGCCGCCTTGGTTCCTGAGGTAAACAACTACTGTCGAATTATCCGACAGAATTTGAACGTGGATGTTTGCTATTTGGCGAATCCAATGTTGTAGTGCTAGCCATATTGACATCATCAGCAGACGAATGAGCTCAGAAGTATGACATTACCGAGTTCATTATTCGAGTGAAAGCCCAAGGAGCCAGGTTCAGACCAAAGTACATTGCTCTGAACTGATAAACCCTTCCTTGCACGGCAAACCGCAGGTACTTTCTGAATGCCGGATGTACCATGATATGAAAGTAAGCGTCCTTTAGATCTATGCTTGCTGCATAATCGTTCACTCAAATGCTGGCTCTTACCGACCGAATGGTTTCCATATAGAACTTTGGAGCCATGATTAACTTGTTTCTCCAGCTCAAGTCTATCACTGGTCAGAACGAGCCATCTGGCTTCGGTTCGAGAAACAGGTGACTGTAAAAGCCTTGAGAATTTTGATTCTCGATGACCTCTATTGCTTCCTTTAATATGAGAGCCTGTATCTCCGCTAGGAGAGACTCTCTTTTGCAAGGATTGGATGGAAGATTTGTCCAACGCGGACATCTTGTTAGTGAGGGTTTCACTCGGAATGATAGCCGCAGGCCTTTCGAGACTACACTTCTCACCAACTGATCTTCCGTGACTGCTATCCAGTTTCTCTCGAAGTTTGATAACCTTCCGCCAACTGGCAAGCAATAGAGGTCTTGACCATCACCTGTAGGACTTGCGAGGCTTACGGGAGGAGAAACTACATCCTCCCCATGAAGATCCTCATCCCGTTGGCTTAGGGGCGTCTGACCGGTATTCCTGATCAGACTTATGCCCCTTTCCCAAGTCGCTGTATCGACGACCTCCGGAGTAATTATATGAGGGTTTCTTGAACCCTCGTGAGGAGTTCCCTTTTGATGATTTTGATCTAGAACGGCCTTGACAGGGACATGCTATGAGGGCGACTATGTTGCCCTTCTAAGATCTAAGTCGCCTAAAAAAATAGTCAGGGCGATTACAAGTCACCCTCTAAAAATTGGCCAAAATGAGGAAAGGCTGAACTGAGTGATCTGAGGTTTACATAAAAACGATTATTTTCAAGAATCGAATGTGTTGGAGTGAGATAAATGAGCATTTTCATTCATCAAATAAGTGAACATTCATTTGAAATCACATGGCAATCAATTGGCATTGGCATTTTTGGCGGATTTTTTATTTCTATTGTGTTCCGTTTCAGTCAGAGCTTCAAGTGTCAAAACGAAAATAGGTGACTTTCACGACTCAACAAAATATCCCGGTTTGAAAGTAGGTTACCTCGCTTAGGATGCCGAAAATGTATACACAACAGACATATTTTCTAACACTGTATTTTTATTTCATTTTGCTGACAACTGTTAACTGTTGGGCCATCTATTTCCAGAAAAACACGAATGGAATTGAAACACATGAAAAAAAGCTTTAGTGGTGTCAAGAAAAGCTTTGTACAGGGCACAAGTATGCATGTGAAGGAAAAGGAAAGAAAGGAAGAAAAAGGGGTCTTCCTAAACACCGGAATGACATGAAATGACACCGGAATGCCATAAAAATGATGCGGAATGACATGTATTTTACAAAATACGCGACCCCAGAATGTATTTTGTTTATTAACTAACAAAGTATCTTCCAAGCAACCTTCTTACATTTGGTCCTGTTCACACTTTCAGACTTAGGAAATTATTAGCTTAGTAGACTTTGGTGAAAGGCAACCACAGGAGGGTGCTGGGGGGATTGGCATGAAGAGGGGAGGGGTCATGGAGGAGCGGGTAGCAGTGGGGGATTTTCAGCCAATAATTACTTTGTGATTTTTTAACCTGGCATAGATGCATCATAGAAAACTGGACCTGGATTAATTGGATGTTAATGGAGGACCACAAGCTGAAAATATGAAGGGGCAGTGGGGGGGGGGGGGGGGGAGGGGAGGGGAGGGGAGTGGGTACACAAATATTTTTAATTTTCCCAACTTGCCTATGAAGTCTTCCTACTAGACTCTGCAGTCTCCCTATTTTTTCTGGAGGGAGACATGAAGTCTCCCTAAAATTCCCCCCTAGGCTGGTCCCTGGTCCTCGCTTACCCTGTTCTGCTGAAGAGTGTTGTTGAGATGCAGACTTCAAAAGCAGAGCACTGGAAGCTTTCTTGGTAGCCTGTTCATAGACTAACGAAAACTTGTCGTCAAATATAATATGTACGGAGACAGGAGCGACCTGGAGAGAGCTTTTCACCTTGTCATCTATAAATGATGACGACACAATTGCAGCATCACATCTAATTAACTCCGGATTTGCCACTGTCAGGGCGGAGTTGTACGTGGCATACATGACTGCCCTGGAAAGAACTCTAAGAGAGGTACACACATCCTCAAAATCCTTCCCGTTGAGACATGGCGCCATAGCTCTGGTAAGGTGATCTGCATAGGGTATAACGCCCAAATTCGCTCTATTCGATGAAATAGCACATTCCATTACATCTGAGTGAATATTGAATGAAGACGGTAAGGATATGTCTAAACCCCCGACCTGCTCACCTAAATGCAGAAGAGCTCTCTGAACATCTTCTCCAACCGTTTCAAATGAATGTGGTCCAAGAAACGGTATTTGTATGGAAGATGTTAAGAAACCGCCTTTTTTCCTTGCACTCAGGAGGTGAATATGAAAAAATTAATAGTAATTTATATATTTTTTATACTTACCAATGACCCAGACTTAGCTGGTGCTAACTCTTAAAATTGAGGGCCAAACACAAATTCCCCCCCCCCCCCCCAATCCCCAAAATTTGCATCAAAATCCAAAAAATAAATGTCCTATATGGTCCCCCATACTTTTGTCCGCTGCGCATGCGCAGTGTCCAGGAAGTGCCAAATCTTCATTCTTACAACCAGTGCCTGGTAAATGTTATATAATCAGCAGGGAGGTATGAGTTTCCAACTCATGGGAGGGCCATCCCCGTCTGGGTCATTGGTAAGTATAAAAAATATATAAATTACTATAAATTTTTTCATATTTTTATACTGCACCAATGACCCAGACTTAGCTGATTAGAAAAAAGGCTGGAGGGCCTTGGAAATAGAGGAAAATCCAATAGGCTCAATTACATATCAACAGAATTATCCCCTCAAGGAGAAAAGGAGAAACAGGATTTACATATATCTTTCTTCTTTATACAAAAAAAGAAAGACATATTACCAATCCGTAATTGAGCACAATAACATCAATGATCTCTATTAACATTCAGTAGAACCCATTATACTAATTTTTTTAAAGGAAAGCCAATAAAGATAGTCCGGAGAATGAGACTCTTTATACTCATTTAAAGGTGTCCAAGGATTGTATATTAACGCTCGTATGACATGTGACATATACAAATGCTTCACACTGAGCTACACTTTGAAAATATTACATAAATGAGATAGACATTAGCTTTACACTTTAAAACCATCCCAGCAATTACTGACTCCAGAGGAGGTATTCCCTTGCTTTTCACTATAAAGCAGGTCATATAAGGGAACACCATCCCCCTCCCCCCCCCCCCCCCCCCCCCCCTTCTCCTTGCTCTGGGTCAATCACCCCAGAACGAAGAGGGCAGCAGGACAGAGTCACTGCTGGAACAAAAAGCCTGCATAACTATAGTTGCAACTGTTTAGTGGACAACATTCTGAGCAACAGATAACGGACCTAAACAACGAAGGTCGCCAGAAATAGACTCAATATTTCTAAGGTAAAAATTCATGAACGTAAAAGGCTGAGACCAGTATGCAGACTTCATCAAATCGATAATAGCAATACTATTAGCATAAGCCCAAGATGTAGACAGTGCTCTAACTTCATGCGCTGAAATCTTAAGCACAGACTGCTGAGAAGAAGGTAACTTTTCATAAGCAGTACGAATAGTCAATTGAATCCACCTGGATTTAGAATGGATGGAGATGTCCCTTCTATTAGGCAGAAGAGACAGAAAGAAACGTTTTCGGCCCTTTCTGATAAATTCAGATCTATGTTTGTAAATACGCATAGCTCTAACTGGACATAGCAAAGGCCTATGGCCATCTGAGGATGGAAGAGCCTTAATAACAATAGGCTCAGGATACTTATTAGGAGCCGGATTCTTAGCCAAAAATCCAACATTAGTAGTCAAAGTAATAGTATTACCAACACTACGATAGTGAGAATCATCAACAGATAGAGCATGAAGCTCACTAACTCTTCTAGCAAAAGAGAAGGCTAAGAGAAAAGCTGTCTTATAAGATAAGTATATGAAGTCTACCGTATCCAGGGGTTCAAATGGCGCTTCTTTTAGCTTCAGAAGAACACCAAGCTAAATTCCACTTAGGAATTAACCTACGGGTTCTAGGTCTATTTATCGAAAAGTTTTTAACTAACTTAGATAAAGAGACATTAGATCCAATTTGTAAGCTATCATGATGAGCATAAGTATCCGATAGCATAGACCTATAACCCTTAATAGTTATTGGCTGCAGTATGATCTCGTCAAACAAGTAGACCAAAAAATTAGCAATGTCTGGAATGAAGGGATCACCGATATCAATAGAATAATCCCTACACCAACGAGAGAAAACCTTCCACTTAGTAGCGTAATTTAGCGAAGAGGAGGTCCTCCTACAGTTAGAAATTGCGTCCACTGCTCGTCCTGTAAATTGCTTGCCGTGCAATAAGGACCGCACAACGGAAATATGTGAAGGTTGAGACCTTGCAGGTTGTGATGCAGTGTGCGCAATTTCCCCTGCGAAAGAAGGTCCTCCCATGGAGGAAGCTTCCGAGGAATGTCCCATAACAGACACCTGAGTAGATTTATCCATGGTCTCTGGGGTGACAGAGATGCTACCAACAGAATCTTGCAGTGAGATTGCTTGATTTTTAGCAATATCTGTTGAGTCAATGGAGCTGGAGGATACGCGTATCCTATCATTCCGTCCCAAGAGGTCGAGAGAGCATCTACTGCGAACGCTCGAGGATCTGGGCATGGCGACACATACGTCTGCAACTGATTGTTGAGAAGCATCGCAAATAAGTTTATCATTGGACGATCCCATTGGTAGCAGATCTGATTGAATACTCGTTTGTTGAGAGTCCATTCTGACTGCAACCTACGACCTTTCCGAGAAAAGGAGTCCGCTAGAACGTTCAGATGACCCGGAATATGACGGACCGACAGAAGAACCTGATGCTCTAGGACAAACAGAAGGATTCTTTCCGTTAAGTTGAACAACAAAATGGAATGAGTGCCTCCCTGGTTCCGAATATACGCTACTACTGTCGAATTGTCGGACAGAATTTGAACACGTGAATTCTGAATAATGTTCATCCAATGACGCAGCACAAGCCAAATTGACATCATCTCTTTGATGTTTATGTGCTTGTTCAGAAATTGTGGATCCCAAAGACCCTGGCACCTCGAATCTGTTGAGCTCAAAGTCGCGCCCCAACCTGTTTGACTCGCATCCGTCATAATTGTGAAAATCGGATCCGGCAGTTGCAGTGGAACTCCCTGAGTTAACCACTGAATATCTGCTCAAGTCTGAATCACTTGTTTTACTTGGTTCGACAAGACGATGTTCGTTTCGAGTGAATGAATCTTCACACTCCAATTCTGAGTCAGATAGACCTGGAGAGGACGAGTGCGTAGCCGCCCCATTGGAGTAAGGTCTGTGGCGGCTCCGCACAAACCCATCAGTCACATGAATTCTCTCGCTGTTACTACATCTGAGTGTAGACAAAAGCGAGTGTAACAACTGACTAATTTCACTCTGGGTAATGGCAGATGAACCAGATTGTTGTGCGTCTCGAAGCTCATTCCCAGTGAATGAACGACTTGGACGGAACTAGATCCGACTTCTTTTCGTTTACTATGAAACCGAGACATCAGAGCAGTTGAAGCAGACTCTGAAAATCGTTCTGAAGCGTCAATCTGTCGCTGTACCTCTGAAGAATGTCGTCCAAGTAGGCCGACGTTACCGCAGATGAATGTGCTTGGAAATGAATCATTACCAAGTTCATTATTCGAGTGAACGCCCAGGGTGCTTAGATTCAGTCCGAAGCACATTGCTTGGAACTGATAAACGACTCCTAGGACAGTGAAGCAAAGGTACTTTCTGAACGCCGGATGTACCATGACGTAAAAGAACGCATCCTTGAGATCTATGCTCGCAGCATAATCGTTCACTCGAATGCTCGCTCTCACCGATCGGATGGTCTCCATATAAAATTTCGGAGCCACGATCAGCTTGTTTATCCAGCTTAAAACTATAACTGGACGGAACGATCCGTCTGGTTTTGGTACCAGGGAACAGGTGACTGTAGAAACCGGGAGATTCCTGGTTTTCTACGACCTCTATTGCGTTCTTCTCCAGAAGAGATTGCACCGCTGATAGAAGTGAATCTCTCTTCTGAAGGTTTAACGGAAGTGAAATTCTTGGTCGGCGAAGCAGGCTGGATATCCGAGGTCACGTAGCCAAGGTGCGGTCGTGTGTGCTGACGTGTGGAAGAGGAAGCCAATAGACTAGCCGTGCCTGGCTGTCTATGTGATGGAGCGTCCCGAGCAGGAGGAGTGGACGTATGCTCCGACTGATGAACATTAATGTTAGACAACATCTGGCCCCAGATGTTGATGTAAGAGAGAGGGGCCTCTCTTGCTCGCCGGTCCGGGTACACCTGAATGAGCTAGCTACCGGACTGACTGGCTTCCTCTGTTCCATCCTCCGATCCGTCTGTTGCCGGGTGTGCGTGATCTGAGATTATAGTGCTCGTAACACCCCTTCTCCTCTCCTGGACCGCAATGGACGAACACAGCGTCACATCACCCGATCTCCGAGTGATAGCTTCACCTGGCGAGCTAGCTGGCGACAAGGTGGTCAATCCTACTAAGAATCTAGGCACTTGTCGAATTTCCTTGAGCACTTTTGCCGCTAGCTCTACATTTGAATGCGACGACGGAAGCACACTTCCTGAAGACATCGCGGAAACATCACCCTGTTCTTGTTCCTCTGAAAAAGGAGACTGAAAAACTAGAATGACCCTGTGGCAAGAGGACCGGCATGGACCTCTCACCACTAACAATATACCGTGACACACGTCTCCAATGTTTGTCATCCCAAATGGCACACACTGAGCAAGAATTAGTGCGAGTACATTGACTACAGCAAATACAATGAGCATGAGAATCAGAGGAAGACTTCCTTGATTTACAATTTGAACAATATTCTTTCATATTTAAAAAATATTAAACAGCTGTAGTACTTGCACTAAACCCTTGAAAATACAAAGATACATAATAATAATATAATCCATTACAAAAATTTCGAAAAATAATTCAAAAGAAAAAATTTTGGAAAAATTTTTGACATGAGCCCAAGTTCCCAAAGGGAACGATGAGCCCAATTGGATCCCAAAAAAGCTAAGTGTGGACAAAAATTTCAAAACATATCTAAAAATTAATGCTACACTTACGGACAATATAATGTTATCTGGCAATAAGTTGAACCTTACAGAAGACAAGGAATCACTGTCAGAAGTGTTGTCAACGTAAACAAAAGTGAATAAAAATAGGCCGATGAAATCATCAGATGTGTACCCATATGTGCAACTAGTAGAAAGCTGTATGACGGTGGGCCACCCTTGATGCCGACATTATATACACCATACATGGTATGGGTACATATAGTAATGGATTGGAGAAGTGCCTAATTTGATGGATAAAGGGTTAATATCTATGGATCAAATTATTAAATTTACATAAAAAACTATACAGCACAGCACATCAGTAACCTGAATACATATATAAAGTAACCTGATAATTGGATTAATATTTATTGAGTTATCGCATGCCGAAGAAATGGATTGGAGGAGTTCTCAATTTGAAGGATAAAGGGTTAATTTCTCAGGATCAAATTATCAGATTTACACCAAAAACTATACAGCTCGGCACATCAGTAACCAGAACACATATATGAAGTAACATGACAATCGGACTGATATTTTTTGAGTTATCTCATGACAAAGGGATTGGAGGAATTTTCAATTTGAAGGATAAAGGGCTAATATCTCAGGATCAAATTATCCGATTTACACCAAAAACTATACAGCCCGGCACATCAGTAACCTGAATACAAATATAAAGTAACTTGACAATCCAAGCAATATTTTCAAGTTTTCGAATGCCAAAGGGAATGGAGGAATTTTCAATTTGAAGGATAAAGGGTTAATATCTCAGGATCAAATTATCAGATTTACACCAAAAACTATACAGCTCGGCACATCAGTACACCCCTTCAATGACCCCCACCCCACCCCACCCCACCCACTCCTAAACCCCACCCTGGAATGCCTTAACCCTACTCTACATTTATCCAACCCCCCCCCCCCCCCCCCCCCCCCCCCCCCCCCCCCCCACACACACACACACTATAAGAGATTCTGTTACGTGACTTTAACCACATAAGTATCCTGTTTTACTAACTCATAGCCACATAAGTAGTCATTTGTTAGTGCGGACAGACGGATGGACAAAGGATGGACAAACAACAGATGGCCACCCCGGATGCCGGCATTATGTGTATCATACATAGTATGGGTACACATAAAAAACTGGAAACAAGACTCCAGGCACTGAAAATATGGCTCAAAATCAGTAACCAATTTTAAAACACTATCCGATGTAAAACAGAATCTTCCACAGAAGAATCTGCAGCATATAGGATGGTAGATGCATGACCAAAACGCCTAAACACCCCTAGGGTGAGGACGTAACCATGGGGATAACAGAATAAACATTCTGTAACTATGCTAAAACTCCCAAGAAATTTCAATAAAAAAATTTCAAAAATTATACCAAAAGTATGGGAGATTAGCAAGGGGGGTATCAAGGAAAGGGAGAGAGGAAACACTGAACCAACAGTGGAGATTTCATAGCAAGAATGAAAACATCAGGCCCATGCCCCGAAATTAGGGAACATGAAATAATTTTACATAAAAATTCATCCTTGGATCCACCATTTCCTTCATGATTTTGTGTCTGGCATCATTTTAACTGAGATTACAAGCACAGATATCAGTGAGATGTTACTGATTGAAGGGGCCAAACAAAGAATGAAGATTTGGCTCCAATTTCGGTACTTCCTGGACACTGCGCATGCGCAGTGGACAAAAGTATGGAGGACCATATAGGACATTTATTTTTTGGATTTTGATGCAAATTTGGGGGATTGGGGGGGAAAAATTTGTGTTTGGCCCTGAATTTTAAAAGTTAGCACCAGCTAAGTCTGGGTTATTGGTACTGTATAAAAATATGGCATTGTCTACATGGCCAAAGGCCTGCGACACCTGCCTAGACTGAACCGGAAAAGAAAGAACTTCTTCCTTTGTCCGTATAAAGTCTGCGTCCAACGACGACAGCGGTTTCTCTCTTGTTGTCGCAGTATTCTGATTCACTGGAACAAATTCAGGGTAGTCTTGATGAATGAAATCCATCGCAACCATGTGCTGTTCCGAAAGGGAAGGGTAATCCTCTTCCTTATCCCTTTCACCATCCGAGAGAATCAGTTGCAAATCTCAGTCCATTGCATCTGCATGAACAGATGATTGGACCGTCCCAGCACCGTCTGACAGCTCAGGTTCTGAATCTGAGGGAGGCTGCACTTGCTGGGATGCTGCGATCAGCTGCGCAATCTGCGACAGCAAATTTGTAACGGAGGCCTGAGGAGCAGCGGTCTTCGTTCTTCTTTCTTAGCCACTTGCTGCTCCTGGTGAGCCGGAGATGGATCTCTTCTCTGAACGTCCCGATGATCGAGGCCTCGTCTCCCTAGCTTCTGGATGGTCCGACTTCACGGGCGAAGAGTGGTTCCTTCTTCGTGCCGCAGGCTGGATATCCGAAGTCAGGTAGCTAGGATGCGGTCATGTGTGCTTTAATAACGTAGCAGAGGAAGCCATGACTGAAGCCAACCCCAGCTGCAGACTAGAGAGCGTCCCGAGCGACGGGCAGACGTATGCTTCGTCTCGTGCAAGTTTCCAACCAGAAAACTTCATTTCGGCTTGTGAAACGTAGCGGAGGAAGCCGTGACTGAAGCCGACCCTGGCTGCAGACTAAACAGAGCGTCCAAAGTGGAGGGCAGACATATGCTCCGGCTTGTGCAAGTTTCTCATAACAATATCTGGCCCCAAATGTTGCTAGGTTAGAGAGGGGCCTCTCCCGCTCGCGGTCTATTAGATCTCGCCGAGTACAAGAACTTGCTGACTTCCTCCCTATTTCCGTTGTCACTGGGTGAGCTATTTATATTTAAGAGCTCGCTCTACCCACATCTACACTTCCTTCAACTGCAACGGACTTACCCGGCGTCACGGCACCCACGGACCGAGTACCGCTTCACCGGTCGAGCTAGCTGCTTATATTCTTGCAAGAGATTAAAACCCTTAACAAACTTTCCTAACTCTTGCAATCATGAGCACTGCAGCTAGCTCTATATGCTCAACGGAGCACGATGACGGTAGCACACTTGGATGGGTGTCAGAATATCATCACCATGTTCATGTTCCTCTGAAATAGAAACTGACAAAATGAATTATAACGCGGTGAGAGGCCTGGCCTCAGAACCTCACCACCAACAATGTACCGTGACACCCGTCTTCAACATTAGTCATCCCAGTGAACACAAGAATGACAAGAGTCCGCAGGAGTGCATTGACTAAAGTCGATATCAGTCCTCCAAACTCCACAACAAAATATATAATCAAGATACATGAATAATAGCAATCAAAATTAAATTCAAAATATTTTTTTATTTTTTTAATTTTTTTTTTTTAAATGCCTAAGTTAAC
Source organism: Pictodentalium vernedei (assembly GCA_031216915.1). Classification (NCBI taxonomy): domain Eukaryota; kingdom Metazoa; phylum Mollusca; class Scaphopoda; order Dentaliida; family Dentaliidae; genus Pictodentalium; species Pictodentalium vernedei. The sequence goes on from CM062291.1 coordinate 186,601,491, forward strand.
AAAGAGAACATTTGGAGCCCAAAGGCATCCCGATAGAGCCTAAGTGTGAACAAAGTCCAAATTTTTTCAGCTACACTACCGGAATAATAATCCATGTATCCTACAGTAATTCTACAGTAATAGAATATAAAAAAACTACCAAAATATGAGGACGTTGTCAATGTAAGCAACGTCAATGTAAACAAGACATCAGGCACACAAAAAGGCCCAAAGTCAGAAACCAATTTAAATGCTACCAGATGCAAAGCTAGATCTTCATACGAAGAAAAAACGATACATCGGATAGAAGATGCAAGACTAAAAGACCTAACACCCCTAGGGTGAGGACGTAACCATGGGGAAAAACAGAATAATATTCTGTAATTCATGTTAAACTCCCAAGAAATTTAATAAAAAATTTCAATAAAAAATAGCCTAAAAGCTTAAGATTTTAACAGGAAGGGTTCATGGAAGGTTAGGGAAGGAACACTTAACAAACAGTGGAATAATCATTAACAAAAATGATGACGTCAGGCATATGTCCTGAAATTGGGAATAAACAGCTGTGCCATGAGCGCATGATATGCCCGTTATTAATTACAAGAGGGAAGCACACAATATGAGTATACATGTGTACTTGTCAGGTTTTTTTTATATTCTTGTACAATAATCATAACCAACAACATACTGTGTTCAATAATTTGGAAATAAAATTATTTGAATTTCATGTATAATCTTATGTCTATAGAGATCATAACTTCAAGAAAAAATCAACGATTTTCTAAGTAATAAAGTCCCATAACTCTGGAATGACTAAACGAATGGTGACACCAACCGAAAGGGAGCTTCCTTCCATCAACATGAACCACCTACCAAAAAATCGTTAAAATCTCTCGAAACGTTCTCGAGTTATCGTATGACGTGTAAAAAATCAACAATTTTCTAAGTAATAAAGTCCCATAACTCTGGAATGACTAATCGAATGGTGACACTAAATGAAAGGGAGCTTCCCTCCATCGATCTACACCACCTACCCAAAAATCACGAAAATCTATCAAAGCGTTCTTGAGTTATCGTACGACGTGTAAAAAATCAACAATTTTCTAAGTAAAAAAGTCCCATAACTCTGGAATGACTAATCAAACAGTGACACTAAACAAAAGAGAGCTTCCCTCCATCGATATACACCACCTACCCAAAAATCACGAAAATCTCTCAAAGCGTTCTTGAGTTATCGTACGACGTGTGACCGGACGGACAGACGGACGAATGGACAGACAGACAGTGGTATACCATAATGCAACCCGTTTTTTTCAAAATGGGCATATAAAAATAAAATAGTTTTATAATTATTATAAAGTTACAGCCCTGAACGTCTAAAACTACTGTTGAACACTTCCATCATCCAATAACAGCCTTGGATCCACCAATTCTTGCATGGATTTGTGTCTGGCATCCTCAAATAAACAGCTGCGCCATGAGTGCATGATATGCCCATTATTAATTACAAGAGGGAACCACACAATATGAGTATACATGTGTACTTGTCAGGTTACATATACTTGCCACCAAAAAATCATGAAAATTGCTCAAAAACCAACATGTGGAAAATTGCCTATATTTAGATGAATAAAGTCCCATAACTCTGGAATGACAAATCGGACAGCAACACAAATCGAAAGGGAGATTCCTTCTATCAACATATACTTGCAACCAAAAAGTATTTTCAAGTTATTGTTCGACATGTGAAAAATAAAGTCCCATAACTCTGGAATGACTAATCTAACAGCGACACCAACCGAAAGGGAGCTTCCTTCCATCAACATAAACCACCTACCAAAAAAAAACGTGAAAATCTCTTGAAGCGTTCTCGAGTTATCGTACGACGTGTAAAAAATCAACAATTTTCTAAGTAATAAAGTCCCATAACTCTGGAATGACTAATCGAACGGTGACACTAAATGAAAGGGAGCTTCCCTCCATCGATATACACCATCTACCCAAAAATAACGAAAATCTATCAAAGCGTTCTCGAGTTATCGTAAGACGTGTAAAAAATCAACAATTTTCTAAGTAATAAAGTCCAATAACTCTGGAATAACTAATCGAACAGCGACACTAAATGAAAGGGAGCTTCCCTCCATCGATATACACCACCTACCCAAAAATCACGAAAATCTCTCAAAGCGTTCTTGAGTTATCGTACGACGTGTGACCGGACGGACAGATGGACGGACAGCGGTACACCATAATACGACCCATTTTTTCAAAACGGGCGTATAAAAATAGGCCGATTAAATTGTCAGATGTGTACCCATACGCGCAACTAGTAGAAAGCTGTTATTATCTTAGGACCAATTTTGGGAGGAATTTTCAATTTGAGGGATAAAGGGTTAATATCTCAGGTTCAAATTATCAGATTTACTCCAAAAACTATACAGTGCTGCACATCAGTAACCTGGAGATATATATAAAGTAACATGACAATTAGATTGATATTTTTTGAGTTATCTCATGCCAAAGGGATTGGAAGAATTCTCAATCTGAAGGATAATAATAAAGGATAAAGGGTTAATACCTCAGGATCAAACTATCAGATTTACACCAAAAACTATACAGCTTGCCACATCAGTAACCTGAACACAAATATAAAGTAACACGACAATCCAAGCAATATTTTTTAAGTTGTCGAATGCCAAAGAAATGGATATGGGCAGACAGATGGACAGACAAAGGATGGACGAACGATGGAAGGCCACCCCGGATGCCGACATTATGTGTACCATACATGGTATGGGTGCACATAATAACTTTGATCAATATTTTTGAGTTGTCACATTCCAAAGAAACTGATTGGAGAAATTCTTAATTTGATGGATAAAGGGTTGATATCAGAGGATCAAAATAACAGATTTACACCCAAAACTATACAGCTCAGCACATCAGTAACCTAAACAGAAATTTAAAGTAACAACACAATCTGATTAATATTATTTGAGGTATTGCATGTCAAAGAAACAGATTGAAATTTTTTATTAATTGAGTGGATCAAGGGTTAATACATCGGGATGAAATACTCAGATTTATATAAAAAACTATACAGCTCAGCAAATCAGTAACCTGAACATCTATATGAAGTAACAAGGCAATCAGATTGATATTCTTTGAGTTATCGCATGTCAAAGAAATGAAAATATTTATAGTAATTTATATATTTTTTATACTCACCAATGACCCAGACTTAGCTGGTGCTAACCCAAAAATATCTATGGCCAAACACAAATTTTGCCCCTCAATCCCCAAAATTTGCATGCAAAACCGAAAATTAGAAGTCCTATCTGGCCCTCCATACATTTTACCCTCTGCGCATGCGCAGACCCCAGGAAGTCACCGAATCTAGCGCCAATAAAATCATTCTTTGTAGAAAAAAGATTATAATAATATGGTATGAGTGCCTAGTACTGCCCACTCATGGGAGGGCCATTCCCGTCTGGGTCATTGGCAAGTATAAAAAATATATAAATTTTAATACTATAATTTTTTTCATATTTTTATACTGTAACCAATGACCCAGACTTAGCTGAATCGTAAAAAGATGGAGGGCCTAGAACTTCTGAAATAGTAGATCAACATAGATCAAATCCTTCAATCCATGATGAAGAAATTAGAATTTACATGTATGTCTCTTAATACCATAATAGAAGAGACATAACCTAATATGGATCCCAATTATGTAAATCCTAAATCTAAGCATAAAATCATGTTAATTAGGATGTAACAAATAAACAATTTTAGAGACTAGTCTGGACTTGGCCCTAAAAATTATTATGGCATACTGAGAATGAGGAAAAATTTCCCATAAACCTATGCCACACAATAATACTGCAGCTGATCGCCGAACATAATATGGACAAGACATCTTCTTCAATAGTTACATACCTCATAAGGCAGAGAAGTGGACAAAATGGACCCCCCTTTTTTTTTAACATATCTTCAAAAGAAAGAGGGGAGAGCTCTGGAATCAATACGCAGAACCTGGAAACGATATAAATAAATATCGACCAGGCACTCAAAAATTTAATTCATGAATAATAAATGGTGCTTAATGCCACTTCACAAGCCAAGGCTATAGCGATGATTTTGGTAAATAACATAATCCGCTACAAAATATGCACTGCAGATGCTGTATACAGGTACGACGAAATCAGTGAGAAATCAAATATAACATATACATACAAAAGCGGGATACGATAAAGAATCTCTGCAGAGAAAACACGCTTCAAGATCATTCACAGGAGTCCTCTGTAATATTAATCCAGTAAAAACACTATCCAACATGTACTGTTCGATATCTACAACTATAACACGTGAGAATATGCAATTTAAGAACCAACAAAATAGAGACCAGGATCTAGAAATGGAGGTAGGTATGATTAGCCGGCTCCAACACAGACCGCCCTCGAAATATATAATAATTTCAAGGTCCACCAAAGAGATAGCGTAATCACACATTGCGCGAGTGCATAAAAATCCAGCCTATTTATCATCTAAAAACCACTAAATGGCTATGCCGTAACCTATGAGCTCAAATAGTGGCCATTATGATGATAAAATAAGTGCCTGTATATTAGAAATCGGAAATTAAATACCGGAAACAAATGCAACAGAACTGCATATATGCCTATGAGGGTGCCATCCAACATGACGCAGGCGCAGAGTATGTATGTATTAAAATATATATACGCGACAGTGTGAGTGTGTGGGGGGGAATTCGAATATATGTCAAAACCTCCTCACCCACATTACTTAATCATTGCTGGTGCAGACAGCAATAATATAGTGACCATAAAGCTCTTTCACGTCAGAAATACACCATAATGCTACTGAGAGCGGAGAATGATGTGCAGAATAAAACTTCCCTTAAAGAAGAAAACCCTCTCATAGGGAAGCTTCTGGCGAATGCTCAATAACAGACCCCATAACCTCAATGAAATCAATAGAAACAAATGAATTGAAGGATACACATATCCTATCATTCACTCCCATGAAAACGGCTGGGCGTCAATGTATGCACTCAAAAGCCTTATACTAGCGACACAAATAATGGAAACTATTATTCCCATGCGTTGAAAACTTAACTATCCTGAAGAGATCCCACATAAGATCATGTAATAGCCAAACAGTTAGAATGAGCACAAGATATAGCCAGCATTTACTTATGCACTGAAATCTTGATCATTGACTGCTAATTGGAAGATAAATAATACAAGCAGTACGAATACCTAACTGACTTATTTAACAATAGAATGAACATAAACGTCCCTTCTATTAAAAAATAATGACAAAAGAAGCGTTACTTCTCTTCTGATAAACTCTGATGTGCGTTTATAAATACATGAACGGAAAAAAAATTTGATGATGTAATCATAAACAATGAGACATCATTGAATATGAGATTTCCAATAACCGAGGGTCCCAAGATCCCTGCATAGAGAAACCCTCGGACTCAGGATTGTAACGCAATATATGAACTCACGTCCGAAATAATTGAGAAAACCGTAATATATGCCCAAACTTGACCTTATGTTAAAAGATTCTCTAAAACAAAACAGGTCAAGAGGGAAAAACGTCTACTACTCCAGTTAATGACTGGAGTAGACATGTGTGTAAGCGACCCATCGAAATAACATTCCAAGCTGCTCCACACAACTCCATCCGGCGCATAAAACTATCGCTGTTAATGCGTCAGATAACAGATAAAAGCGAGCCAAACAGCTGGTTAATTCGCTCTGTGAAACAACAGATGACCCAGCCAAACGAATAGTGGGATACGTGTATCCTATCATAAATCCCATGAGAGATTATCTAGTTCACAAAACAATGATCTAAAGAACTATACTCGCTACAATTGCTGAACGTTCGCTTTTCTACTGCAAGATAATCATAAATAACCTAATTATCCACTTCCAGTCAAAATCAGCCAGACCGAGTTCTATAAGAGCCTCGAACCTCCGGCTCAGAGGAGTCTGATCAGTAACTCAGTCTGATGAGAAACCCCTAAGTGGCTGTATTTATAAGTGAATTGAGTCTAGGACAAACTCTCCTACTCTTCTGTTGGTTGTGGTTGATTAGACCCCAACTAAAAGAGTCAAGTATAGATGCTTTCTTGTAGTTTAATCCTACAATAATGAAAGCTTACCATCAAAGACTTAGGTATACCTATACCTTTGCTATGAGTCCTTATAGACGATCTGAGACTAGGACAACCTCTCCTACTCTTTCTGCTGGTGTTGGTACATTAGACCCCAACTTAAAGAGTCGAGAATTGATTCTTATCATAAAGACTAGAGTTGGAAGACTAAAGCGACTTATGGCAAGTTTTCCACCTAGTCAAATGCAAAGATGAAGACACAAGGCTTCGTTACATCAGAATAACTCCCACTTAACATTAGTCAAGACCGAGATATAAATACTAGGTCTGGAAAGAATTTTAAAAGGTACAAACGACCACAAAATTCCTTTCCATATAGACGATGCATTACAGTACTTAAAATTAAAGTACATAAGACCATGAGGCTAAATTCGCTCTAAGAAATTATCTTCTCAATTGCGTCCGAGCGACCAGCTAAATGATGAAGGTAAGGCTAAAACTAGGATCTTAGCCTGCTCAATCAATGCAGAGGAACTCTCCACATCTTCCCCTGTTGTTTTTAAAAGTATGTGAACAATCACAAACGTTTAAAAATACAGAGGAAGAAGATAAGAAACCAAAACTACTTTTTCCCGCAGGAAGTTAAATATGGTGTCGTCTACACAACCGAAGACCTGTGACACCCGTGTAGACTTAACCGGAAAGAGATCTTATTACCCTGCTCTTTACCCAGATGAAGTCAGCATCCAACTATGTTAGCGGTTTCTCATAATAGCTCGCAGCATTTCGAATCACTGGAACAAGTTCAAGGAAATGATAATGTATGGTATCTATATCATCCAAGAGTTGTTCCGGAAGGAAAAGTTATCCTTTCCATCATACGTTCAAATCAGTTAGAATCACAGTCACCAGCATCTAAACAGGCAGGTGACTGGACCAAATAAGCACCATGCAACAGCTCAAGATTTGAGACTGACGTTGAGTGCTTCTGCCTTAGCAGGAATACTGCGATTAGCTGCACAACTGCGACAGCCAGTCTGTTACAGAGGCCTGAGGAGCAGCGGTCATGAATAGCCTCTTTGCCGACTGCTCCTAGGACAGGGAGTCCAATATAGTTATTACTGCGGACGACCCGATGAATGAAGCCTCATCTCCTTGGCTACTAGATGGTGTGACTTTCTTTACAAAAGATGGACCTTTTGACGATGCAGACTGGAAATCCTGAGTCACTTAGCCAAGGTGTGGTCGGGAGCGCTTGGTAGATGCTAAAGAAGCAAAATTGTAGCCGTCCCCAGCTAAGAATTGAACTAAGCATACCAGACAATAGCTATGTACGTAAGCTCTGACTGACGCAAGTTCCTACCAACAACACCTGGCTTCACATATTATTAAAAGAGAGAGAGGGGTCTCCCTCTAGCTCGCGGTCCAGAGAGACCTGAATGAGCGTACCACAGAACTTGCTGTCTTCTTCCTTCCATCAACACTGGGTGAGCATGATTCGATTAAACAGTGTTTGCTACACTCTTATTCACTCTCGACCGCCATGGACATACCCGGCATCACATCACCCACATACGAGTGAGATCTGCCGGTTTAGCTAGCTGTAGACAAGGGACGTAAACCTCTTTTGAAGCCTAGCCCTTGTCTAAAATCATTGAGCACTTTTCCACTAGCTCTGAATACAATGCATATGTGACACATCCGGAGTCACGGTCTTTCTCGTATTTAATTTTAACCGTTTCACCGGCGTCAGGAAAGTGAAACCACTCATCGGGTTTTATAGCCCTGTGCAATATAAAGATCACTTTGTCAGTTATGTAGAGGAAACCATAAGACTAGCCAGCACCGGCTGCCTATTAGACAGGACGTCCCGGACAGGAGGCATGGACGTATACTCCGAGTGACGCAAGTTCCTACCAACAATATCTGTCTCCAGATGATGCTGCTTATAAGAGAGAGAGGCCTCTCTCTTGCTCGCGGTCCTGGATGACCTGGGCAAGCATACCTCAGAACTTGCCGGTTTCCTCCTTCTGTCGTCACTAGGTGAGCATAGTTTTTTGCATATAATATTGTTCGCTCCACCCTATATCATCTCCTAGCTCGGATCGTATACACCCGGCGTCACAGTTCTCAGAGGCCTGAGTAACTACTTCACCGGTCGAGCTAGCTGGCGACAACAGACTTGTGCGGTTGTGTGTGCTTTTCGAACATCGAGGAAGCTATAAGACTGGCTGACCCCGGCAGTCTATGGAAGGAGCGTCCCGTGGACGAAAGTTCCAACTGACACAAGTTCCTACCAACAACCTCTGACCCCAGATGTTGTTATAAGAGAGAGGGGCCTCTCTCTTGCTCGCGATCACAGAAGACTTGGACGAACATGCCGATTATCAAATCTGACACATGGAGTAGAATTAGTGGTAGTACATCAAGTAAACTCATTACAACGACCAAGTAAATAAAGGAAAGGTTTCCTCTATTTGCAATACTATTAGATAAAAATAATTACCTAAATACTAATATATGACATTGTACCACCACCAAATCTACATATAATATAAGATAACATTAAAGTTAAAAAATTTATAGTAATTTATATATTTTTTATACTTACCAATGACCCAGACTTGGCTGGTGCTAAACTCCTTAATTCAGTGCCAAACACAAATTTTGCCCCCCCCCCCCCCCCCAATCCCCCAAATTTGCATCAAAAACCGAAAAATACATGTAATATATGGTCCTCCATACATTTACTCCTCTGCGCATGCGCAGTGTCAAGGAGGTCCCGAAATTGGCGCCAATTATCATTCTTACAACCAGTGCCTGGTAAGCGTTATGTACTCAGCGGGGAGATATGAGTTCCCAACTCCTGGGAGGGCCATCCCCGTCTGGGTTATTGGTAAGTATAAAAAATATATATATTAGTATAATTTTTTTTACATTTTTATACTGTACCAATGACCCAGACTTAACTGAAGAGTAAATAGGCTGGAGGGCCTAGGACATGAAGGAAAATCCAATAAGCTCAATTATCTATAATAGAATATCCTCTCCAGGAGAAAAGAAGAGATAGGCTTTACATGTATCTTTCTTATTTATATTAAAGAAGAAAGACACAATACCGATCAGTAATTGAGCATAATAATAATCAATGATCAATGATCTCTATTAACATCCAGTATAACCCTTTATACTAATATTTTTAAATAAAGGAAGTCCAGAGAAATGAGACTCTTTATATTCATTAAAAGCGTCCGAGGATTGTATATTAACGCTCGTTTGACACATGACATATACAAATGCTTCACACCGAGCTACACTTTAAAAATATTACATGGATGAGTAAACATTAGCTTTACACTTTAAAACCATCCAGGTACTGACTCGGAATTACTGACTCTTGGGAAGGTATTCTCTTGCTTTTCACTATAAAGCAGGTGACGTAAGGGAACACTCGCTCCCCCCCCTTCCCCTTGCCCTGGGTCAAATACCCCAGAGCGAAGAGGGCAGCAGGACAGAGTCACTGTCGGAACAGAAAGCCTACATAACTATGATTGCAACTGTTTAGTGGACGATATTCTGAGCAACTGATAACGGACCTAAACAATGGAGGTCTCCCGAAATGGACTCAATATTTCTGAGATAAAAATTAGTGAATGTGGAAGGTTGAGACCAATATGCAGCCTTCATTAGATCAGTAATAGCAATACAATTAGCATAGGCCCAAGAAGTAGAAAGAGCTCTTACTTCATGAGCTGAGATCTTGAGTGCCGACTGCTGAGAAGATAATTTTCGATAAGCAGTACGAATAGTTAATTGAATCCATCTAGCAATAGAATGAACCATAATATCCTTTCTATTAGGCATCAAAGACAGAAAGAAACACTTACGTCCCTTTCTGATGAACTCAGATCTACGTTTGTAAATACGTATTGCTCTAACAGGACACAGTAAAGGCCTACGTCCATCAGATGATGGAAGGGCTTTAATAACAATAGGTTCAGGATACTTATTAGGAGCCTGATTCTTAGCCAAAAATCCAACATTGGTGGTAAAGGTAATAGTATTACCAACACTACGGTAGTGAGAATCATCCACAGATAGCGCATGAAGCTCACTAACTCTTCCAGCGGAAGAGAAGGCTAAGAGAAAAGCTGTCTTATATGATAAGAATTTGAAGTCCACTGTGTCAAGAGGCTCAAAAGGCGCCTCTTTTACCTTAAGAAGAACCCAAGCCAAATTCCACTTCGGAATTAATCTAAGGAATCTAGGTCTGTTTAACGAAAAATTTCTAACTAACTTGGATAAAGAGACATTAATTCCAATCATCAAGCTATCATGATGCGGATAGCATAGACCTATAACCCTTAATGGTGATAGGCTGCAGATTAATCTCATCAAACAAGTATACTAGAAAGTTTGCAATGTCTGGAATGGAAGGATCATAAATATTTACGGAATGATCCCCACACCACTGACAAAAGACCTTCCACTTAGCAGCATAGTTTAGCGAAGAGAGGTCTTCCTACAGTTAGAAATCGCGTCCACTGCACGTCCTGTAAAATGTTTTCCGTGCAAGAAGGACCGCACAACAGAAATACATGAAGGTTTAGACCTTGCGGATTGTGATGGAGGATGTGCGATTTCCCTTGCGAATAAAGATCTTCCCGTTGAGGAAGCTTCCTCGGCATGTCCCACAACAGACACCTGAGTAGATTTATCCACGGTCTCTGTGGAGACAGAGATGCTACCAACAGAATCTTGCATTGCGATTGTTTTATCTTGAGCAATATCTGCTGAATCAACGGCACTGGAGGATATGCATATCCTATCATTCCGTACCAAGAGATCGAGATAGCGTCTACTGCAAACGCTTGAGGATCCGGACAAGGTGACACATACGTCTGCAACTGATTGTTGAGATGTGTCGCAAATAAATCTATCATTGGCCGTTCCCATTGGTAGCAAATCTGATTGAATACTTGCTTGTTGAGAGTCCATTCTGACGGCAACAGGCGACCCCTCCATGAAAGGGAGTCTACTAAGACGTTCAGACGACCCGGAATATGACGGACGGAGAGAAAAATCTGATGTTCTAGTACAAACAGAAGGATTCTTTCTGTTAGATTGAGCAACGGAATGGAATGAGTGCCACCTTGGTTCCAAATATATGCAACTACTGTCGTACTGTCGGACATAATCTGCACGTGTGCATTCTGAATAACGTCTATCCAATGACGTAGAGCAAGCCGAATCGACATCATCTCTTTGATGTTGATGTGCTTGCTTAGAAACTGCGGATCCCAAAGACCCTGGCACTTCAAATCCGATGGGCTCAGTGTCGCGCCCCAGTCTGTTTGACTGGCATCCATCATAATCGTAAAACTCGATCTGGCAATTGCAGTGGAACTCCCTGAGTTAACCACTGTATGTCTGCCCAAGTCTGAATCTCTTGTTTCACTTGGCTTGACAAGAGGATGTCCGTCTCGAGCTAATGAATCTTCACTCTCAAATTCTGAGTCAGATAGACCTGGAGAGGATGAGTGCGTAGCCGCCCCATTGGAATGAGATCCGTGGCAGCTCCGCACAGACATATTAGTCTCATGAATTCCCTCGCTGAAACTTTGTCTGAGTGAAGACAATAGCGAGCGTAACAACTGACTAATTTTGCTCTGGTTAACGGCAGACGAACAAGATTGTTGTGCGTCTCGAAGCTCATCCCCATGTGGGTGAATGACTTGGATGGCACCAGATCCAACTTCTCTTGGTTTACTATGAAACCGAGACGTCGGAGCAATAGAAGCAGATTCTGCATATCGTTCTGAAGCGTTAACTCGTTGCCGTACCTCTGAAGAATATCGTCCAGGTAAGCCGACGTTACCGCAGACGAATGAGCTCAGAAATGAGTCATTACCGAGTTCATTACTCGAGTGAAAGCCCAGGGCGCTAGATTCAGACCAAAGCACATCGCTCGGAACTGATAAACAACACCTAAGACAGCGAAGCGAAGATACTTTCTGAACGCCGGATGTACCATGACGTGAAAGTACGCATCCTTGAGGTCTATGCTCGCAGCATAGTTGTTCACTCGAATGCTCGCTCTGACCGATCGAATGGTCTCCATAAAAAACTTTGGAGCCACGATCAGCTTGTTTATCCAGCTTAAGTCGATCACTAGATGGAACGAGCTGTCCGGTTTCGGAACCAGAAAGAGATGGCTGTAGAAACCTGGAGATTCCTGGTTTTCTACAACCTCTTCTGATAGAAGTGCCATTCTTTTCTGATAATTTGACGGAAGCTGAGTCCATCTTGGACTTCGAGTTAACGGAGGTTTGCCTTTGAAGAACAGTTATAGTCCTTCCGAAATAACCCCTCGAACCCAAGGGTCCTCCGTAATTGATTCCCAATTGCTTGAGAAACTTGACAGTCTTCCGACCACCGGAACGCGACAGAGGTCTAAACCATCACCTCCTGGATCCGCGAGGCTTGCGGGAGGAGAAACTACATCCTCCGCAACCCGCACCTCGCCCCGTCGGCCTAGGGACATCTGACCAGTTATTTCAGCCAGCGTAACGGCCCCTACTCGAGTTACTACTCTGCCAGTCTCTAGAGTAAGACCTAGTGGACGCGTAGGAACCTCTACAGGAACTTCCCTGGACGAACTCGTCCCAGAAGTGCCTGGCCTACTCCTGTCTGCTGGTTCTGACTTCTTGGAAGCAGACTTAAAAAGCAGAGCATCCGAAGCTTTCTTTGTTAATTTATCATATATTTCAGAAAGCTTGCCACTGAAGAGAAACTCTCCAGAGATCAGAGCGACTCTAATAGAGTTTTTCACCTTACTATCCACGCATGTGGAAGTAGCTAGGGCCGCGTCACGTCTAGCTAACTCCAGATTTGCCACTAAAAGGGTGGAGTTATACGTGGAAAAAGCTATGGCCCTGAACAGAACTCTTAATGACGTCTGTACGTCTTGAAATTCTGGTCCTTCAAAGCGTAATGACAACACTCTAGTAAGGTGGTCTGCGTAGGAAAGATTGTCCAAACTAGCCCTGTTAGACGATATCATTGTTTCCATCATTGACGACGGAAGCGACATAGACGACGGCATGGATATATCAAGGTCTTCAGCCTGGTCGTCTAAACGCAGAGGAACTCTCTGGATGCCCTGACCTGCCGTATCAAACTTATTCCTTTGATTGATAAACGGCAGCTGTAGAGCAGATGCTGGTTGGAAGGCTGACCTGCCCATCTTGTTGGCAAGTTTATCAATAGCGTCATTCAATAATTCAAATATCCGAGAGACATTCTTGGATTGTGACGGAAATTCCGGGCCAATGTCCCTAAACCGATTAAAAAAATCGCTGTCCAGTGGCGCTATCACCCTCCTATCTGGCTCCGCAGCATTCTGGTCCGGCGGAACAACTTCTGGAAGGTAATGCCGGATGAATTCTACGGCGATTTTATGTTGTTCCGAAAGGGAAATATCTAACTCATCGGAATCCCTTTCGCCATCCTGCCGGACCTCTTGCAAATCTCGGTCGTTCGCACCTGATCCAGCGGCAGAACCTATCGACCCAGCTTCGTCTGACACTTCATGTTCTGACAGAGGCTCTGCCGGTTGCTGGGATGCTACGATTATCTTTGCTATCTGTGATAGCACATCCGTTACAGAGAGCTGGGGAACCGCGGTCTTACTGGATTTAGCCGCCGGAAGCCTCCTGGATGTTGCATCCTGCATACAACTTTTATGCGAACGTCCGGATGTAGAAGGCCTCATATCCCTGGCTACCGGATGGCGTGACCTGGTCGCCGTGGAATCCCTGGTTGGCGAAGCTGACTGTAAATCACTGGTCACGTAGTTAAGGTGCGGTCGAGTGTGCTGCTGTGAGGATGAGGAAGCCTTATAGGTAGCCTCACTGGACTGCCTATATACCTGAGTGTCCCGAGCGGCGGACGTATGCTCCAACTGTGTAACGCTACGGACTACAACATCTGGTCCCAGATGTTGCTGTATGAGAGAGGGACCTCTCTCGCTTGTAGCTTGTGCCGAGCTGGACAAGCTAAACACCGGACTATCAGGCTTCCTCCGATCCATCCTCCTTTCCGTCGTCACTGGGTGTGCACGTGCATGTTTTATAGTGCTCGCAACACCCGACTCTCTCTGCTGGACTGCAACGGATGAACCCGGGTGCTGCCCCATTCGGTGAATGGATGCAACACCGGGCGAGCTAGCGGACGTCAACCCCTTCAAGTTCCTTTCGGGTGATTGAATCATGAGAATCATAGGAAGATTTCCTCCTATTACAATTTGAACAATAATCATTCATTGTGAAAGGTAAGGCCTAAAAAAAATAAAAATCTGTTTCTCAGGCCCTCCCGCATGGTCCTTTTGGCTTTAAAAAATCAAAATCAAATGGTTTATGTCTGATATTTTACCCATGTTAATAAAATTGTCCCTTGAGTGCAAGAAGGCTCTGCAATGCTTTAGCATTGCAAAGCCTTCTTGCACTCAAGGGATGTAATCCACCACCACCCATGCTATTCTGTAGATTATGAGACCTAAAACATAAAACAAACCAAGAAAATGAACTTTTTAATGGTAAAGAAATGATAAAATAAAAATAAAATAAAAAAACGCCCGCCCGCATGCAATTTTACAAAAAAATGGCCTGAGAAACAGAAGATCTACTTTGTGAGGCCTAAACAATCATAGTACTCGCACTAATCCTTGAAAATAAAGATACATAATACAACAATCCATTATAATCATTATTAAGAAATAATGATTCGAAAAGAAAGAAATTTTTCCAAAAAAAAATTTGTTCAGACCAATGGGAACCTTGAGCCCAATGGATCCCAAAAAAGCCTAAGTGTGGCCAAAAATTTAAATTCATTTTGAAAAAATTAATGAGACACTTACGGACAATATTAATGTATCTTGCTATGAATAAGTGATGCAGAAGACAAATAATCACTATCAGCAGTAACTGTTGTCAATCTAAGCAAAAGTGTCAACAAACTGGAAACATGACTCCAAGCACTGAACAAACCTGGCCCGAAATCAGTTACCAATTTAACCCTTTACCCAACGTAATGGCCAAAACCGGCCAAAAACGGCCAGCGCTATTCTCAAAAATCGCCTATTAATTTTCATTATTTTTTCATTTTTTGTCTCAAAAATATAGGTTATGACCCCTCATTGGAACGAGCTCGTCGAGCTCATTCCAATGAGGGGTCACAACCTATGTTTTTGAGACAAAAATAAAAATGAAAGTGTCAATGACACTGTAGCTCAACTTGTCAAGACAAAGACATGTACATGTATAGTATGTGACACAGCAATGACAAACATCTAGGTAATGATGACCTGATAACAAAGGTACATATAAAGTATTGTAACGGTCTATACATAAATACTGACCGTTGCCTGTAACAAATGTATAGGTAAAGTATTGTAAAGGTGGGTAACAGTCAGATGCTAAACTAGAAAAGAAATCTTTGAGTCCCAGAGTGGGTCTGACTGAACCCCAAAATATTTGTTCTCATAGCACAGTGATAACAAAGGCACCCCAAAACACACTGGTTCCTGTCCCAAGGTGAAAACAAAAGTACTCAAGAAGTTTTGTGAAGATCAGTTCATAAATACGAGCTGTATAGAACTTGTGACAAAAAACTGATTGGACCTAATTTCGGTACAAAATGGCCACTGGCAGCCATCTTGAATTTTGGACCGTACCCAGAAACACTCATTCTCATCCCAAGGAGATAACAAAGGTACCCAAGAAGTTTTGTGAAGATCGGTTCATAAATACAGCCTCTACCCTGAGCCGTATTGACATGTGTGCTTACACTGTGTAAGTAGCACTGAATAAATCAAAGTTCATCTAATTTGCATAATTTCTGCACGAAAAAAAACCCCTTACAATATGTGATGTATTCCATGTTACTAAACATTCATACAAAAATTTATTCAAATCAGAACTTTCATACAGAAGTTCTATACAAAAGACTGATTGCACTAATTTTGGTACAAAATGGCTGCTGGTGGCCATCTTGAATTTCGGACCACACCCAAAAACACTCGCTCTCATCCCACGGTGATAACAAAGGTACCCAAGAAGTTTCGTAAAGATTGGTTCATAAATATGGCCTCTAGTCTGAGCTGTATAGAAGATGTGTACAAAAAACTGATTACACCTAATTTCGGTACAAAATGGCCACTGGCAGCCATCTTGAATTTTAGACCGCACCCAGAAACACTCGTTCTCGTCCCAAGGTGATAACAAAGGTACCCAAGACATTTCGTGAAGATCAGTTCATAAATACAGACTCTAGTCTGAGCTGTATTGACATGTGTACTTACTGTGTGTAAGTCGCACTGAAAAAATCAAAGTTCATCTAATTTGCATAATTTCTGCACGAGAAAAAAACCCGTATTATATGTGATGCATCCCATGGTACTAAACATTCACACAAAAAAAATTATTCAAATCAGGGCTTTCATATGGAAGTTCTGTGCAAAAATCTGATTGCACCTAATTTTGTACAAACTGGCTGCCATCGGCCATCTTGAATTTCGGACCGGACCCCAAAACACTCGTTCTCGTCCCACGGTGATACCAAAGGTACCCAAGAAGTTTCGTAAAGATCGGTTCATAAATACGGCCTCTAGCCCAAGCCGTATTGGCATTTGCACTTACAGTGCTGAATGTAACCCCAAAAAACATCAAAATTAGTCTAATTTGCACAATTTACGTACGAGAAAAAAACCCTTATTATATGTGATGTATCCCATGGTACTAAACATTCATACAAAAAATTATTCAAATCAGAGCTTTCATATGGAAGTTCTGTACAAAAAACAGATTTCTGCATCGTCGGTACAAAATGGTGGCTGGCAGCCATCTTGAATTTCGGACCGCACCCAAAAACACTCGTTCTCGTCCCACGGTCATAACAAAGGTACCCAAGAAGTTTTGTAAAGATCGGTTCATAAATACGGCCTCTAGCCCGAGCCATAGCAGCTTGGCACTTACAGCTCTGAAAGTAACACTAAATAAATCAAAGTCAGTCTAATTTGCATAATTTACGCACGAGAAAAAAACCCGTATTATATGTGATGTATCCCATGGTACTAAACATTTATACAAAACTTTATTCAAATCAGAACTTTCATACAGAAGTTCTGTACAAAAAACTGATTTTTGCATCATCGGTACAAAATGGCCACTGGCAGCCATCTTGAATTTCGGACCACACCTAAAAACACTCGTTCCCGTCCCAGGGTCATAACAAAGGTACACAAGAAGTTTCGTAAAGATCAGTTCATAAATACGACCTCTAGCCCGAGCCATAGCCAATTGTTGACGTACGGACAGACGGACAGACGGACGGACGGACAGACGGTCGACGGGCCATGACAATAGCTCAAATTTGACTTCGTCAAAGTTGAGCTAAAAATAGTTATTCAAGAATTTTTTTTTAAAGTGTCGTCTGCTTTTCATGTTAGGTAAAGGGTTAAAACACTATCTGATGCAAAACAGCCAGAGAAGAAACTGTAGAACATCAGATAGTAGATGCAGACCAAGATGCCTAAACACCCCTAGGGTGAGGACGTAAACATGGGGAAAAAACAGAAATAATTCTGTTACAAAGCCAAAACTCCCAAGAAATTTTAGTAATGAACATTACAAAAAATAAGCCAAAACGTGGGAGAATAGCTAGGGGGGAATAAGGAAGGTAGAGAGGAAACACTGATCAAACAATGGTACTTCATAGCAAGAATGACAACATCAGGGCTATGCCTTGAAAAAAGGCAACTTGAAATAATTTCATAAAATAATTATAAGTTACAGCCCTGAACATTTTCTTGCACTATTTTTTTCACTCCTCCTTATATTTCCTCTTTATTTCCACCACTTCTCTCATCAAAATGTGTCTGGCATCATGAAAACTGAGATTTGGAAGCACAAATAACAGTGAAGTGTAAATGTTTTGAGGGCCAAACAAAGAATGATAATTGGCGCCAATTTCGGGACCTCCTTAACACTGCGCATGCACAGAGGAGTATATGTATGGAGGACCATATAGGACATGTATTTTTCGGTTTTTGATGCAAATTTGGGGGATTGGGGGGTGCAAAATTTGTGTTTGTCCCTGAATTAAGGAGTTTAGCACCAGCTAAGTCTGGGTCATTGGTACAGTATAAAAATATATAATCAATGAAATAAATATATCCAAAAGAAAAACTCTTTCAAAAATAAAATAAAAAGTTTTGAAAAAGTTTTCCTAATATAAGAGCCCAAGTTCCCAAAGGGAACGATGAGCCCAAAAAAGCCTAAGTGTGGACAAAATTATAAAATCTGTGTAAAAATAACTACCACACTATCAGAATATTTAATGTTACTTACAACTGTTATTCCCAAACAAAAATAGGAAACTACCTAGAGTAATGTAAACACAAGAGGCCCCAAGGGGCCTGAAGCGCTCATCTTGTACAGAACACAATTTAAACAGAGTCCAAGAATGAGTCTACATTAAGCAAGCCATCTCCATAGGCTACACTGTCAATCCTTGAGTCCCTCAGGAGTGACAAAAATAATCTAGGCATCATGCCTTTTCTTCAGTTGATCATAAGTAAAATGTAGAGCTCCCCTATGAAGCCCCTTGATACAACCTATGTGGATTAATCTTAGTACCTCTAGGGGGTACTGAATACAAAATTTTTAATTCTTCAGCAAAATGGCCAATTCCGGCTCCCATAGAGAGCCCAAATATTAACCCAGGCTCGTGATTTGAACACAGCTAAATCTGACTTCCCTAGAGATGTTGTGTACCGAATATGAAAGCATTCTGACCGTTGGATCTGAAGAAGAGAAATTGTAAAGAAATTTCTTCGAATTGCACTAAGTTCAAATTTGGGCTACCATAGCGAGCCCAAATATTGACCTGTGGATCCGATTTGAACAAACTTGAATCTGACCCCCCTAGAGATGTTGTATACCAAATGTGAAAGCATTCTGACAAGTGAATCTGAAGAAGAAGATTTTTGAAGAAATTCCTTCATATTGTACTAAGTTAAATTTCATGTTCCCATATGGAGCCCAAATATTTACCTAGGCACTCGAATTGAACAACCTGGAATCTGACCCCCCTAGAGATGTTGTATACCAAATATAAAAGCATTCCGACTGGTGGATCTGAAGATGAAGATTTTTAAAGAAATTTTCTCTTATTTTCTTTATCCATCAGTCAGAATGCTTTCAAATATCAAAGCATTCTGACTGATGGATCTGAAGAAGAAGATTTTTTTAAATTACCCTCCATATTGAACAAAGATAAAATTTGGGCTTCCATAGGAAGCCCAAATATTACCCTAGGGACTTGGTTTGAACAATCTAGAATCTGACCCTCATAACAATGATGTATACCAAATATTAAAAGATTCTGACTGGTGGTTCTGAAGAAGAAGATTTTTAAAGAATATTCCCCATATTACCCTATGTTAAAACTTCGGGCTCCTGTAGAGAGCCCAAATATGAACCAATGAGCTTTATTTCAACAAACTTTTATCTGACCCCCCCTATGAATGCTGTATACCATATATCAAAAGATTCTGATGATTGGTTCTGGAGAAAATATTGTTTAAAATTTTTGCAAATATGCTGACTCAGCATTTTTTCGATGCCCATTACAGAACACCCTAACATAACCGATGGCAATTTTTTTTTACCATTCAGTTCTACTGGTCATAAGGATACTTCATACCAAATAAAAGCTCTCTGTTCCGTGGGGTTTGGGAAATATGGGCGTTTGAAAATATTTTTATTTTTAGCTCCCAGGGTTCCCATGGGGATGCGGGAATTTTTTTTTTTGCATGGGTCAAGTACTTATGACCAAATACTACCACAAACCAAATTTGGTTCATACCGGACCATCGGTTCAGAAAATAGAAATTTTGGGCGGGGCCAAAAATCTCACTCCTCCTATTACAAAGCCAAATATTACTTCACGAACTTCGTTTGAACAAACTTGATTCTACACCTCATATGGAAGCTCCATAGCAAATATCAAGTCATTGTACACACTGGTTCTTGAGAAGAAGATTTTTAAAATATTTTGGAGCATTTTCCCCCACTCCCTCCCTATGGGGCTGGGTATGCCGAGTTGAACAAAAATGAAATGCCCCTTTGGGACCATCACACACACAAACTTTCACTTGAATTGGCCCAGTGGCTTTGGAGGAGAAGACCAAAACATGGTGTTGACGGACGACGACGACGGACAGGAAGCGATGAGATTAGCTCAGCTTGACTTTGTCAAGATGAGCTAACAAGAGGCCCCAGGGGGCCTGAGGGCGCTCACATGGTAGCCTAAATATCAACCCAGAGAATTGATTTCCACAAGTTGCATCTGCTCCTCCTAAGAAAAGCTGAAACCAAATATCCAAATATTCTGACCAGTGGATCTTAAAAAAGATTTTTAAAGAATATTCCTCATATTGAACTAAGTCATAATTCGGGCTCCCACAGGGAGCCCATATATGAACCCAGGGACTTGGCTTTAACAAACCTGAAACTCACACCCCTAAGGATTCCGCACACCAAATATCACAACATTCCGACTGCTGGATCTGAAGAAGAAGATTTTTAAAGAAAATTCCTCATTTTGAACCAAGTTACAATTCGAGCTCCCACAATCAGTCCAAATATGGACCTAGGGACATGGCTTGAACAAACTTGAATCTTACCCCCCTAAGGATGCTGCATAAAAAATATCAAAAGCATTCATCTGCTGGATCTGAAGATTTTTAAAGAAAATTCCTCATTTTGAACTAAGCTGTCATTCAGGCTCCCATAGTGAGCCCAAATATGAACCAAGGGACTTGGACAAACTTGAATCTCAGCCCCCCTAAGGTTGCTCCATGCCAAATATCAAAACATTCCAACTGCTGAATCTGAAGAAGAAGATTTTTAAAGAAAAATTCCTCATATTGACTAAGTTATAATTTGGGCTCCCACAGGGAGACCAAATAAGTGAGCCCAAATATGGACCTAGGGACATGGCTTGAACAAACTTGAATCTCACCCCCCTAAGGATGCTGCATACCAAATATCACAAGATTCTGCCTGCTGGATCTTGAGAAGAAGATTTTCAAAGAAATTTGCCTGAAATGCACTAAGTTCAAATTTGGGCTTCTATACTGAGCCCAAATATAAACCCAGGGGGCCAATTTGAACAAACTTGAATCAGATCCACCCCACAATGTTGCATACCAAATATCACAAGATGCTGCCTGCTGGATCTGGAGAAGATTTTTGAAGAAATTTGCCTGAAATGCACTAAGTTTGAATTTGGGCTTCTATAGTGAGCCCAAATATGAATCCAGGTGGCCGATTTGAACAAACTGGAATCAGATCCACCCCACAATGTTGCATACCAAATATCAAAAGATTCTGCCTGCAGGATCTGGAGAAGAAGATTTTTGAAGAAATTTGCCTGAAATGCACTAAGTTCGAATTCGAGCTTCTATAGTGAGCCCAAATATGAATCTAGGGAGCCGGTTTGAACAAAATAGAATCAGATCCACCCCACAATGTTGGATACCAAATATCAAAAGATTCTGCCTGCTGGATCAGGAGAAGAAGATTTTTTAAGAAATTTGCCTGAAAAGCACTAAGTTCAAATTTGGGCTCCTATACTGAGCCCAAATATAAACCCAGGGAGCCGATTTGAACAAACTTGAATCAGATCCACCCCACAATGTTGCATACCCAATATCAAAAGATTCTACCTGTTGGATCTTGAGAAGAAGATTTTCAAAGAAATTTGCCTGAAATGCACTAAGTTCAAATTTGGGCTCCTATACTGAGCCCAAATATAAACCCAAGAGGCCGATTTGAACAAACTTGAATCAGATCCACCCCGCAATGTTGCATACCAAATATCAAAAGATTCTGCCTGCTGGATCTGGAGAAGAAGATTTTCAAAGAAATTTGCCTGAAATGCAGTAAGTTCAAATTTGGGCTCCTATAATGAGCCCAAATATAAACCCAGGGGGCCGATTTCAACAAACTTGAATCAGATCCACCCCACAATGTTGCATACCAAATATCAAAAGATTCTGCCTGCTGGATCTGGAGAAGAAGATTTTTTAAGAAATTTGCCTGAAATGCACTAAGTTCGAAATCGGGCTCCTATACTGAGCCCAAATATGAACCCAGGGGGCCGATTTGAACAAACTTGAATCAGATCCACCCTACAATGTTGCATACCAAATATCAAAAGATTCTGCCTGCTGGATCTGGGAAAGAAGATTTTTTAATGTTTTTCCCATTGCCTTCAGTGTTAAAAAGTGCTGACTCAGCACTTTTTCAAAGTCCCGAAACTGTGCCCTATGATAAAACCGATGGCAATTTTTTTTTACCAATCCTTTCTGTTGGTCCTAAGGAAGCTGCACACCAAATAAAAATTCTTGGTGCCGTGCAGTTTTGGAGATATGGGCGTTTTAAAATTTTTTCTATTTTTAGCTCCTGCGGTTCCCACGGGGCTGCGGGAAATTTTTTTTTTGCATAAATCAAGTACTCATGACCCAATAAGCCCTCACATAAAATTTGGTTGAAATCGCCATCTCGGTTCAGAAAATAGAAATTAGGGGCGGGGGCCAAAATTTTTGCCCCTCCCATAACAACGCCAAATATTATCCTTCAAACTTCTCTTGAACAAATCTGAGTCTACACCTCAAAAGGAAGGTGCATACCATATATCAAGTCTCTGCTACTGCTGGTTCATGAGAAGAAGATTTACAAAGATTTTGGTGCCCCTTGGGGGCGTGGCACCACCCAGGAGGAGGGGCAACTTCATTTGAACAAATCTTAATAGGCATTAGGTAATAAACATTTAGCCAACATTTGAATAAAATTGGGCTAGTGGTTTAGGAGGAGAAGTCGATAATGTAAAGTTAACGCCGGACGGACGACGACGGACGACGGACGCCAGACGACGGACAGAAAGTGATTAGTAAAGCTCCCCTTGAGCTTCGCTCAGGTGAGCTAAAAACACCGGAATCAAGACCCCAGGCAACATGGCCCGAAGTCAGTAACAGAAACAAGACTATTCGATGTAAAGTAAGATCTTCCTCAGAAGAAAAAACGATACATTGGATGTAAGATGCCTGACCAAAACGCCTGAACACCCTAAGGATGAGGACGTAACCTTGGGGATGTACAGAATAATTTGTATAAAACGTTAAACTCCCAATAAATTTTATAAAATTTTGTTATTAAAACAAGGCAAAAAGCTTAACTGGGGGGATCAAGGGAAGGCAGGGAAGGAATACTAAATAAACAGTGGATAGATCATAATCAATCAGTGATAATGTCAGGCTCATGTCCTGAAATTAGGGAACATGAACTAATTTTAATAAATATTATAAAATTACAGCCCTGAACATTTCAAACCACCGTTTCATCCTTCCTTCATCCAGTTCTGTCCTTGGATCCACCAATTTAACCATTGATTTGTGCCTGGCATCATTATTAATTGAATTTAAAAGCACAAATATCAGTTTGTTGTTATCTGACAAGGGCCAAATAAAGAATGATTTTACTGGCGCCAGATTTGGTGACTTCCTGGAGTCTGCACATGCACGGAGGGTAAAATGTATGGAGGGCCAGATAGGACTTCTAATTTTCAGTTTTGCATGCAAATTTTGGGGATTGGGGGGCAAAATTTGTGTTTGGCCTAGATATTTTTGGGTTAGCACCAGCTAAGTCTGGGTCATTGGTTACAGTATAAAGATATAGATTGGAAAAATGCACAATTTGATGGATAAAGGGTTAAAATCTCAGGAGCAAACTACCAGATTTACACCAAAATATATACAGCTTGGCACATCGGAAACCTGACCACACATATGAAGTAACAAGGTAACCTAATCAATATTTTTTAGGTTACCGCATGCCAAAGAAATGGATTGGAGTAATGCTTAATTTGATGGATAAAGGGTTAGTATCTCAGAATCGAATCGTCAGATTTACATCAAAAACTAAACAGCTCGGCACATCAGTTACCTGAACATATCTATCAAGTAACATGACAATAGGATTGATATATTTTTAGTTATCGCATGCCAAAGAAATGGATTGGAATAATACTTAATTGGATGGGTAAAGGGTTAATATCTCAGTATTGAATAATCAGATTTACTATACAGCTCGGCGCATTAGTAACCTGAACACAGATATAAAGTATCATGACCATCTAAGCAATAGTTTTCAAGTTATCGAATGCCAAAGAAATGGATATGGATGCCGGATGGACAGGATGGGCAGACAGTTGGACAAAGGATG
The DNA here is from genome assembly GCA_031216915.1 of Pictodentalium vernedei. Classification (NCBI taxonomy): domain Eukaryota; kingdom Metazoa; phylum Mollusca; class Scaphopoda; order Dentaliida; family Dentaliidae; genus Pictodentalium; species Pictodentalium vernedei. Next base: position 186,625,968 of record CM062291.1, read on the forward strand.
GATGAACAACGGAGGGCCACCCTGGATGCCGGCATTATGTGTACCATACATGGTATGGGTACACATAAAAAGGAGATTTTAAAGCACAGATGTCAATTAATTGTTGCTGACTTTAGGGCCTAACAAAGAATGATGTTGGCACCAATTCCGGTCACTTTCTGATGGCTGTGCATGACGGGCCAGATAGGACTTTTAATTTTCGGTTTTGCAAGCAAAATTTGGGGATTTGGGGGTTCAAAATTTGTGTTTGGCCCTTGATAACTTTGAGTTAGCACCAGCTAGTCTGGGCCATTAGTTTATAGTATAAAAATATAGGATCCAGGGTGCATTTCAAGTTATTTCACAGACATGAAAAAATGACAAAAAACTAATTATCGAAAGGAACCTTCCTCTAGTCATCACTTATTCAACACAAAAAATTAGGATCCAATTTTCCAATTCATTTTCATGTTATTGCATGGACAGGCAAAAAGCTAATGGACAGACATACAGAGAAAGACATGGTTATACTATAATACGGCCTCCTCCAGAGAGTGGCTGTATAAAAATATACGGTGGTTTGAAAAGTTCAGGGCTGTAATTTTATAATATTTATTAACCTGTTTACATTCTTGCTTGACACCGTTTTGTGTCAAACACTTCATTCATACCATAAAGCCTCTTGAATGCAGAACAACCAATCAGATGAGTTCCTACATGTTCTTACACATAGGCTGGTTTCCATGTATGGTGTAACTAGCAAATTTCTCAATGATAAAGTTCAAAATACATAGTAATTGCAGTATAAATCTAATTCTTCAGAACACTTACTCAGAATTCATATCTGGTACTCTAGAATCTCGCTTGGAATTTGGTCGTGGTGGAAGATTTATTTCTCTGAAAATGACTTTCTGTAAAAAATAAAATCTAGCTTCCATAATACAGAAAATCACATAGAAATAATTTGTCTTGGCATTATGACAACTGTGAATGTCCAAAGAGTGCCTATTACAATCATGAGGCCCGAGAGGGTCTGAAATGCCAACCAGGTTTACTCTATGCAATGATGTGATTGGTGTTTAAAGCAGGCAATTGCAATTGCCTGCTTTAAATACAAATCCCATCATAACATAGAGTACACTAAATCAAATCACCTGAAGCGTACCTGTATCAGAAATAATATACGTATATATATTATATTGTGTTCATAGGAAAACATTTTAACACATTGAGAGAGAAACATGGAAGTCTAGGCTAGACACACAACCTCTTGCATACAACAGATTTACTTTACTACAAGTCTAGATCAGGACCAGTCAAACTTCTTGGTAAGGGGCCTTTATAACTATTCCAATCAGGCCTGAAAATAAGCAGTCTGAAAGTTGCAGAATGAGGTCCCCAGCAGGTGAATTTGATTATGCTATCCCATACAGTGGGCCAATTTAACCTCTGGGTACCTCTTTCTGTTTAGTTTTGAGACCTGATTCAGATAGATTGAGGTTCACAGAGGGTGAATTTAGTGATGCTACCCTGCACCCTCTGGGGACCTCATTTTGCAGATGACAGTCTGCTTATATTCTGGCTTGATTCCAGTACTGTATGGGTATTCAGCACACATGAGCCTCATACCAGATTCTTTGTCATAGTGGTCAAATCACCCTCACACTGTCACCAACGGTTGGGGGTTTGACTTCATCAAATGTTAACAGGTTGAGAGGGAAGTGAGAAATCCAAGTCTCAAACCAATGACTTCTAGCATGCTGATTTACCTTAAGACTAAGATACTGCTAATAGTTCATAACATATGGCTCTGCATGCACTGCAGGGACTGAATCAAAGGAGAGGAGGAGGGAAGAAATGTTTGTCAGTGTTTTCGACCACTTTCACCACTTATGCCCAAAATCTAACTGTATGGTTACCTAACATAACAGCCAAAAACCAGTAGGCACAATTCATAAAAGTCACTACTGAACTTATTATTTTTTTTATTTTTTCCCTTAAAAACATGGCTTATAACCATTCATTGGCTGAGCTCATTGAGCTTGTTCCAATGAGAAGTCATAAAGGTGTGCTTCGGAGACAAAAACTGAAACTTTCTAATTCAGCAAGAAAAACTTTTGCAAGGGTTGTCTTCTAGGTAAGGTAAAGGGTTTACTTTAGCCCAAAGTATTTATGCATGATGCTTATTTTAGCGGATCATATACCCAAGCATTGCTTACTGGGTCCTATTAGGTAGAACTTCTCTACCATGGCAAACAAAGACTGTTACACTTCCCAAGGCTCTTTCGAAGACAAAGGGAAGGGAAGAGAAGTGGATCAAATAGCATTTTTATGGTCAAAACATTAGCATTCAAAAAGGTGATTGCTTAGTGCTGGTGTATAATTTCTGACATAAAAATGTATGGTTTCAAATTATCATTTAGAATGAATTCAGCAGGACATGTAAGTCAGTTAAATGGCTAATACATATTAAAACAGAAAATCAAACACAAACTGATATAACAGAAAGATACAATTAGACCTTACAGAAGAATGTTATCATACTCTAGTAATAACACAAAAGATTATGACTAGGCTAAAGAATTTTTAACAAGAATTGATTATCAAACTACAGTTCTAAAAGAGAAGATTAGGATTTCAAACAAATACAGATGGAGTATAATGGAGTTGTCCTTTTAGTAAAAATACATGGATTCTTTGGCAATATCACATTAAGAAGATGGATTTGATAGAAAATACTGAAATATTTATTTATTTATTTATTTATTTATTTATTTATTTATTTATTATAGGATATAGAGAAACATTTTCTTTATTTATTTATTTATTTATTGATTGATTTATTTATTAATTTATTTATTTCTTTGGGATTAACTCTCTGCCTGCTGATAGCAGATATTCCTGCCTAGCATAGAATTTCTCTTGTCACTGAAATAAGTATAATGTGGACATATTTAATAAAATTTTACCTCTATAAATTTTATGCAGTTTTTCATCAATGATTCCTGGAGTTAAATTTAGCTGAATTTTTCTTCAAATCTGTGAAGCAGCCATGACTAAATTTGATGAAAAATATTTAGAAAATACTCAGCGGATTAAGAGTTAAGTCTCTTTCAGAATCCATAGCCATATGATGACTGCAACACAATTATAAAGTTAAGTTTAGCAAGCATTTATAACTATATGAATGCTGTCCACTTCGGAGGGATGACTCACATTTCTAGCAATGGTTATCAAGTCCTTTTTTCACATTTAAACAGATTTATATTACTGCAGTCAATACAGAATTGTGTTGTGTCACCCACAGGGGGCTGGAAACATGTAATATATATTATATATGTACATAAAAACTGAATGGGTCACAACACTCAAAATTAGGAAACAGACATCAGTCAGCATCAAATGTATATTTTTATCTCTTTCATAAGAATTATGATTTTAATACATTTCAGATTTATTTGATATACATTTGGCAATCATACGATACTATTTTCAGTGAAATAGCTTCAACTATCATTGAGATATTCAATAAAATGTTTGAAAAATACAGAGACTTCAGGAAATGTCGTTTAAGTTGACCAGACAATCGGTCTTTTTTAAAATATACATTTGATTCCAAATGGGGTGTGTTTCCTAATTTCTCGACTTATGACCCTTTCAGTTTTTATACATATTTATAATATATACTATATGTGTTCAGAACCCTTAGGTGTCACCTACATGTACAGATGGAAAGAACTGTGACTATCCTGGTAACAGGAAAGCTACTGAAGTTCCTGCCTAACTTTTGAATCATCATAACATGACTGTGCTTTATAAAACTGCTTGAGTTTAGTAACGCACCTAAAAAATAATTTTTGAGGGTGCTGCCATTTACTGTTATCGAAAGATGAGCAATTATAAACCCTGCTATCATTAACCCTTAGAAGCCTCACATTAATTTTTATCATATGTTCTACCTTATATACATGTATACAGTTCAGATGACTTAACAGTCTTTCTACATCATTGTTGGCTGCCTCTACAGGCAGCCAACAATGATGTAAAAACACTGCCAAGATAAATGCAGCCTACCAGTTGAGTTCTCAAGAAAGAATACACTTGGGCACAACCCTTTTAAATCAATATACAAGTTCCAGTTTGTGGCTGTACAGGACTCAATGATAAATGGCCCTGGCATGGCCTAATCTAGGAGTTTTATGAAGAGATTGTTTGCCAATTATGGCAAAGTGAATCATTTTATGATAATGGATCAAGGCCAACAAATAACACACAAAAGCTGAATACTATCTAACTTGCTTAGTGAAAACGTTTATGCAATGAGATCAAGCATTTTACTGTTTTAAATGAATTTTGCCAAATGTGATGTTAAGCATTGCACCTGGCACTATAATGCTTTCAAAGGACAAAATTAGAGTCAACAATTTCCAAAACAGGGAGACCATTTTTGATTATAAAAATATGTTTATTGGTCTAAATAATAAGCTATAGTAGGCCCTGCTGGCTCTACTAAGAGCAACTGATGACTGCTGGGCTTCTCATCACTGATTGTGAGCTGAAAATGGAGTGTCATACCTCCCATAACAGTGATATTACTAGTATTATCAAAAAACAGTCTAGAAGATAGACAGTAGGCCTAGATACTTTCTTTCTATATGTTGTGTGCAATCTTTGCTACTCTGCTTGCTGGCTCCATTGTAGATTATATTTTTTTACAAATAATCATTGTTTCTCTATTAAGATTGCCATATCTCACTATTGTTTTATTTCAGAGTGCACAAAATGTTCGAATTGTTTGTTTCAAAAGAAATATAAAGCAAGTTCATGTGACTCCACCATCTCAAATGCTGAGCCTTAGGGCTCTGATGATCATCAGTGTGCTACAGATATTCCCTTTTCTTTTTGTAAGATATTTTGACTGTTATGATGAGTGAAAAAATGTTTTTAATTCCAAGGTAAACACACTGTGATTTCATAATTATAAAAGAAAGCTGCAACTCTCCATCATAAAATATGCAGAAATACGAAAACAATCATTTTTTAAACAATGGAAATTATTACAAATTTCTGTAATTGTTTATACCCATGGGAAAAAGCCTTGATTAACTAATTATTTTGAGTGACATCAATCAATGAATTTTTTCAAACGTAATAAATGCATGAAAAATTACCAGCTGTATTCCATCTGTAAATCTGCTGTTCCCAATATGCTGAAGATTTGTCAGTGAACATATTAAAATATCTCTAAAGTAGTATTTAAGAAAATATATAATCACTAAAAGGTAGAAGAATACTCCATCGCTAAGAAGAAATCAAATATATCTGATATGCACCAGCAGTCAAAATGAATGGACTCCATTTTTCTCAAACACCCCAAATGAATTATTTCTGATAACGACTGTTCATAGAATTTCTAAAAATATTATATCAGGAGCTACTATTTTCCACAAAGGAAAAAAAATGCTGATAGGATCGCTGATCCAAAGTCGAGTTGTGACAGCACAGAAGTGGGTTTAATCATTATCAACTTATCGTCCAGAAACCAATTGTTAACAATTTACTATGTGAAGGATCACATTGACCTTGACCTTTGACCTAGTGATTCCAAAATAAGTAGGACGCTTTCTTGCACCAATTCCAACCTACCTATGAAGTTTCATGAATGTGGGTGAAACCACTGTCAAATTATCATCTGGAAACCAATTGTTTACAATTTATTATGTTCAAGGTCACTGTGACCTTGACCTTTGACCTAGCAAGTCCAACCTACCTATGAAGTTTCATGAATGTGGGTTGAACCATTATCAAGTTATCATCTGGAAACCAATTGTTTTGATTTACTAAATTCAGGGTCACTGTGACCTTGACCTTTGACCTAATGAGTTCAAAATACATAGAGTTCTTCCTCTCATGAAGGCCAACCTACATATGAAGTTTCATGAATGTGGGCTGAACTATAGTCAAGTTATCATCCGGAAACCAATTGTTTACGATTTACTATGTTCAAGGTCACTGTGACCTTGACCTTTGTCCTAACGAGTCCAAAATAAATAGGGTCCTTCCTCTCACCGATGCCAACCTACCTATGAAGTTTCATGAATGTGGGTTAAACCTTTATAAAGTTATCGCCCGGAAACCAATTGTTTACGCCCGCAAACGCCATTCATCAAACTATAAGTCAAGTTTGACTTCATCACAACTTGACTAAAAATCTTTTTTGGTAATGTCTTAACTTCACAACTAACCCCAAGATGTTAATGAACAGATACCAACTTCAAGCAATTTCATTGAAACAAGCTTTCATGGTTATAGTGTGCAATTACAAAATACAGTCATAAGGCCTCACAAAGCAGATCTATTCTCAAAAATCGCCAATTAATTTTCATTATTTTTTTCATTTTTTGTCTCAAAAACATAGGTTATGAAACCTTACTGGAACGAGTTTGTTGAGCTTGTTCCAATGAGGGGTCATAACCTATGTTTTTGAGACAAAAAATGAAAAAAATTAGTTATTCAAGAATTTTTTTTACAAGTGTCATCTGCTTTTCATATTAGGTAAGGGGTTACACAGAATAGTCAACAGTTTGATCCTCACCATCATCAGTAACTGTGTTGTGTCCTTGGGCAAGACACTCAATCTTAATTGCCCATGTGAGGGCAGAGTGGCACTTTGTACAGTGGAATTAATTGAACAGTCACTTTGCCAAGGAAAATTATTCAATTAACAGGAGTATTCAATTAACAGGAATTATGTCACTATCCTTTATTCTAGAGATAAACTTAGCATTTATTCTATAATATCGTGTTTGACAGAGCTCCATGAGCTCTGTCAAAGAAGATATAATTGATTAAATGCCTGTATTGGATGTACTGAGGCCAAATAGGTCAATAAACAAAGGAAAACTGCGGAGAGTCAGGGTAATTTCTCGACAGGTTACAAGATTTTTGATTCAATTAACAGGAGTTTACTCTATAACCCATATTCAATTAACAGGCCAAATTTGTACTGGAGGTATGGTAAATGGTTTTGTGTTTGGAAATTATATTCAGTTAACAGGGTTATTTATTTATTTATTTATTTATTTATTTATTTATTGGTGTTTTTCTTTTTTTTGCACAATGGCTGATCAAGACCACAACACGAGTATCAACTCAAGACCAGGGGCGAGCGTTAATAAGCCATGTTGCCCATTTTAGAGAGGGTTTGCACCTCCCAAGCATTGGTGACTGGGTCCTATTTTACCACTAAAACAGAGCCTGTTCACCGCAGTGAACAGGCACTGTTTCACTTCCCGAGGTTCCTGTGGGGAAGTTAACATTGGTTATTCAGTTAAGAGATGTACTGTACTAAGTCATACTGCATGTCGATGGTGCACTTGCCTTCAACCACTGCTTACACTGCATGTGCAGAGTTAGTAAGTTTGAGAGTCTGATAGTTTGTTCTCTATGGGTACTCCGGCTTACTCAAATATAATACTGTCCAACATGATATGACCCTGGGTTGTTGAAAGTGTCATTAAACCCCAGTAAACAAACAATCTGGTGCTATGATACAAGGGTAGATTACTTTTATAGTTTCTTTAAGATGTAGCATGTTGCTCTTAATATGCAAGATACTCTCAGAAATGGATCGCTGCAATCTTTTCAACAACGATGATGCTCCATCAATAAAGAGAAAGACAAATCAAGCTTTGATGATCACTGATAATCTTTTATTTAAGGAGCTAGTCAAATCTGTTCAGTACTGTACACAAAAAACACCATTAAATTAGTTATGTTTGCTTCCAATACATAGAGTATGATACCTCACATGAGTAAGCTCATTGCGCTTGGACCAATGAGGGGATGTTTTGGAATCAAAATGAAATTCCTTTTCATTATATTTAAGTCTTGTTTGGTTTTAGGGGGCGCGGTGGCTCAGTAGGTAGAGGTGCAGGCTGCAAGGTGAGAGGTCCTTGGTTCAAATCCCACCTGCGGCAACCGTGTTGTGTCCTTGGGCAAGACACTTCACCCCCATTGCCCATGTTGTGTACTAAGGTGTAGTGCATGTCGATGGTACACTGCCTTCAACCAATGCTAACCCTGCTTGTGTGGAGTTAGTATGTTGAGGAGCTGACAGTTGCTTGCCATTTCTCAGTGGTTCTCTCCAGGTACTCCGGCTTCCTCCGCCCATAAAACTGTCGAGGTCCTGATTAGCCATTGTGCAGAAATATGTGACCTTAAACACCAATAAATAAATAAATATGTTTGGTTTTAAAAATTAAACAGATGAGGGATGTTTTGGAATCAAAATGAAATTCCTTTTCATTATATTTAAGTCTTGTTTGGTTTTAAAAATTAAAATAGATTGTGGCATTGAAACAAACATTATATGCCAAACTCTGACTTTGGTTCACTGAATTATATTAGAAATGCTGCCCAAATAAGCAGTCATAGTCTTTTATAAGATGAGAAGTGTTGGAACAAACAGAATATTAGTATCAAGCACCTCGACACAGAGCTAGAAATCAGATGAGTTTCAGTCACTTTCGCAACACAAATCATTACTCACAAGTTATTAATTAACCTTTTACCAAAAGTGACAACAAAATCTAATCAGCACTATTCACAAGAGTCACCAACAGATTTTCTTTTCTTTTCAATGTTTACCTCAAAAACATAGCTTATTAGGACATCTCATGGGAAGGCAATCATTGAGCAAATTCCACTGAGGGGTCAGAGGCAAAGCTTTTGAAGGCAAAAAATGAAAAATTTTATTTTTTCAAGAAACTTATATTCAGCAGTGCAGATTCATTTATCAGACAAAGTAGTCTAGCCACACTGAGGTCAGTAGCAATAAGTTATAGAGATTTTAGTTATTGTTAGAAAAAGAAAAAAAATAAAGATAATGTCTTAGAAAAGAGTCCATGTATTTTGATTGCTAATGCACATTTACACTTACTTTTGGGCGAACCTGCAAAAAACACATTATTGTTTAGTTTTGTTTATATCAATCAAAACTCAATGAATGCATTCACTACTGTCAGGCATGATGGACAAATCTGATTGTTTAGGTAAATGGAATCCTGATACTTGAATACCAACTTTTCAAGAGAATTTTTTCCAATCAAGAATAATACTCCATGTTTAATAAGACTGGTTGATCCTCTATACTTTGTGGAAACTTTCACGTTTGATCAAGTATCTTTTATTTAACAGACTTCGTAATGCTTGGTCAAACATAATATTGCATATTAAATGTTTAAACTGGAAGTACTGGGAACAAAAATGTCTGCAGACAAAAGAGTTTTGTGGGCAGATATATAAATAAAAACTAACATGTCACAACATTTTTCATTTTACACTTTCAACCCTGTACGCAAAACTTTTGTGTAAGGGTAAGGGGAGCTTAAATAATACTGTTGCTATGATTTATTGGTGTGTGCCTGTTGGCACCCTCAAAAACATTTGTAACAATACAATTTTATGGAAACATTTTTTTCTCTACTGATGCGAAAACAACAAGCTAATGTGTAAAGAGCCATTAAAGTGGCTTTTGATACTTTTTCATAGAGCCATAACAGTGGCTTATCCGGTAACTCGAACAGGCCCACAAAAAGTGTTAATCTATTGAACAGACTCTGCTTCCAAAGACTTCTGTCAGAGCAGCAGTTTATAGTCAATTGTCCTCTGCCTGTTCAGACAGATGATGCCTGACTAAAAACAACTGCTTAGATTTTAAGATTCTCTTTGTTCACTATTATCAGTGTCAGCGTACCTGCTGTATTACATAACAGATCTGCGGTACTTTAATTCTAATGCCTCATAAGGCTGCAGGATTGTATTTTCAAAGAACTATGATAAGAATGCAAAATGAATACATCCATTTTCTAAAGATATATAGGGTATCTAATGTTCTTACATGGATGCCAACAATTATCTCATAAGTTGAGATGATAAATATGTTTATCGTACAATAAGTGTGTACTGGGTCTGTAATTACCTATATGCATCATTTTTCAGAGGTCTCTGATACAAAATCTGTATCTTGCAACTGCATGATACAAGCACATGGTTAGTTACGATTTGTTTACATTGCTATTTATAGAACATTATACACTTTCAAAAGGCATATATGTTTCTATACTAAGTCAAAAAAGAAAATATAATAGAAACAAATGTGAAAAAATAGCATAAAGGATGAAATATAATAGTTCTAATGTTGCATGTTTGTGGACAAGAAGTCATGCAAAGAGTTTAATGACATATTGTTGTTGTCCACCCAACTGTATGCAATTTTGCTATGGATTTCAAAATAGCATGTGCTACCCGAGAATGTCAAATTGAATGGGTGACCGACGATTTTCTTTGTGTTATGTTGTGCTAGAGAGCCTGGGTTATTGAGAGAACATGCTAGTTTTTGTCTTCCGACATTTTAAAAAATGGCAAGGTTAACCGAAAAGTTAAAAAATTTATAGTAATTTATATATTTTTTATACTTACCAATGACCCAGACATAGCTGGTGCTAACTCTTAAAAATCTAGGGCCAAACACAAATTTTGCCCCCCAATCCCCAAAATTTGCATCTAAAACCAAAAGAAATCATGTCCTGAAGGACCTCCATACTTTGCCCTTACTGCGCATGCGCAGTGTCAAGCACGTTCCGAAATTGGCGCCAATTATCATTCTTACAAGCAGTGCCTGGTCAGCGCTATGTACTCAGCGGGGAGGTATGAGTTCCCAACTCCTGGGAGGGCCATCCCCGTCTGGGTCATTGGTAAGTATAAAAAATATATAAATTACTATAAATTTTTTAACATTTTTATACTGTACCAATGACCCAGACTTAGCTGAATAGTAAAAAGGCTGGAGGGCCTAGGACATAGAGGAAAATCCAATAAGCTTAACTATATAATATAGAGTCAACCCCTCAAGGAGAAAAGGGGTATTAGGCTTTACATGTATCTTTCTTATTTTATGATAAATTAGAAAGATACAATACCCTTCATAATTGAGCACAATAACATTCATGTTCTCTATTAACATCCAGTATAACCCTTTATACTAATTATTTTTAAAGTAAACCAATAAATAAAGTTAGTCCAGAGAATTGAGATTCTTTATATTCTTTAAAAGTGTCCGAGGATTGTATATTAACGCCCGTTTGACACTTGACATATACAAATGCTTTCGGTCATGATTAGCCATTGTGCATAAATATGTGACCTTAAACACCAATAAAATAAAAATAAATAAATAAATACAAATGCTTCACACCGAGCTACACTTTAAAAATATGACATGAATGAATTTTTAACATTAATATTACACTTTAAAACCATCCCGGAAATGACTCAGAATTACTGACTCCGGAGGAGGAATTCCTTTGCTTTTCACTATAAAGCAGGTGACCTAAGGGAACACCCTCCCCCCCCCCCCCCCCCTTCCCCTTGCCCTGGGTCAAATAGCCCAGAGCGAAGAGGGCAGCAGGACGGAGTCACTGCCGGAACAGAAAGCCTGCATAACTATAGTTGCAACTGTTTAGTGGACGACATTCTGAGCAACAGATAACGGACCTAAACAATGCAGGTCTCCAGAAATGGACTCAATATTTCTGAGATAAAAATTTGTGAATGTGGATGGCTGAGACCAATAAGCAGCCTTCATTAAATCTGTAATAGCAACACTATTTGCGTAAGCCCAAGAAGTAGAAAGAGCTCTTACTTCATGAGCCGAAATCTTAAGCACAGACTACTCAGAAGAAGATAAATTTTCATAAGCAGTACGGATAGTTAATTGAATCCATCTAGCAATAGAATGGACCGAAATGTCCTTTCTATTAGGCATCAGAGACAGAAAGAAACGTTTTCGTCCCTTTCTGATAAACTGAGATCTCTGTTTATAAATACGTAAAGCTCTAACAGGACAGAGTAAAGGCCTACGCCCGTCTGAAGACGGCAGCGCCTTAATAACAATCGGTTCCGGATATTTATTAGGAGCCTGATTCTTAGCTAAAAATCCAACATTAGTAGTGAAGGTGATAGTGTTCCCGACACTACGATAGTGAGAATCGTCCACCGATAGTGCATGAAGCTCACTGACTCTTCTAGCAGAAGAGAAAGTTAAGAGAAAAGCTGTCTTATAAGACAAGAATTTGAAATCTACTGTCCCAAGAGGCTCAAATGGCTTTTCCTTCAGTTTAAGAAGAACCCAAGCTAAATTCCACTTAGGAATTAATCTAAGAGTTCTGGGTCTATTTATCGAGAAGTTTCTAACTAACTTATATAAAGAGACATTAGATCCAATTTGTAAACTATCGTGGTGTGCATAGGTATCAGATAACATAGACCTATAACCCTTAATAGTAACAGGCTGCAGTTTGATCTCGGCAAACAAGTATACTAGAAAGTTTGCAATGTCTGGTATGGAGGGATCAAAAATATCAACAGAATGATCCCTACACCAACAACGAAAAACCTTCCACTTAGCCGCATAGTTTAGCGAAGAGGAGGTCCTCCTACAGTTAGAAATCGCATCCACTGCTCGTCCTGTAAAGTGCTTGCCATGCAAGAAGGACCGCACAACGGAAAAACGTGAATGTTGAGACCTTGCGGGTTGTGATGAAGTTGACGCAGTTTCCCCTGCGAAAGAAGATCCTCCCGTGGAGGAGGCTTTCGCGGTAGGTCCCACAACAGACACCTGAGTAGATTTATCCACGGTCTCTGTGGAGACAGAGATGCTACCAACAGAATCTTGCATTGAGATTGTTTTATTTTTAGCAATAGTTGCTGAATCAATGGCGCTGGAGGATACGCATATCCTATCATTCCATCCCATGAGATCGATAGAGCGTCTACTGCAAATGCTCTTGGATCCGGACACGGTGACACATACGTCTGCAACTGATTGTTGAGATGTGTCGCAAATAAGTCTATCATTGGCCGTTCCCATTGGTAGCAAATCTGATTGAATACTTGTTTGTTGAGAGTCCACTCCGACGGCAACAAGCGACCCTTCCGTGAAAGGGAGTCTGCTAGTACATTCAGACGACCCGGTATATGACGGACCGAAAGTAGAACTTGATGTTCTAGAGCAAACAGAAGGATTCTTTCTGTTAAATTGAATAACGGAACGGAATGAGTGCCTCCCTGGTTCCGTATATATGCCACTACTGTCGTATTGTCGGATAGGATTTGGACATGAGCTTTGTGAATAATGTCCATCCAATGACGTAACGCAAGCCAAATTGACATCATTTCCTTGATGTTTATGTGCTTGCTTAGGAACTGCGGATCCCAAAGACCCTGGCATCTCGAATCTGTTGGGATCAATGATGCACCCCAACCTGTTTGACTGGCATCCGTCATAATTGTAAAACTCGGATCCGGCAACTGCAGCGGAACTCCCTGAGTTAACCACTGAATGTTTGCCCAAGTCTGAATCTCTTATTTCACTTGATCTGACAAGAGAACGTCTATGTCGAGCGAATGAATCTTCACACTCCAATTCTGAGTCAAGAAAATTTGGAGAGGACGAGTGCGTAACCGCCCCATCGGAATGAGATCTGCAGCGGCTCCGCACAGACCTATCAGTCTCATGAACTCCCTCGCTGTGACTTTGTCTGCATGAAGACAATAGCGAGCGTAGCAACTGACTAATTTCGCTCTGGTTAACGGTAGACGAACGAGATTGTTGTGCGTCTCGAAGCTCATTCCTAGATGAGTGAATGACTTGGACGGCACCAGATCCGACTTCTCCTCGTTTATAACAAAACCGAGACGTCGAAGCAATAGAAGCAGATTCTGCACATCGTTCTGAAGCGTTAACTCGTTGCCGTACCTCTGAAGAATGTCGTCCAGGTAGGCCAACGTTACCGCAGACGAATGAGCTCGGAAATACATCATTACCGAGTTCATTACCCGAGTGAAAGCCCAGGGTGCTAGGTTCAATCCGAAGCACATCGCCCGGAATTGATATACCACTCCTAGGACTGCGAAGCGTAGATACTTTTCTGAATGTCGGATGTACCATGACATGAAAGTACGCATGTTTGAGATCTATGCTTGTAGCATAATCGTTCACCCGAATACTCGCTCTGACCGATCGAATCGTCTCCATACAGAACTTCGGAGCGACGATCAGCTTGTTTATCCAGCTCAAATCTATGACTGGACGGAACGAGCCGTCTGGTTTCGGAACCAGAAACAGATGGCTGTAGAATCCCGGTGTTTCCTGGTCTTCTACGACCTCTACCGCGTTCTTCATTAAAAGAGACTGCACCTCCGATAACAGAGCGTCTCTTTTCTGCGGATTTGACGGAAGTTGAGTCCATTTTGGACTTCGAGTTAATGGAGGCTTTCGTTTGAAGGATATTCTTAGACCTAACGAAATCACCCCTCTCACCCAAGGGTCGTCCGTAATCGATGCCCACTCTTCTGAAAAACTTGACAACCTTCCGCCAACCGGAACACGATAGAGGTTGAAACCATCACCTCCTGGACCTGCGAGGCCTGCGGGAGGAGAAACCATGTCCTCCACGACCCGCACCTCGTCCCGTTGACCTCGGGGCGTCCGACCGGTTGTCCCGGCCCGAAGGATGTCCCGCACGTGAGTCGCTGCCTTGACGGTCACTTGAATAAGACCAAGAGGATGCACCGGAACCTCTATAGGAACCTCTCTTGGGCGCATTAGTCCCAGAAGTGCCTGCCTTATTCTTATCTGCCATATCCGACTTTTTGGAAGCGGATTTAAACAGCAGAGAATCCGAAGCTTTCTTAGTAATTCTATCGTAGATTACAGAAAGCTTGCCGTCGAAGAGAAGTTCTCCGGAGACCGAAGCGACTCTGAGAGAGTTCTTCACCTTACTATCCACGCGTGTGGATGTAGCAAGGGCTGCGTCATGCCTAACCAACTCCAGGTTTGCCACTGAAAGGGCGGAGTTATACGTGGAATAAGCTACTGCCCTTGAAAGAAGTCTTAAAGAGGATGGTATATCCTGGAATTCTTTCCCTTGAAGACGCAGTGATAACGCCTTTGTAAGGTGGTCTGCGTAAGATAAAGCGTCTAAACTGGCCCTGTTAGACATAATTGTCGTATCCAACACCGCGGTTGGAATGGACGTAGACGACGGTAATGACAATTCTAAGTCTTCCGCCTCGTCGTCAAGACGCAGAACTCTCGGAATACCCTGTCCTGCCGTATCGAATTTATTCCTTGCATTAATGAAAGGCAGGTTAAGAGCATTGGTGGACAAGAAACCAGCTTTGCCTGTTTTGGAAGCAAGCTTGAAGATAGCGTCGTTCAATAATTCAAATGTTCTTGTGACATTATTGGACTGAGACGGAAACTCAGGGACGATGTCTCTGAACCGCTCGAAGAATTCAGTGTCCAATGACGCTATCAGTCTCTTGTCCGGTACCGCAGCAGCCTGGCCTGATGGAACAACTTGAGGAAGGAAGTGCCGGATGAAATCCACGGCAGCTTTATGTTGTTCCGAAAGGGATAGCTCCAAATCATCCGTATCCCTTTCGCCATCCGGTCGGACCTCATGATGCTCCCAGTCGTCCGCACCCGATGCTTTGGCGGAGCGTACCGACCCAGCGCCGTCGGATAATTCCCGATCCGACTCTGATTCTTTCGATTGCTGGGATGCTGCGATAATTTGTGCTACCTGAGCTAGCACGTCCGTCATCGAGGCCTGCGGAGTAGCAGTCTTTCGCTGCTTAGCCGCGGGAAGCTCCGCATCAACTGACTCCCGCATACTCTTCCTATGCGAACGTCCGGAGTCTACCGGCCTCGTGTCCCTGGCTACCGGATGGCGTGACCTGGTCGCCGATGAATCCCTGATCGGCGAAGCTGGTAGAATATCCGCGGTCACGTAGCCAAGGTGCGGTCGTGTGCGCTGGTGAGAGGATGAGGAAGCCTGAGCAGTCTCAGAGGACTGCCTAAACAACGGAGCGTCCCGAGCGACGGACGTGTGCTCCGCTTGCGACACATTTTGTACCACAACATCTGGTCCCATATGTTGTTGTACGAGAGAGGGGCCTCTCTCGCTCGCGGCCCGGCTGGACCTGGATGAGCTAGGAACCGAACTAGAAGGCTTCCTCCGATCTCTCCTATTATCCACCGTCACTGGGTGTGCACCTTGTATGTTTATAGTGCTCGCATCACCCAACATTTCCTCCTGGACCGCAACGGACGAACCCGGCTGCCGAACCATTCGGTGAATGGACGCAACACCGGGCGAGCTAGCGGACGACAGCGCCGTCGATCCTACTAGGGACCTCTTAGGCAACTGTCGTATCTCCATGAGCACTTTTGCCGCTAGCTCTGCATTCAATTGTGACGACGGAAGCGCACTTTTGGAAGATAACATGGAAACATCACCCTGTTCTTGTTCCTCTGAAATAGAAACTGATAGACTAGAGTGACCTTGCGGAGAAAGGACCGGCATAGCCCTTTCTCCACCAACAACATACCGTGACACACGTTTCCAATGTTTGTCATCCCAATATTGACATACTGAACAGGAGTTAGTGCGAGTACACTGACTACAATTAATACAATGATCATGAAAGTCAGAGGAAGATTTCTTCCTATTACAATTTGAACAATATCCTTTCATTGTGAAAAGACAACAACAAGTCCTAGTACTCGCACAAACCCCTAAAAACAAAGATACATAATAACATGATCCATTAACATTGAAAAAACAAATTGAAATTCAAAATAATTTTGAAAAATATTTTTTCAGCAAAGCCCAAGTTTCTGAAAAGTAACGTTGAGCCCCAATGGATCCCAAGGCTAAGTGTGGTCAAAAATTTTAAAATTATTTTAAATAATTAATGCAACACTTACGGATAATAATAATGTATCTTATAATGAGATAAACTACTCCAAAGGCAAAAAGCCCCCCTCAAAAGAGACTGTTGCCAATGTAAACAAGAAGTGTATAAACACCAGAAAACATGACTCCAGGCACTGACAATACTGGCCCGAAATCAGTTATCAACAATACACACTATCTGATGCAAAACAGAGACTTCCAGGGAAGAATCTGCAGAACATCAGATGGTAGATGCAGAACACAACGTCTAAACACCCATGGGTGAGAATGTAAACATGGGGAAAATAACAGAATTCATTCTGTAACCAAGCTAATTCTCCCAAGAAATTTTAGTAGTAATCTTACTCAAAAATATGCCAAAAGCATGGGAGAATAGCAAGGGGGGACTTACAGGATAAGGAGAGAGGAAACACTGAATAAGCAGTGCAACTTCATAGCAAGAATGACAACAACAGGCCCATGCCTCGAAAATAGGCAACTTAACATAATTTCATAACAAAATTTTAAGTTACAGCCCTGAATATTTTCTGTCACTCCTTTTTCCTCTCCTCCTTCTATATCCTCCTTAGAATCACCATTTCTCCAATATTTATGTGTCTGGCATCATTTAAACTGAGATTTACAAGCACAAAGATCAGTGAGATGTTAACTGATGAAGGGCCAAACAAAGAATGATAATTGGCGCCAATTTCGGAACGTCCTTGACACTGCGCATGCGCAGTAAGGGCAAAGTATGGAGGTCCTTCAGGACATGATTTCTTTTGGTTTTAGATGCAAATTTTGGCGATTGGGGGGCAAAATTTGTGTTTGGCCCTAGATTTTTAAGAGTTAGCACCAGCTATGTCTGGGTCATTGGTACAGTATAAAAATTTATAAATTTAAAGTAATTTGTATAGTTTTTATACTTACTAATGGCCCAGGCTAGCTGGTGCAAACTCAAGTTATCAAGGGCCAAACACAAATTTTGAACCCCCCAAATCTGCTTGCAAAACCGAAAATTAAAAGTCCTATCTGGTCCTCCATACTTTTACTCTCTGCGCATGTGCAGCCATCAGGAAGTGACTGGAATTGGTGCCAACATCATTCTTTGTAGAAAAGAGTACTACATAATAACTCAGCGGGGAGGTATGAGTGCCCACTCATGGGAGGGCCATACCCGTCTGGGCTATTGGTAAGTATAAAAAATATACAAATTACTTTAAATTTATAATATTTTTATACTATAAACCAATGGCCCAGACTAGCTGAATCGTTAAAAGCTGGAGGGCCTAGGACTTCAGAATTAGTAGACCAACATAGTTCCAAGCCTGTAATCCAAGGTGAAAGGACATTAAATTTAAAAGGAATTACATGTATGCCTCTCTATACAGTAATAGAGAAGACATATCATAAATAAGGAGCCAACTTAAGTAATTCCGTATTCTTAGCATGAAGACTATGCTAATTCCATGTAACGAGTTCCCAATTTTTAAGGCTAGTCTGGACTAAGCCCCAAAAATTAGGATGGCATATTTGAGAATGAGAGGTTATCCCCTACAAACATACACCATATACAATAATACACATGCTGTATCCAGGAGATAATCTACAGACAAAACAGCTTCACTCATAGTTACACACTTATCAAGCCGGAGAGGTGAAAATTCACCCCCCCCCCCTTTTTGAAGGAATCTTCTTCAAAAACAAAGAGGGGAACGCTCTGGAATCAGTAAAAGCGGTACCAAATAACAATATAAATATTCGTTGAACAGACACCCAGGTATTAATTATTATTAATAAATAGGTGTTTAACGCCACTTCAGAAGCTAAGGCTATCGCGGCAATCCCGGTAATTAATATCGCCTGCTTGAAACGTATACCGGAGTCGGCATACGTAGATAGGTTGAAAACCGGTGATATAATATATAACGTACACATGTCCAATAGAATCACAATGGACGATCTCTGGAGAGTAAACACACTTCCGAGGTAACCCACAGGCGACCCCATTTTGGTGTACAATAAATTCCAGAAAACAACACTCCCAGACGTGTTCTATCCAATATCTATTCTCCCAGAAACGTGCAAATATATGAGAGTGTAAAGACAAGTTGTATTCGATTGGGTACCGAAATTAATAGAAACCTGGATCTAGAAATGGAACAAGCTATGATTAACAGACTCGTCATGGACAGCCCCCGAAAAAATTAATTGTTTCTAAGGTCCATAACATACAATAATGCATCTGCCTAATAATGCATTTATTATGCGCGTGAGTATTGAAATCCCGCATGTAATCATCTGAATACCATTTAACTGACTAGACAGCCTCCCAGGTACCCAAAGGATAGCAATTTATTGATGATGAAACATATGCTCGTATATGACATATAGATGAACAACCACAGGAAACCAACCAACTAAAAAGTGGATGTGCCCATGAGGTCGCCATAGAACACGACCCAGCTGCCAATTGAGAAGTCATGAAATGCATGTATATACTTAAATGGATACGAGGCGTAAGGCAAGAAAACTTTGTCTTGCCCAGTAATCGCCTCTTAACACACTGGCAGTGGGGTGGGGTGGGGTGGGGGGGGATTTGAAATATCACCCCCCACCCCCACCCCCTCCCCCACCCCCCATCACCCACATTACGTTCTTGTGTTAGTCAACAAATAGTATATGAACTGCAAGGCTCCCTCACATCTGACCGACTCCATAATGTCACTAAGGGCGGAGAAGGACATGATAAATAACTGAGGCCCTACAAGCTCACTAGGGAGACTTACAATGCTAGCCATAGCTTATAAGTCTTCATCTACGTGAAGACAGATATATTGGTGTAAGTTGCGACCCTGAAGGCTTACTTACTGGAGACTTACAGTTACCGTCGCGCAAGGTAGGGAATGAAGAACCGCTATATAAACAGCCCTGAATTCCCAAAGAGACCGCAGTCCCAAGAGATAATAAATTCAGTTACTAAATAAATCTCACTCAAGATTGTAGCTAGGCTACAATAAGACTTAAGTCTATGATACCTAGGAAAAACAAACCGAAAAGCACAGTATCTTTTTTGGTTGTAATCCCAAAGACAGCGGACAGAGCCTAACCGAAGAAACCGCTGTAATTGTACAGAAGGCTACTATGGCGTCCACAATGACATAATTGTCATGACGCCAAAACATATCTCAGCCTATCTATGCACTATCCATCCGGATTCAGGATGAGAAACAGGTGATAATAAAATACTGGAGAATAATTTCAACGACGTCTAATGCTTTTCTTCAATAGGAAAGCTTGTACTTCCAGAAGGAAAGCCTCTCCTGGAAGATTTGTCCAACAAGTAAACTTGTAAGTGGAGCTTGCTCGGGCTGATTGCCGCAGGCCTGCAGACACTACATTCTCATCCACTGATCTTCCACAATTTATCCACTTAATTGCGAGGTTGATAACCTATCGCCAAGTGGAAAGCAACCAAAATCTATTCTCGACGACCTCAATTGTTCCCTTCAATAAGAGAGCCTTACCTCCACTAGGAGCGACTCTCTTTGAAAGGAACTTCCGTGAATAACATCTAGATTATCGTAAAGTTGATACCCTTCCTTCCGTCAACTGGCAAGCAATAGAGGCCATGTTCATCACCTGTATGACTTACGATGCTTATAGGAGGAGAAACTAAGTCCTCCCCATGAAGAAGCTCGTCTCGTCGATCTCAATTGTTCCCTTCAATAAGAGAGCCTTTACCTCCACTAGGAGCAACTCTCTTTGAAAGAAACACTTCCGTGATTAACATCTGGTTTCTCGTGAAGATGATAACCTTCCATTAATCGTCGACCTAGGGGCATCTGATCCAAAGCCTTGATCAGACCTATGCCCCTTTTCCGAGTTGCTATAATGACGACTTAGAGGGTTAATGTTCCCTTGCAAGACATTCTCTTGATGCTTTCTGAGAAGCAGAACAGCCTCGCTTACCTCGGTCTGCTGAAGTGTGTTGATGAGACACCGACTTCAATAGCAGAGCACTAGAAGCTTTCTTGTAGCCTGCACATATAGCAATGTAAGCTTGTCATCAAATAGTATATTTCCAGTAACCAGAGCAACTCAGAGAGAGCTGTTCACCTTGCCATCTGTAAGTGATGACGACGCAAGGGCAGCATCATGTCTTACCAACTCCAAATTCCACTGTCCATGCAGAGTTGTACGTGGCATACATGACTGCCCTGGAAAGAACTCTTAGCGAGGAGCCACATCCTCATATTCCTTTCCATTGAGACATTGAACCATAGCACTGGTAAGGTGATCTGCTTAGGTCATTGCGTCCAGATTAGCTCTTTTGAATGAAATAGCACATTTCATTATTTCCGAGCATATATTAAACTAGATCGAGTTATTTGTGTCAAAGCACACAAGGGTGTATCCCCGCATTTCCTTAGCAACACCTTAGCATAGTCTTAACGTTTCGGATTAATACCCAAGGAGTCTTTCGATGAAAACTGATTTTCTAACGATAAAAGTGGTTCCACTGGAACCACCTGGGGCAAAATCAAAATACCAAAACCTTCATGCAGATCTAGAAATGTTACCTGAACACATTAGCATAGTTTAAACGTTTCGAATTAAATACCCAAAGAGCCTTTTAATGAAAACTGATTTTCTAACAATAAAAGTGGTTCCACTGGAACCACCTGGGGCAAAAACAAAATTCCGAAACCTTCATACACATCTAGTGAATCTACATGAACACATTAGCGTAGTTTATACGATTCAAATTAAATATCCTAGAAGACTTTTGATGAAAACTAATTTTCCAATGATAAAAGTCGTTATACTGGAACTACCTGGGGCCAAATCAAAATTCTGAAACCTTCATGCACATCTACAGATGTTACCTGAACACCTTAGCATAGTTATAAAGTTTCGAATTAAATACCCTAGGAGCCTTTCGATGAAAAATGATTTTCTAACGATAAAAGTGGTTCCACTGGAAACACCGGGGGCAAAATCAAAATTCCGAAACCTTCATGCACATCTAGAGATGTCACCTGAAACCATTATCATAGTTTAAACGTTTTGAATTGAATACCCTAGGAGCCTTTCAATGAAAACTGATTTTCTAACGATAAAAGTGGTTCCACTGGAACCACCGGGGGCAAAATCAAAATTTCGAAACCTTCATACACATCTACAGATGTTACCTGAACACATTAGCATAGTTTAAACATTTTGAATTAAATACCCTAGGAGCCTTTCGATGAAAACTGATTTTCTAACGATAAAAGTGGTTCCATTGGAACCACCGGGGGCATTCCGAAACCTTCATGCACATCTAGAGATGTTACCTGAACACATTAGCATAGTTTAAACGTTTCGAATTGAATACCCTAGGAGCCTTTCGATGGAAACTGATTTTCTAACGATAAAAGTGGTTCCACTGGAACCACCGGGGGCAAAATCAAAATTCTGAAACCTTCATGCACATCTAGCGATGCTACCTGAACACAGCGTAGTTTAAACGTTTCGAATTGAATACCCTAGGAGCCTTTCGATCAAAACTGATTTTCTAACGATAAAAGTGGTTCCATTGGAACCACCGGGGGCCGAATCAAAATTCCGAAACCTTCATGCACATCCAGAGTTGCTACCTGAACACATTAGCATAGTTTAAATGTTTCGAATTGAATACCCTAGGAGCCTTTTGATGAAAACTGATTTTCTAACGATAAAAGTGGTTCCACTGGAACCACCGGGGGCCGAATCAAAATTCCGAAACCTTCATGCACATCTAGAGTTGCTACCTGAACACATTAGCATAGTTTAAGCATTTCGAATTAAATACCCTAGGAGCCTTTCGATGAAAACTGATTTTCTAACGATAAAAGTGGTTCCACTGGAAACACCGGGGGCAAAATCAAAATTCCGAAACCTTCATGCACATCTAGAGATGTTACCTGAACAAATTAGCATAGTTTAAACATTTCGAATTGAATACCCTAGGAGCCTTTCGATGAAAACTGATTTTCTAACGATAAAAGTGGTTCCACTGGAACCACCGGGGGCCGAATCAAAATTCCGAAACCTTCATGCACATCTAGAGTTGCTACCTGAACACATTAGCATAGTTTAAGCATTTCGAATTAAATACCCTAGGGGCCTTTCGATGAAAACTGATTTTCTAATGATAAAAGTGGTTCCACTGGAACCACCGGGGGCAAAATCAAAAATCTGAAACCTTCATGCACATCTAGAGATGTCACCTGAAACCATTATCATAGTTTAAACGTTTTGAATTGAATACCCTAGGAGCCTTTCAATGAAAACTGATTTTCTAACGATAAAAGTGGTTCCACTGGAACCACCGGGGGCAAAATCAAAATTTCGAAACCTTCATACACATCTACAGATGTTACCTGAACACATTAGCATAGTTTAAACATTTTGAATTAAATACCCTAGGAGCCTTTCGATGAAAACTGATTTTCTAACGATAAAAGTGGTTCCATTGGA
Source organism: Pictodentalium vernedei (assembly GCA_031216915.1). Taxonomy (NCBI): domain Eukaryota; kingdom Metazoa; phylum Mollusca; class Scaphopoda; order Dentaliida; family Dentaliidae; genus Pictodentalium; species Pictodentalium vernedei. The sequence continues at coordinate 186,649,256 of CM062291.1, forward strand.
ACCACCGGGGGCATTCCGAAACCTTCATGCACATCTAGAGATGTTACCTGAACACATTAGCATAGTTTAAACGTTTCGAATTGAATACCCTAGGAGCCTTTCGATGGAAACTGATTTTCTAACGATAAAAGTGGTTCCACTGGAACCACCGGGGGCAAAATCAAAATTCTGAAACCTTCATGCACATCTAGCGATGCTACCTGAACACAGCGTAGTTTAAACGTTTCGAATTGAATACCCTAGGAGCCTTTCGATCAAAACTGATTTTCTAACGATAAAAGTGGTTCCATTGGAACCACCGGGGGCCGAATCAAAATTCCGAAACCTTCATGCACATCCAGAGTTGCTACCTGAACACATTAGCATAGTTTAAATGTTTCGAATTGAATACCCTAGGAGCCTTTTGATGAAAACTGATTTTCTAACGATAAAAGTGGTTCCACTGGAACCACCGGGGGCCGAATCAAAATTCCGAAACCTTCATGCACATCTAGAGTTGCTACCTGAACACATTAGCATAGTTTAAGCATTTCGAATTAAATACCCTAGGAGCCTTTCGATGAAAACTGATTTTCTAACGATAAAAGTGGTTTCACTGGAACCACCGGGGGCAAAATCAAAATTCCGAAACCTTCATGCACATCTAGAGATGTTTTCCTGAACACATTAGCATAGTTTAAGCGTTTCGAATTAAATACCCTAGGAGCCTTTCGATGAAAACTGATTTTCTAACGATAAAAGTGGTTCCACTGGAACCACCGGGGGCAAAATCAAAATTCCGAAACCTTCATGCACATCTAGAGATGTTACCTGAACACATTAGCATAGTTTAAACATTTCAAATTGAATACCCTAGGAGCCTTTCAGGGTGTGACATACGGACGGATGGATGGACGGAGATCACGACAATATCCCCGCATTTTTGAAAATGCGGGGATAATGATGCAGGTAGGACAAATCTTTATCGCCGGCCTGCTCATCTAAACGCAGACTTATATTCAGATGGAACAATATTCTAAGAGTTTAAGACTGAAATTTCAAAGTCTTAAAGTGCCCTTCTGTGAGGGATGGAGACTAACACTTTGTAGCCCTCTCACCATCCAAATGTTCCATCAGCAAATATGGTCAACTCCATTTGACTGAAAGGATGACTGGACCAACGCAGCACAGTCCGACAGCTCACTCTCGGAGTCTGTTAAATGGTAGTACCAGCAACTAATGGAATGCTGCGATACGCAGAGTAATCTGCGGCAGCCGGTCCGTGACCGAGGCTAGCAGAGCAATAATCCACTTGTTACCATAAGCTGCTCACGGACTGAGATCTGACCCTAGATCCTCGACACATGTCCCGTATAAAAAAGCCTCAGACGATTAGCTATCGACCCGAACCTGCGAAGTCAGCTAGCTAGTCTGCGGTCAACGTGCTTCATTAATGAAGCAAGGAAAGATGCCATAGCTGCCACCGAATCTGGCTGCAGTGTGGAAGAAGTGTCCCGAACCGCAAGCGTGAACGGGCATCCCAACTCACTAAAGTTTCTCGAACCAAAAACAGACGACCCCGACTGCTGACGGAAAGGAGAGGAATCTTCAGCTCCCGGTTTGCTCCATTAGAAACTTGTAGGCATCTATCCCTTATTGTGCATATCAATGGAAGAAGAGGAAGCTGTAACCACAGCCGACCCCAGCTGAAGTGCGAAAGAAGCATCCCGACTCGTCACATAGGACAGATGCTCCTCCTCATTGAAGTTTCTTACAATACAAAACAGTCGTCCCCGACTGTTAACGGGAAGTAAAATGCTCTGCACTCACGATCTGTCCCCAGATCTCGCAGAGTATCCCACTTAGAATTTTCTAGACTTAATCCTCTTTCGTGCGCTTCCATGTAAGTAGAAGCCATAACTGCCGCCGGCCCCGGCTGCAGTGTGGAAGGAACGTTTCGATGCGTGTTCCGTCTCAATATGGTTTCTCACAACGGACACAGTTGACTCCGACTGTTAACGGGACGGAGAGGGTTCTCCAAACGGAGATCTGACCACAGATCTAGCCAAGTGTCCCATAGAGAAACTTATGGCTTCTTCTACATGCACAATTGACCAGACTGACTCAGTACCCTCCGACAGCTCACCACTGGAATCTGCTCTTGCATTTGCTGGGATGCTGCTAATAGGCTTGAGGAGACGCAGTCTTGTTTTTTCACCGCTTGCTGCTCCTGGGATGAAGATCTGGAGATAGATCTCTTCTCCGAACGTCCCTTTGATCGATGCCTCAGATCGCTAGCTACCAGATGGTCAGACTTCATGGGCAAAAAATGGCTCCATCTTCGCGCAGCTGACTGGATATCTGAAGTCGGGTGGCTAGACTGCGGTCGTGTGTGCTTTAATAACGTAGTGGGGGAAGCCATGACTGAAGCCGACCCTGGCTGCATACAAGACGGAGCGTCACGAGCGGCGGGTGGATGTATGCTCCGGCTCGAACAAGTTTCTCATCACAACATTTGGCCCCAAATGTTGTTAGGTTAGAGAGGGGCCTCTCCCGCTCGCAATCTATTAGACCTCGCCGAGCCTCCCAACAAGAAATTTGCTGACTTCCTCCCTATATCCTCCCTATTTCCATCGTCGTTGGATGAGCTTTTTTATTTTTAAGTGCTTGCTCTACCCACATCTACACATCCTTCGACTGCAACAGACTTACCCGGTGTCACAGCTCCAACTGACGGAGAAACCACTTCACCAATAGAGCTAGCTGCTTGCAAGAGATTAAGAACACTAACTGGAGGATTTATCCCTTGCTTATCATGAGCACTGCAGCTAGCTCCATTTGCTCATCGGAGCGCGATGACGGTAGCACACTTTGGATGGGGGTCACAATATCGTCACCATGTTCCTCTGAAATAGAAACTGAAAAAATGAATTAAAATGCGGTGCGAGGTCTCCAATGTTAATCATCCCAGTGTACACAAGTAGGACAAGAATCCACAGGAGTGCATTGACCACAGTCGATATCACTCCTACAAACTCCACAACAAATTATATAATTAAGATACATGAATAATAGCAATCAAATTAAATTCAAAATATTTTTTGAAAATTTTTTGAAAAAATGACTAAGTTCCCATTATGAGCCCAAGGGCATCCTGATAGAGCCTAAGTGTAGACAAAATCCAAATTTTTTTTAGCGCTACACCACCAGAATAATAATCAATGTATCCTACAGTAATTCTACAGTAATATAAAATAAAATACTACATATAAGTGAGGATGTTGTCAATGTAAACAACGTTAATAAAAAAAACGGAAACAAGACATCAGTCACACACAAAGGCCCAAAGTCAGTAACCAATTTAAATGCTACCAGATGCAAAGCTAGATCTTCATACGAAGAAAAAACAATACATCGGACCTAACACCCCTAGGGTGAGGATGTAACCATGGGGATAAATATTCTGTAATACACGGTAAACGCTCTGCACTCAAGAAATGTAAGAAACAAATTTCGATAAAAATAAGCCAAAAAGTTTGGGAGTTTAACAGGAGGGTTTCAAGGAGGGATAGGGAAGGAACACTTAACAAACAGTGGATAAATCATTAGCAAGAATGATGACGTCAGGCACATGTCCTGAAATTGGGAAACATGAAATAATTTTTATAATTATTATAAAGTTACAGCCCTGAACGTTTCTAACCACGTTGTTCACTTCCATCATCCATTTATGTCCTTGGATCCACCAATTTTACCATTGATTTGTGTCTGGCATCCTCAAAAAAGGAGATTTGAAAGCACAGATGTCAGTTCAATGTTGACTTTAGGGCCAAACAAAGAATGAGGTTGTGCCAATTCCAGTCATTTCCTGACAGCTGTGCATGCGCGGAGAGTAAAAGTATGGAGGACCAGATAGGACTTTTATTTTTTGGTTTTGCAAGCAAATTTTGGGGATTGGGGGGTTCAAAATTTGTGTTTGGCCCTTGATAACTTTGAGTTTGCACCAGCTAGTCTGGGCCATTGGTTTATAGTATAAAAATGAAAAGATTTAAAGTAATTTATACATTTTTTATACTTACCAATGGCCCAGACTTAGCTGGTGCTAACTCTAAAATATTCAGGGCCAAACACAAATTTTGCCCCCAAAATCCCCCAAATTTGCATCCAAAATAAAAAAAACTGATGTCCTATATGGTCTTCCTTACTTTTGCCTACTGCGCATACGCAATGTCAAGAAAGTACCGAAATTGTCGCCAAGCCTCATTCTTCCAACCAGTGCCTGCTAAATGTTATAATCAGCGGGGACGTATGAGTTCCCAACTCATGGAAGGGCCATCCCCGTCTGGGCCATTGGTAAGTATAAAAAATATATAAATAACTTCAAATTTTTTCATATTTTTATACTGTGACCAATGACCCAGACTTAGCTGAATAGAAAACAGGATGGAGGGCCTAGGACATAAAGGAAAATCCAATAGGCTCAATTTATTATGTCTAAAGGAATATTCCCTCGAGGAGAAAAGGAGAGAAAGAATTTACATATGTCTTTCTTGTTTATTAAAATAAGAAAGACAGAATACCAATCAATAATTGAGCATAATAACATCAATGATCTCTATTAATATCCAGAATTATATTAATTCCTTAAAGGAAAGCCAGTAAATAAAGATAGTCCAGAGAATGAGACTCTTTATATTCATTTAAAAGTGACAGAGGATTGTATATTAACGCTTGTATGACATGTGACATATACAAATGCTTCACACCGAGCTACATTTTAAAAATATTACATAAATGAGATAAACATTAGCTTTACACTTTAAAACCATCCCAGCACCAACTTGGAAATACTGACTCAGGAGGAGGTTTTCCCTTGCTTTTCACTATAAAGCTGGTGATATAAGGGAACACCCCCCCCCCCCCCCCCCCCCCCCCCACTTGCTCTGGGTCAAATCACCACGGAACAAAGAAGGCAGCAGGACAGAGTTGCTGCTGGAACAGAAAACCTACATAACTATAGCTGAAACGGTTTAGTGGACAACATTCTGGGCAACAGATAACGGACCTAAACATCTAAGGTCGCCGGAAATAGACTCTATATTTGTAAGATAAAAGTTAGTGAAGGTAGAAGGCTGTGTCCAGTACACAGCCTTCATAAGATCCGTAATAGCAATACTGTTAGAATAAGCCCAAGATGTAGACAGCGCTCTAACTTCGTGTGCTGAAATCTTAAGCACCGACTGCTGGTTGGAAGATAAACTCGAATAAGCAGTACGAATTGGCTAATTGAATCCATCTAGCAATAGAATGAACCGAAATGTCCCTTCTATTGGGAATTAGACATAAAGAAGCGTTTTTGTCCTTTCTGATAAACTCCGATCTGCGTTTATAAATACGCATAGCTCTAACTGGACACAGCAAAGGTCTACGGCCATCTGAGGATGGAAGAGCCTTAATGATAATAGGCTCAGGATACCTATTAGGAGCCTGATTCTTAGCCAAAAATCCAACATTAGTAGTTAAAGTAATAGTATTACCAATACTACAATAATGAGAATCATCAATAGACAAAGCATGAAGCTCACTGACTCCTCTTGCGGAAGCAAAGGCTAAGAGAAAAGTTGTTTTATAAGACAAAAACTTGAAGTCTACAGTGTTCAAAGGTTCAAATGGAGCTTCCTTAAGCTTCAAAAGAACCCAAGCCAAATGCCATTTAGGAATTAACCTAAGGGTTCTAGGCCTATTAATCAAAAAGTTTTTCACTAACTTAGATAAAGAGATATTCGATCCAATTTCTAAGCTATCATGATGAACATAAGTGTCCGATAGCATAGACCTATGACACTTAATAGTACTGGCTGCAGTTTGACCACGTCAAACAAGTAGACCAGAAAATCAGCAATGTCTGGAATGGAAGGATCATAAACATCTATTCACTGATCCTTACACCAAAGAGAGAAAACCTTCTACTTTGCTGCATAGTATAGCGAAGAGGAGGTCCTCCTACAGTTAGAAATTGCGTCCACTGCTCGTCCTGTAAAGCACTTCCCATGCAAGAAGGACCGCACAATGGAAATACGTGAAGGTTGAGACCTTGCGGGTTGTGATGCAGTGTGCGAGATTTCCCTTGAAAGAGAAGGTCCTCCCATGGAGGAAGCTTCCGAGGAATGTCCCATAACAGACACCTGAGTAGATTTATTCATGGTTTCTGGGACGACAGAGCATGATCTTTAGCACGATCTGTTGAATCAACGGAGTTGGAGGATATGCATAACCTATAATTCCGTCCCAAGAAATTGAGAGAGCGTCTACTGCAAATGCTCCAGGATCTGGACATGGCGACACATACGTCTGCAACTGATTGTTGAGGTGTGTCACGAACAAGTCTATCACTGGTCAATCCCATTTGTAGCAAATCTGATTGAATACTCGCTTGTTGAGAGTCCATTCTGACAGCAACATGCAACCTTTCCGAGAGAGCGAGTCTGCGTTCAGACAACTCGGTATATGATGGACTGAAAGAAGAACGTGATGTTCTAAAACCTACAGAAGAATTCGTTCCGTTAGATCGAATAATGGAATCGAATGAGTGCCTCCTTGGTTCCGAATGTACGCTACTATCGTTGACGTCGAATTGTACGACAATATTTGAACATGTGAATTCTGTATTATGTTCATCCAATTACGTAGCGCTAGCCATATTGACATCATTTCTTTGATGTTTATATGCTTGTTCAGGAACCCCAGGTCCCAAAGACCCTGGCACTTCGAGTCTGTTGGGCTCAATGTCGTGCCCCAACCTGACTGACTCAAATCCGCTGCCGCTCCGCACAACCCCATCAGTCGCATGAACTCCCTTGCTGTCACTACGTCTGAGTGTAGATAAAAGCGAGAATAACAACAGACAAACTTTGCTCTGGGTAACGGAAGACGAACTAGATTTCGTTTACAATGAAACCTAGACGTCGGAGCAATTGAAGCAGCCTCTGAACATCGTTCTGAAGAACCATCTTGTTGCCGGTGTTACCGCAGGCGAATGAGCTCGGAAATATGCCATTACCGAGTTCATTATTCGAGTGAATGCCCAGGGTGCTAGATTGAGTCGAAAGCACATCACTCGGAACTGATAAATGACCCCTAGGACGGCGAACCGTAGGTACTTTCTGAATGCCGGATTTACCATGACATGAAAGTATGCGTCCTTTAGATCTATGCTTGATGCATAATCATCCACTCAAATGCTCGCTCTTACTGATTGAATGGTCTCCATATAGAACTTTGGAGCCACGATCAGTTTGTTTATCCAGCTCAAATCTATAACTGGACTGAACGAGCCATCTGGCTTCAGTACCAAGAACAGGTGACTATAAAAACCCAGGGATTCCTGGTTTTCCACGACCTCTATTACATTCTTCTCTAAAAGAGATTGCACCTCTCATAGAAGATAATCTCATTTTTGAAGATTTGACGGAAGCGCGGACTTCGAGTTAACAGAGGCTTTTCTCGGAAAGATAGCCTTAGGCCTTCCGAGATAACCCCTCTTACCCATTGGTCATCTGTAATTGACAAACAATTGGTCAAAAACTTTGTCAGCCTTCCGCCCACTGGACCACAATGGAGGTCCTGACCATCACCTCCTGGACCTGCAAGGCCTACGGGAAGAGAAACTACATCCTCCCCGTGCAGTGCCGACCTTGGAACATCTGCCCAGTTGTCTCGGCCAGAATCATGTCCCCTACCTGAGTCGCTACTCTGACGGTCTCTAGAGTAAGAGCTTGAGGATTTCTTACATCCTTTAGAGGAGCTTCCCTTTGAAGTAGAAGCTGCTGCTTTACTCTTTTCTGCTGAGTCATGTTTTTTAGAAACTGACTTTAGAAGCAGAGTCTCCGAAGTTTTCTTAGTAATCTGATCACAGATTAAAGAAAGCTTACCATCAAATAGAAGGTCACCGGAAACCAGAGCGACTCGAAGAGAGTTTTTCACCTTAGAATCCACCATAGTGGATGAAGCCAGGGCTGCATCACGTCTAACCAACTCTAAATTAGCCACTGACAGGGCAGAGTTGTACGTGGAATAAGCTATAGCCCTGGAAAGAACTCTTAAAAAGGTACGTACATCCTCGAATTCTTTCCCAGAGAGACTTTGTGCTAACGCTCTAGTAAGGTGATCTGCATATGACAAGGCATCTCGGTTCGCTCTATTAGAAGAAATCGTAGTCTCCATAGTACTAGAGTGAATATTAAATGACGCAGGAAAAGACAAATCCAAGTCCTCAGCCTGGTCGTCTGAATGCAGAGGAACTCTCGAGATGCCCGGATCTGCCATTGTAAATTTATTTCTACTATTGATAAACGGCAAATCCAGAGCATGTGATGATAAGAAACTGTTTTTCCTCGAACTCGAGGCTAAATTGAATATAGCGTCATTAAGCAAGTCAAACGTCCGAGAGACATTGCTGGACTGCAGCAAAAAAGTCAGAATCCAATGATGCTATCAGTCTCTTATCTTTGGTCGCAGCAATCTGATCCGACAGAACAACGTTTGGAAGGTGCTGACGGATAAAATCTATCGCCACCTTATGTTGTTCCGAAAGGGAAAAATCCAGCTCCGTAATTTCCCTTTCACCATCCGACTGGATCAGATGAGAATCTCGGTCGTCCCTTTCTGACCGTGCAGAGGAACGAACCGACCCAGCTTCATCAGACAGTTCCTGATCAGAAACTGTTGTAGGATGTTCCTGAGGTTGCTGGGATGCTGCGATAAGCTGCGCAATTTGCGACAGCAAGTCCGTCACGGAGGCCTGTGGAGCTGCAGATCTCTGATGTTTAGCCACAGGTAGCTCCTGGGACGGCGTGTCTGACATAATCCTCTTATGCGAACGTCCCGACTGATGTAGCCTCGTGTCCCTGGCTATTGGATGGAGTGACCTTGACGGCATCGAATCCTTCGTCGGCGATGCAGGCTGGATCTCTGTGATCACATAGCCAATGTGCGGTCATGTGTGCTGATGTGATGAAGAGGAAGCCGATAGACTAGCCAGCCCCGGTAGTCTATATGACGGAGCGTCCCGGACAGGAGGTGCAGACATATGTGCAGACTGACGAACGTTATGAACAACAATCCCTAGCCCCAGATGTTGTTGTAAGAGAGAGGGACCTCTCTCGCTCGCAGTCCAGGAGGACCTGAACGAGCCGACCGTCGAATTGACTGGCTTCCTCTGTTCGGTCATCGCAGGGTGTACGTGATCCGAGATTATAGTGCTTGCAACACCCTTTTTCCTTTCCTCGACCGCTATGGACTTACCCGGCATCATAACACCCATATTCTGAGTGATTGGACGACCGGTTGAGCTAGCTGGCGATAAGGACGTAAATCCCATATTCTGAGATCTAGGCGCTTGTATAATTTCATTGAGCACTTTTGTCGCTAGCTCTTCGTTAAAGATACAAAGATACATAATAATACAATCCATTAAACAAAATTTTGAAAAATAATTCCTAAAAAAAAAAAAAATTTTTTAAATTTTGACATGAGCCCAAGTTCCCAAAGGGAACGATGAGCCCAAACGGATCCCAAAAAAGCCTAAGTGTGGACACAAATTTTTTCTTGAAACTAGAAAATTAATGTAACACTTCTGGAGAATAATAATGTATCTAATTACATACCTAACATTACAGAAGACAAGGAATTACTGATAGAAAGTAACCGTTGTCAGTGTAAACAAAAATCTATAAAAACCAGAAACAAGACTCCAGGCACTAACATGACACGGCCCGAAGTCAGTAACAGATTCTTAGATAACTATCCAATGTAAGGCAGAATCTTCATCAGAAGAAACTGTGATACGTCAGATGGTAGATGCAAGACCAAATATGCCTAAACACCCCAAGGGTGAGGACGTAACCATGGGGACAAACAGAATAAACATTCTGTTACCAAGTTAAACTCCCAAGAAATTTTCAATAAAAAAATTTTAAAAAAGATTAAAAAAGCATGGGAGCTTAACTAGGAGGGTTTCAAGGAAGGAGAGGGAGGAAACACTTAACAAACAGTGGAATTTTCATAGCAAGAATGAAAACATCAAGCCCATGTCCCGAAATTAGGGAACATGAAAAAATTTATAATAACAAGAGCGCACGTATCGCTGAAGCAATACAATGTCCCCTACCCGGACTAATGAGCATTAATAATTATACAAATGTTATAACCTAGATGTGATCAGCATGAATTCCGTTGAAGCGTTTCCAAAAACAGCCTGGAAAACTGATATTTTGGCACTTTTCCATATTTCCAAGGGCCATAACTCACACAAGAATAATGCAATCAGCATGAAACTCAAACCTGATCTGTAAGTCATCGTTCTATAGTAGGTTACCAAGAATGAAATTATTCAGTTGAAGCATTTCCAAAAAAAGCCCGGAAAACTAAAGTATGACTGACAGACTGACTGACAGACTGACGGATGGACAGAGTGCAAATGAAACTTGATCTGTAAGTCATCGTTCTATAGTAGGTTACTAAAAATGAAATCATTCCGTTGAAGCGTTTCCAAAAAAAGTCCGGAAAACTGATATTTTGGCGCTTTTCCATATTTCCAAGGGCCATAACTCACACAAGAATAAGGCAATCACCATGAAACTCAAACTTGATCTGTAAGTCATCGTTCTATAGTAGGTTACCAAAAATGAAAGCATTCCGTTGAAGCGTTTCCAAAAAAAAGTCTGGAAAACTGACATTTTGGCGCTTTTCCATATTTCCAAGGGCCATAACTCACACAAGAATAATGCAATCAGCATGAAACTCAAACTTGATCTATATGTCATCGTTCTATAGAAGGTTGTCAAGAATGAAATCATTCGGTTGAAGCATTTCCAAAAAAAGTTCGGAAAACTAAAGTACGACTGACAGACTGACGGATGGATGGACAGAGTGTAAATGAAACTTGATCTGTAAGTCATCATTCTATATCTATAGTAGGTTACCAAAAATGAAATCATTCCGTTGAAGCGTTTCCAAAAAAAGTCTGGAAAACTGATATTTTGGCGCTTTTCCATATTCTCAAGGGCCATAACTCACACAAGAATAAGGCAATCAGCATGAAACTCAAACTTGATCTGTAAGTCATCGTTCTATAGTAGGTTACCAATGAAAGTGTCAATGACACTGTAGCTCAACTTGTCAAGACAAAGACATGTACATGTATAGTATGTGACACAGCAATGACAAACATCTAGGTAATGACCTGATAACAAAGGTACATATAAAGTATTGTAACGGTCTGTACATAAATACTGACCGTTGCCTGTAACAAATGTATAGGTAAAGTATTGTAAAGGTGGGTGACAGTCAGATGTTAAACTACAAAAAAATCTTTGAGTCCCAGAGTGGGTCTGACTGAACTCCAAAATATTTGTTCTCATAGCACAGTGATAACAAAGGCACCCCAAAACACACTCGTTCCTGTCCCAAGGTGAAAACAAAGGTACCCAAGAAGTTTTGTGAAGATCAGTTCATAAATACGGGCTGTATAGAACTTGTGACAAAAAACTGATTTATTTATTTATTTATTTATTGGTGCTTAACGCCACATCAGCAGCTAAGGCTATATCATGGCGAGAAAACATTAAAAGAAAAACATGGCAGAAACGAAATACAAAGATGAGTAAAAAACAATTATAATAAAAAATGGTAAACAATGTAATATGAACAGTGATGCATGAAGAAACAAGAAATATGAATAATTCACAAATCAACCTGGTGAATTAAGTCTTAAAGACTCTAGTTTAAGATGATAAAAACAATTTTAAAATTTACTAAAAAAGGTTGATTGTTTTCAAAAATGAGAGAATTATATTCGGGCGAGTATGATAAAACAGATCTCTCAGAGATCCTACAGAAAAATACTGCCCTCTGACAAGATTAAAATCCGTACAATGTAAAAGAATGTGTTCCACTGACAACACCTGCTGACAGGGAACACACTCTAGTCGCACAGAACCCTCCAACAAAAAGGAATGTGTTAGTCGTGTATGACCAATATGACACCGCGTCAGAATAACATGATCTTTTCCACAAAGGTTACTGGATGGGTAGTGATCAGAAATAGTTGGTCGGAAGCGATGGAGCTTGTTATTTGTCGCCCCATCCCATTCCGCTTACTACATACATTTGATGTAACTACTAATATGAGGCTTAAAATCACTGAAAGGGATCCTAAAATCAGTGAGAGGCTTGGATAAAGCTTGTTTTGCTGCACTGTCTGCTCTGGTGTTACCAGCGATACCTACATGTCCGGACTTGGACTTTATTTCGGCATATTTTTGTTTAAACTGCAAGCAATTGGTATCAGATTTTTTGGTAGAAGCAAGGTCCAAAATAATTGTAGGTTTTTTAAGATGCCAAGGAGGAATTTGTGATTTACGGTTTTCTTTTATAGAATCAGAATCAATTTTGGCAGACTCCATGTGGGGTTTGATTCTAATTCAAATAATTGACAAAAAACTGATTGGACCTAATTTCGGTACAAAATGGCCACTGGTAGCCATCTTGAATTTTGGACCGTACCCAGAAACACTCATTCTCGTCCCAAGGTGATAACAAAGGTACCCAAGAAGTTTTGTGAAGATCGGTTCATAAATACAGCCTCTACCATGAGCCGTATTGACATGTGTGCTTACATTGTTTAAGTAGCACTGAATAAATCAAAGTTCATCTAATTTGCATAATTTCTGCCTGAAAAAAAAACCCCTTACAATATGTGATGTATTCCATGTTACTAAACATTCATACAAAAATTTATTCAAATCAGAACTTTCATACAGAAGTTCTGTACAAAAGACTGATTGCACTAATTTTAGTACAAAATGGCTGCTGGTGGCCATCTTGAATTTTGGACCACACCCAAAAACATCTCTCATCCCACGGTGATAACAAAGGTACCCAAGAAGTTTCGTAAAGATTGGTTCAAAAATATGGCCTCTAGTCTGAGCTGTATAGAAGTTGTGTACAAAAAACTGATTAGACCTAATTTCGGTACAAAATGGCCACTGGCAGCCATCTTGAATTTTAGACCGCACCCAGAAACACTCGTTCTCGTCCCAAGGTGATAACAAAGGTACCCAAGACATTTCGTGAAGATCAGTTCATAAATACAGACTCTAGTCTGAGCCGTATTGACATGTGTACTTACTGTGTGTAAGTCGCACTGAAAAAAATCAAAGTTCATCTAATTTGCATAATTTCTGCACGAGAAAAAAACCCGTATTATATGTGATGTATCCCATGGTACTAAACATTCACACAAAAAATTATTCAAATCAGCACTTTCATATGGAAGTTCTATGCAAAAATCTGATTGCACCTAATTTTGTACAAAATGGCTGCCATCGGCCATCTTGAATTTCGGACCGGACCCCAAAACACTCGTTCTCGTCCCACGGTGATACCAAAGGTACCCAAGAAGTTTCGTAAAGATCGGTTCAAAAATACGGCCTCTAGCCCGAGCCGTATTGGCATTTGCACTTACAGTGCTGAAAGTAACACCAAAAAACATCAAAATTAGTCTAATTTGCACAATTTACGCATGAGAAAAAAAACCCGTATTATATGTGATGTATCCCATGGTACTAAACATTCATATAAAAAATTATTCAAATCAGAGCTTTCATATGGAAGTTCTGTACAAAAACAGATTTCTGCATCGTCAGTACAAAATGGTGGCTGGCAGCCATCTTGAATTTCGGACCGCACCCAAAAACACTCGTTCTCGTCCCACGGACATAACAAAGGTACCCAGGAAGTTTCGTAAAGATCGGTTCATAAATACGGCCTCTAGCCCGAGCCGTATCCAATTCTTGATGTACGGACAGACGGACGACGGGCCATGACAAAAGTTCAAATTTGGCTTCGCCAAAGTTGAGCTAAAAATGAAATCATTCCGTTGAAGCGTTTCCAAAAAAAGTGTGGAAAACTGATATTTTGGTGCTTTTCCATATTTCCAAGGGCCACAACTCACACAAGAATAATGCAATCAGCATGAAACTCAAGCTTGATCTGTAAGTCATCGTTCTATAGTAGTTCACCAAAAATGAAATCATTCCATTGAAGCATTTCCAAAAAAATTCTTGAAAACTGATATTTTGGTGCTTTTCCATATTTCCAAGGGCCGTAACTCACACAAGAATAATGAAATCAGCAGGAAACTCAAACTTCATCTGTAAGTCATCGTTCTATAGTAGTTTACCAAAAATGAAATCATTCCGTTGAAGCGTTTCCAAAAAAAAACTCCGGAAAACTAAAGTGTGACTGACGGACTGACAGACAGACAGACTGACAGGTGGACAGACTGACAGATTGATGGATGGACAGACTGCAAACCTATGGTCCCCTCTGGCGATGCCGGTAGGGAACTGCAAATTATAAGTTACAGCCCTGAACACATCCAACCACTGTGTTTTCCTCTCATCCACTTAATGCAACCTTGGATCCACCATATTCATCATTACTTTGTGTCTGGCATCATTTTAACTGAGATTTATAAGCACAGAAGTCAGAGAGATGTTACTGACAGAAGGGCCAAACAAAGAATGAGGCTTTGCGCCAATTTCGGTACTTCCTTTTTTTTTTTCTTTTTTTTTATTAGGGTTTAACGACACATTAACAGCCAGGGTCATATCATGTCGGTGACAGTTTTACGGGTGGAGGAAGCCGGAGTACCCGGAGAGAACCACCGAGCAACGACGAGCAGCTGTCAGCTCTCCAACATCGTAACTCTGAACTCTGCACTGCGGCACAGGCAGGGTTAGATTGGTTGAAGACATGCGCACCATCGACGTGCAGTACGCCTTAGTACACAGCGTCATCGTGTCCCCATGTAGGCAATCGGGGTTAAGTGCCTTGCCCAAGGACACAACGCGGAGCATGAATCAGTCGCTGAGACGGTCACCCATCCAACTTCTAACCGCGCTCGACGTTGCTTAACTTCGGTGATCTGACGAGAACCGGTTACCGCGACACCACCGCGCCCCCTCGGTACTTCCTTGACACTGCACATGCGCAGTAGGCAAAAGTAAGGAGGACCATATAGGACATCAGGTTTTTTGATTTTGGATGCAAATTTTGGGGATTTGGGGGGCAAAATTTGTGTTTGGCCCTGAATATTTTAGAGTTAGTACCAGCTAAGTCTGGGCCATTGGTTACAGTATAAAAATACATCAGAGGTTGCATGCCATTGGTATGCAAGAGGCTGGGATACCTCCAGATGAGCTCGCTGCTGAGTTCGGAGTCACTGTGGCCACTATTTACTGTCTCATTGGAAGGTATAGAACCACTGGATCTACTGACGACCGACCGCGTTCAAGTCGACCAAGAGTTATGACCCCTACACAAGATCGACACATCAGGACGTCTCACTTGTGGGATCGCTTCCTTCCGGAGACGAGGGCAGCAGCAATTACTCCTGGTAGAACTAACAATAGAACCAGTGCACAAACTGTCTGCAACAGACTCGCTGAACACGGCTTTCGAAGTAGGCATCCATACCACAGACCAATACTTACCCAACGACATCGTACGTCGGTGTGTTCGCTGGGCTGAGCAGCATTGGAGCAGAGTTCTTTTTAGTAATGAATCACGATTTGTGTACGGCACGCTGATGATAGGGCAAGAGTGTATCACTGATGAGGAGAACGGTTTTCGGATATTTGCATGTGGGAATGCGACTGTTTTGGCAGGGGTAGTGTAATGGTTTGGGCAGGAATTTCCTTGCATCATCGAACGCAGTTGATCTTCATCGATGGTAATCTGAATGGACAGCGGAATAGGGACGAAATTCTTAACGCTGTTGTTGTCCCGATGTGCAACGCTAATGTCGGATTGCAGTTATTCCAGCAGGACAATGCCCGATGTCACGTGTCTGCAGTGACTTTCTTGAGGAACAGAGCATAAAACTTTTTCCCCAGCCCCCACTTTCACCAGATTTGTCACCAATCAAGCATCTTTGGGAGCAATTGGACCATCAGGTCCGACTTTGTGATCTTCAGACGTTAGGGGATTTACTTAATGTTCTAAGGCAGGAGTGGAACGCAATACCACAGGGTGACATCCAGAGACTTATCAGGTCAAGCGCTGTCGATATCTTGCCATCCAAGAGGCAAACGGTGGACATACACACTACTGACTGCATGTGTGAACATTTCATTTCACCCCATGTCTGAATTGCGAAGTCCTGGGGTTACGCTGGCAAATTATGCAAATTCATACAGCTAGACTCAAAATATTAATTTGCAATAATTTGTTTGGGATTAAAGTCGATAATACTAAATAAATTGCTCCTAAATGTTTATTATACTTTCTTTTTTGACACAGTATATATAGAAATCTAACTGCAGAAAAAAATTCTTCTAAAAAGTATATTTATAAAATTTATAAACAACATTACTTTTACATGTCTGAATCATTGGAAGCATTCAAGTTGGAACAACATGGCTTTTACAGCACACATTCTTTTCATAATGTTACGCAAATGCACTCTAACTTTAGACTATCTGGGGATCTGGAAAGTTCGAGGTAGTCATATAGTGCAGTTTTCAGTGAAGCAGTGAAATCTCAAACTAAACGGCTAGTTAATCAGGTTCTTGACACTACAACTGAGAATTATCAGATAAATCTATCATCACCGTCATGTTTATGTACAAAATGTCAAGAGTCTCACTCTTGTTTCTAAGGCTATATCTAGACTCATCTTCGACTCATTGAGATATGACCTTAGAAGCAGAAGCTTGACTCTGATATAACATTTTGTACATAAACATAACAATGATAATTATGTGTTCTGTACACATTGTACAGAATCTTTTATCATGACAAGAGTTGTTTTTGAGGATGAATAGCCACGAGTCACGCTTGCACTGACAAATAGCGATACCTTTCCAAAACTGAGTCAAGTCGTGATAAAAGATTGTATACAAGCACAATGAGCACAGAACAGTTTTATTTACAATTTGGTCAACAAAACCAATACCATGACTTCTCGAAAATAGTCATTGACAAACAGAAAAGGCCAAACTAAACTGATCGCAACAAACAGACTCTGTTTTCAGTTCTAACAAACCAATGGCATGTGAGAAAATTCCTTCAACATGAATAAAATTGTACATAGTGATAAAATATTATCAAATTAGGGCAAAGTATGCTTTTTCTATCAGGCAAGGAGATTTCAAACCATATTCAATTCAATTCAGAAGGCCACCCAAGGGTTAGGGAGATGGTTTGCAAAAACAACAAGGGAATTATGTTTTGCAGTGAGCAAGGATTGCTTTAATTACATGCCATCACTTCATTCATAATTTTTAGAAGCATACAGACCACAATAAGATTGACATTACATTTCAAAATTCTCTGTCACTTTCAATTTTTGCTATTCACTTTCACCTTTTTTTGTTTTGGTGGATTGTTTATGTACTGATCGTCCAGTTCTCTGCAATGTGAAATGTATGATGAGGCAAAACTAGATGAATTGTTCATTACAGCATTACAGTAGACCCTGTCTTTAGAGACTGCCCTTTGGGCCACACAAAAGTGGTGTCTCAAGACAGGTGGTCTCTCATAACAGGTTTCAGGTTTTCTCAAGTCAGTGAATAACTAACCACAAAATTCAGAAATGGAGAAGAATGGATTTTTGTAATTACTTTGTAGTTGTTCTTTTTTATGAAGTTTTTGTAACAAATTGAAATGGACTGTTATAAACATAAATTAGTGTTGAAAATCTTCATTGACGATTTTCAATCCTATTTGTCACATTTCAGGTATGTATGAAATTGTTTATTCAGCAATAATCCTAATCTTTTCACAGGGGTCTTATAACATCTCAATCTTTAATGAGTTTTGTAACTGAATAGCAAGTGAAACCCAATTAAGAGCTTTTAATACTTTTAATTATGTTAGTATAACCACAATGGAGTTTCCAATTCCAGAACAGGTAAAAATTTTTTGTCATGGTTTCAGTCTTCAAAGGGGCAGTCTCTCAAGACAGGTCCATTATGGCATAAAAATACAAGTTGGTACCAGGTCACAGTGGTCTCTCAAGACAGGTGGTCTCCCATAGCAGGTCCATTATAGAGTAAAACCAATTGGTGCCTGGCAGATGTGGTCTCTCAAGACAGGTGGTCTCTCAAGACAGTGGTCTCTCAAGACAAGTTTTACTGTATAAGGTTTTGAAGGGAATGACTTGTGATGACCAGCACCACTGAATAGTCTGTCAGGCATGCATGGGTTCCTTTCTTGTGATGTGATTTGACTTTTATTGTTACTGCAAAAATGGTACAAGATCTTTTACCACCAAACTGTTATCACTACTGATACTGCAGATTGCGATTGCACTTTTTGGTTAATGGTAAATAATATATATATTTATTATATACCTATCAATGATATACCATGTTTTTTCCCACCGAATCTTGGTCACCGGATCACACTGAGTGGTTTTTCTAATTCCGTATCAGATAGTTGGTCTAAGAATGAGGACGGCACTGGTGTATGTCAATCGAGTCCGCCCAGGTTACCAACCGTTTCTAGGTACATTTTGTTTGTGTAAATAAACACTATCGAATAACATGAATTTCTAATATTGTTCTCAACCAATTTTATATGTACTAACCCCTATTAATTACAATAAAATTCATTTTTTTCTTACTTTAATGCTATTTTAATGCGGGAATCTGACTCTGATGTAAAATGAAATGCTGAATGCTGTCAACTTTGAAACGCTATTTTGGGAAGTCGCCATAATTTTACAAGTGTTGTTTGTTTGAAAATAAATATAGTTCGAACTACAACTGCATGTTATCAACCCTTATATTGATTTCTTGTGTGAAAGGTGAATCATTATGACAGTAAGTGATCTGGTTTGTCGCATTCTTTCTCACTGAAGAGGTCAGCTCGCCGGATCACACATCTGACCTCGTCAACTCTATGGAATACGACAAACGATAATACACACACACACCTGTACAAGTGGCTCTGCCAAAAGTGAAAATTCATAACTTCACATGCTCACAAGCGAGATAATTAATGATATCCTTGCAAAATATTACATTGTCGTTTTAGGATGCACACCCCGGAAATCATTTCTATATTTGTAAGAGTCACATGCTGCATTTATTAAGCTGCCGCTGCAAAACACTGTTCCCTTGTAATTTTTGCACATTGCACAATGCAGGGGGAAAAATTGTTTGAAACATTTAGAGTAAAAAAACTACAGAACATTTTTGCTATAAAGTTCAACAGCTTTTTCAAATTATCATGGATGATAGTTAGGATAACTTCTCTGCCTATCTGGAAGGCACTCTCCCACGATCGTGTAACTGCTTCTTTATATCTCCTGTGCAGGATATGTCAACTACACGGCCACAAGATGTAGGCTTGACTACCATAAGACAATACATACAAAAAATTATACCTGTCTCTCCAGCCATTCTAAATCTGTATCATTTTTTTGATCTGAAGTGACTCTGTTTATCATTGGTTGGTGTGGAAAACGACTTTCATTGATTGATTGGTCTGATCGACTAGATCTGTTTCCATATTTATCTCCCTGCAGAACCTGTTGTGTGTTCACATTAGTTCCTATTCAGAAAAAAAGTACCTAAAATGTTTAGCTGTTCAACATGTAAATTAACATAATTTACCCAATATTATATAGAGATCTACAATTTTAAAGTATACAGCAAAATTATTTCACATTGTTAGGAAAAACAAATTTTATTTGTGGTGAAGCCACATATGAAAAATAACCTCTCTTTTCATCCTCATGAGTAAAATTATTTAGATATCCTCCCAACTAGTTTAGATTTTCTTTTTATTAGTTTTGGATTTGACATTTGCTTATTTTGAGAGCATTTAGGGAAAAAAACAGTAAACGAGGCTTGGAATGCAATTGCAAAAAACATCTAGCTAAGGCCCCACAAAGTAGATCTTCTGTTTCTCAGGCCATTTTTTGTAAAATTGCATGTGGGTGAGCAGTTTTTTATTTTATTTTTTAGTTTTGTAATTATTTCTTTGCCATAAAAAGTTCATGTTCTTGTTTTTTTTTGTTTTATGTTTTAGGCCTCATAATCTACAGAATAGCATGGGTGTTGGCATATTTCATCCCTTGAGTGCAAGAAGGCTTTGCAATGCTAAAGCTAAAGCAATGCAAATCCTTGTAGCACTCAAGGGACAAATTTAGCAATTTTATTAACTTGGGTAAAATATCAGACATAAACCATTGAATTTTTTTTTTTTAAGTTTGCATTGTTTATAAAAAGAGAGTATGCAACAGCCAAAAGGACCATGTGGGAGGGCCAGAGAAAGATTTTAAACCTTTTTAGACCTAATCATCCAGAGAGTTTCCTTCAGCATCAGTGTGTTCTGTACTGGCCTTGTATATCCTTGGTTAACTAGCATTCCCCTATTAGGGTCTGTTGGTGGCAGAGTGATGTGCATGTTCAGTATAGTTTTGCTAGGTAGTTTGTGCTAAAGGAAACACTCTTGGCATGGGTTCGAACCCCTGCCATGCCATTGTAAATAAAACCCAGCATCCTTTCTTCATTCTAGGGCACATGGAAATTTGAAAAAGAGACGTTCTTGCTTATTTCCTTGCAGTGCAGTATGTAGAATTAAGTGATGCAATTACTTGATGAATAATTGAAAATTGAGTATTCCATGTGTTCTGCACTGGCTTCATATATCCTTGGTTAACTAGCATTCCCTTTTTAGGGTCTATCGGAGGCTGAGTGGTGTGTGTGGTTCAGTATAGTTTTGCTACGTGGTTGGTGCCGAAGGAAACTCTGGATGATTAGGCCTAAAAAAGTTTAAAATCTTTCTCTGGCCCTCCTACATGGTCCTTTTGGCTGCTGCATGCTCTCTTTTTATAAACAATGCAAACTTAAAAAAATAATGAAAGTGTCAATGACACTGTAGCTTAACTTGATTGTGTGTTGTATTTGATGAAAAGGATAATGTTCAATGTTTATGAAAGGATTATGAAATACAAGAATTGTGATAATTGGGAATATGTTAATTTCTGTTCCCTGTATGCTATGTTTTCAATAAAAATAATGTGAGGTGTAGACTGTACTAAAGAAGTGAAGGGTGAGTTAATGTGGCTCTCACAGTTAATGTATGTCAACCAAAGTTACCAAGTTACTATGAAATTATTACAAAACGAGTCATCCTATCAAGCTACAATGGAATCCCTTCATAAATATGGCCTGTAGACTGTGCTAAAGGTTTTTGGGCTTCGGGCCTGTGTAGCCACCATGGTTGACCCATCCCTACCAAAAGGGGACATCCTCATCTAGACATTATACTGGGTCATCCTACAAAGTTACAATGAAATCTCTTCATAAATACAACCTGTAGACTGCGCTAAAGGTTTTCAGGATTTGGGCTCGGTCAGCTGTCATGGCTGAATGATCGTGACCAAAAGAGGACATTCTCATTTCGACATTATCTGGAGTCATCCTGCCAAGTTACAAAGAAATCCCTTCATAAATACTACCTGTAGACTGCGCTAAAGGTTTTAGGGCCCCTGCAGCCATCATAGTTGACCGATCACAACCAAAAGGGGACATTCACATCTAGACATTATATGGAGTCATCCTACCAAGTAACAATGAAATCACTCTGTATTAAATATTTATTTATTGGGGTTTAAGGTCATATATTTCTCCACTGTGGCTAATCATGACCATGACAGTTTTACGGGTGGAGGAAGCCGGAGTACCCGGAGAGAACCACCAAGCAATGGCGAGCAACTGTCAGCTCCCCAAAATACTAACTCCATACCAGCAGCGTTAGCATTGGTTGAAGACAAGTGCACCATCGACGTGCAGTACGCCTTAGTCCATGACGTCACCGTGCCCCCAGATGGGCAATGGGGGTGAAGTGTCTTGTCCAAGGACACAACGCGGTTGCCGCAAGTGGAATTCGAACCGAGGACCTCTCGGCTTGCAGCTTGCACCTCTACGTACTGAGCCACCGTGCCTCCACTCTGTATTAAATATGATCTGTAGACTGTGCTAAAAGTTTTTGGGTTTCGGGCTTGGGCAGCCATCATGCTTCACAGATCATGACCAAAAGGGGATGTTCTCATCTAGATATTATACAGAGTTATCTTACTAAGTTACCATGAAATCCCTTCATAAATACGACCTGTAGACTGTGCTAAAGGTTTTCGGATTTTGGGCCGACCGATCATGACCAAAAGGAGACGTTCTCATCTAGACAAGGCCTCAAACCTGCATATAAAATTTCATGATGATCGGACAAGAACTACGGGGTGTAGCCTGTGCTAAAGGAAAATTATAAATTTAAAGTAATTTGCATATTTTTTATACTTACCAATGGCCCAGACTTAGCTGGTGCAACCTCAATAATATTAAGGGCCAAACACAAATTCTGAACCCCCCCCCCCCCCCCCCAATCCCAAAATTTGCATACAACGACAAAAATTATAAATTTAAAGTAATTTTTATATTTTTTATATTTACCAATGGCCCAGACTTAGCTGGTGCAAACTCAAAGTTATCAAGGGCCAAACACAAATTTTGACCCCTGTCCCAATCCCCAAAATTTGCTTGCAAAACCAAAAATTGAAAGTCCTATCTGGTCCTCCATACTTTTACTCTCTGCGCATGCGCAGTCACCAGGAAGTGACCGAAATTAGCGCCAACATCATTCTTTGTAGAAAAGAATGCTACATAATAACTCAGCGGGGAGGTATGAGTACCCACTCATGGGAGGGCCATACCCGTCTGGGCCATTGGTAAGTATAAAAAATATACAAATTACTTTAAATTTATATTTTGATACTATAACCCAATGGCCCAGACTTAGCTGAATCGTAAAAAGGTGGAGGGCCTAGGACTTCAGAATTAGTAGACCAACATAGTTCCAAGCCTGTAATCCAAGGTGAAAGGAAATTAAATTTAAAAGGAATTACATGTATGTCTCTCTGTACAGTAATAGAGAAGACATATCATAAATAAGGAGCCAAATTCAAGTAATTCTATATTCTTAGCATGAAGACTATGCTAATTGGATGTAACGAGTTCCCAATTTTTAAGGCTAGTCCGGACTGAGCCCCAAAAATTAGGATTGCGTATTTGTGAGAAAGAGAGGTTATCCCCCACAAACATATGGCATATACAACAAGAAGGACGCCAACGCCCTATAGCTCACCAACATTCCTCTTTGATAGTAACTTTGGCAAACACAAGAACTGTATCAAACAGGCTCATAACATGCGACAAAGCTTACCTAAACACAACCTCTTAAAAGTAAAACACAGAAACTGACATAAACACTAAGTTAGGCATGAAATACTGAGCTAAACAGAAAACTAAACGCAACTAAAAATGTCAAGAAAAATGTTTAAAATGCAGGGTATGAGGGGTTAATCATGGAACAATGATACTGAGGAACATGTATGATGAATATAAGTGCCATTGGAAGAGAAGGAGCACAGCAGTTAACCTAAACACTTAAGTTAAACATGAAATTCCGAGCTAAACAGAAAACTAAACGCAACTAAAAATGTCAAGAAAAATGTTTAAATGCAGGGTATGAGGAGTTAATCATGGAACAATGATACTGAGGAACATGTATGAGGAATATAAGTGCCATGGGAAGAAAAGGAGCACAGCAGCTGACCTAAACACTTAGTTAAACATGAAATTTTGAGCTAAACAGAAAACTAAACGCAACTAAAAATGTCAAGAAAAATGTTTAAAATGCAGGGTATGAAGGGTTAATCATGGAACAATGATACTGAGGAACATGTATGAGGAATATAAGTGCCATGGGAAGAGAAGGAGCACAGCAGCTGACCTTAACATCAAGTTAAACATGAAATTCCGAGCTAAACAGAAAACTAAACGCAACTAAAAATGTCAAGAAAAATGTTTAAAATGCAGGCTATGAAGGGTTAATCATGGAACAATGATACTGAGGAACATGTATGATGAATATAAGTGCCATGGGAAGAGAAGGAGCACAGCAGCTGACCTAAACACTAAGTTAAACATGAAATTCCGAGCTAAACAGAAAACTAAACGCAACTAAAAATGTCAAGAAAAATGTTTAAAATGCAGGGTATGAGGAGTTAATCATGGAACAGTGATACTGAGGAACATGTATGATGAAAATAATTGCCATGGGAAGAGAAGGAGCACAGCAGCTGACCTAAACACAAAGTTAAACATGAAATTCCGAGCTAAACAGAAAACTAAACGCAACTAAAAATGTCAAGAAAAATGTTTAAAATGCAGGGTATGAGGGGTTAATCATGGAACAATGATACTGAGGAACATGTATGATGAATATAAGTGCCATGGGAAGAGAAGGAGCACAGCAGCTGACCTAAACACTAAGTTAAACATGAAATTCCGAGCTAAACAGAAAACTAAACGCAACTAAAAATGTCAAGAAAAATGATTAAAATGCAGTGTATAAGGGGTTAATCATGGAACAATGATACTGAGGAACATGTATGATGAATATAAGTGCCATTGGAAGAGAAGGAGCACAGCAGGTGACCTAAACACTTAGTTAAACATGAAATTCCAAGCTAAACAGAAAACTAAACGCAACTAAAAATGTCAAGAAAAATGTTTAAAATGTAGGGTATGAAGGGTTAAATCATGGTAAAATGATAATAATCATCATATAGCAGCATTATAAAAGCCATGATATGGAAATAGGGCGAATAAGTGACCTAAACAGAAACTTTAACATTATTGGACACGTACGCTGACGCCGACGCTGACGCCGACGCCGACCGATCGATCGAGCCATTCCATAAGCTCACACAACTAAAGTTGGTGAGCTAATAAAACATAAGCTGTATCCAGGATAATCTACAGACAAAACAGCTTCACTCATAGTTACACACTTATCAAGCTGGAGGAGAGGTAAAAAAAATCCCCCCCCCTCCCCTTTTTGAAGGAATCTTCTTCAAAAACAAAGGGGGGAGCGCTCTGGAATCAGTAAAAGCGGAACCAAATAACAATATATATTCGTCGAAACAGTCACCCAGATATTAATTATTATTAATAAATTGGTGCTTAATGCCACTTCAGAAGCTAAGGCTATCGCGGCAATCCTGGTAATTGTTATTGCCTGCTTGTAACGTATACCGGAGTCGGCATAGAAAGGTAGAAAACCGGTGATATAATATATAACATACACATGTCCAATAGAATCACAATGGACGATCTCTGGATAGTAAACACACTTCCGAGGTAACCCACAGGCGACCCCATTCAGGTGTACAATAAATTCCAATAAATAAATACATAACTCTCCCAGACGTGTTCTATCCGATATCTATGCTCCCAGAAACGTGCGAATATACGAGAGTGTAAAGACAAGTTGTATTCGATTGGGTATCAAAATTAATAGAAACCTGGATTTAGAAATGGAATGAGCTATGATTAACAGACTCGTCATGGACCGCCCCCGAAATAATTCATTGTTTCTAAGGTCCATAACATACAATAATGTGTCTGCCTAATAATTCATTTATTATGCACGTGAGCATTGAAATTCCGCATGCAACTGCCTAGACACAGCCTTACAGGAACCCAAAGGCTAGCAATTTATTGATGAATCATATGCTCGTGTGACATATAGACGAACAACCACATGAAACAAACCAACTAAAAAGTGGATGTGCCCATGAGGTCGCCATAGAACACGACCCAGCTGCCAATCAAGAAGTCATGAAATGTTTGTATATACTTAAATGCATACGAGGCTTATGGGAAGAAAACTACGTCTTGCACGGTAATCGCCTCTTAATACATTGACGGTAGGGAGGGGAGGGGAGGGGGGTATTCAAAATCATATCGAACCCCCCTCACCCGCTTTACTTGAATCGTTCTTGTGTTAGTCATCAAATAGTATAGGAACTGCAAGGCTCCCTCACTTCTGACCGACTCCATAATGCCACTAAGGGCGGAGAAGGACGTGATGAACAAATACACCATATTTACATAATAACTCACACCAAACCATACCAGTTTGAAGAGAATAACATCCTCTAACAAACGGTATCATGTCCGATAGGACAACTAACTCAGCCTAGATGAAGCAGCTAAAGGTCTTCCTGTACGTGAAGACCATTAAAAGCTGAAAACTGAGGCCCTAGAAGCTCACTAGGGAGACTTACAATGCTAGCCATAGCTTATAAGTCTTCATCTATGTGAAGACAGATATATCGGTGTAAGTTGCGACTTTCAAGGCTCACTTAATGGAGACTTACAGTTATCATCGCGCAAGGTAGGGAATGAAGAGCCGCTATATAAACAGCCCTGAATTCCCAAAGAGACTGCAGTCCCAAGAGATAATAAATTCAGTTATGCCACTGCATAATACTGAGAATGAAAGTGTCAATGACACTGTAGCTCAACTTATTTAAGACATGTACATGTATAGTATGTGACACAGCAATGACAAACATCTAGGTAATGACCTGATAACAAAGGTACATGTAAAGTATTGTAACGGTCTGTACTTAAATGTTGACCGTAGCCTGTAACAAATGTGTGGGTAAAGTATTGTAAAGGTGGGCAACAGTTAGATGCTAAACTAGAAAAGAAATCTTTGAGTCCCAGAGTGGGTCTGACTGAACCCCAAAATATTTGTTCTCATAGCACAGTGATAACAAAGGCACCCCAAAACACTCGTTCCTGTCACAAGGTGAAAACAAAGGTACCCCAAGAAGTTTCGTGAAGATCAGTTCATAAATACAGACTCTAGCCCGAGCCGTATTGACATGTGCACTTACTGTGTATAAGTAGCACTGAACAAATCAAGTTCATCTAATTTGCATAATTTCTGCACGAGAAAAAAACCTGTATTATAAGTGATGTATTCCATGTTACTAAACATTCCTACAAAAATTTATTCAAATCAGAACTTTCATACAGAATTCTGTACAAAAAACTGATTGCACTAATTTTGGTACAAAAAGGTTGCTGGCGGCCATCTTGAATTTTGGACCGCACCCAAAAACACTCATTCTCGTCCCACGGTGATAACAAAGGTACCCAAGAAGTTTCGTAAAGATCGGTTCATAAATACGGCCTCTAGCCTGAGCCGTATAGAAGTTGTGAACAAAAAACTGACTGGACCTAATTTCGGGTACAAAATGGCCACTGGCAGCCATCTTGAATTTTGGACCGCACCCACAAACACTCGTTCTCATCCCAAGGTGATAACAAAGGTACCCAAGAAGTTTTGTGAAGATCGGTTCATAAATACAGACTCTAGCCCGAGCCGTATTGACATGTGCACTTACTGTGTATAAGTAGCACTGAATAAATCAAAATTCATCTAATTTGCATAATGTTTGCACGAGAAAAAAAACTGTATTATATGTGATGTATTCCATGCTACTAAACATTCATACAGAAATTTAATCAAATCAGAACTTTCATACAAAAGTTCTGTACAAAAAAACTGATTGCGCCAATTTTGGTACAAAATGGCCACCGGCAGCCATCTTGAATTTCAGACTGCACCCAAAAACACTCATTCTCGTCCCAAGGTGATAACAAAGTTGCCCAAGAAGTTTCGTAAAGATCGGTTCATAAATATGGCCTCTAGCCCGAGCCGTATTGGCATTTGCAGTTACAGTGCTGAAAGTAACATTAAATAGATCAAAGTTAGTCTAATTTGCATAATTTATGCACGAGAAAAAAACCTGTATTATATGTGATGTATCCCATGGTACTAACCATTCACACAGAAAATTATTCAAATTAGCGCTTTCATATGGAAGTTCTGCGCAAAAATCTGATTGCACCTAATTTTGGTACAAAATGGCTGCCAGCGGCCGTCTTAAATTTCGGACCTGACCCCCAAAACACTCGTTCTCGTCTCTCGGTGATACCAAAGGTACCCAAGAAGTTTTGTAAAGATCGGTTCATAAATATGGCCTCTAGTCCAAGCCGTGTGTATGGCACGACGGACGGACGGATGACGGGCCATGGCAATACCTCAAATTTGGCTTTGCCAAAGTTGAGCTAAAAATCTCACTCAAAATTTTAGCTTGGCTACTATGGTGTAACAATAAGACTCAAGTCTATGACATCTAGGAAAACAAACCGAAAAGCACAGTATCTTTTTTGGTTGTAATCCCAAAAGACAGCGGACAGAGCCTATCCGAAGAGACCACTGTAACCGTACACATGGCTACTATGGCGTTCACAATGACCTAATTGTCATGACGCCAAGACATATCTCAGCCTACCTATGCACTATCCATCCGGATTCAGGACGAGAAACAGGTGATAATAAATAAACAGCTGCGCCATGAGCGCATGATACGCCCGTTATTAATTACAAGAGGGAAGCACCCAACATGTGAAAAATTACCTATATTTTGACAAATAAAGTCCCATAACTCTGGAATGACAAATCGCACAGTGACACAAATCGAAAGGGAGCTTCCTTCCATCAACATATACTTTCCACCAAAAAATCACAAAAATTGCTTTTTCGAGTTATTGTACGATGTGAGGATGGATGGACAGACGGATGGACAGTGGTATACCATAATACGACCATTTTTTCAAAGTGGGAGTATAAAAATGATATAATGGCCTGTAGCACTAAGTTTGGACAGCTGAGCATGTTGTTGCCTTGAATATTTCAGTATTTCAGGACAAAAATGAAAATTAGAGGGACAAATGGAGGACATGATATATATAGTCTATCACTTACATCTTTACAACATGCATTATATTGAGAACAATGTGCTGTGGTATCAATAGCCTGTATGTAGTATCTCTGAACTCATTACAGACTTATGGCACAGAGCATCAAAATTTGGGTCCATACTCAGTACCTAAAAACACTGGTGGAGTGTATCTTCCACCAAGATAATAATCCATATACTGTGATAAAGTATAAATGGTGGTAATAGTTGGTGGAGTATGTACGAAACATTCATAAAATCATGAGAAAGAAGGTTAAATTGCACTTCTCATAATAGAAACAAATAAGGCCTAAAAAAGTTTAAAATCTGTCTCTCAGGCCCTACCACATGATCCTTTTGGCTGCCGCATGCTCTCTTTTTATAACCAATGCAAATTTAAAAAACTAAAAATTAAATGGTTTATGTCTGATATTTTACCCATGTTAATAAAATTGATAAACTTGTCCCTTGAGTACAAAAAGGCTTTCCAATGCTTTAGCATTGCAAAGCCTTCTAGCACTCAAGGGGTAAAATACACCGCCAACTATGCTATTCTGTAGATTATGAGGCCTAAAGCGCAAAACAAACCAAGAACATGAACTTTTGATAGCAAAGAAATAATTACAATAATAAAGTCCCGTAACTCTGGAATGACTAATCGAACGGCGACACTAAGAAAGAGAGCTTCCTTCAACATACACCACCTATCAAAAAATCACGAAAATCTCTCAAAGCGTTCTCGAGTTTTCGTACGACGTGTAAAAAATCAACGCTCTTCTAAGTAATAAAATCCCTTAACTCTGGATCGAATGGTGAAACTAACTGAAAGGGAGCTTCCTTCCATCAACATACACCACCTACCAAAAAATCACAAAAATCTCTCAAAGCGTTCTCGAGTTATCGTACGACATGTAAAAAATCAAAGGCCTAAAGCGCAAAACAAACATGAACTTTTGACAGCAAAGAAATAATTACAATAATAAAGTCCCATAACTCTGGAATGACTGATCAAATGGTGACACTAACCGAAAGGGAGCTTCCTTCCATCAACATACACCACCTACCAAAAAATCGCGAAAATCTCTTGGACCGTTCTCAAGTTATCGTATGAAGTGTAAAAAATCAACGATTTTCTAAGTAATAAAGTCCCATAACTCTGGAATGACTAATTGAATGGCGACACCAACCGAAAGGGGGCTTCCTTCCATCAACATAAACCACCTACCCAAAAAATCGTGAAAATCTCTTGAAGCGTTCTCGAGTTATCGTACGACTTGTAAAAAATCAACAATTTTCTAAGTAATAAACTCCCATAACTCTGGAATGACTAATCAAATGGTGACACTAAACGAAAGGGAGCTTCCCTCCATCGATATACACCACCTACCCAAAAATCACGAAAATCTCTCAAAGCGTTCTCGAGTTATCGTACGACGTGTAAAAAATCAACAATTTTCTAAGTAAAAAAGTCCCATAACTCTGGAATGAATAATCGAACGGCAACTCTAAACAAAAGGGAGCTTCCCTCCATCGATATACACCACCTACCCAAAAATCACAAAAATCTCTCAAAGCGTTCTTGAGTTATCGTACGACGTCTGACCGAACGGACGGAAAGC
Source organism: Pictodentalium vernedei (assembly GCA_031216915.1). NCBI lineage: Eukaryota > Metazoa > Mollusca > Scaphopoda > Dentaliida > Dentaliidae > Pictodentalium > Pictodentalium vernedei. The sequence continues at coordinate 186,679,595 of CM062291.1, forward strand.
GGTATACCATAAAACGACCCGTTTTTTCAAAACAGGCGTATAAAAACTGGAGAATAATTTCAATAACGTCTAATGCTTTTCTTCAATAGGAAAGCTTATACCTCCAGAAGGAAAGTCTCTCTTGGAAGATTTGTCTAACAAGTATTCTTGTAAGTGGAGCTTGCTCAGGCTGATAGCCGCAGGCCTGCCGAGACAACATTCTCATCCACTAATCTTCCACAATTTATCCACTTTTGTGAGGTTTGTAACCCACCGCCAAGTGGCAAGCAACCAAAATCTATTCTCGACGACCTCAACTGATCCCTTCAATAAGAGAGCCTTTACCTCCACTAGGAGCGACTTTCTTTGAAAGGATTCTGTGATTAACGTCCAGTTTCTCGTGAAGTTGATAATCCTCCGTAAACTGGCAAGCAATAGAGGTCATGTCCATCACCTGTATGACTTACGATGCTTATGGGAGGAGAAACTACGTCCTCCCCACGAAGAAGCTCGTCTCATCATCCTCAATTGTTCTCTTCAATAAGAGAGCCTTTACTTCCACTAGAAGCAACTCTCTTTGAAAGGAACTTCTGTGATTAACGCCCAGTTTCTCGTGAAGATGATAACCTTCCATTAATCGTCGGCCTAGGGGTGTCTGATCCATAGCCTGGATCAAATCTATAACCCTTTCCCGAGTCACTATAATGACGACTTCCAGAGTAAATATAAAAAGGTTATTGTACCCTCGCGAGACATTCTCATGATGCTTACTTAGAACCAGAACGGCCTCGCTTACCCCGGTCTACTGAAGTGTGTTGATGAGACAGCAACTTCAATAGCAGAGCACTGAAGCTTCTTGTAGCCTGCACATAGATCAACGCAAGCTTGTCGTCAAATAGTATATTTCTGGTAACCGGAGCGACTCAGAGAGAGCTTTTCACCTTGTCATCTATAAGTGATGACGATGCAAGGGCAGTATCACGTCTTACCAACTCCAAATTCACTGTCTGTGCGGAGTTGTACGTGGAATACATAACTGTCCTGGAAAGAACCCTTAGCGAGGAACCACGTCCTCATATTTTTTTCCATCGAGACGTTGTTCCATAGCTCTGGTAAGGTGGTCTGCGCCCAGATTTGCTCTTTTCAATGAAATAGCACATTCCATTATTTCCGAGCATATACTAAATGATGCAGGTAGGGACATATTTTCATCCCTGGCCTGCTCATCTAAACACAGACTTATTCAGATGGAACAATATTCTTAAGAGCTTAAGACTTTTTCATAGTCGTAAAGTGCCCTTCTGTGAGAGATGGAGACTCACACTCTGTATCCCTCTCACCATCCAAATGTTCCATCCGCAAATATGGTCAACTCCATCTGACTAAACAGATGACTGGACCAACGCAGCACCGACCGACAGCTCACCATCAGAGTCTGTTAAACAGTAGTACTAGTCTCAAACGACTAGCTATCAACACAAACTTGCGAAGTTAGTTAAGATGATATGATACTTTACTTTACGACATGAGCATTGTATACAAAATAAACATTTCTGAGTACAAAGTTTTAAAACAGAATTCTTTCTGCACATATCGTAGGGAGATGACACAGCCAGATTGGCTGTCTACCTGTCATTCCCCCCCAAAAACATATGTTCCTGCTTCAACACTGCGAATGGACACTGCAGCCCAGCATCTGAGAACACTCCAGGTGATGTCGCTCACCTATGGACTTGGTGGTTCATCACGGTGGATTTATTTGAAGATGAGATAACCAGGTATTATCCAATAGTCTAATAGTCAGATAATCTACTGATCAACTGACTGATCAACCAACTACTAAAACTGCCAACCAATCTTTCAATTATTTTATTTGTTGATTCATTTAGTTATCCATTTGGTTTTTAAGTTTTTATTCAATTATTTATTGTGTGTTTAAGTCACCTTCAGCATTTATTGCCATGTCCTGCGATTAATACGTATAAAGTCTTAGATCTGTGCATATATAACTATTATCCGAGCGCAAAAAAAACAAGAGGCCCCAAGGGGCCTGAGGGCGCTCACCTGACATGGTAGCCTAAATATCAACCCAGAGAATTGATTTCAACAAGTTGCATCTGCTTCTCCTAAGAAAAGCTTATACCAAATATCCAAAGATTCTGACCAGTGGATCTAAAAAAAAAGAAGATTTTTAAAGAATATTCCTCATATTGAACTAAGTTATAATTTGGGCTCCCACAGGAACTTGGCTTTAACAAACTTGAATCTCACCCCCCTAAGGATGCTGCACACCAAATATCAAAACATTCTGACTGCTGGATCTGAAGAAGAAGATTTTTAAAGAAAATTCCTCATTTTGAACTAAGTTACAATTCAAGCTCCCACAGTGAGTCCAAATATGGACCTAGGGACTTGGCTTGAACAAACTTGAATCTCACCCCTGTAAGCATGGTGCATACCCAATATCAAAAGATTCTGCCTGCTGGATCTTGATAAGAAGATTTTCAAAGAAATTTGCCTGAAATGCACTAAGTTCGAATTCGGGCTTCTATAGTGAGCCCAAATATGAATCTAGGGAGCCGATTTGAACAAACTTGAATCAGATCCACCCCACAATGTTGCATACCAAATATCAAAAGATTCTGCCTGCTGAATCTGGAGAAGAAGATTTTTAAGAAATTTGCCTGAAATGCACTAAGTTCGAATTCGAGCTTCTATAGTGAGCCCAAATATGAATCCAGGGGGGCCGATTTGAACAAACTTCAATCACATCCACCCCTCAATGTTGCATACCAAATATCAAAAGATTCTGTCTGCTGGATCTGGAGAAGAAGAATTTTTAAGAAATTTGCCTGAAATGCACTAAGTTCGAATTCGAGCTTCTATACTGAGCCCAAATATAAACCCAGGGAGCCGATTTGAACAAACTTCAATTAGATCTACCCCACAATGTTGCATACCAAATATCAAAAGATTCTGCCTGCTGGATCTGGAGAAGAAGATTTTTTAAGAAATTTGCCTGAAATGCACTAAGTTCAAATTCGGACTTCTATAGTGAGCCCAAATATGAATCCAGGGGGCCGATTTGACCAAACTTGAATCAGATCCACCCCAGAATGTTGCAAACCAAATATCAAAAGATTCTGCCTGCTGGATCTGGAGAAGAAGATTTTTTAAGAAATTTGCCTGAAATGCACTAAGTTCGAAATCAGGCTCCTATACTGAGCCCAAATATGAACCCAGGGGGCCGATTTGAACAAACTTGAATCAGATCCACCCTACAATGTTGCATACCAAATATCAAAAGATTCTGCCTGCTGGATCTGGAGAAGAAGATTTTTTTTAATCTTTTTCCCATTGCCTACAGTGTTAAAATGTGCTGACTCAGCACTTTATCAAAGTCCTGAAAAAAGTACCTTGTGATCAAACTGATAGGGATTTTTTTTAACCATTCTGTTCTACTGGATAAAAGTAAGCTTTATACATTATAAGAATTCTCTGTGCCATGTAGTTTTGGAGATATGGGAGTTTTAAGGTTTTTCCTATTTTTAGCTCCCGAGGTTCCCACGGGGCAATGAGAAAATTTTTTTTTTGTATCAATCAACTACTTATGACCCATTATCATCTCATATCAAATCTGGTTCAAATCGACCTGACGGTTCTGAAAATAGAAATTTTAGGCGTGGGCAAAATTTTTGCCCCTCCCATAACGAATGCAAATAATGCCCGACAAACTTCTCTTGAACAAACTTGAGTCTACACCTCAAAAGGAAGCTGCATACTAAATATCAAGGCTCTGCTATTGCTGGTTCTTGAGAGGAAGATTTTTTAAGAATTGGAGAAGAATCTGGAGAAGAAGATTTTTTAAGAAATTTGCCTGAAATGCACTAAGTTCGAATTCGGACTTCTATAGTGAGCCCAAATATGAATCCAGGGGGCCGATTTGAACAAACTTGAATCAAATCCACCCCACAATGTTGCAAACCAAATATCAAAAGATTCTGCCTGCTGGATCTGGAGAAGAAGATTTTTTAAGAAATTTCCCTGAAATGTACTAAGTTCGAATTCGAGCTTCTATACTGAGCCCAAATATAAACCCAGGGGGCCAATTTGAACAAACTTGAATCAGATCCACCCCACAATGTTGCATACCAAATATCAAAAGATTCTGCCTGCTCGATCTGGAGAAGAAGATTTTTTTAAAGAAATTTGCCTGAAATGCACTAAGTTCGAATTCGGGCTTCTATAGTAAGCCCATATATGAATCCAGGGAGCCGATTTGAACAAACTTCAATCAGATCCACCCCCACAATGTTGCATACCAAATATCAAAAGATTCTGCCTGCTGGATCTGGAGAAGAAGATTTTTTAAGAAATTTGCCTGAAATGCACTAAGTTCGAAATCAGGCTCCTATACTGAGCCCAAATATGAACCCAGGGGGCCGATTTGAACAAACTTGAATCAGATCCACCCTACAATGTTGCATACCAAATATCAAAAGATTCTGCCTGCTGGATCTGGAGAAGAAGATTTTTTAATCTTTCTCCCATTGCCTACAGTGTTAAAATGTGCTGACTCAGCACTTTTTCAAAGTCCTGAAAAAAGTACCTTGTGATCAAACCGATAGGGATTTTTTTTAACCATTCTGTTCTACTGGATAAAAGTAAGCTTTATACATTATAAGAATTCTCTGTGCCATGTAGTTTTGGAGATATGGGAGTTTTAAGGTTTTTCCTATTTTTAGCTCCCGAGGTTCCCACGGGGCAATGAGAAAAAATTTTTTGTATCAATCAACTACTTATGACCCATTATCATCTCATATCAAATCTGGTTCAAATCGACCTGACGGTTCTGAAAATAGAAATTTTAGGCGTGGCCAAAATTTTTGCCCCTCCCATAACGAAGGCAAATAATGCCCGACAAACTTCTCTTGAACAAACTTGAGTCTACACCTCAAAAGGAAGCTCCATACTAAATATCAAGTCTCTGCTATTGCTGGTTCTTGAGAGGAAGATTTTTTAAGAATTGGAGCATTTTTGCCCCATCCCTCTGCTCAAAACGAGCCGAAACCTAATTTGACAAAAAATCAAAATGCCCTTATATAACCCCTACTCACATGAAATTTTATTAATATGCGGCCAGTGGTTTGGGAGAAAAAGGCCCAAACACCACCTTCACGACGGATCACGCACGAAAAGTGATCAGAAAAGCTTACCCTGACTTTCAGTCAGGTGAGCTAATAACACCCGGGCAACACCAGCATAGACTCCTCACTCCTGTTGAACTAAATTGTCCGATACTCTTCTCGAGTTTGCCTCATTGATAAAGGTCATGATTAATGTGTAAATGTGCGAACTTATTCATAGATTTTCGTGGATTATGCTACTTCAACTTTGTTTAGACACAGCAGCCTGGACAATATGGGTTACTACATTGGGTACTGTCAGCATACGGAGACAAAAGTTTTATTGTGAGATTCTTTTTGAACTTGATTCTATTATTTAGATTTTGTAGATCCATGTCCAAATCTTTCCATATTTTAGGGAATGCAAATATAGGTAACTTATCTAGGGATTTTGTGCATGTTCTGTATACACGCATTTGTCCCACTTGCCTCATGTTCATACGAGATATATTTTCTAAAATACTAAAATAGTCATTAAATGACATTGGGAGGTTGCCATGTTTCCAATCAAATATGATAAGGCAAGCTTGTAATTTGAATAGGTCAGTAACTTTTAGAATCCTATCCTTTAGAAATAGTTGGTCAGTGTGCGAGTTATATTTTTTATTTATAATTTGTATGGAACGTTTCTGCAATTTCAGCAATTTATTAACTTCCCTTGAACTGCCCCATATATGAATACCATATACCAGATGGCAGTGGACTATAGAATAATATAACGTTTTCAAGGCCTGATGTGGTAGTATTTTTTTTACCTTGTTCAAGGCATAATTTGCACATCTTAACTTCGAACAAATTGGAGAAATGTGCGCTTGATATGTTAGGTCTTCCTCAATATTAAAACCTAAAAGTTTAAAAGATTTCTCTTCTTGATTTGACCCTTTTCGTACAATTTTTTGGTCTTTAATGAAGATATCTGGATACTTGCACCTTCTCTTACTAGGAGTGAGATCCAAAAGAATATATTTGGTTTTACGGGCATTTAGAACTAGATGATTTGCTGAGCACCATTCATATAAGTTTTTCATTTCATTATTAAATCGAGTGCCCAGATCAACATTAGGGTCGGAATCATAGACTGTTGTATCATCTGCAAATGATAACAGATTTAATGATGTTGAAGAACAAATATCATTAATATATAGGAGAAATAGGTTAGGTCAGAGTATAGAACCCTGAGGAACACCACACTTTATTTCCATTGAATCGGATTTTTGATCTCCATATTTAACATACTGAACCCTGTCCGACAGATAACTTTTGAACCAGTTGTTGCTGATGCCTCTAAAGCCATATTTGTCTAGTTTAGTGAGCAAGATGTCGTGATTGATTGTATCAAAAGCCTTAGAAAGATCCAGGAATATAGCCATTGTTTTATTATTACCTTCAGTATTATTTTCCCATCCTATATGTTTGAGGAGTTGCATTATTGGGTGTATAGTAGAGTGATATTTTCTAAATCCATATTGGTGTTGGTATAACATGCCAAATTTATCAAGATAACTTGTAATTCTATTCGACATGAGTTTTTCTAATACTTTCGAAAGACTGGTAAAACACTGATGGGCCTATAATTATTAAATTTCTGAACATCACCACTTTTGAAAATTGGAATAACTTTAGTAATTTTCATCCTATTTGGGACACTCCCATGGACGAATGAGTTGTTAATGATATGCGACAGTGGTATTGCCGTTATGTTAATTATTTTTTTAAGAAGGCTTGTCGTCATACCATCACAATCATCACTATTTTTGGAGTTCATTGAACTTGACATTTATTACCTCTTGTGGTGATATTGGAGTTATAAAAAAATTATGTGGAGAATTATTTTTCATGTAGTCAAGAAAATGTTTTTGAGGTTTCTTTATTTGTTCACTCGCGCGTTCTCCAATATGAGCGAAAAAGCTATTGAACTCTTGGGTTATTTCAGCAGGTTCCCTTTTTTCTTTACCATCTTCTTTTACAAAAGAGTAACTTAATCCAGACACTTGTTTTGTTTTGTGAATGGCTTCATTTAAGATTGTCCGTGTTTTCCGCAGATTGGTTTTATTTTCTAATAAGATATTTTTATAATACATAGCTTTAGTTTGTCTTTTTATTTTATTGAATATTCTACAATAATTTTTGTAATTTGCAATATTCTGTTCTGCAGGACATTTTAGTTTTTTGTTGTAAAATTTGGATGATGCGTGATGAGATTGATAGCCTTTTGGTCATCCATGAGTTTAGCTTGACTAACCCTTTTTTTAATGGGATGCGTTTTATCGGAAAAGCATTTTCAAAGGCTGTGGAAATAATAGCTGAAAAGTGTCACAGGCCAAATTTGGACAGTCTGTCTCCAAGATGTTTGAAAAGTCTGTTTGAAACAAAACTGTTTTGAAGTTTGCTATGCTATCTGCATCTATCTTGCGCTTTTCAACTTTTGATGAAATTTCTTTAGTCACGTTATGAGTTTCGACATAGGAAATTCTGAAGTGGTCAGAGACATCTGTAATGATTATACCAGAAAAAGAATTGGATGATATGTTATTTGTGAAGATATGATCAATTAGTATGGCAGAATGACTAGTTACTCTCGTTGGTTTGGTGATAAAAGGCAAAAAACCCTGGCTGAACATAATATCTATGCAGTTGTCCGTATTAGTGTGTACTCCTGATTTCAGAAGATCAATGTTGAAATCTCCCATGATATAGGATTTTTTATTTTCATGATTTATCATATCCATTAATTCAGTTAGTTTTGACAGGAAGAAGTCAATATCTGCTTTCGGTGGTGTATTAGGTCTGTATATTACTCCTACTAATTTAATGGATTTCTTGAGTTTAATTTCAATGAAGAGGGATTCAAAGACATGTGAAATGAACACAGAAAGGTCCTCTCGTATTTGGAAATCTATGTGTTCTTTAATGAAAATTCCAAAACCAGCAAGACCATCATCTCCATCGGGTCTTGTATTCTTAATAAGGGGTGGTACCCGTTAATAGTGTATGATGAGTTTGGGGGAATTTGGAATATCTCTGTTAGTCCTATCACATCAAAGGTATTACAAGAGCCCTGAACCTCGTACAAAAGATCATGTAAAGAATCCCAGTGGGCTTTAAGACTCTGACAATTTAGATGAAATATTGAAAATCTTTCATAATGATTGTTAATATTTGGGAAGACATCTTTTGGTGAATAATATTTACTTTCATTCTGAAATTCTATGAGTGGGGAATCCTCACTAGCATTCACGTCGTTTGTTCTCTGACTATATGTATATTTAAAATCATATTCTTCCTTACTCTGGATCTCGTCAATCGATACGTTACCCACCATCGTTCCAGATAAAGCTACCAAGCCGTCCAACATCCAGGTAATTCAATGAATATTCATCATGGATGGCACTTACCTGAGTGCAGTGAGACGAAAAGCTGCAGGTAGTTTCTGCTCGATATCTGAGGGTCCAATGCAGTGTTGAGTGTTTTGTTTTGGCGGAGAAGCAACAGTAAAATAAAAATAACAAGAAAGTATATACATTTTCCATTGTTTATAAGTGGCTGACCTTGTGGATGAGGGCGGGGGAGAACTTGCAGTAGATATTCTATCAATGTGGGATCACTCTCTTGAAAGATTGAGGATTCGAAACCAAAATTTTACCTCAATTGACTGTTCAGGTTTCTGTTTTAACAAGTGAGAATTTTCAAACAAGTTTTTGAATGATTAAGTCTTCATCTCCCATCTCAGAAACACAGCCACCAACCACCCACCGGAACGAGTCCAGTGAGCCAATTCCAATGAGGGGTCACAGACTATGTCTACGGGACAAAAGATGGAAACACAATCAAGTTTAAATAGCAATTTTTGTAAATAGGTTTGATCGATTTTGGCCGTAAAAAATATTTACAGGAAATGAGATTTTCGGATTTTTTCAGCAAGTGGGAGTCTACACTTAGTCTAGAGGGGTCACTAGCTAGCTATTTAGTTATTTTTTGAAAAACTAAATATCCTCATCTCCTGCCACAAAAACACAGTCACCGACCACCCACCCGGTGAGCTCATTCCAATGAGGGGCCTCAAGATATGTCTCTAAGACAAAAGGTAGAAACATAATTTAATTTGAATCTCGATTTTTTAGAATAGGGCTGAGCGGTTCCGGCCGAGAAACACTTTCAGAAAGGGAGATCTTCGGGTTTTTATATATTTTTATATATTTCCTTTTCCTGGTACTCCTGAGCAGACATAAAAATTATTCTTGAATAACTAAATATCCCCATCTCCCGTCCCCAAAACAGCTAACATTTTTACAACCTAGAGTCGCATAAAATTCCTCCTTTAAATGAAATTAGGAGGGTGGGGTGGACGTTAATCCCGTACCCCAACATGGAAGCAGGAAACTCTAACAGAAAAAAAAAATATATATTTTTTTTGAATAACTAAATATCCTCATCTCCTGCCTCAAAAACACAGCCACCAACCACCCATCGGAACAAGCTCGGTGAGCTCATTCCAATGAGGGGTCACAAGCTATGTCTCTGAGACAAAAGGTGAAAACATAATTTAATTTGAGTGTCGATTTTTGAGAATAGGGCTGAGCGGTTCTGGTCGAGAAACACTTTCAGAAAATTAGATCTTCGGGTTTTTATATATTTTTATATATTTCCTTTTCCTGGTATTCCTGAGCAGACTCCAACAAAAATTATTATTGAATAACTAAATATCCCCATCTCCCATCCCCAAAACACAGCCACCGACCACCCACTGGAAAAATCCCGGTGAGATCATTCCAATGAGGGGTCACAAGCTATGCTTCTGAGACAAAAGATGAAAACATAATATAATTTGAATGTCGATTTTTAAAAATAAGACTGGGTGATTTTGGCCGAGAAATATCTTCAGAAAATGGGATCTTGGGTTTCTTCCAACATGGTGAAAGTCTACAAGGAACATGGAAGCAGGAGACTGACAAAAAGAGTTGCTGAATAACTAAATATCCTCATCTCCTGTCCCAAAAAACACAGCTACCGACCACCCATCAGAACAAGCCCGGTGAGCTCATTCCAATGAGGGGTCACAAGCTATGTTTCTGAGACAAAAGGTGAAAACATAATATAATTAGAATGTTGATTTTTAAGAAGACGGCTGAGCAGTTCTGGCCGAGAAACACTCTCAGAAAATGAAATCTTCAGGGTTTTTATATCTTTTTATATATTTCCCTTTCCTGAGCCGACTCTTACAAAATTTTTTTTGGAATAACTAAATATCCCCATCTCCCATCTCAAAAACACAGCCTGGTGAGCTCATTCCAATGAGGGGTCACAAGCTATGTTGCTGAGACAAAAGATGATAACATAATGTAATTTGAATGTTGATTTTTGAGAATAGGATTGGGTGATTCTGGCCAAGAAACATCTTCAGAAAATGGGATCTCCAGTTTTTTTTCAACAAGTTAAAGTCTACATTTAATCTAGTACACTAAGACTAATTTGAATGTCGATTTTTGAGAATAGGATTGGGTGATTCTGGCCAAGAAACATCTTCAGAAAATGGGATCTCGGGTTTTTTCCAACAAGTTCAAGTTTACATTTAATCTAGTACACTAAGACACAGCCCCGACCACCCACGCTGGCCGGTTTTAGTGAATAAGTATTTTGAAAAAAAAAGAAAACTGAAAAAATTTATAGTAATTTATATATTTTTTATACTTACCAATGACCCAGACATAGCTGGTGCTAACTCTTAAAAATATAGGGCCAAACACAAATTTTGCCCCCCAATCCCCAAAATTTGCATCTAAAACCAAAGAAAACATGTCCTGAATGACTCTCCATACTTCACCTCTACTGCACATGCGCAGTGTCAAGGACGTCCCGAAATTGGCGCCATTAATCATTCTTACCATCAGTGCCTGGTAAGCGCTATGTCCTCAGCGGGGAGGTATGAGTTTCCAACTCCTGGGAGGGCCATCCCCGTCTGGGTCATTGGTAAGAATAAAAAATATATAAATTACTATAAATTTTTTCAGATTTTTATACTGTACCAATGACCCAGACATAGCTGAATAGTAAAAAGGCTGGAGGGCCCAGGACATAGAGGAAAGTTAAAAAATTTATAGTAATTTATATATTTTTTATACTTACCAATGACCCGGACATAGCTGGTGCTAACTCTTAAAATATAGGGCCAAACACAAATTTTGCCCCCCAATCCCCAAAATTTGCATCTAAAACAAAAGAAAACATGTCCTGAAAGGCCCTCCACACTTCGCCCTTACTGCGCATGCGCAGTGTCAAGGACGTTCCGAAATTGGCGCCATTAATCATTCTAATAACCAGTGCCTGGTAAGCGCTATGTACTCAGCGGGGAGGCAAGAGTTCCCAACTCCTGGGAGGGCCATCCCCGTCTGGGTCATTGGTAAGTATAAAAAATATATAAATTACTATAAATTTTTTAACATTTTTATACTGTACCAATGACCCAGACATAGCTGAATAGTAAAAAGGCTGGAGGGCCAAGGACATAGAGCAAAATGGAATACGCTCAATAAAATAAAATAGAGTCATCCCCTGTAGGGAAAAAGAAGTAATAGGCCTTACATGTATCTTTCTTATTTATGATAAATTAGAAAGATACAACACCTTCCAAAATTGAGCTTCATACATCCATGTACTCTATTAATATCCAATATAATCCTTATACTAATAATTTTTAAAGTAAGCCAATAAATAAAGTAAGTCTAGAGAATAGAGACTCTTATACTCCTAAAAGTGTCTGAGGATTGCATAATCATGTCCGTTGACATATGCAATATTCAAAAGCTATACTTTAAAAACTAAGACTTGAATGAATTTTAAAAACCTAAACTTCTCACTAAACAACCATCCCAATAACAGCTCAGAATTACTAACTCCGGAGGAGGTATCCCCTTGTTTTCATAGTAAAACAGGTGACCCAAGGGAACACCCTCCCCCCCCCCCCCCCCCCCCTTTTTCTTGCCCTGGGTCAAATAGCCCAGAGCGAAGAGGGCAGCCGAACGGAGACACTGCCGAAACAGACAGCCTACCTAGCTATAGTAGCAACTGTTAAGTGAATGACATTCTGAGCAATAGATAATAGACCTAACAATAGAGCCCTCCAGAAATGGACTCGATATTTCTGAGATAAAATTCATGAATGTGGATGGCTGAGCGCAATGAGCGGCCTTCAAAAATCTATAATAGCGACACTATTAATGTAAGCCCAAGAAGTAGAAGAACTCTTACTTCATGAGCCGCAATCTTAAGCACAACTGCTAAGTCAATGATATACCATAAGCAGTACCGATAGTTAATAGAATCCATTAACAAAAAAATGGAGCGTAACGTCCTTCTACTAGACATCAAAGACAGAAGAAGCTTACGCCCATAGTAATAAACAGATATCTGTTTATAAATACATAAACTGTACCCGGAAAGAGTAAAGGCCTATGCCCATACGAAGACGGAAGGACCTTAAAAAAATAGGTTCCGGATAATAGGAGCCTAACTCTTATGCAACAATCCAACCTAAATAGTAACGGAAGTAGTGATTCCGAAACTACGAAAGTGAAAATCATCCATCGATAGTGCATGAAACTCACTGACTCTACAGTAAAAGAGAAACCAACAGAATTACTGTCTAAAAGGTCAGAATTTGAAAACTACTGTTTCCAGAGGCTCAAATGATTACTTAGCTAAATAAGAACCGAAGTTAAAATCCATATAGGAATTTAATCTAAAGATTCTAAGTCTATTTATCAAAAAGTTACTAACTGACTTAGATAAAGAGACCAAAGACTCAATTGTAAACTATCGTAGAGTGCATAGGTATGAGGTAACATAAACCTATAACCTAAATAATAACAGGCTTCAGTAGATCTTGTGAAACAAGTATACTAAAAAATAGCAATGAGTAGTATGGAGGGATCAACAATATGAACATAATGATCCCTACACCACGACGGAAGAGCCTCCACTTTAGCCGCATAGAATAGCGAAGAAGAGGATCTCCTATAGTAAGAAATCGCGTCCAAAGCTCGTCCAGTACAGTGCTTACAATGCAATACGGACCACACAACGGAATACATGAAGGTTGCGACCTTGCGGGTTGTGATAAAGATGACATGATTTACCCAGTGAAAAAAGATCCTCACATAGAGGAAGATTTCACGTTAAGACCCACAGTAGACAAGAGAGTAAATTACCCATGATCTCTGAGAAGATAGAGATGCTATCAACAGAAATGTATTGTGGTTGTTTATCTTAGCAATACCTGCTGAAACAACAGCGCCGGAGGATACGCGTATCCTATCATTCCGTCCTATAGATCAATAGAGCGTTAACAACATTAGCTCAGAGATCTGGACAAGCCAACACATACGTCTGCAATTGATTAGCAAGCAGTGTCATAAATAAATCATCATTGGGCGCTCCCATAGATAGCAAATCTGATTGAATACTTGTTTTGTTTGTTGAGAGTCCATTCTGACAACAACAAGCGACCCGTAAGAGAACGGGAGTCCGATAAAACAATCAGACGACCCGGAATATGACGGACCAAAACTGAACTTGGTGTACTATAACCAACAGACGGATTCTTTCCATTAAATTGAATAACGGAAACAAAAGAGTGCCTCACTGGTTCCGGAGATACGCCACTACTGTCGAATTAAAGGACAGGAATTTGGGCATGCGTTTCTGAATAATGTTCATGCAATGACATAAAGCAAGCCTAAAAAACATTATTCCGCGGAAGAAAACTGATTGCTAAGAGACTGCGGAACCCAAAGACCCTGGCACTTCGAATCCGTAGGGATCAGTATTATATCCCAATCTGTTTGACTGGCAACCGTCATAACAGCCACACTCGGGTCCGGCAACTGCGGTGGCACTCTCTGAGTCAACCACCGAATGTTTGCCCCAGTCTGAATCTCTTGTAACACTAGATAGACAAGAGAACGTGTAAATCGAGCAATTCATGGATTGCCGAAAAGTTGCCGTCGAAGAGAAGCTCCTCCGAGAACGAAGCGACTCTGAGAGAGTTCTTAACCTTACTATCCACGCGTGTGGATGTAGCTAGGGCTGCGTCACGTCTAACCAACTCCAATCAGCCACTGAAGGGCGGAGTTATACGTGAACAAACTACTGCCCTCAAAAGAAATTACATTGAGAATAATATCCCGTAAATCTTTTCTTGAAGACGTAATGATAACGCCTCAGTAAGGCGGATTACGTATGATAAAGCGTCTAAGTTAAGTCTACTATACATCATGTCGTTCCCAACATTGAAATTGGAAAAGACATAAACGGCGAAAAAGAATATATGCAGTCTTTAATCACACCGTCTAGACGCAAATGAACTCTCGGTATGCCCTGCTCTGCCAAAATAAACTATTCGTATAAATGATAAAATGGCAGCAATGAGCAACGCGGACAAGAAACTAAACTATCATGCTTGGTAGCAGGCTTGTATATATAAATATATAGCGTCGAAAAATAAAACACATGTTGTAATGACAATATTGGACTGCGTCGGTAAGTCAGGGACAATGTCCCTGAACCGATCGAAAAATCCGAGTTCAATGACGCTATAAGTCTCTTATCCAAGATCGCAGCAATGAAGTCCGAAATAACAATCACTGGAAGATAATGCCAGAAGATATGAAAGGCATCTTCCGATACTACTAAAGGGAAAACTCGAAATCTTTCGAATCCCTTTCGCCATCCTGTCAGACCCTATAAAGCGTTCGGTCGTCCGTACCTGATGCAACCGCGGACCGCACCGACCCAGCGCCGTCGGATAATTCCTGATTCGACCGAGAAACTGTCAATTGCTGGGATGCTGCGAAACAACTGTGCTAACTCGGATAGCACGTCCGTCACTGAGGCCTGAGGAGAAGCGGTCTTACGATGCATTGCCGCTGGAAGCTCCGTGATCGTTACCCCGTGCATACTACCAATATGCGAGCGAACGGAGTGTATAGGCCTCGTGTCCCTTGGCTACCGGATGGCGCGACCTATTCGCCGTGGAATCACTGAATGCCGAAACTGATCGGATACTCGAGGTCACGTAGCCAATGTGCGGTCGTGTGCCCTGCTGTGAGGATGAGGAAGCATTAAGGACAGTCTCTCGGACTGTCAATATAACGGAGCGTCCCGACCGACGGACATATGCTCCGAATGTAAAATATCTGAACCACAACATGCGGTCCCCTATGTTGTTGGACGAGAGAGGGACCTCTCTTGCTCACAGCCCGGACGGACCTGGACAAGCCAGGAACCGGACTAACAGACTTCCTCCGATCTGTCCTCAATCTGCCGTCACTGGGTGAGTACTAAAGTAATTAAAGTGCTCGCATCACCCAAATCTCCTTCCTAGACCGCAACGGACGAACCCGGCAGCCGAACCATTCGATGAATGTACGCTACACCGGGTGAGCTAGCGAATGTCACTCCATAGGCGATAGACATATTCCATGAGCACTTATTGCCGCTAGCTCTTCATTAACTATGACGACAGAGGCACACTTTTGAAAGACATCTCCATAACTCTTCGAACAAGAAACCAGAAATGCTTGGTTAGCAAGCATAAAATAATAATATATATAGCGTCGTTCAATAATTCGAAAGTTTGTGTGACATTATTGGACTATGTCGGATCTGAGGGACGATGTCCCTGAACCGAACCAAAAATTTCTAAGTCCACCGACGCTATCAGTTTCTTATCCGGCATCGCAGCATTCTGGTCCGACGAAAGAAGCTGTAGAAGACCAAGTCAGATGACATACACAACAGCATATGTTGTTCCGAAAGGGAAAGCTCGAAATCCTCCGAATCCCTTTCGGTATCCCGTCGGACCGGATGAAACTTTCGGACGTCCGTACCCGCTTCCGCGGAGCGTCCCGACCCAGCATCGTCGGATAAAATATATGCGACAGATTCAGTTGATGCTGGGATGCTGCGATAAACTGTGCTATTAAGGAAAGCACGTCCGTTCCCGAGGCCTGTGCAGTAGCGGTCTTACGATGCATTGCCACCGGAAGCTCCGTGTACGTTGACTCCCGCACACTTCCTATGCGAACGTCCGGAGTCTGCAGGCCTCGTGTCCCTGGCTACCGGATGGTGTGACCTGGTCGCCGAAGAATCCTTGATCGGCGAAGCTGGTAATATATCGGCGGTCACGCAGCCAAGGTGCGGTCGTGTGCGCTGACGAGAAGAGGAAGCCTTAGCAGTCTCCGTGGACTGCCTATACAACGGAGCGTCCCGAGCGACGGACGTATGCTCCGCTTGCGACACATTTTGTACCACAACATCTGGGGCCAGATGTTGTTGAACGAGAGAGGGGCCTCTCTCGCTTGCCGTCCGGATGGACCGGAACGAGCTATGAACCAGACTAAAAGGCTTCCTCCGTTCTCCCTCCGATCCGCCGTCACTGGGTGTGCATTAGGTTAATTTATAGTGCTCGCATCACCCCAAAATTCCTTCTAGACCGCAACGGACCAACCCAGCTGCCGAACCATTCGGTGAATGGACGCTACACCGGGCGAGCTAGCAGACGTCAAAGGCCGTCGAACCTACTAGGGTCCTCTTAGGCAATTGGCGTATTTACATGAGCACTTTTCCGCTAGCCGTTCATTAATTGTGACGACAGAGGCACACTGTTGGAAGACATCACAGATACATCACCCTAATCTTGATCGTCTGAAATAGAAATTGATAAAGTAGAGTGACCCTGCAGGGAAAGGACTCGAGTGTCCAAATCCCCAATAACATACCGTGACATACGCTTCCCATATTGTCATCGAAATCATACGATACAGAACAGGAGTTAATGCGAGTACACTGACCACATATAGAATGATAATAAAGTCAGAGGAAGACTTCCTCTTAAAACAATTGATCAATATCCTTTCAATGTGAAAAGAAAACAAGTCCTGGTACTCGCACTAACCCCTGGCAATCAAAATACATAATAATAATATGATCCATTAATATAGAAAAAATAATTGAAATCAAAATATTTTGAAAAAATATTTTTTCAGAACAGCCCAAGTTTCTGAAAAGTAACGTTGAGCCCCAATGGATCCCAAGCCTAAGTGTGGACAAAAATTTTAAAAATATTTTAAACAATTTATTCATCACTTACGAACAATAATAATGTATCTAGTTATGATTAAAATAACATCAAGATATTATTTTTTAGAAATCCCCCCCTCACACAGAGGGCTGTTGTAAATGTAAACAATGAGTGTAAAAACACTAAAATAAGACTCCAGGCACCCAGGCCCGAAATCAGTTACCAAAAATACACTATCTGATGCAAAACAGAGACTTCCAGGGAAGAAACTGCAGAACATCAGATGGTAGATGCAGAACACAACGCCTAACCACCCGTAGGTGAAGACGTAAACATGGGGAAAAGAACAGAATTCATTCTGTTATTCAGCTAAAACTCCCAAGAAAATTTAGTAATAATAATTACAAAAACTATGCCAAAAGCATGGGAGAATAGCAAGGGGGGACTTAAAGGACAGGCAGAGAGGAAAACACTTAAAAAACAGTGTAACTAAATAATCAGAATGACAACAAAATGGCTGCTGCCTCGAAAATAGGTAACTTAACATAATTTCATTAAAAAATTTTAAGTTACAGCCCTGATAATATTCTGTCACACATTTTTTTCCTCTCCTCCTTCTCTATCCTCCTTAGAATCACCATTTCACTAATATTTATGTGTCTGGCATCATTTAAACTGAGATTTATAAGCACAAAGATCAGTCAGATGTTAACTGATGAAGGGCCAAACTTAGAATGATTAATGGCGCCAATTTCGGAACGTCCTTGACACTGCGCATGCACAGTAGGGGCGAAGTGTGGAGGGCCTTTCAGGACATGTTTTCTTTTGTTTTAGATGCAAATTTTGGGGATTGGGGGGCAAAATTTGTGTTTGGCCCTATATTTTAAGAGTTAGCACCAGCTATGTCTGGGTCATTGGTACAGTATAAAAATATCCAATAAGCTCAACTATATAAAATAGAGTCATCTCCTGTAGGAGAAAAGTAGAAATAGGCTTCACGTGTATCTTTCTTATTTATGACAAATTAGAAAGACACAATACCTTCTATAATTGAGCATCATAACATCCATGTTCTCTATTAATATCCAGTATAATTCGTATACTAATTATATTTAAAGTAAGCCAATAAATAAAGTTAGTCCAAAGAATTGAGACTCTTTATACTCTTTTAAAAGTGTCCGAGGATAGTATAATAACATCCGTTTGACACATGACATATTCAAATGCTATACTTTAAAACTATGACATGAATGAATTAAAAACATAACTTTCACTTAAGAAACCATCCCAGTAACAGCTCAGAATTACTAACTCCGGAGGAGGTATCCCCTTGTTTTCATAATAAAAACAGGTGACCCAAGGGAACACCCTCCCCCCCCCCCCCCCTTTTTCTTGCCCTAGGTCAAATAGCCCAGAGCGAAGAGGGCAGCAGGACGGAGTCACTGCCGGAACATAAAGCCTACATAGCTATAGTTGCAATTGTTAAGTGATCGACTTTCTGAGCAGCTGATAATGGACCTAAACAATGCAGGTCTCCAGAAATGGATACAATATTTCTGAGATAAAAATTCGTGAATGTGGATGGTTGAGACCAATATGCAGCTTACTTAATCTATAATAGCAAAACTATATGTCAGCCCAAGATGTAGAAGAGCTCTTATTTCATGAGCCAAAATCTTAAGCACAGACTGCTGAGTTAAGGATAGATTATCCTAAGCAGTACCGATAGTTAACTGAATGCATTAAGTAATAGAATGGACCATAATGACCTTTCTATTAGGCATCAGAGCCAGAAGAAGCTTTACGTCCTACTGATAAACTGAGATCTGTTAATAAATACATAAAGGTCTATCCGGACAGAGTAAAGGCCTATGCCCACTCGAAGACGGAAGGACCTAAAAAACAATAGGTTCCGGATATCATTAGGAGCCTGATTCTTAACCAAAAATACAACATTAGTAGTAAAGGTAATAGAGTTCCCGATACTACGAAAGAGAGAATCGTCCACCGATAGTGCATGAAGCTCACTGACTCTTCAGCAGAAGAGAAGGCTAAGAGAATCGCTGCCTTAAAAGACCAGAATTTGAAACTGCTGTCCCAAGGATTCAAATGGTTGCTTTAGTTAATAAGAACCCAAGCTAAATTCCGAATAGGAATTAATCTAACGATTCTAGATCTCTTATCGAAAAGTTTCAAACTAACTTAGATAAAGAGACATTAGGCTCCATTGTAAACTATCATGGTGTGCATAGGTATCAGATAACATAGACCTATAACCTATAAAAGTAACTGGCTGCAGATGATTTCGTTAAACAAGTATACTAGAAAGTTTGCAATGTCTGGTATGGAGGAATCAAAAATATCAACATAAAGATCCCTACACCAACGACGGAAGACCCTCCACTTTAGCCGCATAGTATAGCGAAGAGGAGGTCCTTCTACAGTTAGGAATCGCGTCCACTGCTGGTCCTATCCAGTGCTTACTATGCAAGAAGGACCGCACAACGGAATACGTGAAGGTCGAGACCTTGCGGGTTGTGATAGAGTTGACACGATTTCCCCAGCGAAAAAAGATCCTCTCGTGGAGGAAGTTTCCGCGGTAAGTCCCACAGTAGACATCTAAGTAAATTTATCCACCGTCTCTGTGGGACAGAGATGCTACCAACAGAATTGTATTGTGAATGAATAATCCTAGCAATACTTGCTGAATCAACAGCGCTGGAGGATACGTATATCCTATCATCGCATCTTACTAGATCTATAGAGCGTTAACTACATATGCTCAGGGATCCGGACACGGTGACACATACGTCTACAATTGATTGGAGAGTTGTGTCGCAAATAAATTTATCACTGGGTGCTCCCATTGATAGCAAATCTGATTGAATACTTGTTAGTTGATAGTCCATTCCGACGGCAACAAACGACCCTTACGTGAAAGGGAGTCTGCTAATATGATCCGACGACAAAGAATATGATGAACCGAAACAGAACTTGGTGTTCTATAACAAACAGAAGGATTCTTTCTGTTAAAATCAATAACGGAACCGAATGAGTGCCTCCCTGGTTCTGGATATACGCAACTACTGTCGTATTATCGGACAGGATTGAACATGCGTTTCTGAATAAAATTCATCCAATGACGTAGTGCAAGCCAACATAATATTCTTCCTTGGAAGTAAAGAGCTTGCCTAAAAACTACGGAACCCAAAGACCCCGGCACTTCGAATCCGTTGGGATCAAAATGTGTCCCAACCTGTTTGACTGGCATCCGTCATAATCGAAAAACTCGGATCCGGCAACTACAGTGGAACTCTCTGAGTCAACCACCGAATGTTTGCCCACGTCTGAATCTCTTGTTACACTTGATAGACAAGAGAACGTGTATATCGAGCAATTCAAAATTGCTGAAAGGTTACCGTCGAAGAGAAGCTTCTCGGGGACCGAAGCGACTCTGAGAGAGTTCTTCACCTTACTATCCACGCGCGTGGATGTAGCTAGGGCTGCGGCACGTCTAACCAACTCCAGGTTGCCACTGAAGGGCGGAGTTATACGTGGAAAACTACTGCCCCTGAAAGAAATCCCATTGAGGATCATATCCTGGAATTCTTTCTCTTGAAGACGTAATGATAACGTCTCAGTAAGGTGGTGTACGTATGATAAAGCGTCTAAGTTAAGTCTATTATACATCATTGTCGTTTCCAACATCGTGGTTGGAATTGACATAGACGGCGAAAAAGACAATTGCAGTCTTGAGTCTCGCCGTCTTAGACGTAAAGGAACTCTCGGTAAGCCCAGTTCTGCCAATAAACAATTATTTCCTAGAATTCACGAAAGGCAGAATAGAGCATTGCGGACAAGAAACTATACTAGCATGTTGATAGCAAGCTTATATATATATAGCGTCGTTCAATAATTCAAATGTTCTAAAGACATTATTGGACTGCGTCGGCAACTCAGACTCAGGGACAATGTCCCTGAACCGATCCAAAACTCCGTGTCCAATGACGCTATTAGTCTCTTATCCAGCATCGCAGCAATGTAGTCCGACGGAACAACCTCTGGAAGATAATGCCGGAAGAAATGTATGGCAGCTTCTGTTGTTCCGAAAGGGAAAGCTCGAAATCATCCGAATCCCTTTCGCCATCCTGTCGGACCCTATGAAATATTCGGTCGTCCGTACCTGATGCAACAGCGGAGCGTACCGACCCAGCGCTGTCGGATTATTCCTGATCTGACCGAGAATCTGTCGTTTGCTGGGATACTACGATAAGCTGTGCTATTTTGGATAGCACGTCCATCACTGAGGCCTGTGGAGAAGCGGTCTTACGATGCATTGCCGCTGGAAGCTCCGTGTTCGTTACCCCGTGTATACTTCTATTATGCGAGTGACCGGAGTGTGCAGGCCTCGTGTCCCTTGGCTACCGGATGGCGTGACCTGTTCGCCATGGAATCACTGAATGCCGAAGCTGGCCGGATATTCAAGGTCACGCAGCCAATGTGCGGTCGTGTGCGCTGCTGTGAGGATGAGGAAGCATTATCGACAGTCACTCGGACTGTCTATATAACAGAGCGTCCGGAGTGGCCGAAGGTGAAATGTCTGTACCACAACATCCGGTCCCATATGTTGTTGCACGAGAGAGGGACCTCTCTCGCTCGCCGCCCGGACGGACCGGATGAGCTAGGAACCAGACTAACAGGCTTCCTCCGATCTCTCCTCTAATCCGTCGTCACTGGGTGTGTACTAAAGTCTATTATAGTGCTCGCATCACCCAAATCTCCATCCTAGACTGCAATGGACGAACCCGACTGCTGAACCATTCGATGAATAGACGCCACACCGGGTGAGCTAGCGAATGTCAACTCCGTCGATCCTACTAGGGACCTCTTAGGAGATTGACGTAATCCATGAGCACTAATTGCCGCTAGCTCTTCATTAACTATGACGACAGAGGCACACTTTTGAAAGACATCTCAGTAATTTTGCGAACAAGAAACCAGATATGCTTGTACATAGCAAGCATATAAAAAATATATATAGCGTCGTTCAATAAATCGAACGTATCTGAGACACTATTGGACTGTGTCGGAACTGAGGGACGATGTCCCTGAACCGAACCAAAAATTCACCGACACTATCAGTTTCTTATCCGGTATCGCAGCATTCTGGTCCGCCGAAGAACCTCTAGAAGATGAAGTCGGAAGACATATACAGCAGCTTATGTTGTTCCGAAAGGGAAAACTCGAAAACCTCTGAATCCCTTTCGGCATCCCGGCGGACCGTATGAAATTTTCGGACGTCAGCACCTGATGCTTCCGCGGAGCATCCCGACCCAGCGTCGTCGGATATTATATTATGCAACAGAGATTCTGTCGTTGCTGGGATGCTGCGATAAGTTGTGCTATTTGGGATAGCACGTCCGTCACCGAGGCCTGTGCAGAAGCGGTCTTACGATGCTTTGCCGCTGGAAGCTCCATGTACGTTGACTCCCGCATACTTTCTTATGGGAACGTCCGGAGTCTGCAGGCCTCGTGTCCCTGGCTATCGGATGGCGTGACCTGGTCGCCGAGGATTCTCTGATTGGCGAAGTTGACTGGATATCGGAGGTGACGTAGCCAAGGTGCGGTCGTGTGCGCCGCCATGAGAATGAGGAAGCCTTATTGACAGTCTCTCCGGACTGTCTATATAACGGAGCGTCCCGAGCGGCGGACGTATGCTCCGAATGCGAGACATTTTGTACCACAACATCTGGGGCCAGATGTTGATGTACGAGAGAGGGGTCTCTCTCGCTCGCAGGCCCGGATGGGCCTGGACGAGCTATGAACCGGACTAAAAGGCTTCCTCCGTTCTCCCCTCTAATCCGCCGTCACTGGGTGTGCACATGGATGTTTATAGTGCTCGCATCACCCAAAACTCCTTTCTAGACCGCAACGGACGAACCCGGCTGCCGAACCATTCAATGAATGGACGCTACACCGGGCGAGCTAGCGGACGTCAAAGGCCGTCGAACCTACTAGGGTCCTCTTAGGCAATTGACGTATTACCTGAGCACTTTTCCGCTAGCTCTACATTAATTGTGACGATGGAGGCACACTTTTTGGAAGACATCACGGATACATCACCCTGATCATGATCGTCTGAAATAGAGATTGATAAAGTAGAGTGACCCTGCGGGGAAAGGACCGGAATGGCCAATTCCCCACTAACATACCGTGACACATGCTTCCCATGTTGTCATCGTAATCAACACATACAGAACAGGAGTTAGTGCGAGTACACTGACTACATATACAATGATTATGAAAGTCAGAGGAAGATTTCCTCTTATTACAATTGAACAATATCCTTTCAATGTGAAAAGAAAACAAAGTCCTAGTACTCGCACCAACCCCTGACAATCAAAATACATAATAACAAGATCCATTAACATAGAAAAAATAATTGAATCAAAAACTTTTGAAAAAATATTTTTTCAGAACAGCCCAAGTTTCTGAAAAGTAACGTTGAGCCCCAATGGATCCCAAGTCTAAGAGTGGACAAAAAATCTAAAAATATTTTAAACAATTTATGCAACACTTATGAACAATAATAATGTGTCTAGTTATGATCAAATTAAAATCAGATATTATTTTCAAGAAATCCCCCCTCACACAGAGGGCTGTTGGAAATGTAAACAATAAGTGTAAAAACACTAGATCAAGACTCCAGGCACCCTGGCCCGAAATCAGTTACCAATAATACACTATCTGATGCAAAACAGAGACTTCCAGGGAAGAAACTGCAGAACATCAGATGGTAGATGCAGAACACTACGCCTAAACACCCATAGGTGAAGACGTAAACATGGGGAAAAGAACAGAATACATTCTGTTATCCAGCTAAAACTCCCAAGAAATTTTAGTAATAATATTACAGAAAATATGCCAAAAGCATGGGAGAATAGCAAGAGGGGACTTAAAGGAAAGGGAGAGAGGAAAACACTGAATAAGCAGTGTAATCTTGATAACAAGAGGCCTGTCACGCCCAGAGAGCTCCGCTGAGGGCCACTGATCGCATGGGCATGTTTTCTAATACTAATATTGTTACAAACTTTAGCCGAAAAATATTCAGCGGTTCAGAAATTATGGCTTAGACAAACAAATATCAAAAATATCTTAAGATTTTCTTGATCCTGTGACCTTGACCCTGTGGATTTACAGACCGCAGAATAACTGGTGACACACCGTCTATTGATAATACATATTGTTATGAAGTTTGGTGGAAAAATATTCAGCGGTTTAGAAATTATGGCTCGGACAAATAAAATGTTGACGACGGATGGATGGACGGACGGACGGACGGACGGACGAATCAGTATAAGAAAAGCTCTGCTGACTTTGTCAGCGGAGCTAACAAGAATGACCACAACAGGCAGCTGCCTCGAAAATAGGTAACTTAACATAATTTCATCAAAAAATTTTAAGTTACAGCCCTGATTATTTTCTGTCACTCATTTTTCCTCTCCTCCTTCTATATCCTCCTTAGAATCACCATTTCACTAATATTTATGTGTCTGGCATCATTTAAACTGAGATTTACAAGCACAAAGATCAGTCAGATGTTAACTGATGAAGGGCCAAACAAAGAATGATTAATGGCGCCAATTTCGGGACGTCCTTGACACTGCGCATGCGCAGTAGAGGTGAAGTATGGAGGGCCATTCAGGACATGTTTTCTTTGGTTTTAGATGCAAATTTTGGGGATTGGGGGGCAAAATTTGTGTTTGGCCCTATATTTTTAAGAGTTAGCACCAGCTATGTCTGGGTCATTGGTACAGTATAAAAATATGAGATTTTGGAATTTTTCCTAGCAATGACAATCAGCAGCGGTGTAGACATGACACCAACTGAACAGGGAGTCTCGATCTAACCTGTCACAAGAATTATTTATTTAGGCCTGTTCTGGAGAGTTGGGTGGACCATACATCAACACTTTATCCAATGTCAAAGCAGAAGATACCTATAAAAGAGATTTTTGAATAGCTAAAATGAATAACAAAAAACGTTTTTGAATAACTAAATATCTTCATCTCTTGTCCCAAAGACACAGCCCAGACCACACACCGGAACAGGCCCGGTTAACCCATTCCAATGAGGGGTCACAAGCTATGTCTCCGAGACAAAAAATGAAAACATAATAGAATTCGAATTTGAATTTTATAGATAGTACTGGTTGGTTTGTCTTTACCCTTGGATAAGGGGTTAACTAAGTTCATACCACTTATTGTAACCAAAATAGCTTAGGACTCTATTCCAATGTTTTGTTCCACTGAAAGTTGCGACTGTCTTTCTAAAATTGAGAAGTCTGTGTCCAAGTCAATTGTCACAATCTTGTTGTTAATGAGTTAATAGCAATTATTTTTCCGTTGTTGGACCAAACTTCCTTCACAAATGACTGTTTTTCTGCCATGAATAAAAGCCCATGGTTTATTTTTGTCAATTCTTCTCTAATCACAATTTTGGAACCCTTCAAGAGTTTTCGGCACTTTATGGTATCAATTTTGTCTTTACGTTTATAAAAACGTACTATTATTGGCCTATCGTGCTGCTTATTTCCGTTTATCTTTCCTATTCGGTGTGCCAAGTCGATGTCATCTTTCAAAGGTTTTGTGTCTAATTTTCTATTAATGGTGTTGCACACCTTTTCAACACAGTCTTCCCAGGATTCCCTTCCTGTGTCACCTTCAATTCCCCCATATTCTCACGGATGATTTCCTCGAATACTGTTCGTTACGGTTTGAGTGACCCAAGGCCTGAAATATTTCCTTTTCCTGGTACTCCTGAACAGACTTGGCCTTCGATTCCATATTTTGTAGAATAATTTTGTTTTTATCTCCTTCTTTTTTCAAAAACTCTATTTTTAGATTCATACCTTGATTTTCCTTTTTGAGATTTGATATGAGTGATTCTAGGACTTCGCATTTCTGTGATAACTTTTCATTCAGTTTTTCTAGCTAATCATTAATTTCCTCTTTAGTAACTAAATTGTCAATTTTCTTACTTATTGATACTATCATGCTTTTGGTTGGTAGTCTCAATTTTTTTCTCGAGAGCTTCAAGCCTCGTAAACATTGTCACCTCAATGGTATGAGCCATTTCGGATCCTTCTTCATAAATTCCCACCACGTTTTCTCCGTCTTCCCTTGTTGAGGATTGAGCTACGGTAGTTTTGGACCTTTTTGAAATATTTTTTTGACATGGTTCCTCAATGCTACAGTTCAAATCACTTAAGGAGGATCCAGACTTTTGGGTCCTTTTTTTCTTTGATTTAGGAGGCATGTAATTTGTAAAATGGAGCATAACAGTTCACACTATTTGCTCAAGGCTTCACTGATCAATCGATCGATCCAGTGACCAATTCTTCATTGTTCACCCTTGTTGAACAAGCATGAATAGCAAGCTCGCTGAAGTGAAATCGATAAATCCGATCACTGATCACAAATCATAGTTCACTAAGTTTTCTCAAATACAGCAAAGACTAAAACGAACAGTCAGTGTCGTTTTATACCTCGCGTGTTGTATTGGTTTTTTTTTTTTTTATTTATGCAAATTTGCAGAGGTTAACTTCAATTAAGTTTTTAATTGTTAGATTATTGTTGCGATCATTGTCACTGCATTTTACTGGAATGAACCACATCTTCAGCGTTCACGATAGCAAGAAAACAAAGCTATTCAATGACAAAGCAAGTACGAAAACTTGAAACAGCACCAAGACCCAACAGTACATTTTACAAAAACATGCAGTCCAATAGAATCGTTGAAGAACTTAAACACATTTTATGATAAACTCAAGTTACTTGTAATGTCCTAACATTTTGAAGTCATCTGCGACCCAAAAGAACCGCTAAAAAATAGAAATATACAAAATTCTGCTCCACCCTCAAAATCAACAGCTCACACCTCTGCCATTATTTCTTTTTTCAGATAGCTAGTCTGTGGTCAATACGCTTCATTAATGAAGCAAGGAAAGATGCCATAGCTGCCACCGAATCCGGCTGCAGTGTGGAAGAAGCATCCTGAACCACAAGGGTGAACGGGCATCCTAACTCACTAAAGTTTCTCGCACCAAAAACAGTTGACCCCGACTGCTGACGGAAAGAAGAAGGTTCTCCTGCTCGCAGTCTGCTCCAGACCTCGCCAAGCGTTCCGTTAGAAACTTTTAGGCATCTATCCTTTATCATGCATATCCATGGAAGAAGAGGAAGCCATAACCACAGCCGACCCCGGCTGAAGTGTGGGAGAAGCATCCCGACTCGTCACATAGGATGGATGATCCTCCTCAATGAAGTTTCTTACAACACTAAACAGTCGTCCCCGACTGTTAACGGGACGAAAAATGCTCTGCACTCTCGATCTGTCCCCAGATCTCGTAGAGTGTCCCGCTTAGAAACTCCTCTTTCGTGCGCTTCCATTAAGTAGAAGAAGCCATAACTGCCGCCGGTCCAGGCTGCAGTGTGGAAGGAACGTTTCGATGTGTGTTCCGACTCAAAAAGGTTTCTCACAACGGATACAGTCGGCCCCGACTGTTAACAGGACGGAGAGCGTTCTCCAAATGGAAATCTGACCCCAGAGCGTCCCATAGAGAAACTTCTGGCTTCTACTACATGAACAATTGATCGGACCGAACCCAGCACCATCTGACAGCTCAACACTGGAGTGTGCGGGAGGCTGCTCTTGCATTAGCTGGGATGCTGCTAATAGCTGCGTAACTGCGACAGCAAGTCCGTTCCCGAGGCTTGAGGAGCAGCAGCCTTCTGTTTTTCCAACCGCTTGATGCTCCTGGGCCGAAGATCCAGATATAGATCTCGGATCTCTAGCTATCGGATGGTCCGACTTCAAGGGCAAAGAAAGGCTCCATCTTCACGCAGCTGACTGGTTATCTGAAGTCGGGTAGCTAGCCTGCAGTCATGTGTGTTTTAATAACGTAGCGAAGGAAGCCATGACTGAAGGCAACCCCGGCTGCAGACTAGACAGAGCGTCCCGAGTGGTGGGTGAACGTATGCTCCGTCTCATGCAAGTTTCCAACCAGAAAACTTCATTTTGGCTTGTGAAACGTAGCAGAGGAAGCCGTGACTGAAGCCGATCCCAGCTGCAGACTAGACAGAGTGTCCCGAGCAGTGGGTGGACGTATGCTCCGGCTCGTACAAGTTTCTCATAACAGCATTTGGCCCCAAATGTTGTTAGGTTAGAGAGGGGCCTCTCGCGGTCTATTAGACCTCGCCGAGTACAAGAAACTTGCTGACTTCCTCCCTATTTCCGTCGTCACTGGGTGAGCTTATTTATATTTAATTGCTCGCTCTACCCACATCTACACTTCCTTCGACCGCAATGGGCTTACCCGGTGTCACAGCTCCCATGGATGGAGTAACCGCTTCACCGGTCGAGCTAGCTGCTTGCAAGAGATTAAGAAACTAACTAGAGGCCTTATCCCTTGCATATCATGAGCACCGCAGATAGCTCTTTTTGCTCAACAGAGCGTGATGACGGTAGCACACTTGGATGGGTGCCAGAACATCATCACCATGTTCATGTTCCTCTGAAATAGAAACTGAAAAAATTAATTATAACGCGGTGAGAGGCCTGGCCTCAGAACCTCACCGCCAACAATGTACCACGACACCTGTCTCCAACATTAGTCATCCCAGTGATGGTAGTACCAGCGACTACTGGGATGCTGCGATACGCAGAACAATCTGTGGCAGCCGGTCCGTGAATGAGGCTAGCTGAGCAGCGATAATCCGCTTCTTACAATAAGCTGCTCACGGGATGGAGATCTGGCCCCAGATCATTTACACATGTCCCATATAAAAATTCCTCGAATGACTAGCTATAGTTTTAATCTGACTTCGGCGGTGAAGATTGTCGGATAGCTGGTTTGCAGTCAACGTGCTTCATTGATGAAGCAGGGGAAGAAGCCATAGGTACAACCGATCCTGCTGCAGTGTGGAAGGAGTGTCCCGAACTGCAAGCATGAATGAGTGTCTCGCTAAAGTTTCTTGAATCAAAAACAATCGACCCCGACTGCTGACGGAAAGGAGAGGGTTCTCCAGCTCACGGTCTACCCCTTAGCGTGCATATCCATGGAAGAAGAGGAAACCGTAACAACAGCCGACCCCGGCTGAAGTGCGGAAGGAGCATCCAAACTCGTCACATATCGGATGGATGCTTCTACTCATTGAAGTTTCTCACAACACAAAACAGTCGTCCCCGACTGTTAACGGGAAGGAGAATGCTCTACACTCACGATCTGTCCCCAGATCTCACCGAGTATCCTGCTGAGAAACTTATAGGCTAATCCCCTTTTGTGCGCTTCCATGTAAGAAGAAGAAGAAGCCATAACCGTCGCCGACCCCGGCTGCAGTGTGGAAGAAACATTCTGATGCTTGTTCCGACTTATTATAGTTCCTCACAATGGACACAGTCGACCCTGACTGTTAACGGGACGTCGAGGGTTCTCCAATTGGCGAGCATCCCGTAGAGAAACTTCTAGCTTCTTCTATATGAACAGATGACCGGACCGATCCAGCACCATCCGAAGACTCACTACTAAAGTCTGCGGACGGCTGCCCCTTGCTGAGAAGCTTTGATAAGCTGTGCAAATTGCGACAGCAAGTCCATTACGAAGGCTAGGGGAGCAGCGGCTTCTATTCTCGGCTGCATGTTGCTCCCGGGGCGGAGATCTGGCTGCCAATCTCTTCGCCAAACATCCAGATGAATCAAGTCTCGAATCACTAGCTACCAGATGGACCGACTTCGAGAGCAAAGACTGGAGCGTCCTCGCTTGGCTGCATGAACTTCTGAAGTCAGGTAGCTAGTGTGCAGTCGCATGTGCTTTGCCGAAGCAGAGGAAGAAGCCATAACTGTAGCCAGCCCCGGCTGCAGTGCAGAAGGAGTATCCTGAGCAGCCAGGGAGGACGTTAGCTCCAACTCTGTACAAGTTTCTCAAAGCAACAGTCGACCCCGACTGTTACTGGGTTAGAGAAGGCTCTCCGCTCATGGTCTGATCCCAGACCTCGCCGAGATTCCCAAAGAGAAACTTGCAGGCTTCTTCCCCTTATTTGCCAGCGTCGCTGGGTGAGCTTTTGTTTATAAGGTGCTCGCTCTACTCAAATCTACACTCTCTTCAACCACAATGGCCAAACCCAGTGTTACGGCTCCCACTATATGGTAACTGCCTCACCGGTCGAGCTAGCTGCTGGAATATGAGGCCTTATTCCCTTTGATATTCAAGAGCACATTTGCAGCTAACTCTGTTTGCTCCTCAGAGCATGACGACGGCAGCACATTCTGGACGGGTGTCGCAATACCATCACCATGTTCTTGTTCCTCTGGAAAAGAAACTGAAAACTCAAATTATCTAGCAGTGACAGCTCTGGCATCGGAACTTCACCGCAAATACATAGTGCGACACCCACTTCCAACGTAAGTGTCCCAATGAGTCGACCATGACCACACAAGTAGGACCTGAATCAGTAGGAGTGCAGCGATAACAGGCAAGACAACAAGCATATAAATCTGATGGAGACTTCCTCGCTCTACACTTAGAGCAGTAATCTTCATAAATAATTACAATCAAAACAAAGACCACTGCACTCCTAAAATCTAACATATAATAATACATTATAAGGATACATGACGAAGATAATCAAAAATAATTTCGAAAAAAATCAAAACAATTTTTTTCTGAATTTTTTTTTTTTAAAATGCCTAAGTTCCCCAAGTGAATCTCATGAGCCCAAGGGCATCCCAATAGAGCCAATGTGTGGACAAACACCAGACTATTAAAGCTACACTACCCTGAATATAAATAAATGTATCCTACTATAACTGTGATGTAATAAAACCCTGAATATTACCTGTTAAGGACGTTGTTAAACGTAAACAACGTCAAGAAGAAAAACTGGAAACTAGACAATAGGCACATAAAAGGCCCAAGTCAGTAAGCAAATAACTGTTACCTGATGCAAAGCTAGGTCTTCATGTGAAGAAAAAACAATGCATCCAGTAGAAGATGCAAGACAATAATGACCCAACACCCATAAGGTGAGGACGTAACAGTGGGGATAAACAGAATAAACCTTCTGTACAACATGTTAAATTCCCAACAAATTTAATAAAAGATTTCAATAAAAACCAGCCAGAAAGCTTAGGTGTTTAACCGGAGGGTTCATGGAAGGAGGGGGAAGGAACACATAACCAACAGTAGGTAAATCATTAGCAAAACTAATGACATCAGGGCGTATATCCCGAAACTGGGTAACATGAAATAATTTTCATATTATTTAAAAGTTACAGCCCTGACCATCTCAAACCAAGGTTGTTCACTTCCATCATCCATTTACTGCCTTGAATCCACCATTTACTGTCTTGAATTTGTTGATATAATGAACAGAAAGATGATTACAGAACGATCTGAAAGCTAATCATCGAAAGCAAGAGCAGGAAAGATCTAAATCTTACAATGAGGAAGCAGCATATAAGACTACTCGAAATCAGTTCTCCAACAAACTAAAAGATGCCAGAAAATCTTACTACACAACATGTGTTGAAGCTTGTAATGGTGACAGCAAAAAACTGTTTAAAGTTGTTAAAAATCTATGTACAGAAAAACAAAGTGTGTGTGTCATTTCCACCACACGATGATCCATCAAAGCTAGCTGACCAATTTGGCGAATTCTTTATCAAAAAAAAATTAAATTAATTCAGGAAAAAATTACGAACATAAATGTACACAAAATTGACATTAAACAGAGACCATCAGAAAAAGAGCTTTCAACTTTTCGACCTTCAGAAATCCACGAGGTAACCAAATTAATAAAAGAATCCTCAAATGCCTCATGTCAACTCGACCCAATGCCAACATTTATTGTCAAATCATGTGTAGACTCTTTGGCTCCTGTAATCACAAAATGATCAACATGTCTCTGCTAGAAGGATGTGTGCCTGATGCGTGGAAAATAGCAATTGTTAATCCTCTTCTGAAGAAACAAGGTGCGGAACGGGTGTTTAAAAAATTCTGACCAGTGAGTAACTTACCGTTTGTCTCTAAGCTGTGTGAAAAAGCTGCAATTGACCAACTAATGTTACATAGTGATATGCATGCTCCATTACCGGCCAACAACGTCTGAATTCAGAAAATTTCACTCGACTGAAACGGCATTACTCAAGGTTCAGAATGACATCCTCCTTAATATGGAGTCTGGAAGGGTAACATTGCTTGTTCTTTTAGACCTTAGTGCTGCTTTTGACACTGTTTGTCATAGAACTCTGCTGGAGACAATGAATTCTGATTTTGGACTTAATGTGTTGCTGCCAGCTGGCTATAATCATACCTCAAGAATAGACAGCAGCGTGTATCAATAAACGGTAATCTGTCAAAAGACTTCCATCTTGAATGTTGAGTCCCACAGGGCAGTTGCCTTGGTCCTGTTCTGTTTCTATTCTATATTTCAAAAATGTTCACCATCACTGAATCTCACCTGCCTGACGTCCATGGTTATGCTGATGACACACAGGTCTATTTCTCTTTTCGACCATCAATCAAGGATCAAACTAAAGCTCTAGAATCTATTGAATCATGTATTTTGGACATTCGCACATGGATGGTTTCAAACAAATTAATGATAAATGATGATAAGACTGAATTCCTAATAATTGGTTCATGACAACAACTCACTAAAGTTGATATCAATTCAGTGAAGGTAGGAGATTCTGCCATCAGTGCAAGTAACAGTGTACGTAATCTTGGTGCCTTCTTCGACTCTACCATGTCTATGGACAGACATGTTACAAATATGTGCAATAAGGCTTTCAGAGGACTATACAAAGTTAAACGTATAAGACGGTTCCTCACCAAAGACTCAACAAAAGTTAAAAAATTTATAGTAATTTCTATATTTTTTATACTTACCAATGACCCAGACATAGCTGGTGCTAACTCTTAAAATATAGGGCCAAACACAAATTTTGCCCCCCAATCCCCAAAATTTGCATCTAAAACCAAAGAAAACATGTCCTGAAAGGCCCTCCACACTTCGCCTCTACTGCGCATGCGCAGTGTCAAGGACGTTCCGAAATTGGCGCCATTAATCATTCTAAAAACCAGTGCCTGGTAAGCGCTATGTACTCAGCAGGGAGGCAAGAGTTCCCAACTCCTGGGAGGGCCATCCCCGTCTGGGTCATTGGTAAGTATAAAAAATATAGAAATTACTATAAATTTTTTAACATTTTTATACTGTACCAATGACCCAGACATAGCTGAATAGTAAAAAGGCTGGAGGGCCAAGGACATAGAGCAAAATGGAATACGCTCAATAATATAAAATAGAGTCATCCCCTGTAGGGAAAAAGAAGTAATAGGCCTTACATGTATCTTTCTTATTTATGATAAATTAGAAAGATACAACACCTTCCAAAATTGAGCTTCATACATCCATGTACTCTATTAATATCCAATATAATCCTTATACTAATAATTTTTAAAGTAAGCCAATAAATGAAGTAAGTCTAGAGAATAGAGACTCTTATACTCCTAAAAGTGTCTGAGGATTGCATAATCATGTCCGTTGACATATGCAATAATCAAAAGCTATACTTTAAAAACTAAGACTTGAAAGAATTTTAAAAACCTAAACTTCTCACTAAACAACCATCCCAATAACAGCTCAGAACTACTAACTCCGGAGGAGGTATCCCCTTGTTTTCATAGTAAAACAGGTGACCCAAGGGAACACCCTCCCCCCCCCCCCCCCCCTTTTTCTTGCCCTGGGTCAAATAGCCCAGAGCGAAGAGGGCAGCAGAACGGAGACACTGCCGAAACAGACAGCCTACCTAGCTATAGTAGCAACTGTTAAGTGAATGACATTCTGAGCAGTAGATAATAGACCTAACAATAGAGGCCTCCAGAAATGGACTAGATATTTCTGAGATAAAAATTCATGAATGTGGATGGCTGAGCAAAATGTATAATAGCGACACTATTAATGTAAGCCCAAGATGTAGAAGAACTCTTACTTCATGAGCCGAAATCTTAAGCACAACTGCTAAGTCAATGATATACCATAAGCAGTACCGATAGTTAATAGAATCCATTAACAATAGAATGGAGCGTAACGTCCTTCTACTAGGCATCAAAGACAGAAGAAACTTACGCCCATAGTAATAAACAGATATCTGTTTATAAATACATAAACTCTACCCGGAAAGAGTAAAGGCCTATGCCTGTACGAAGACGGAAGGACCTTAAAAATAATAGGATCCGGATATTAGGAGCCTAACTCTTATGCAAAAATCCAACCTAAATAGTAACGGAAGTAGTGATTCCGAAACTACGAAAGTGAAAATCATCCATCGATAGTGTATGAAACTCACTGACTCTACAGTAAAAGAGAAACCAACAGAATTACTGTCTAAAAGGTGAGAATTTGAAAACTACTGTTTCCAGAGGCTCAAATGATTACTTAGCTAAATAAGAACCGAAGTTAAAATCCATATAGGAATTTAATCTAAAGATTCTAAGTCTATTTATCAAAAAGTTACTAACTGACTTAGATAAAGAGACATAAGACTCAATTGTAAACTATCGTAGAGTGCATAGGTATGAGGTAACATAAACCTATAACCTTAATAATAACAGGCTGCAGTAGATCTTGTGAAACAAGTATACTAAAAAATTGCAATGAGTAGAATGGAGGGATCAACAATATGAACATAATGATCCCTACACCAACGACGGAAGAGCCTCCACTTTAGCCGCATAGAATAGCGAAGAAGAGGATCTCCTATAGTAAGAAATCGCATCCAAAGCTCGTCCAGTACAATGCTTACAATGCAATACGGACCACACAACGGAATACATGAAGGTTGCGACCTTGCGGGTTGTGATAAAGATGACACGATTTATCCAGTGAAAAAAGATCCTCACATAGAGGAAGATTTCACGTTAAGACCCACAGTAGACAAAAGAGTAAATTACCCATGATCTCTGTGAAGATAGAGATGCTATCAACAGAAATGTATTGTGGTTGTTTATCTTAGCAATACCTGCTGAAACAACAGCGCCGGAGGATACGCGTATCCTATCATTCCGTCCTATAGATCAATAGAGCGTTAACAACATTAGCTCAGAGATCTGGACAAGCCAACACATACGTCTGCAATTGATTAGCAAGCTGTGTCATAAATAAATCATCATTGGGCGCTCCCATAGATAGTAAATCTGATTGAATACTTGTTTGTTGAGAGTCCATTCTGACAGCAACAAGCGACCTGTAAGTGAACGGGAGTCCGGTAAAACAATCAGACGACCCGGAATATGACGGACCAAAACAGAACTTGGTGTACTATAACCAACAGACGGATTCTTTCCATTAAATTGAATAACGGAAACGAAAGAGTGCCTCCCTGGTTCCGGAGATACGTCACTACTGTCGAATTAAAGGACAGGATTTGGGCATGCGTTTCTGAATAATGTTCATGCAATGACATAAAGCAAGCCTAAAAAACATTATTCCGCGGAAGAAAACTGGTTGCTAAGAGACTGCGGAACCCAAAGACCCTGGCACTTCGAATCCGTAGGGATCAGTATATATCCCAATCTGTTTGACTGACAACTGTCATAACAGCCACACTCGGGTCCGGCAACTGCGGTGGCACTCTCTGAGTCAACCACCGAATGTTTGCCCCAGTCTGAATCTCTTGTAACACTAGATAGACAAGAGAACGTGTAAATCGAGCAATTCATGGATTGCCGAAAAGTTGCCGTCAAAGAGAAGCTCCTCCGAGAACGAAGCGACTCTGAGAGAGTTCTTAACCTTACTATCCACGCGTGTGGATGTAGCTAGGGCTGCGTCACGTCTAACCAACTCCAATCAGCCACTGAAGGGCAGAGTTATACGTGAACAAACTACTGTCCTCAAAAGAAATTACATTGAGAATAATATCCCGTAAATCTTTTCTTGAAGACGTAATGATAACGCCTCAGTAAGGCGGATTACGTATGATAAAGCGTCTAAGTTAAGTCTACTATACATCATGTCGTTTCCAACATTGAAGTTGAAAAAGACATAAACGGCGAAAAAGAATATTTCCAGTCTTTAACCACACCGTCTAGACGCATATGAACTCTCGGTATGCCCTGCTCTGCCAAATAAACTATTCGTATAAATGATAAAACGGCAGAAATGAGCAACGCAGACAAGAAACTAAACTATCATGCTTGGTAGCTGGCTTGTATGTATATATAGCGTCGAAAAATAAAACACATGTTGTAATGACATTATTGGACTGCGTCGGTAAGTCAGGGACAATGTCCCTGAACCGATCGAAAAATCCGAGTCCAATGACGCTATAAGTCTCTTATCCAAGATCGCAGCAATGAAGTCCGAAAAAACAATCACTGGAAGATAATGCCACAAGATATGAAAGGCAGCTTCCGATACTACTAAAGGGAAAACTCGAAATCTTTCGAATCCCTTTCGCCATCCTGTCGGACCCTATAAGCGTTCGGTCGTCCGTACCTGATGCAACCGCGGACCGCACCGACCCAGCGCCGTCGGATACATCCTGATTCGACCAAGAAACTGTCAATTGCTGGGATGCTGCGAAACAACTGTGCTAACTCGGATAGCACGTCCATCACTGAGGCCTGAGGAGAAGCGGTCCTACAATGCATTGCCGCTGGAAGCTCCGTGATCGTTACCCCATGCATACTACCAATATGCGAGCGAACGGAGTGTATAGGCCTCGTGTCCCGTGGCTACCGGATGGTGCGACCTATTCGCCGTGGAATCACTGAATGACGAAACTGATCGGATACTCGAGGTCACGTAGCCAATGTGCGGTCGTGTGCCCTGCTGTGAGGATGAGGAAGCATTAAGGACAGTCTCTCGGACTGTCAATATAACGGAGCGTCCCGACCGACAGACATATGCTCCGAAAGTAAAATATCTGAACCACAACATGCGGTCCCCTATGTTGTTGGACGAGAGAGGGACCTCTCTCGCTCACAGCCCGGACGGACCTGGACAAGCCAGGAACCGGACTAACAGGCTTCCTCCGATCTGTCCTCAATCTGCCGTCACTGGGTGAGTACTAAAGTAATTAAAGTGCTCGCATCACCCAAATCTCCTTCCTAGACCGCAATGGATGAACCCGGCAGCCGAACCATTCGATGAATGTACGCTACACCGGGTGAGCTAGCGAATGTCACTCCGTAGGCGATAGACATATTCCATGAGCACTTATTGCCGCTAGCTCTTCATTAACTATGACGACAGAGGCACACTTTTGAAAGACATCTTCGTAACTTTTGCGAACAAGAAACCAGAAATGCTTGGTCATAGCAAGCATAAAATAATAATATATATAGCGTCGTTCAATAATTCGAAAGTTTGTGTGACATTATTGGACTATGTCGGAACTGAGGGACGATGTCCCTGAACCGAACCAAAAATTTCTAAGTCCACCGACGCTATCAGTTTCTTATCCGGCATCGCAGCATTCTGGTCCGACGAAAGAAGCTGTAGAAGACCAAGTCAGATGACATACACAACAGCATATGTTGTTCCGAAAGGGAAAGCTCGAAATCCTCCAAATCCCTTTCGGTATCCCGTCGGACCGGATGAAATTTTCGGACGTCCGTACCCGCTTCCGCGGAGCGTCCCGACCCAGCATCGTCGGATAAAAAATATGCGACAGATTCAGTTGATGCTGGGATGCTGCGATAAACTGTGCTATTTAGGAAAGCACGTCCGTTCCCGAGGCCTGTGCAGAAGCGGTCTTACGATGCATTGCCGCCGGAAGCTCCGTGTACGTTGACTCCCGCACACATCCTATGCGAACGTCCGGAGTCTGCAGGCCTCGTGTCCCTGGCTACCGGATGGTGTGACCTGGTCGCCGATGAATCTCTGACTGGCGAAGCTGACTGGATATCCGTGGTCACGTAGCCAAGAGCGGTCGTGTGCGCAACTATGAGAATGAGGAAGCCTTATTGACAGTCTACTCTGGACTGACTATATGTCGGAGCGTCCCGAGCGACGGACGTATGCTCCGAATGCGAAACATTTTGTACCACAACATCTGGGGCCAGATGTTGAACGAGAGAGGGGCCTCTCTCGCTTGCCGTCCGGATGGACCGGAACGAGCTATGAACCGGACTAAAAGGCTTCCTCCGTTCTCCCTCCGATCCGCCGTCACTGGGTGTGCATTAGGTTGATTTATAGTGCTCGCATCACCCCAAAATTCCTTCTAGACCGCAACGGACGAACCCGGCTGCCGAACCATTCGGTGAATGGACGCTACACCGGGCGAGCTAGCGGACGTCAAAGGCCGTCGAACCTACTAGGGTCCTCTTAGGCAATTGGCGTATTTACATGAGCACTTTTCCGGTAGCCCTTCATTAATTGTGACGACGGAGGCACACTGTTGAAAGACATCACAGATACATCACCCTAATCTTAATCGTCTGAAATAGAAATTGATAAAGTAGAGTGACCCTGCGGGGAAAGGACCGGAGTGTCCAATTCCCCAATAACATACCGTGACATACGCTTCCCATATTGTCATCGAAATCATACGATACAGAACAGGAGTTAATGCGAGTACACTGACCACATATAGAATGATTATAAAGTCAGAGGAAGACTTCCTCTTATTACTATTGATCAATATCCTTTCAATGTGAAAAGAAAACAAGTCCTGGTACTCGCACTAACCCCTGGCAATAAAATACATAATAATAATATGATCCATTAATATAGAAAAAATAATTGAAATCAAAATATTTTGAAAAAATATTTTTTCAGAACAGCCCAAGTTTCTGAAAAGTAACGTTGAGCCCCAATGGATCCCAAGCCTAAGTGTGGACAAAAATTTTAAAAATATTTTAAACAATTTATTCAACACTTACGAACAATAATAATGTATCTAGTTATGATTAAAATAACATCATTATTTTCCAGAAATCCCCCCCTCACACAGAGGGCTGTTGTAAACGTAAACAATGAATGTAAACACTAAAATAAGACTCCAAGCACCCAGGCCCGGAATCAGTTACCAAAAATACACTATCTGATGCAAAACAGAGACTTCCAGGGAAGAAACTGCAGAACATCAGATGGAAGATGCAGAACACAACGCCTAACCACCCGTAGGTAAAGACGTAAACATGGGGAAAAGAACAGAATTCATTCTGTTATTCAGCTAAAACTCCCAAGAAAATTTAGTAATAATAATTACAAAAACTATGCCAAAAGCATGGGAGAATAGCAAGGGGGGACTTAAAGGACAGGGAGAGAGGAAAACACTAAAAAATCAGTGTAACTAAATAATCAGAATGACAACAAAATGGCTGCTGCCTCGAAAATAGGTAACTTAACATAATTTCATTAAAAAATTTTATGTTACAGCCCTGATAATATTCTGTCACACATTTTTCCTCTCCTCCTTCTCTATCCTCCTTAGAATCACCATTTCACTAATATTTATGTGTCTGGCATCATTTAAACTGAGATTTACAAGCACAAAGATCAGTCAGATGTTAACTGATGAAGGGCCAAACTTAGAATGATTAATGGCGCCAATTTCGGAACGTCCTTGACACTGCGCATGCGCAGTAGAGGCGAAGTGTGGAGGGCCTTTCAGGACATGTTTTCTTTGGTTTTAGATGCAAATTTTGGGGATTGGGGGGCAAAATTTGTGTTTGGCCCTATATTTTAAGAGTTAGCACCAGCTATGTTTGGGTCATTGGTACAGTATAAAAATACCCTAGTTCATGCCTTTGTAACTTCACATCTGGATTATTGTAATGCCTTACTGTTCAACCTTCCACAATATCAGTACTCTCGCCTGCAGATGGTACTAAATGCATCAGCCCGAGTGGTATGTAGGGTATCACGATCTTAACACATAACTCCTGTTCTGAGGGATATGCACTGGCTGCCAGTCACATACAGAATAATTTTCAAAACTTTATTATTAGTTTTTAAGACACAAAACATGTCACCAGCCTACTTAGAAGAACTCCTTAATACCAAGAATGTGTGTCAATACAACCTGAGGTCCGATGGTAAAATGCTACTACATGTTCCAAAACATAGGTGTAAGAAATTTGGAGATAGGTCATTCTCATTTGCTGGCCCTCACTTGTGGAATAATTTACCAGAGCACCTAAAAAGACTGTCAAATGTCAACCTTTCCAAGAAAGATCTCAAAACATACCTGTTTCAAAAAGCCTATAAGTGATGTTCTGGACTGTAAGATACTGTATATATTCCGTTTGTATATTTGCACGAGCTCAGTAACATGTACAGCGCCTCAGAATATGGTTCTATATCTTTTGAACTATAATTTTAGCACTATATAAATGTGTATATTATTATTATTTATTATTTATACTTCATTGATTTGTGTCTGGTATCAACCAAAAAAGAGATTTAAAGCACAGAAGTCAGTTCAGATGTTTACTGACTTAGGGCCAAACAAAGAATGGTGTTTGCGCCAATTCCGGTCTCTTCCTGGGTACTGCGCATGCACAAGTACAAAAAGTATGGAGGGCCAGATAGGACTTTTAATTTTCGTTGTATGCAAATTTTGGGATTGGGGGATTCAAAATTTGTGTTTGGCCCTTAATAATATTGAGGTTGCACCAGCTAAGTCTGGGCCATTGGATGTAGTATAAAAAATATTAAGGATTAAGGGCATGTGTTTTATCAAAGTAGGATGCAGTCAGTCAAGGATTAATGGCATGCTTTGAAGGATTCATTCCAAATTAATTTAGCACTGAACTATGTAGTATATCAAGTGCTAAATCATTTATCAGTATGTGATGTGGATTATCATGAAGACAACCACAGAGTGGAGTTTTCACTCAGACAATAACCCTCAAAGCTTGTGAAAAGCATAAGAAGCAAAAGCAAGGATTAAGGCAGAACACATTGAGCATGGAGTATGAGGTGACTTGAATTAATGATTCGACAATGATCCGAGTTGAAGTTTTCTCTTGTATATCATGTGTGCTGAAGGTGCACGTAAAATGCAGGCAAAACCACAACAAGGGTTATTGATTCCTGTCCCGCATACTGTACCCAAGTTGTGTGGTGGTGGCAACATCATATGGCCACTTAATGTAAATTCTGTCAGTGTGCATTGCAAAATATACCTTATACATTTCAAATCCATCTTAACCCTTTACCCAACGTAATGGCCAAAACCGACCAGCACAATTTGCAATAAAAGTGTCAATGACACTGTAGCTTAACTTGACTGTGTGAAGTATTTGATTAAAAGGATAATGTTCAATGTTTATGAAAAGATTATGAAATAAGACAAGAATTGTGATAATTGAGAATATTTTAATTTCTGTTCCCTGTATGCCATGTTTTCAATAAGAATAATTTGAGTGTAGACTCCACTAAAGAATTAAGACATGGGTTGATGTGGCCTTAACAGTTAACATTTAGTTGACTCGAAGTTACCAAGTTACAGTAAAATCATTCCAAAACGAGTCATCCTACCAAGTTACAATGACATCCCTTCATAAATATAACTCGTAGACTAGGCTAAAGGAATCTAGGTCACATGATGGTTTGACAGTCACAGTTCACTGAACATGACCAAAATAGAAGAGTCTCATCATGATATCATATGAAGTTATCCTGTCAAGATACAAGGGAGCGTGGTGGCTCAGTAGGTAGAGGTGCAGGCTGCAAGCTGAGAGGTCCTCGGTTCGAATCCCACCTGCGGCAACCGCGTTGTGTCCTTGGGCAAGACATTTCATCTCTATTGCCCACGTGGGGGCACGATGACGCCGTGTACTAAGGCATACTGCAAGTCGATGGTACGCATGTCTTCAACCAATCTAACCCTGCCTGTGCTGCAGTGTGGAGTTATGATGTTAGGGAGCTGGCAGCTGCTCATCGTTGCTCGGTGGTTCTCTCTGGGTACTCCGGCTTCCTCCACCCGTAAAACTGTCACGGTCATGATTAGCCATTGTGCATAAATATGTGACCTTAAAACATCAATAAATAAATAAATAAATACCAAGATACAATAAAATCTCTTCATAAAAACAACCTGTAAGCAGTGATAAAGGAATATAGGTCAAGTGACCAGGCAGCTGTAATGGCTGACTGATCGTAACCAAAATACGACAGTCTCATCTAGACATCATACCAAGTTATCCTTCCAAGTTACAATGATATTGCTTCATAAATATGAACTGTAGACTGTGGTAAAAAAATATAGGTAATGTGCCACGGTTGACTGAACCCGACCAAAATATGACATTTTCTTCTAGACATCATACAGAGTCATCCTACCAAGGTACAATGAAATCTCTTCATAAATATGACCTGTAGACTGTGCTAAAGGTTTTGGGGTTTTTGGGCCTGCACAGCCGTCATGGTTGGCCGATTGTGACCAAATGGGATTTTCTCATCTAGATATGACCTAGAACCTGTATCTGAAATTTTGATGATCGGACAAGAACTACAGGGTGTAGCCTGTGCTAAAGAAAATGTGAACTGACTCACAGACTAACTGACTTCTGCACGTGTGATGGAAATAGCTTATCTTGACTTTGTCAAGTTAACCTAAAAATTAAATGGTTTATGTCTGATATTTTACCCAAGTTAATAAAAAATTTCCTGATTCGAATGGCGAATAATGGTGAACGATGTTGATGTAAACAAATTGGTTGTGCATGGTAATGCATAAAGGGTGACAACTCTAGCATGGTTCATAACTGCCAAGATCGGCATCAAATCAGCCAGGTTTTAAGTCATATATGCAGAGCATGATAATGAGGAATTCTGGGAAAGGAAATCATATCTAATAAATAATAACTCATATCCTAACGTAATGAATGTATCCCCATTACAACTTGAACAAGAAGGACGCCAATGCCCTATAGCTCACCAACATTCCTCTTTGATAGTAACTTTGGCAAACACAAGAACTGTATCAAACAGGCTCATAACATGCGACAAAGCTTACCTAAACACAACCTCTTAAAAGTAAAACACAGAAACTGACATAAACACTAAGTTAAACATAAAATTCTGAGCTAAACAGAAAACAAAATGCAAATAAAAATGTCAAGAAAAATGTTTAAAATTCAGGGTATGAGGGGTTAATCATGGAACAATGATACTGAGGAACATGTATGATGAATATAAGTGCCA
The DNA here is from genome assembly GCA_031216915.1 of Pictodentalium vernedei. Lineage (NCBI taxonomy): Eukaryota > Metazoa > Mollusca > Scaphopoda > Dentaliida > Dentaliidae > Pictodentalium > Pictodentalium vernedei. Next base: position 186,723,055 of record CM062291.1, read on the forward strand.
TGGGAAGAGAAGGAGCACAGCAGCTGACCTAAACACTAAGTTAAACATGAAATTCTGAGCTAAACAGAAAACTAAACGCAACTAAAAATGTCAAGAAAAATGTTTAAAATGCAGGGTATGAGGGGTTAATCATGGAACAATGATACTGAGGAACATGTATAATGAATATAAGTGCCATGGGAAGAGAAGGAGCACAGCAGCTGACCTAAACAGTTAGTTAAACATGAAATTCTGAGCTAAATAGAAAACTAAATGCAACTAAAAATGTCAAAAAAATGTCAAAAAAATGTTTAAAATGCTGGGTAAGAGGGGTTAATCATGGAACAATGATATGGAGGAACATGTATAATGAATATAAGTGCCAAGGGAAGAGAAGGACCACAGCAGCTGACCTAAACACTAAGTTAAACAGGAAATTCCAAGCTAAACAGAAAACTAAACGCAACTGAAGATGTCAAGAACAAGAGGCCCCAAGGAGCCTGAGGGCGCTCACCTGACATGGTAGCCTAAATATCAACCCAGAGAGTTGATTTCAACAAGTTGCATCTGCTCCTCCTAAGAAAAGCTTATACCAAATATCCAAAGATTCTGACCAGTGGATCTAAAAAAAAGAAGATTTTTAAAGAATATTCCTCATATTGAACTAAGTTATAATTCGTGCTCCCACAGGGAGCCCATATATGAACCCAGGGATTTAGCTTTAACAAACTTGAATCTCACCGCCCTAAGGATGCTGCACACCAAAAATCAAAACATTCCAACTCCTGGATCTGAAGAAGATTTTTAAAGAAAATACCTCATTTTGAATTAAGTTATAATTCAGGCTACCACAGTGAGCACAAATATGAACCCAGGGACTTGGCTTGAACAAACTTGAATCTCACCCCCCTAAGCATGGTGAAATTTGCCTGAAATGAGAAGAAGATTTTCAAAGAAATTTGCCTAAAATGCACTAAGTTTGAATTCGAGCTTCTATAGTGAGCCCAAATATGAATCTAGGGAGCCGATATGAACAAACTTGAATCAGATCCACCCCACAATGTTGCATACCAAATATCAAAAGATTCTGCCTGCTGAATCTGAAGAAGAAGATTTTTTAAGGAATTTGCCTGAAATGCACTAAGTTCGAATTCGAGCTTCTATAGTGAGCCCAAATATGAATCCAGGGGGCCGATTTGAACAAACTTGAATCAGATCCACCCCTCAATGTTGCATACCAAATATCGAAAGATTCTGCCTGCTGGATCTGGAGAAGAAGATTTTTGAAGAAATTTGCCTGAAATGCACTAAGTTCGAATTCAAGCTTCTATACTGAGCCCAAATATAAACCCAGGGAGCCGATTTGAACAAACTTGAATCAGATCCACCCCACAATGTTGCATACCAAATATCAAAAGATTCTGCCTGCTAGATCTGGAGAAAAAGATTTTTTAAGAAATTTGCCTGAAATGCACTAAGTTCGAATTCGGGCTTCTATAGTGAGCCCAAATATGAATCCAGGGGGCCGATTTGAACAAAACTAAAATCAGATCCACCCCCACAATGTTGCATACCAAATATCAAAAGATTCTGCCTGCTGGATCTGGAGAAGAAGATTTTTTAAGAAATTTGCCTGAAATGCACTAAGTTCGAATTCGAGCTTCTATACTGAGCCCAAATAAAAACCCAGGGGGCCGATTTGCACAAACTTGAATCAGATCCACCCCAAAATGTTGCATACCAAATATCAAAAGATTTTGCCTGCTGGATCTGGAGAAGAAGATTTTTTAAGAAATTTGCCTGAAATGCATTAAGTTCGAATTCAGGCTTCTATAGTGAACCCAAATATGAATCCAGGGGGCCAATTTGAACAAACTTGAATCAGATCCACCCCACAATGTTGCATGCCAAATATCAAAAGATTCTGCCTGCTGGATCTGGAAAAGAAGACTTTTTAAGAAATTTGCCTGAAATGCACTAAGTTCGAATTCAGGCTTCTATAGTGAGCCCAAATATGAATCCAGGGAGCCGATTTGAACAAACTTGAATCAGATTCATCCCACAATGTTGCATACCAAATATCAAAAGATTCTGCCTGCTGGATATGGAGAAGAAGATCTTTAAAGAAATTTGCCTGAAATGCACTAAGTTTGAAATCGGGTTCCTATACTGAGCCCAAATATGAACCCAGGGGGCCGATTTGAACAAACTTGAATCAGATCCACCCTACAATGTTGCATACCAAATATCAAAAGATTCTGCCTGCTGGTTCTGGAGAAAAAGATTTTTTAATCTTTTTCGCATTGCCTACAGTGATAAAAAGTGCTGACTTAGCACTTTTTCAAAGTCCTGAAAAAAGTACCTTGTGATCAAACCGATAGGGATTTTTTTAACCATTCTATTCTACTGGATAAAGTAAGCTTTATACAAAATAAGAATTCTCTGTGCCGTGTAGTTTTGGAGATATGGGAGTTTTAAGGTTTTTCCTATTTTTAGCTCCCGTGGTTCCCACGGGGCAACGAGAGAATTTTTTTTGGCAGCAATCAGCTACTTATGACCCATTATCATCTCATATCAAATTTGGTTCAAATCGACCTGACGGTTCTGAAAATAGAAATTTTAGGCGTGGCCAAAATTTTTGCCCCTCCCATAACGAAGGCAAATAATGCCCGGCAAACTTCTCTTGAACAAACTTGATTCTAAACCTCAAAAGGACTCTGTACACCACATATCAAGTCTCTGCTACTGGTGGTTCATTAGAAGAAGATTTTCAAAAAATTTGGCCATTTTTTCCCCACACCTCTGCTCAATATGAGCTGAAACCTATTTTGGATAAAAATCAAAATGCTCCCATATAACCACTACTTACATGAAATTTAATTAAAATGTGGGCAGTGGTTTAGGAGGAAGCGTCTTAAACACCACCTCCTCGGCGGACGACAGACGACGATGACGGACCACGGACGAAGAGTGATAAGAAAAGCTCACCCTGACTTTCAGTCAGGTGAGCTAAACATGTTTAAAATGCAGGGTATGAGGGGTTAATCATGGAACAATGATACTGAGGAACATGTATGATGAATATAAGTGCCATGGGGAGAGAAGGAGCACAGCAGCTGACCTAAACAAGAAAAATGTCTAAAATGTAGGGTATGAAGGGTTAAATCATGGGAAAATGATAATAATCATCATATAGCAGCATTATAAAGGCCATGATATGGCGAGTAAGTGACCCAAACAGAAGCTTTAACATTATTGGACATGTACGCTGATGCCGACCGATCGAGCCATGCCATAAGCTCACACAACTAAAGTTGGTGAGCTAAAAACTGTTGTTCAAATTTTAATGTTTTCAATTTTTGCCTTGAAAACAAACATTACGATCACAAATTTGAACAAGCTTGTTTCAATGAGGGGTCGAAAGCCATATTTTTGAGGCAAAAAGTTAAAAAATTTATAGTAATTTATATATTTTTTATACTTACCAATGACCCAGACATAGCTGGTACTAACTCTTAAAATATAGGGCCAAACACAAATTTTGCCCCCCAATCCCCAAAATTTGCATCTAAAACCAAAGAAAACATGTCCTGAATGGCCCTCCACACTTCACCTCTACTGCGCATGCGCAGTGTCAAGGACGTTCCGAAATTGGCGCCATTAATCATTCTTATAACCAGTGCCTGGTAAGCGCTATGTACTCAGCGGGAAGGTATGAGTTCCCAACTCCTGGGAGGGCCATCCCCATCTGGGTCATTGGTAAGTATAAAAAATATATAAATTACTATAAATTTTTTAACATTTTTATACTGTACCAATGACCCAGACATAGCTGAATAGTAAAAAGGCTGGAGGGACTAGGACATAGAGCAAGTTGGAATACGCTCAATTATATAAAATAGAGTCATCCCCTCTAGGGAAAAAGAAGTATTAGGCCTTACATGTATCTTTCTTATTTATGATAAATTAGAAAGATACAACACCTTCCAAAATTGAGCATCATACATCCATGTACTCTATTAATATCTAGTATAATCCTTATACTAATAATTTTTAAAGTAAGCCAATAAATAAAGTAAGTCTAGAGAATAGAGACTCTTTATACTCCTTAAAAGTGTCTGAGGAATGTATAATAACGTCCGTATGACACGTGTTATATTCAAAAGCTATACTTTAAAAACTAAGACCTGAATGAATTTTTAAAACATAAACTTCTCACTAAAAAGCCATCCCAGTAACAGCTCAGAATTACTAACTCCGGAGGAGGTATCCCCTTGTTTTCATAGTAAAACAGGTGACCCAAGGGAACACCCTCGCCCCCCCCCCCCCCCCCCCCCCCCCTTTTTCTTGCCCTGGGTCAAATAGCCCAGAGCGAAGAGGGCAGCAGAACGGAGTCACTGCCGAAACAGAGAGCCTACCTAGCTATAGTAGCAACAGTTAAGTGAATGACATTCTGTGCAGTAGATAATAGACCTAACAATAGAGGCCTCCAGAAATGGACTCGATATTTCTGAGATAAAAATTCATGAATGTGGATGGCTGAGCGCAATGAGAAGCCTTCAAAAATCTATAATAGCGACACTATTAATGCAAGCCCAAGATGTAGAAGAACTCTTACTTCATGAGCCGAAATCTCAAACACAACTGCTGAGTCAATGATATACCATAAGCAGTATCAATAGTTAATTGAATCCATTAGCAATAGAATGGAGCATAACGTCCTTCTATTAGGCATCAAAGACAGAAGAAGCTTACGCCCGTAGTAATAAACAGATATCTGTTTATAAATACGTAAACTCTAACCGGACAGAGTAAAGGCCTATGCCCGTACGAAGACGGAAGGACCTTAATAACAATAGGTTCCGGATATTTATTAGGAGCCTGACTCTTAACCAAAAATCCAACCTAAATAGTAAAGGAAGTAGTGATTCCGAAACTACGAAAGTGAGAATCATCCACCGATAGTGCATGAAGCTCACTGACTCTTCAGTAAAAGAGAAGCCAACAGAATTACTGTCTAAAAGGTCAGAATTTGAAAACAACTGTTTCCAGAAGCTCAAATGATTACTTAGCTAAAAAAGAACCGAAGTTAAATTCCATATAGAAATTTAATCTAATGATTCTAAGTCTATTTATCGAAAAGTTACTAACTGACATAGATAAAGAGACATAAGACTCAATTGTAAACTATCATAGAGTGCATAGGTATGAGATAACATAGACCTATAACCTTAATAGTAACAGGCTGCAGTAGATCTTGTCAAACAAGTATACTAGAAAGTTGCAATGACTAGAATGGAGGGATCAACAATATCAACATAGTGATCCCTACACCAACGACGGAAGAGCCTCCACTTTGGCCGCATAGTATAGCGAAGAAGAGGTTCTCCTACAGTAAAAAATCGCGTCCAAAGATCGTCCAGTACAATGCTTACAATGCAATAAGGACCACACAACGGAATACGTGAAGGTTGAGACCTTGCGGGTTGTGATGAAGATGACACGATTTTCCCCAGCGAAAGAAGATCCTCTCATAGAGGAAGTTTTCGCGTTAAGTCCCCCAGTAGACATCTGAGTAAATTTACCCACGGTCTCTGTGAAGACAGAGATGCTATCAACAGAAATGTATCGTGGTTGTTTATCTTAGCAATACTTGCTGAAACAACAGTGCAGGAGGATACGCATATCCTATCATTCCGTCCTATTAGATCAATAGAGCATTAACAACATAAGCTCAGAGATCCGGACATGCAAACACATACGTCTGCAATTGATTAGCAAGTTGTGTCGTAAAAAATTATCATTGGGCGCTCCCATTGATAGCAAATCTGATTGAATACTTGTTTGTTGAGAGTCCATTCTGACAGCAACAAGCGACCCATACGTGAAAGGGAGTCCGCTAATACAATCAGACGACCCGGAATATGACGGACCGAAGCAGAACTTGGTGTACTATAACAAACGGAAGGATTCTTTCCGTTAAATTGAATAACGGAATCGAATGAGTGCCTCCCTGGTTCCGGAGATAAGCAACCACTGTCGTACTATCGGACAGGATTTGGACATGCGTTTCTGAATAATGTTCATCCAATGACATAAAGCAAGCCTAAATAACATTATTCCGTGGAAGATAAGTGCTTGCCTAGAGACTGCAGAACCCAAAGACCAGGGGTCAGCCGAGTGGGCGACTTGGGCGAAGAAGTCGCCTTGTCATTCCTCAAGTCGCCTTGGCTTACATTGGGGGCGAAATTCAAGTCGCCCTCCAAAACTTCCTTGGGAGACATGGCAGTTTACTGTATTTTCTTATGTTTTATTTTTTTAAAACACCCGCTTCCGCATTCGCAAAAAAAAGTAAACACGGCTGCTGTTAAAGTCCGTCACACGGCTATGAAAATAGCCTAAACTAGCCCAATTTTATATTTCTGAAAAGAATTGTAATGGCGTAGTCGTTCGAACAATTCGCCCCAATTGATAGCAACCAGCACAAAATGGTTATTTAAAATCAAAGTGCCAGCCAAAACAACGAATCACACAAGACTCGCATCGAATTAATTAGAATTTATTAAAGTTAACCACCGTTTCAAAACAAAAAAAATGTATTGGAGACAGTTCGTCCATATCGAAATTGCTTGCGGTTACGCTCTGTTCCACTGAAAAATTGGTTGCATTGAAATTCGCCCCACAATTTGCATTCTTTGAAAACTTGTGAAGTTGTGTTGGAAGGGGGTTAAATGTAATAAGGCTACAATAGAAATCACAGGTATTTGGATGGATAAGAATGGCAGACCTTCAAAGCACCAATCGCACGTGTCAGTGTAAGATGGTTGGCAGAAATTGTCAGTTTTCTGAACAGTGTATAACCAATTTACCCAGCGCAGCCGGGAAGGGAGACAACTGAAATATTTTGTCATTTACCTGAGAAATAAATTAACTCAAATTGTTAATAACGCTTAATTTAAGAAGGATATCGAAAACTTTTTAAACTATGCTTTTCAACTCAGTTAGGGCATTCAGAAACCATGAATGACCCAGCTTCTTATATGAACTTGAAATTTATTTTAAACACTTTAAATATTTTTTTAAAAAGAATATACCTTCTATTACAGAGAAGAACACTCTCACCATGGGTCATACTAAATTTCAAATCCACAACGTTGAGGCAAATACGAAATCAACTGCATGGTAACCTTAGTCATCACTGTTAGGCAAAGAGTTAGGGGGTATTCAGAAACCATGAATGACACAGTTTTTTGTGGGGTGGGGGAGGGGGGATTTTAACCTACATTCTGTTATATATCATCTGACTTAGTTTTGTGTGTGAATGTATGTTTGTATAACTTTTATTTATTTTTTTCTCCACAATTGTGTCCTCTATGTTCATTTATTTTGTCACAATGTCATATACATTTTATGTTTCTTTTTCTGATTTCTCCTTCATGTCCACTGACTTCTCCCTCCTGGATCCTGACTTCTCCCTAAAGTCTCTGGAGGGAGAAGTCACTTCTCCCTAAAATCAGCTGCCAGGCTGACCCCTGCCAAAGACCCTGGCACTTCGAATCCATTGGGATCAATATTGTACCCCAATCCGTTTGACTGGCAACCGTCATAATTATAAAACTCGGATCCGGCAACTGCAGTGGCACTCTCTGAGTCAACCACCGAATGTTTGCCCCAGTCTGAATCTCTTGCTACACTTGATAGACAAGAGAACGTGTATATCGAGCAATTCATGGATTGCTGAAAAGTTGCCGTCGAAGAGAAGCTTCTCCGAGACCGAAGCGACTCTGAGAGAGTTCTTCACCTTACTATCCACGCGCGTGGATGTAGCTAGGGCTGCGTCACGTCTAACCAACTCCAGGTTGCCACTGAAGGGCGGAGTTTTACGTGGAAAAACTACTGCCCTTGAAAGAAATCACATTGAGGATCATATCCCGGAATTCTTTCTCTTGAAGACGTAATGATAACGCCTCAGTAAGGTGGACTACGTATGATAAAGCGTCTAAGTTAAGTCTATTAGACATCATTGTCGTTTCCAACATAGTGGTTGGAAAAGACATAGACGGCGAAAAGTTAAAAAATTTATAGTAATTTATATATTTTTTATACTTACCAATGACCCAGACATAGCTGGTGCTAACTCTTAAAATATAGGGCCAAACACAAATTTTGCCCCCCAATCCCCAAAATTTGCATCTAAAACCAAAGAAAACATGTCCTGAATGGCCCTCCACACTTCACCTCTACTGCGCATGCGCAGTGTCAAGGACGTTCCGAAATTGGCGCCATTAATCATTCTAATAACCAGTGCCTGGTAAGCGCTATGTACTCAGCGGGGAGGTAAGAGTTCCCAACTCCTGGGAGGGCCATCCCCGTCTGGGTCATTGGTAAGTATAAAAAGTATATAAATTACTATAAATTTTTTAACATTTTTATACTGTACCAATGACCCAGACATAGCTGAATAGTAAAAAGGCTGGAGGGCCAAGGACATAGAGCAAGATGGAATACGCTCAATTATATAAAAAAGAGTCATCCCCTCTAGGGAAAAAGAAGTATTAGGCCTTACATGTATCTTTCTTATTTATGATAAATTAGAAAGATACAACACCTTCCAAAATTGAGCATCATACATCCATGTACTCTATTAATATCTAGTATAATCCTTATACTAATAATTTTTAAAGTAAGCCAATAAATAAAGTAAGTCTAGAGAATAGAGACTCTTTATACTCCTTAAAAAGTGTCTGAGGATTGTATAATAATGTCCGTTGACACGTGTTATATTCAAAAGCTATACTTTAAAAACTAAGACCTGAATGAATTTTTAAAACATAAACTTCTCACTAAACAACCATCCCAATAACAGCTCAGAATTACTAACTCCAGAGGAGGTATCCCCTTGTTTTCATAGTAAAACAGTTGACCCAAGGGAACACCCTCCCCCCCCCCCCCTTTTTCTTGCCCTGGGTAAAATAGCCCAGAGCGAAGAGGGCAGCAGAACGGAGTCACTGCCGAAACAGACAGCCTACCTAGCTATAGTAGCAACTGTTAAGTGAATGACATTCTGAGCAGTAGATAATAGACCTAACAATAGAGGCCTCCAGAAATGGACTCAATATTTCTGAGATAAAAATTCATGAATGTGGATGGCTGAGCGCAATGAGCAGCCTTCAAAAGTCTATAATAGCGACACTATTAATGTAAGCCCAAGATGTAGAAGAACTCTTACTTCATGAGCCGAAATCTCAAACACAACTGCTGAGTCAATGATATACCATAAGCAGTATCAATAGTTAATTGAATCCATTAGCAATAGAATGGAGCGTAACGTCCTTCTATTAGGCATCAAAGACAGAAGAAGCTTACGCCCGTAGTAATAAACAGATATCTGTTTATAAATACATAAACTCTAACCGGACAGAGTAAAGGCCTATGCCCGTACGAAGACGGAAAGACCTTAATAACAATAGGTTCCGGATATTAATTAGCAGCCTGACTCTTATGCAAAAATCCAACCTAAATAGTAAAGGAAGTAGTGATTCCGAAACTACGAAAGTGAAAATCATCCACCGATAGTGCATGAAACTCACTGACTCTTCAGTAAAAGAGAAGCCAACAGAATTACTGTCTAAAAGGTCAGAATTTGAAAACTACTGTTTCCAGAGGCTCAAATGATTACTTAGCTAAATAAGAACCGAAGTTAAATTCCATATAGGAATTTAATCTAATGATTCTAAGTCTATTTATCGAAAAGTTACTGACTTAGATAAAGAGACATAAGACTCAATTGTAAACTATCATAGAGTGCATAGGTATGAGGTAACATAAACCTATAACCTTAATAATAACAGGCCTGCAGCAGTAGATCTTGTCAAACAAGTATACTAAAAAGTTGCAATGACTAGTATGGAGGGATCAACAATATCAACATAGTGATCCCTACACCAACGACGGAAGAGCCTCCACTTTAGCAGCATAGTATAGCGAAGAAGAGGTTCTCCTATAGTAAGAAATCGCGTCCAAAGCTCGTCCAGTACAATGCTTACAATGCAATAAGGACCACACAACGGAATACGTGAAGGTTGAGACCTTACGGGTTGTGATAAAGATGACACGATTTTACCCAGCGAAAAAAGATCCTCTCATGGAGGAAGATTTCGCGTTAAGTCCGACAGTAGACCTCAGAGTAAATTTACCCACGGTCTCTGTGAAGACAGAGATGCTATCAACAGAAATGTATTGTGGTTGTTTATCTTAGCAATACTTGCTGAAACAACAGCGCAGGAGGATACGCATATCCTATCATTCCGTCCTATTAGATCAATAGAGCGTTAACAACATAAGCTCAGAGATCCAGACAAGCAAACACATACGTCTGCAACTGACAAGCAAGTTGTGTCGTAAATAAATTATCATTGGGCGCTTCCATTGATAGCAACTCTGATTGAATACTTGTTTGTTGAGAGTCCATTCTGACGGCAACAAGCGACCCATAAGTGAACGGGTGTCCGGTAATACAATCAGACGACGGACCGAAGCAGAACTTGGTGTACTATAACAAACAGAAGGATTCTTTCCATTAAATTGAATAACGGAAACGAATGAGTGCCTCCCTGGTTCCGGAGATACGCCACTACTGTCGAATTAACGGACAGGATTTGGACATGCGTTTCTGAATAATGTTCATCCAATGACATAAAGCAAGCCTAAAAAAACATTATTCCGTGGAAGATAAGTGCTTACTTAGAGACTGCGGAACCCAAAGACCCAGGCACTTCGAATCCGTTGGGATCAATATTATATCCCAACCTGTTTGACTGGCAACCGTCATAATTATAAAACTCGGATCCGGCAACTGCAGTGGCACTCTCTGAGTCAACCACCGAATGTTTGCCCCAGTCTGAATCTCTTGCTACACTAGATAGACAAGAGAACGTGTAAATCGAGCAATTCATGGATTGCTGAAAAGTTGCCGTCGAAGAGAAGCTTCTCCGAGAACGAAGCGACTCTGAGAGAGTTCTTCACCTTACTATCCACGCGCATGGATGTAGCTAGGGCTGCGTCATCTCTAACCAACTCCAAGCAGCCACAGAAGGGCGGAGTTATACGTGAACAAACTACTGCCCTCACAAGAAATCACATTGAGGATTATATCCCGGAATTCTTTCTCTTGAAGACGTAATGATAACGCCTCAGTAAGGTGGATTACGTATGATAAAGCGTCTAAGTTAAGTCTATTAGACATCATTGTCGTTTCCAACATTGTGGTTGGAAAAGACATAGACGGCGAAAAAGATTATTTCCAGTCTTTAACCACGCCGTCTCGACGCATATGAACTCTCGGTATGCCCTGTTCTGCCAAAATAAATTATTCGTATAAATGGTAAAAGGCAGAAATGAGCATTGCGGACAAGAAACTAAACTATCATGCTTGGTAGCAGGCTTATATGTATATATAGCGTCGATAAATAATACACATGTTCTAATGACATTATTGGACATTATTGGACTGTGTCCTAGAATTCACGAAAGGCAGAATAGAGCATTGCGGACAAGAAACTATACTAGCATGTTGATAGCAAGCTTATATATATATAGCATCGTTCAATAATTCAAATGTTCTAAAGACAATATTGGACTGCGTCGGCAACTCAGGGACAATGTCCCTGAACCGATCCAAAATTCCGTGTCCAATAAAGCTATAAGTCTCTTATCCAAAACGCAGCAATGTAGTCCGAAATAACACTGGGAGATAATGCCGGAAGATATGTATGGCAGCTTCCGATGCTACGAAAGGGAAAACTCGAAATCTTTCGAATCCCTTTCGCCATCCTGTCGGACCCTATAAAGCATTCGGTCGTCCGTACCTGATGCAACCGCGGACTGCACCGACCCAGCGCCGTCAGATAATTCCTGACTCGACCAAGAAACTGTCGATTGCTGGGATGCTGCGAAAAAACTGTGCTAACTCGGATAGCACGTCCGTCACTGAGGCCTGTGGAGAAGCGGTCCTACGATGGATTGCCGCTGGAAGCTCCGTGATCGTTACCTCGTGCATACTACTAATATGCGAGCGAACGGAGTGTATAGGCCTCGTGTCCCTTGGCTACCAGATGACGTGACCTGTTCGCCGTGGAATCACTGAATGACGAAACTGATCGGATACTCGAGGTCACGTAGCCAATGTGCGGTCGTGTGCACTGCTGTGAGGATGAGGAAGCATTATCGACAGTCTCTCGGACTGTCAATATAACGGAGCGTCCCGTGCGACGGACATATGCTCCGAATGTAAAATATCTGAACCACAACATGCGGTCCCCTATGTTGTTGGACGAGAGAGGGATCTCTCTCGCTCACAGCCCGGACGGACCTGGACAAGCCAGGAACCGCACTAACAGGCTTCCTCCGATCTGTCCTCAATCCGCCATCACTGGGTGAGTACTAAAGTAATTATAGTGCTCGCATCACCCAAATATCCTTCCTAGACCGCAACGGACGAACCCGGCAGCCGAACCATTCGATGAATGTACGCTACACCGGGTGAGCTAGCGAATGTCACTCCGTCAATCCTACAAGGGACCTCTTAGGCGATAGACATATTCCATGAGCACTTATTGCCGCTAGCTCTTCATTAACTATGACGACAGAGGCACACTTTTGAAAGACATCTCCGTAACTTTGCGAACAAGAAACCAGAAATGCTTGGTAATAGCAAGCATATAATAATAAATATATAGCGTCGTTCAATAATTCGAAAGATTGTGTGACATTATTGGACTATGTCGGAATTGAGGGACGAAGTCCCTGAACCGAACCAAAAATTTCTAAGTCCACCGACGCTATCAGTTTCTTATCCGGCATCGCAGCATTCTGGTCCGATGAAAGAACCTGTAGAAGATCAAGTCAGATGACATACACAACAGCATATGTTGTTCCGAAAGGGAAAGCTCAAAATCCTCCGAATCCCTTTCGGTATCCCGTCGGACCGGATGAAATTTTCGGACGTCCGTACCCGCTTCCGCGGAGCGTCCCGACCCAGCATCGTGGGATAAAACATTATGCGACCGATTCAGTTGTTGCTGGGATGCTGCGATAAGCTGTGCTATTTAGGATAGCACGTCCGTCCCCGAGGCCTGTGCAGTAGCGGTCTTACGATGCATTTCCGCCGGAAGCTCCGTGTACGTTGACTCCCGCACACTTTCCTATGCGAACGTCCGGAGTCTGCAGGCCTCGTGTCCCTGGCTACCGGATGGTGTGACCTGGTCACCGATGATTCTCTGACTGGCGAAGCTGACTGGATATCCGAGGTCACATAGCCAAGAGCGGTCGTGTGCGCTACCATGAGAATGAGGAAGCCTTATTGACAGTCTCTCCGGACTGACTATATGTCGGAGCGTCCCGAGCGGCGGATGTATGCTCCGAATGCGAAACATTTTGTACCACAACATCTGGGGCCAGATGTTGTTGTACGAGAGAGGGGCCTCTCTCGCTCGCCGTCCGGATGGACCAGAACGAGCTATGAACCGGACTAAAAGGCTTCCTCCGTTCTCCCTCTAATCCGCCGTCACTGGGTGTGCTTTTGGTTGATTTATAGTGCTCGCATCATCCCAAAACTCCTTCTAGACTGCAACGGACGAACCCGGCTGCCGAACCATTCGATGAATGGACGCTACACCGGGCGAGCTAGCGGACGTCAAAGGCCGTCGAACCTACTAGGGTCCTCTTAGGCAATTGGCGTATTTACATGAGCACTTTTCCGCTAGCCCTTCATTAATTGTGACGACGGAGGCACACTGTTGGAAGACATCACAGATACATCACCCTAATCTTGATCGTCTGAAATAGAAATTGATAAAGTAGAGTGACCCTGCGGGGAAAGGACCGGAATGTCCAATTCCCCACTAACATACCGTGACATACGCTTCCCATGTTGTCATCGAAATCATCAGATACAGAACAGGAGTTAATGCGAGTACACTGACCACATATAGAATGATTATAAAAGTCAGAGGAAGACTTCCTCTTATTACAATTGATCAAAATCCTTTCAATGTGAAAAGAAAACAAAGTCCTGGTACTCGCACCAACCCCTGACAATCAAAATACATAATAATAATATGATCCATTAACATAGAAAAAATAATTGAAATCAAAATATTTTGAAAAAATATTTTTTCAGAACAGCCCAAGTTTCTGAAAAGTAACGTTGAGCCCCAATGGATCCCAAGCCTAAGTGTGGACAAAAAATTTAAAAATATTTTAAACAATTTATGCAACACTTACGAACAATAATAATGTATCTAGTTATGATTAAATTAACATCAAGATATTATTTTCAAGAAATCCCCCCCTCACACAGAGGGCTGTTGTAAATGTAAACAATGAGTGTAAAAACACTAAAATAAGACTCCAGGCACCCAGGACCGAAATCAGTTACCAAAAATACACTATATGATGCAAAACAGAGACTTCCAGGGAAGAAACTGCAGAACATCAGATGGTAGATGCAGAACACAACGCCTAACCACCCATAGGTGAAGACGTAAACATGGGGAAAAGAACAGAATTCATTGTTATACAGCTAAAACTCCCAAGAAATTTTAGTAAAAATAATTACAGAAACTATGCCAAAAGCATGGGAGAATAGCAAGAGGGGACTTAAAGGAAAGGGAGAGAGGAAAACACTGAAAAATCAGTGTAACTAAATAACAAGAATGACAACAAAATGGCTGCTGCCTCGAAAATAGGTAACTTAACATAATTTTATTAAAAAATTTTAAGTTACAGCCCTGATAATATTCTGTCACACATTTTTCCTCTCCTCCTTTTCTATCCTCCTTAGAATCACCATTTCACTAATATTTGTGTGTCTGGCATCATTTAAACTGAGATTTACAAGCACAAAGATCAGTCAGATGTTAACTGATGAAGGGCCAAACTTAGAATGATTAATGGCGCCAATTTTGGAACGTCCTTGACACTGCGCATGCGCAGTAGAGGTGAAGTGTGGAGGGCCATTCAGGACATGTTTTCTTTGGTTTTAGATGCAAATTTTGGGGATTGGGGGGTAAAATTTGTGTTTGGCCCTATATTTTAAGAGTTAGCACCAGCTATGTCTGGGTCATTGGTACAGTATAAAAATAGATAAATTCCAGTCTTTAACCCCGCCGTCTAGACGCATATGAACTCTCGGTATGCCCTGTTCTGCCAAAATAAATTATTCCTAGGAATGATAAAAGGCAGAATAGAGCATTGCGGACAAGAAACTAAACTATCATGCTTGGTAGCAGGCTTATATATATATAGCGTCGATAAATAATACAAATGTTCTAATGACATTATTGGACTGTGTCGGTAAGTCAGGGACAATGTCCCTGAACCGATCCAAAATTCTGTGTCCAATGACGCTATAAGTCTCTTATCCAACATCGCAGCAATGTAGTCTGAAGGAACAACCTCTGGAAGATAATGCCGGGAGAAATGTATGGCAGCTTCCATTGTTCCGAAAGGGAAAGCTCGAAATCGTCCGAATCCCTTTCGCCATCCTGTCGGACCCTATAAAACGTTCGGTCGTCCGAACCTGATGCAACAGCGGAGCGCACCGACCCAGCGCCATCGGATAATTCCTGATCCGACCGAGAATCTGTCGATTGCTGGGATGCTGCGATAAACTGTGCTAACTTGGATAGCACGTCCGTCACTGAGGCCTGTGGAGAAGCGGTCTTACGATGCATTGCCGCTGGAAGCTCCGTGATCGTTACCCCGTGCATACTTCTATTATGCGAGCGAACGGAGTGTATAGGCCTCGTGTCCCTTGGCTACCGGATGGCGTGACCTGTTTGCCGTGGAATCACTAAATGACGAAACTGGTCGGATACTCGAGGTCACGTAGCCAATGTGCGGTCGTGTGCGCTGCTGTGAGGATGAGGAAGCATTATCGACAGTCTCTCGGACTGTCAATATAACGGAGCGTCCCGAGCGACGGACATATGCTCCGAATGCGAAATATCTGAACCACAACATGCGGTCCCCTATGTTGTTGTACGAGAGAGGGACCTCTCTCGCTCACAGCCCGGACGGACTTGGACGAGCCAGGAACTGGACTAACAGGCTTCCTCCGATCTGTCCTCAATCCGTTGTCAC
Source organism: Pictodentalium vernedei (assembly GCA_031216915.1). Classification (NCBI taxonomy): domain Eukaryota; kingdom Metazoa; phylum Mollusca; class Scaphopoda; order Dentaliida; family Dentaliidae; genus Pictodentalium; species Pictodentalium vernedei. The sequence continues at coordinate 186,739,177 of CM062291.1, forward strand.
TGGGTGAGTACTAAAGTTATTATAGTGCTCGCATCACCCAAATCTCCTTCCTAGACCGCAACGGACGAACCCGGCTGCCGAACCATTCGATGAATGGACGCTACACTGGGTGAGCTAGCGAATGTCACTCCGTCGATCCTACAAGGGACCTCTTAGGCGATAGACATATTCCATGAGCACTTATTGCCGCTAGCTCTTCATTAACTATGACGACAGAGGCACACTTTGAAAGACATCTCCGTAACTTTGCGAACAAGAAACCAGAAATGCTTGGTAATAGCAAGCATATAATAATATATATAGCGTTGTTCAATAATTCGAAAGATTGTGTGACATTATTGGACTATGTCGGAACTGAGGGACGATGTCCCTGAACCGAACCAAAAATTTCTAAGTCCACCGACGCTATCAGTTTTTTATCCGGCATCGCAGCATTCTGGTCCGACGAAAGAACCTGTAGAAGATAAAGTCAGATGACATACACAACAGCATATGTTGTTCCGAAAGGGACAAGAAGGATGCCAACGCCCTATAGCTCACCAACATTCCTCTTTGATAGTAACTTTGGCAAACACAAGAACTGTATCAAACAGGCTCATAACATGCGACAAAGCTTACCTAAACACAACCTCTTAAAAGTAAAACACAGAAACTGACATAAACACTAAGTTAGGCATGAAATACTGAGCTAAACAGAAAACTAAACGCAACTAAAAATGTCAAGAAAAATGTTTAAAATGCAGGGTATGAGGGGTTAATCATGGAACAATGATACTGAGGAACATGTATGATGAATATAAGTGCCATTGGAAGAGAAGGAGCACAGCAGCTGACCTAAACAGTTAAGTTAAACATGAAATTCCGAGCTAAACAGAAAACTAAACACAACTAAAAATGTTATGAAAAACGTTTAAAATGCAGGGTATAAGGGGTTAATCATGGAACAATGATACTGAGAAACATGTATAATGAATATAAGTGCCATGGGAAGAGAAGGAGCACAGCAGCTGACCTAAACACTAAGTTAAACATGAAATTCCGAGCTAAACAGAAAACTAAACGCAACTAAAAATGTCAAGAAAAATGTTTAAAATGCAGGGTATGAGGGGTTAATCATGGAACAATGATACTGAGGAACATGTATGAGGAATATAAGTGCCATGGGAAGAAAAGGAGCACAGCAGCTGACCTAAACACTTAGTTAAACATGAAATTCTGAGCTAAACAGAAAACTAAACGCAACTAAAAATGTCAAGAAAAATGTTTAAAATGCAGGGTATGAGGGGTTAATCATGGAACAATGATACTGAGGAACATGTATGATGAATATAAGTGCCATGGGAAGAGAAGGAGCACAGCAGCTGACCTTAACATCAAGTTAAACATGAAATTCCGAGCTAAACAGAAAACTAAACGCAACTAAAAATTTCAAGAAAAATGTTGAAAATGCAGGGTATGAGGGGTTAATCATGGAACAATGATACTGAGGAACATGGATGATGAAAATAATTGCCATGGGAAGAGAAGGAGCACAGCAGCTGACCTAAACACTAAGTTAAACATGAAATTCCGAGCTAAACAGAAAACTAAACGCAACTAAAAATGTCAAGAAAAATGTTTATAATGCAGGGTATGAAGGGTTAATCATGGAACAATGATACTGAGGAACATGTATGATGAATATAAGTGCCATGGGAAGAGAAGGAGCACAGCAGCTGACCTAAACACTAAGTTAAACATGAAATTCCGAGCTAAACAGAAAACTAAACGCAACTAAAAATGTCAAGAAAAATGTTTAAAATGCAGGGTATGAGGGGTTAATCATGGAAAAATGATAGGGAGGAACATGTATGATGAATATAAGTGCCATTGGAAGAGAAGGAGCACAGCAGCTGACCTAAACACTAAGATAACATGAAATTCTGAGCTAAACAGAAAACTAAACGCAACTAAAAATGTCAAGAAAAATGTTTAAAATGCAGGGTATGAGGGGTTAATCATGGAACAATGATACTGAGGAACATGTATGAGGAATATAAGTGCCATGGGAAGAAAAGGATCACAGCAGCTGACCTAAACACTTAGTTAAACATGAAATTCTGAGCTAAACAGAAAACTAAACGCAACTAAAAATGTCAAGAAAAATGTTTAAAATGCAGGGTATGAGGGGTTAATCATGGAACAATGATACTGAGGAACATGCATGATGAATATAAGTGCCATGGGAAGAGAAGGAGCACAGCAGCTGACCTAAACACTAAGTTAAACATGAAATTCCGAGCTAAACAGAAAACTAAACGCAACTAAAAATGTCAAAAAAATGTTTACAATGCAGGGTATGAGGGGTTAATCATGGAACAATGATACTGAGGAACATGTATGATGAATATAAGTGCCATGGGAAGAGAAGGAGCACAGCAGCTGACCTAAACACTAAGTTAAACATGAAATTCCGAGCTAAACAGAAAACTAAACGCAACTAAAAATATCAAGAAAAATGTTTACAATGCAGGGTATGAGGGGTTAATCATGGAACAATGATACTGAGGAACATGTATGATGAATATAAGTGCCGTGGGAAGAAAAGGAGCACAGCAGCTGACCTAAACACTTAGTTAAACATGAAATTCTGAGCTAAACAGAAAACTAAACGCAACTAAAAATGTCAAGAAAAAATGTCTAAAATGTACGGTATGAGGGGTTAAATCATAGTAAAATGATAATAATCATCATATAGCAGCATTATAAAAGCCATGATATGGAAATAGGGCGAATAAGTGACCTAAACAGAAACTTTAACATTATTGGACACGTACGCTGACGCCGACGCCGACCGATCGAGCCATTCCACAAGCTCACACAACTAAAGTTGGTGAGCTAAAAAACTACACAGCACAGCACATCAGTAACCTGAATACATATATAAAGTAACCTGATAATCGGATTAATATTTTTTGAGTTATCTCATGCCAAAGAAATGGATTGGAGGAGTTCTCAATTTGAAGGATAAAGGGTTAATATCACAGGGTCAAACTATCGGATTTACACCAAAAACTATACAGCTCGGCACATCAGTAACCTGAACACATATAAGAAGTAACATGACAATCGGATTGATATTTTTTGAGTTATCTCATGCCAAAGGGATTGGAGGAATTTTCAATTTGAAGGATAGAAGGTTAATATCTCAGGATCAAGTTATCAGATTTACACCAAAAACTATACAGCTTGGCACATCAGTAACCTAAACACAAATATAAAGTAACTTGACAATCCAAGCAATATTTTTCAAGTTATCGAATGCCAAAGGGACTGGAGGAATTTTCAATTTGAAGGATAAAGGGTTAATATCTCAAGATCAAAATAACAGATTTACATCAAAAACTATACAGCTCGGCACATCAGTAACCTGAACACAAATATAAAGTAACTTGACAATCCAAGCAATATTTTTCAGGTTATCGAATGCCAAAGGGATTGGAAGAATTTTCAATTTGAAGGATAAAGGGTTAATATCTCAGGATCAAATTACCAGATTTACACCAAAAACTATACAGCTCGGCACATCAGTAACCTGAACACAAGTATAACGTAACTTGACAATCCAAGCAATATTTCTCAAGTTATCGAATGCCAAAGAGATTGGAGGAATTTTCAATTTGAAGGATAAAGGGTTAATATCTCAGGATCAAAATAACAGATTTACACCAAAAACTATACAGCTCGGAACATCAGTAACCTGAAGACATATATAAAGTAACATGACAATTGGATTGAGATTTTTTGAGTTATCTCATGCCAAAGGGATTGGAAGAATTCTCAATTTGAAGGATAAAGAGTTGATATCTCAGGATCAAATTATCAGATTTCCACCCAAAACTATACAGCTTGGCACATCAGTAACCTGAACACAAATATAAAGTAACTTGACAATCCAAGCAATATTTTTCAAGTTATCGAATGCCAAAGAAATGGATACGTATGCCAGATAGACAGACGGATGGACAGATGGATAGACAGACAGATGGACAGACAAAGGATGGATGAACGACTGATGGCCACCCCAGATGCCGGCATTATGTGTACCATACATAGTATGGGTACACATAAAAACCGGAAACTAGACAAAAGACACACAAAAGGCCCAAGTCAGTAAGCAAATAACTGATACCTGATGCAAAGCTAGATCTTCATGTGAAGAAAAAACAATGCATCCGGTAGGAGATGCAAGACAATAATGGCCTAAACCCCACGGGTGAGGATGTAGCAGTGGGGATAAACAGAATAAACATTCTTACAATACGTTAAACTCCCAAGAAATTTAATAAAAAATTTCAATAAAAAAACAGCCAGAAAGCTTAGGAGTTTAACCAGAGGGTTCATGGAAGGATAGGGAAGGAAAACATAACCAACTGTAGGTAAATCATTAGCAAAACTAATGATGTCAAGGCGTATATCCCGAAATTGGGTAACATGAAATAATTTTCATATTCTTTAAAAGTTACAGCCCTGAATGTCTGAAACCACCGTTGTTCACTTCCATCATCCATTTACTGCCTTGAATCCACCATATACTTCATTGATTTGTGTCTGGCATCCACCAAAAGAGAGATTAAAAGCACAGATGTCAGTCGAGATGTTTACTGACTTGGGGCCAAAAAAGAATGATGTTTGCGCCAATTCCGGTCTCTTCCTGAGTACTGTGCATGCGCAGGTAGTAAAAGTATAGAGGGCCAGATAGAACTTTTAATTTTCGGTATTGTATGCAAATTTTGGGGATGGGGTGTTCAAAATTTGTGTTTGGCCCTTGATAATACTGAGTTTGCACCAGCTAGTCTGGGCCATTGGTTGTAGTATAAAAAGATGTGTGTGTCATGATTAAGTTCTCATATTCTTGGATTGGGCTTTATATTCAGCTGGAGGCAAGTGATATTCTGTGGATTTTCAGCACTGTTATCACAAAAGCAGACAAATAATTTCTATTGAATTGTGATCAGTTCGAAGTCCTCTGTCCACTTTTTCTCCTCAACACTCTAGAATCTCAAAAGTGGTGAAAAACGAGTATGAGAACATTTAGTCTTAAATCGAAGAAAGGCTACTTTTGTGATAACAGTACTGTAGGTTTATTTGCTACAATCTATTATTTATTGGAGAGTGTATATTGGCTATCTCCAATAAATTGTAACAAGGAAATTATTGTTCAACAAAATCTGACTACCAAATCTAGCACCCCATCAGTTAACCCTCTGCACACTGATGTCAGAATAGAAAAGCAAATTTTTCACATAATACTGTGGAACCCTGTTATTTAAACTGTATAGCCATTTTGTCAAAAGTCATTCAATGAACAAGGACACTGAACAAGGATTTAGTTACTTCACCATATTATAAGGGATAATCTGAAGAGTTAATCTATTATATCTTGTTTGACAGAGCTTATGGAGCTCAGTCAAACAAGTTTTAATAGATTAAATGCCTGCAAATGATGTAAAGAGGCTAAATAGGCCTATAAACAACCAGAACTCAGTGATTGTCAGGTAATTTCTTGACATATATTATAAGATATTATATTCAATTAACATGTGTTTATTCTATAACCTATATTCGATTAACAGGTCATATTTGAGCTGAAGGTATGGTAAACAGTTTTGTGTTTGGAAATTATATTCAATTAACAGGGTTATTCAATTAAGAGATATACAATAAATGGGACCCACAGTACAAATATGAAGTCAACCAATTCAATCTTGTTTGCTAGGGTGCATCACGATCTATCAAACAAGACAGAAATGATTAAAATACAAGTTGCATTATGATAAAAAACAGTTACTGCTTGAAATTTTGGTGTTTCAACATGCTATTCAGAAGATTGAATGTGCACTCGATATTTGACCATAGTATTTTTACCATATGCAAAAAAAGTCAGTCGAAGGATGTCATTCTAAATCTAAAATTGTGCTTTGAAATTTTCCAGCCTTTCTGAAGTATAAAATAATATCCTAAACATGAATGCTCAACATGTCTTACATCATGCGTCACTCAGAATTAACTCACTTTCCATTGAACTTTGTTCTATGAACAAAAGAAGTTAACAATGATGAACACCTCTTCAAAAGTTAATAAATTTACAGTAATTTATATATTTTATACTTACTAATGACCCAGACTTAGCTGGTACTAACTCTTAAATTCTAGGGCCAAACACAAATTTTGCCCCCCAAATCCCCAAAATTTGCCTCAAAATCCAAAAATTAGATGTCCTATGTGGTCCTCCATACTTTTATCCACTGCGCATGAGCAGTGTCAAGGAAGTCCGAAATTGGAGCCAAATCCTCATTCTTACAACCAGAGCTTGGTAAGCATAATGTAACCAGCGGGGAGGTATGAGTTCCCAACTCATGGGAGGGCCATCCCCGTCTGGGTCATTGGTAAGTATAAAAAATATATAAATTACTATAAATTTTTTAACATTTTTATACTGTATCAATGACCCAGACTTAGCTGAATAGAAAAAAAGTCTGGTGGGCCTAGGACATAAAGGATATTCCAATAGACCCAATTACATGTAAACAGAATTATCCCCTCAAGGAGAAGAGGAGAACAGGCTTTATATGTATCTTTCTTGTTTATACAAAAAAAGAAAGACACAATACCATTCCGTAATTGAGCACAATAACATCAATGATCTCTATTAACATCCAGCGTATAACCCATTATACTAATTTATTAAAGGAAAGCCAATAAATAAAGATAGTCAAGAGAATGAGACTCTTTATACTCATTTAAAAGTGTCCGAGGATTGTACATTAACGCTCGTATGACATGTGACATTTTCAAATGCTTCACACTGAGCTACACTTTAAAAATATTACATAAATGAGATAGACATTAGCTTTACACTTTAAAACCATCCCGGCACCGACTCGGAATTACTGACTCCAGAGGAGGTATTCCCTTGCTTTTCACTATAAAGCAAGTGATATAAGGGAACACCATCCCCCCCCCCCCCATTCCCCTTGCTCTGTGTCAAATACCCCAGAACGAAGAGGGCAGCAGGACAGAGACACTGCCAGAACAGAAAGCCTGCATAACTATAGTTGCAACTGTTTAATGGACGACATTCTGAGCAACAGATAACGGACCTAAACAATGCAGGTCACCATAAATGGACTCAATATTTCTAAGATAAAACTTTGTGAATGTAGAAGGCTGAGACCAATATGCAGCCTTCATCAAATTGGTAATAGCAACACTACTAGCATAAGCCCAAGATGTAGACAGCGCTCTTACTTCATGCGCCAAAATCTTAAGCACAGGCTGCTGAGATGAAGATAATTTTTCATAAGCAGTACGGATAGTTAATTGAATCCACCTTGCAATAGAATGGACCACAATGTCCTTTCTATTAGGCATCAAAGACAGAAAGAAACGCTTACGTCCTTTTCTGATAAACTCAGATCTGTGTTTGTAAATACACACAGCTCTGACTGGACAAAGCAAAGGCCTATGACCGTCTGAAGACGGAAGAGCCTTAATAACAATAGGTTCAGGGTACTTATTAGGAGCCTGATTCTTAGCCAAAAATCCAACATTAGTAGTCAAAGTAATAGTATTACCAACACTACGATAGTGAGAATCATCAACAGATAGTGCATGAAGCTCACTAACTCTTCTAGCAGAAGAGAAGACTAAGAGAAAAGCTGTCTTATAAGTATTTGAAATCCACTGTATCAAGAGGTTCAAATGGCGCTTCTTTTAGCTTCAGAAGAACCCAAGCTAAATTCCACTTAGAAATTAACCTAAGGGTTCTAGGTTTATTTATCGAAAAGTTTTCACTAACTTAGATAAAGAGACATTAGATCCACTCTGTAAGCTATCATAATGAGCATAGGTATGCGATAGCATAGACCTATAACCCTTAATAGTTATTGGCTGCAGTTTGATCTCGTCAATCAAGTAGACCAGAAAATTAGCAATGTCTGGAATGGAGGGATCATAAAAATCAACAGAATGATCCCTACACCATCGAGAGAAAACCTTCCACTTAGCAGCATAATTTAGAGAAGAGGAGGTCCTCCTACAGTTAGAAATTGCGTCCACTGCTCGTCCTGTAAAATGCTTGCCGTGCAAGAAGGACCGCACAATGGAAATACATGAAGGTTGAGACCTTGCGGGTTGTGATGCAGTGTGCGTGGTTTCCCGTGCGAAAGAAGGTCCTCCCGTGGAGGAAGCTTCCGCGGAATGTCTCACAACAGACACCTGAGTAGATTTATCCATGGTCTCTGGGGTGACAGAGATGCTACCAACAGAATCTTACAGTGAGAGTGCTTGATTTTTAGCAATATCTGTTGAATCAATGGAGCTGGAGGATACGCGTATCCTATCATTCCGTCCCAAGAGATCGAGAGGGCATCTACTGCAAATGCTCGAGGATCTGGGCATGGCGACACACACGTCTGCAACTGATTGTTGAGATGCGTCGCAAATAAGTCTATCATAGGATGATCCCATTGGTAGCAAATCTGACTGAATACTCGTTTGTTCAGAGTCCATTCTGACGGCAACATATGACCTTTCCGAGAAAGAGAGTCTGCTAGAACGTTCAGACAACCCGGAATATGACGGACCGATAGAAGAATTTGATGCTCTAGGACAAACAGAAGGATTCTTTCCGTTAGATTGAACAACGGAATGGAATGAGTACTTCCCTGGTTCCGAATATACGCTACTACTGTCGAATCGTCGGACAGAATTTGAACATGCAAATTCTGAATAATGTTCATCCACTGACGTAGCGCAAGCCAAATTGACATCATCTCTTGATGTTTATGTGCTTGTTTAGGAACTGCGGATCCCATAGACCCTGGCAACCCGAATCTGTTGAGCTCAAAGTTGCGCCCCAACCTGTTTGACTGCCATCTGTCATTATCATAAAAATTGGAGCCGGCAGTTGCAGTGGTACTCCCTGAGTTAACCACTGAATATCTGCCCAAGTCTGAATCTCTTGTTTCACTTGATTCGACAAGACGATGTTCGTTCAAGCGAATGAGTCTTCACACTCCAATTCTGAGTAAAAAATATCTGGAGTGGACGAGTGCGTAGCCGCCCCATCGGAATAAGATCCGCAGCGGCTCCGCACAAACCTGTCAGTCTCATGAATTCTCTCGTTGTTACTACACCTGAGTGAAGACAAAAGTGAGCGTAACAACTGACTTAATTTTGCTCTGGTTAACAGCAGACGAACGAGATTGTTCTGCATCTCGAAGCTCATTCCCAGGTAGGTGAATGACTTGGACGGGACCAGATCTGACTTCTTCTCGTTTACTATGAAACCGAGACGTCGGAGCAATTGAAGCAGACTCTGAACATCGTTCTGAAGCGTTAACTTGTTGCCGTACCTCTGAAGAATGTCCTCCAAGTAGGCCGACGTTACCACAGACGAATGAGCTCGGAAATGAGTCAATACCAAGTTCATTATTCGAGTGAAGGTCCAGGGCGCTAGATTCAGACCAAAGCACATTGCTCGGAACTGATAAACGACTCCTAGGACAGTGAAGCGAAGATACTTTCTGAACGCCGGATGTACCATGACGTGAAAGTACACATCCTTGAGATCTATGCTCGCAGCATAATCGTTCACTCGAATGCTCGCTCTGACCGATCGGATGGTCTCCATATAAAATTCCGGAGCCACGATCAGCTTGTATATCCAGTTCAGATCTATAACTGGACGAAACAAGCCATCTGGTTTTGGAACCAGGAACAGGTGACTGTAGAAACCTGGAGATTCCTAGTTTTCTATGACGTCTATAGCGTTCTTGTCCAGAAGAGATTGAACTTCTGATAGAAGCGAATCTCTCAGCTGAACGTCTGACGGAAGCTGAGTCCAACGTGGATTTCGAGATAACAGAGATTTTTCCTTGAAGGACAGTTTTAGACCTTCAGAAATAACCCCTTGCACCCATGGGTTGTCCGTAATAGACAACCAATTGGTTAAGAATCTCGACAGCCTTCTGTCCAGTGGAATGCATAAGAGGTTTAGACCATCACGTCCTGGCCCTGCGAGGCTTGCGGGAGGAGAAACCACGTCCTCCACGACCTGCACCTCGCCCAGTCGACCTGGGGGCGTCTGACCGGTATCTCGGCCAGCATTACGACCCCTACCTGAGTCGCTACTCTGACGGTCTCTGGAGTAAGACGTAGAGGCCTTCTTAGATCCTCTATAGGAACTTCCCTTGGACGTACTTGCCCCCGAAGTGCCTGCCTTACTCCTCTCTGCTGAGTCTGACTTTTTCAAAGCAGATTAAAAGCAGAGAATCCGAAGCTTTCTTAGTAATCTGTTGATAGATTATAGAAAGCTTACCGTCGAAGAGAAGCTCTCCTGAGACCGGAGCGACTGGAAGAGAGTTTTTCACCTTACTATCCACTCTTGTGGATGCAGCCAGGTCTATGCTCGCAGCATAATCGTTCACTCGAATGCTCGCTGTGACCGATCGGATGGTCTCCATATAAAATTTCGGAGCCACGATCAGCTTGTATATCCAGCTCAGATCTTTAACTGGACAAAACGAGCCGTCTGGTTTTGGAACCTGGCACAGGTGACTGTAGAAATCTGGAGATTTGTGGTTTTCTACGACGTCTATAGCATTCTTGTCCAGAAGAGATTGAACTTCTGATAGAAGCGAATCTCTCTTCTGAACGTCTGACGGAAGCTGAGTCCAATGTGAACTTCGAGATAACGGAGGTTTTTCCTTAAAGGACAGTTTTAGACCTTCAGAAATAACCCCTTGCACCCATGAGTCGTCCGTAATAGACAACCAACTGGTTAAGAATCTCGACAGCCTTCCGTCCAGTGGAATGCAAAAGAGGTTTAGACCATCACCTCCTGGCCCTGCGAGGCTTGCCGGAGGAGAAACCAAGTCCTCCATGACCCGCACCTCGCCCAGTTGACCTAGGGGCATCTGACCGGTATCTCGGCCAGCATTACGACCCCTACCTGAGTCGCTACTCTGACAGTCTCCGGAGTAAGACTTAGAGGCCTTCTTAGATCCTCTATAGGAACTTCCCTTGGACGTACTCGTCCCCGAAGTGCCTGCCTTACTCCTCTCTGCTGAGTCCGACTTTTTCAAAGCGGATTAAAAGCAAGAGAATCCGAAGCTTTCTTAGTAATCTGTTGATAGATTATAGAAAGCTTAGCGTCGAAGAGAAGCTCTCCTGAGACCGGAGCGACTGGAAGAGAGTTTTCCACCTTACTGTCCACTCTTGTGGATGCAGCCAGGGCAGCATCACGTCTGACTACCTCCAGATTGCCACTGAAAGGGCGGAGTTATACGTAGAATATGCTATGGCCCTCGAAAGAACTCTCAAGGAAGTTTTGAACATCCTGGAATTCTTTTCCTTCGAGACATAATGATAATGCTCTAGTAAGGTGATCTGCGTAAAATGCATCTAAACTGATTCTGTTAGACGAGATGGTCGTCACCAGTATACTGGAATAAAACATAGACGCTGGCAATGACAACTCCAAGTCATCTGCCTGGTCGTCTAAACGCAGAGGAACTCTCGGCACGCCCTGTCCTGCCGTTTCAAATCTATTTCTATGATTGATGAAAGACAGCTGTAGAGCATGAGACAATAAGAAACCGGATTTGCCAGACTTAGCGGCTAGCTTGAATATAGCATCATTAAGAAGTTCAAATGTCCGCGTGACATTTCTGGACTGGGTTGGAAACTCAGGCGCAATGTCCCTATTCAGGCCGAATAAGTCTGAGTCCAGTGACGCTATCAGTCTCTTATCAGGTAACGCAGCATTTTGGTCCGGAGAGACAACTTCTGAAAGGTGTGGTCGGATGAATCTACGGCCACCTTAAGTTGTTCGGAAAGGGAAAATTTCAGCTCCGCTGATTCCCTTTCATCATCCGACTGGACCACATGAGAAGCTCAGTCGTCCCTTTCTGACTCTGCAGGGGAGCGAACCAACCCAGCTCCCTCAGACAGTTTCTTTTCTGAAAAAGTTTCTGATGACTGCTGGAATGCTGCGATGAATTGAGCTATCTGTGATAGCAAGTCCGTCACGGAGGCCTATGGAGCCACGGTCTTACGTAATTTAGCCGCTGGAAGCTCCTGGGACGTTAATTCCTGCATACTTCTCATATGCGAACATCCCGACTGGAAAGGCCTTGTGTCCATGGCTAGCGGATGGCGTGACCTGGTCGACGTGGAATTCCTGGTTGGCGAAGCAGGCTGGATATCTGCGGTCACATAGCCAAGGTACGGTCATGTGTGCTGACGAGAGGATGAGGAAGCCAATAGACAAGCCGCGTGGGACTGTCTATGCAAAGGAGCATCCCGAGCAGGAGGAGTGGACGTATGCTCTGACTGACGAACGTACCTACAACAACATCTGGGCCAGATGTTGTTGTAAGAGAGAGGGGGCCTCTTTCCGGGTAGACTTGGACGAGCTAGCTACCGGACTGACTTGCTTCCTCCGTTCCATCCTCCAAGCCGTTGTCGCCGGGTTTGCGTGATCCAAGATTATAGTGCTCACAACACCCCTTCTCCTCTCCTGGACCGCAACGGACGAACCCGGCATCACAACCATTTCGTGAATGATTGCTTCACCGGGGGAGCTAGCGGCCAACAAGTGACCGTCGATCCTACTAGGGATCTCTTAGGCACTTGCCGCATTTCCTTGAGCACTTTGCCGCTAGCTCATTATTGCGACGACGGAAGCAAACTTTTGAAGACATCACGGAAACATCACCCTGTTCTTGTTCCTCTGAAAAAGAGACTGAAGAAACTAGAGTGACCCTGTGGAAAGAGGACCGGCATGGACCTCTCACCACTAACAATATACCGTGTCACACGTCTCCAACGTTTGTCATCCGAAATGGCACACACTGAGCAAGAATTAGTGCGAGTACACAGACGACAGCAAATACAATGAACATGAGAATCAGAAGGAGACTTCCTTGATTTACAATTGAACAATATTTTTTCATTTTGAAAAAATATTAAACGGTCATCATAATCGCACCAACCCTTGAAAATAAAGATAAAAATTTCAAGATGAGCTCAAGTTCCCAATGGGAACGATGAGCCCAAATGAATCCCAAAAAAGCCTAAGTGTGAACAAAAAAGTGTGAACATGTCTAAAAATTAATGTTACACTTACGGACAATATTAATGTATCTGGCTATGAGCAGAACTAATAGAAGACAAGGAATCAATGTCAGAAGTAACCGTTGTCAACGTAAACAAAAGTAAATAAAAACTGGAAACAAGACTCCAGGCACTGAAAATATGGCCCGAAATCAGTAACCAATTTTAACACCATCTGATGTAAAACAGAGGCTTCCTGAAAAGAAACTGCAATACATCGGATGGTAGATGCATGACTGAAACGCCTAACCACCCTAGGGTGAGAACGTAACCATGGGGAAAAACAGAATAAACATTCTGTTACCAAGCCAGCCAAAACTCCCAAGAAATTTCAGTAAAAAAAAATTTAAAAAATTATGCCAAAAGCATGGGAGAATAGCAAGGGGGTATTAAGGAAAGGGGGAGAGGAAACACTGAACAAACAATGGAAATTTCATAACAAGAATGTAAATATCAGGCCCATGCCCCAAAATTAGGGAACATGAAATAATTTTGCATAAAAATTATAAGTTACAGCCCTGAACACATCCTTCCACTGTTTCTTCCTCTCATCCTCTTATTTTATCCTTGGATCCACCATTTCTTTCATGATTTTGTGTCTGGCATCATTTTAACTGAGATTATAAGCACAGATATCAGTGAGATGTTACTGATTGAAGGGCCAAACAAAGAATGAGGATTTTGCTCCAATTTCGGACTTCCTTGACACTGCGCATGCGCAGTGGATAAAAGTATGGAGGACCACATAGGACATCTAATTTTTGGATTTTGATGCAAATTTTGGGAATGGGAGGGGGGGGGGGGGTGGCAAAATTTGTGTTTGGCCATAGAATTTAAGAGTTAGCACCAGCTAAGTCTGGGTCATTGGTACAGTATAAAAATATAAAAATCATGGTATGCCATTCTTGCAGATTTAAAAAATATTGATTCATTTAGCCTTTCCTAAGTACCACACTCCCATCATTGTTCATATGTGACCTATCTATCACACTCATTCCCAACTCAATAAATATTTCACATTGACAAAAGTAACCTAAAATCTTACTTTCAGTATGTCTAGGATGAGGAGGTGGTCTGCCATATCTTGAAGGTTTTCTAACATAATCTCTCTCTGAAATGATCAACAAATACTAATATACGATGGTGTTAATAGCTAAATGTTTTGGCTGTGTCCATTGAAGTGAAGTGGCATGTCATGTTTGTTGCAAAGTGCAGAGGATGATGAAATTGTCCAATATTCAATATTTTCTTATATCTATCTTGACAACAGATATCAAAACATTTGTTAGACATTGCCTATCTATTATATAAATGGGGAGTGTGTGATTCAGTCCAGCTAGAAACTCAAGCTTTGATTATCTCCAATGATATGCAATGCAAGTAGAAATTTGTCATCGCATGAGTGGGGCTACCCATCCTGGAACAGGTCGGCCTACTAGTTATCTTATAAGGTAGCATATAATAAAGGTATATATTCATGCTCATGCCTGTGTTGAAAGTGCTTCATAACTTTTGATTAACACCATGACAATTACAAAATAACATTTTGAATAACTCCAAATTTTCCTTTTTCCATGAAAAGCATTGCTCATGTTCCCTCATTGGATTTTAATTTTAATTCATTTGGAGACAATTTGAGCTAGTTCCAATAATTAAATTTTTACATCAAACAACCATCTTCATCACAATTTATCTTCTTGTGTTTCTCAGCTTTCCACGATAATTTTCTACTCAACAAATTTTCAGACTGGACTCATAAATCCAGCCACCAAGGCTACACTTTTTATTCCGTGCATGATGAGTCATGCTAATGACAGATAGCATAACCTTTGTGGCTGGATATCAAATTAATAATTACAAAAACCAGGAAGATTCAGCCCAAATAAAAGCCAAATCTGCTCTACTGAAGCTTAAAGCTGTATCTTCATGGACCCACCATAACACTTAGTTCAGCTGCACGTGTGCGGTGAGTGATGATGTTGCAATTAAATAACAAAGCGGGCTTCTACGACACATATTGTTCATATTGTCTGACTCACTGTGCTGCCTGACAAGTCAAAAATAAGTTGCCCAGTCACAGTCAGTTCTGATGTAATGGTATCCTGACAGCTATCCACTAACACTGCCAGTGCAAAGTCCCATTTCCGTCCGCCACATTAAAATTAAATCTAAGTGTGAAAAATTGTGCACTGCTTTTCGAATCCAGACACTATTTTCACAAGTGCAGTTGTGTACCTCAAAATCAAAAGTCTGAACAATGTCAAAGCAACTTAGCAGTTTCAAAATCAAAAACATCTATGGATACATTTTTGAGTTCTTAAATATGCTAAATATCATCAAATGAGTAAAGAGCATCTGCAATAGCTTAATCCCACGGATGAATAGTACTGAAGGATTAAATTACCGCAGATCCCATCTATAAACACACACAAAAAATTACCAAATGTAAGTCAAAAATTCAGGAAATAATTATGAATAAAAAATTCCTTTCTATATGCACATCTCCACTTCATACTGATATTCTACACCAAATTTCATAATGAAAGTGTCAATGACACTGTAGCTTAACTTGACAAACTTGAACTTGGTAAGTTATAAATGAAATGGCAAAATTGAAGATCATTGGGACCAATGTCAGTTTTTTTGCCAGTGGCAACATTTTTTGACAGAAACCGAAGAAAATCGATAGCTCCCATCTAGAGGTCACCGTAAATAAGCATACCAGGTTTCAAAGCAATCTAATCATAAATGAGCCCTGTAGGGTGAGCCAAAGGGAAATATTGTGGTCTGACTAAACTAAGTTCTAAGAATGTTGGCCACGGCAACATTTTTTGACAGAAATTGAAGAAAATCGATAGCTCCCATCTAGAGGTCACCCCAAACAAGCATGCCAGGTCTCAAAGCAATCCGATCATAAATGTACCCTGTAGGGTGTGCCAAAGGGAAATATCGAGTCTTCTGACTAAACCAAGTGTTCTAAGAACGTTGGCCGCGGCAACATTTTTTGATAGAAATTGAAGAAAAATGATAGGTCCCATCTAGAGGTCTCCCCAAACAAGCATACCAGGTTTCAAAGCAATCAAATCATAAATGTGCCCTGTAGGGTGTGCCAAAGGGAAATATTGTGGTCTGACTAAACTGAGTTCTAAAAACGTTGGCCGCGGCAACATTTTTTGATGGAAATTGAAGAAAATCGATAGCTCCCATCTAGATGTCACCCCAAACAAGCATGCCAGGTTTCAAAGCAATCCGATCATAAATGTACCCTGTAGGGTGTGCCAAAGGGAAATATTAAGTCTTCTAACTAAACTAAGTTCTAAGAACGTTGGCCGCGGCAACATTTTTTGACAGAAATTGAAGAAAATCGATAGCTCCCATCTAGAGGTCTCCCCAAACAAGCATACCAGGTTTCAAAGCAATCTGATCATAAATGGGCCCTTTAGGGTGTGCCAAAGGGAAATATTGAGGTCTGACTGAACTAAGTTCTACAAACGTTGGCCGTGGCAACATTTTTTGCCGGAAATTGAAGAAAATCGATAGCTCCCATCTAGAGGTCCCCCTAAATAAGCATACCAGGTTTCAAAGCAATCAAATCATAAATGTGTCCTGTAGGGTGTGCCAAAGGAAAATATTGTGGTTTGACTAAACTAAGTTCTAAGAACGTTGGCCGCGGCAACTTTTTTTGACAGAAATTGAAGAAAATCGATAGCTCCCATCTAGAGGTCACCCCAAACTAGTATGCCAGGTTTCAAAGCAATCCGATCATAAATGTACCCTGTAGGGTGTGCCAAAGGGAAATATTGAGTCTTCTGACTAAACTAAGTTCTAAGAACGTTGGCCGCGGCAACATTTTTTGACAGAAATTGAAGAAAATCGATAGCCCCCATCTAGAGGTCTCCCCAAACAAGCATACCAGGTTTCAAAGCAATCTGATCGTAAATGTACCCTGTAGGGTGTGCCAAAGGGAAATATTGAGGTCTGACTAAACTAAGTTCTACGAACATTGGCCGTGGCAACATTTTTTGCCGGAAATTGAAGAAAGTTAAAAAATTTATAGTAATTTATATATTTTTTATACTTACCAATGACCCAGACATAGCTGGTGCTAACTCTTAAAATATAGGGCCAAACACAAATTTTGCCCCCCAATCCCCAAAATTTGCATCTAAAACCAAAGAAAACATGTCCTGAAAGGCCCTCCACACTTCGGCCCTAATGCGCATGCGCAGTGTCAAGGACGTTCCGAAATTGGCGCCATTAATCATTCTAATAACCAGTGCCTGGTAAGCGCTATGTACTCAGCGGGGAGGCAAGAGTTCCCAACTCCTGGGAGGGCCATCCCCGTCTGGGTCATTGGTAAGTATAAAAAATATATAAATTACTATAAATTTTTTAACATTTTTATACTGTACCAATGACCCAGACATAGTTGAATAGTAAAAAGGCTGGAGGGCCAAGGACATAGAGCAAAATGGAATACGCTCAATAAAATAAAATAGAGTCATCCCCTGCAGGGAAAAAGAAGTATTAGGCCTTACTTGTATCTTTCTTATTTATGATAAATTAGAAAGATACAACACCTTCCAAAATTGAGCTTCATACATCCATGTACTCTATTAATATCCAATATAATCCTTATACTAATAATTTTTAAAGTAAGCCAATAAATAAAGTAAGTCTAGAGAATAGAGACTCTTATACTCCTAAAAGTGTCTGAGGATTGCATAATCATGTCCGTTGACATATGCAATATTCAAAAGCTATACTTTAAAAACTAAGACTTGAATGAATTTTAAAAACCTAAACTTCTCACTAAACAACCATCCCAATAACAGCTCAGAATTACTAACTCCGGAGGAGGTATCCCCTTGTTTTCATAGTAAAACAGGTGACCCAAGGGAACACCCTCCCCCCCCCCCCCCCTTTTTCTTGCCCTGGGTCAAATAGTCCAGAGCGAAGAGGGCAGCCAAACGGAGACACTGCCGAAACAGACAGCCTACCTAGCTATAGTAGCAACTGTTAAGTGAATGACATTCTGAGCAGTAGATAATAGACCTAACAATAGAGGCCTCCAGAAATGGACTCGATATTTCTGAGATAAAATTCATGAATGTGGATGGCTGAGCGCAATGAGCGGCCTTCAAAAATCTATAATAGCGACACTATTAATGTAAGCCCAAGAAGTAGAAGAACTCTTACTTCATGAGCCGAAATCTTAAGCACAACTGCTAAGTCAATGATATACCATAAGCAGTACCGATAGTTAATAGAATCCATTAACAATAAAATGGAGCGTAACGTCCTTCTACTAGGCATCAAAGACAGAAGAAGCTTACGCCCATAGTAATAAACAGATATCTGTTTATAAATACATAAACTGTACCTGGAAAGAGTAAAGGCCTATGCCCATACGAAGACGGAAGGACCTTAAAATAATAGGTTCCAGATAATAGGAGCCTAAGTCTTATGCAAAAATCCAACCTAAATAGTAACGGAAGTAGTGATTCCGAAACTACGGAAGTGAAAATCATCCATCGATAGTGCATGAAACTCACTGACTCTACAGTAAAAGAGAAACCAACAGAATTACTGTCTAAAAGGTCAGAATTTGAAAACTACTGTTTCCAGAGGCTCAAATGATTACTTAGCTAAATAAGAACCGAAGTTAAAATCCATATAGGAATTTAATCTAAAGATTCTAAGTCTATTTATCAAAAAGTTACTAACTGACTTAGATAAAGAGACAAAAGACTCAATTGTAAACTATCGTAGAGTGCATAGGTATGAGGTAACATAAACCTATAATCTAAATAATAACAGGCTGCAGTAGATCTTGTGAAACAAGTATACTAAAAAATTGCAATGAGTAGTATGGAGGGGTCAACAATATGAACATAATGATCCCTACACCACGACGGAAGAGCCTCCACTTTAGCCGCATAGCATAGCGAAGAAGAGGATCTCCTATAGTAAGAAATCGCATCCAAAGCTCGTCCAGTACAGTGCTTACAATGCAATACGGACCACACAACGGAATACATGAAGGTTGCGACCTTGCGGGTTGTGATAAAGATGACACGATTTACCCAGTGAAAAAAGATCCTCACATAGAGGAAGATTTCACGTTAAGACCCACAGTAGACAAGAGTAAATTACCCATGATCTGTGAAGATAGAGATGCTATCAACAGAAATGTATTGTGGTTGTTTATCTTAGCAATACCTGCTGAAACAACAGCGCCGGAGGATACGCGTATCCTATCATTCCGTCCTATAGATCAATAGAGCGTTAACAACATTAGCTCAGAGATCTGGACAAGCCAACACATGCGTCTGCAATTGATTAGCAAGCTGTGTCGTAAATAAATCATCATTGGGCGCTCCCATAGATAGCAAATCTGATTGAATACTTGTTTGTTGAGAGTCCATTCTGACAGCAACAAGCGACCCGTAAGAGAACGGGAGTCCGGTAAAACAATCAGACGACCCGGAATATGACGGACCAAAACAGAACTTGGTGTACTATAACCAACAGACGGATTCTTTCCATTAAATTGAATAACGGAAACGAAAGAGTGCCTCCCTGGTTCCGGAGATACGCCACTACTGTCGAATTAAAGGACAGGATTTGGGCATGCGTTTCTGAATAATGTTCATGCAATGACATAAAGCAAGCCTAAAAAACATTATTCCGCGGAAGAAAACTGATTGCTCAGAGACTGCGGAACCCAAAGAACCTGGCACTTCGAATCCGTAGGGATCAGTATTATATCCCAATCTGTTTGACTGGCAACCGTCATAACAGCCACACTCGGGTCCGGCAACTGCGGTGGCACTCTCTGAGTCAACCACCGAATGTTTGCCCCAGTCTGAATCTCTTGTAACACTAGATAGACAAGAGAACGAGTAAATCGAGCAATTCATGGATTGCCGAAAAGTTGCCGTCGAAGAGAAGCTCCTCCGAGAACGAAGCGACTCTGAGAGAGTTCTTAACCTTACTATCCACGCGTGTGGATGTAGCTAGGGCTGCGTCACGTCTAACCAACTCCAATCAGCCACTGAAGGGCGGAGTTATACGTGAACAAACTACTGCCCTCAAAAGAAATTACATTGAGAATAATATCCCGTAAATCTTTTCTTGAAGACGTAATGATAACGCCTCAGTAAGGCGGATTACGTATGATAAAGCGTCTAAGTTAAGTCTACTATACATCATGTCGTTTCCAACATTGAAATTGGAAAAGACATAAACGGCGAAAAAGGATATATGCAGTCTTTAACCACACCGTCTAGATGCATATGAACTCTCGGTATGCCCTGCTCTGCCAAAATAAACTATTCGTATAAATGATAAAATGGCAGAAATGAGCAACGCGGACAAGAAACTAAACTATCATGCTTGGTAGTAGGCTTGTATATGTATATATAGCGTCGAAAAATAAAACACATGTTGTAATGACAATATTGGACTGCGTCGGTAAGTCAGCGACAATGTCCCTGAACCGATCGAAAAATCCGAGTCCAATGACGCTATAAGTCTCTTATCCAAGATCGCAGCAATGAAGTCCGAAATAACAATCACTGGAAGATAATGCCAGAAGATATGAAAGGCAGCTTCCGATACTACTAAAGGGAAAACTCGAAATCTTTCGAATCCCTTTCGCCATCCTGTCGGACCCTATAAAGCGTTCGGTCGTCCGTACCTGATGCAACCGCGGACCGCACCGACCCAGCGCCGTCGGATAATTCCTGATTCGACCGAGAAACTGTCAATTGCTGGGATGCTGCGAAACAACTGTGCTAACTCGGATAGCACGTCCGTCACTGAGGCCTGAGGAGAAGCGGTCTTACGATGCATTGCCGCTGGAAGCTCCGTGATCGTTACCCCGTGCATACTACCAATATGCGAGCGAACGGAGTGTATAGGCCTCGTGTCCCTTGGCTACCGGATGGCGCGACCTATTCGCCGTGGAATCACTGAATGACGAAACTGATCGGATACTCGAGGTCACGTAGCCAATGTGCGATCGTGTGCCCTGGTGTGAGGATGAGGAAGCATTAAGGACAGTCTCTCGGACTGTCAATATAACGGAGCGTCCCGACCGACGGACTTATGCTCCGAATGTAAAATATCTGAACCACAACATGCGGTCCCCTATGTTGTTGGACGAGAGAGGGACCTCTCTCGCTCACAGCCCGGACGGACCTGGACAAGCCAGGAACCGGACTAACAGGCTTCCTCCGATCTGTCCTCAATCTGCCGTCACTGGGTGAGTACTAAAGTAATTAAAGTGCTCGCATCACCCAAATCTCCTTCCTAGACCGCAACGGACGAACCCGGCAGCCGAACCATTCGATGAATGTACGCTACACCGGGTGAGCTAGCGAATGTCACTCCGTAGGCGACAGACATATTCCATGAGCACTTATTGCCGCTAGCTCTTCACTAACTATGACGACAGAGGCACACTTTTGAAAGACATCTCCATAACTCTGCGAACAAGAAACCAGAAATGCTTGGTTATAGCAAGCATAAAATAATAATATATATAGCGTCGTTCAATAATTCGAAAGTTTGTGTGACATTATTGGACTATGTCGGAACTGAGGGACGATGTCCCTGAACCGAACCAAAAATTTCTAAGTCCACCGACGCTATCAGTTTCTTATCCGGCATCGCAGCATTCTGGTCCGACGAAAGAAGCTGTAGAAGACCAAGTCAGATGACATACACAACAGCATATGTTGTTCGGAAAGGGAAAGCTCGAAATCCTCCAAATCCCTTTCGGTATCCCGTCGGACCGGATGAAACTTTCGGACGTCCGTACCCGCTTGTGCGGAGCGTCCTGACCCAGCATCGTCGGATAAAATATATGCGACAGATTCAGTTGATGCTGGGATGCTGCGATAAACTGTGCTATTAAGGAAAGCACGTCCGTTCCCGAGGCCTGTGCAGTAGCGGTCTTACGATGCATTGCCGCCGGAAGCTCCGTGTACGTTGACTCCCGCACACTTCCTATGCGAACGTCCGGAGTCTGCAGGCCTCGTGGCCCTGGCTACCGGATGGTGTGACCTGGTCGCCGAAGAATCCTTGATCGGCGAAGCTGGTAATATATCGGCGGTCACGCAGCCAAGGTGTGGTCGTGTGGGCTGACGAGAAGAGGAAGCCTTAGCAGTCTCCGCGGACTGCCTATACAACGGAGCGTCCCGAGCGATGGACGTATGCTCCGCTTGCGACACATTTTGTACCACAACATCTGGGGCCAGATGTTGTTGAACGAGAGAGGGGCCTCTCTCGCTTGCCGTCTGGATGGACCGGAACGAGCTATGAACCGGACTAAAAGGCTTCCTCCGTTCTCCCTCCGATCCGCCGTCACTGGGTGTGCATTAGGTTAATTTATAGTGCTCGCATCACCCCAAAATTCCTTCTAGACCGCAACGGACGAACCCGGCTGCCGAACCATTCGGTGAATGGACGCTACACCGGGCGAGCTAGCGGACGTCAAAGGCCGTCGAACCTACTAGGGTCCTCTTAGGCAATTGGCGTATTTTCATGAGCACTTTTCCGCTAGCCCTTCATTAATTGTGACGACGGAGGCACACTGTTGGAAGACATCACAGATACATCACCCTAATCTTGATCGTCTGAAATAGAAATTGATAAAGTAGAGTGACCCTGCGGGGAAAGGACCGGAGTGTCCAAATCCCCAATAACATACCGTGACATACGCTTCCCATATTGTCATCAAAATCATACGATACAGAACAGGAGTTAATGCGAGTCCACTGACCACATTTCGAATGATTATAAAGTCAGAGGAAGACTTCCTCTTAATACAATAGATCAATATCCTTTCAATGTGAAAAGAAAACAAGTCCTGGTACTCGCACTAACCCCTGGCAATCAAAATACATAATAATAATATGATCCATTAATATAGAAAAAATAATTGAAATCAAAATATTTTGAAAAAATATTTTTTCAGAACAGCCCAAGTTTCTGAAAAGTAACGTTGAGCCCCAATGGATCCCAAGCCTAAGTGTGGACAAAAATTTTAAAAATATTTTAAACAATTTATTCAACACTTACGAACAATAATAATGTATCTAGTTATGATTAAAATAACATCAAGATATTATTTTCCAGAAATCCCCCCCTCACACAGAGGGCTGTTGTAAATGTAAACAATGAGTGTAAAAACACTAAAATAAGACTCCAGGCACCCAGGCCCGAAATCAGTTACCAAAAATACACTATCTGATGCAAAACAGAGACTTCCAGGGAAGAAACTGCAGAACATCAGATGGTAGATGCAGAACACAACGCCTAACCACCCGTAGGTGAAGACGTAAACATGGGGAAAAGAACAGAATTCATTCTGTTATTCAGCTAAAACTCCCAAGAAAATTTAGTAATAATAATTACAAAAACTATGCCAAAAGCATGGGAGAATAGCAAGGGGGAACTTAAAGGACAGGGAGAGAGGAAAACACTTAAAAAACAGTGTAACTAAATAATCAGAATGACAACAAAATGGCTGCTGCCTCGAAAATAGGTAACTTAACATAATTTCATTAAAAAGTTAAAAAATTTATAGTAATTTATATATTTTTTATACTTACCAATGACCCAGACATAGCTGGTGCTAACTCTTAAAATATAGGGCCAAACACAAATTTTGCCCCCCAATCCCCAAAATTTGCATCTAAAACTAAAGAAAACATGTCCTGAAAGGCCCTCCACACATCGCCCCTACTGCGCATGCGCAGTGTCAAGGACGTTCCGAAATTGGCGCCATTTATCATTCTAATAACCAGTGCCTGGTAAGCGCTATGTACTCAGCGGGGAGGCAAGAGTTCCCAACTCCTGGGAGGGCCATCCCCGTCTGGGTCATTGGTAAGTATAAAAAATATATAAATTACTATAAATTTTTTAACATTTTTATACTGTACCAATGACCCAGACATAGCTGAATAGTAAAAAGGCTGGAGGGCCAAGGACATAGAGCAAAATGGAATACGCTCAATAAAATAAAATAGAGTCATCCCCTGTAGGGGAAAGAAGTAATAGGCCTTACATGTATCTTTCTTATTTATGATAAATTAGAAAGATACAACACCTTCCAAAAATTGAGCTTCATACATCCATGTACTCTATTAATATCCAATAATCCTTATACTAATAATTTTTAAAGTAAGCCAATAATAAAGTAAGTCTAGAGAATAGAGACTCTTATACTCCTAAAAGTGTGTGAGAATTGCATAATCATGTCCGTTGACATATGCAATATTCAAAAGCTATACTTTAAAAACTAAGACTTGAATGAATTTTATAACTTAAACTTCTCACTAAACAACCATCCCAATAACAGCTCAGAATTACTAACTCCGGAGGAGGTATCCCCTTGTTTTCATAGTAAAAAACAGGTGACCCAAGGGAACACCCTCCCCCCCCCTTTTTCTTGCCCTGGGTCAAATAGCCCAGAGCGAAGAGGGCAGCCGAACGGAGACACTGCCGAAACAGACAGCCTACCTAGCTATAGTAGCAACTGTTAAGTGAATGACATTCTGAGCAGTAGAGAATAGACCTAACAATAGAGGCCTCCAGAAATGGACTCGATATTTCTGAGATAAAATTCATGAATGGATGGCTGAGCGCAATGAGCAGCCTTCAAAAATCTATAATAGCAACACTATTAATGTAAGCCCAAGAAGTAGAAGAACTCTTACTTCATGAGCCGAAATCTTAAGCACAACTGCTAAGTCAATGATATGCCATAAGCAGTACGCTAGTTAATAGAATCCATTAACAATAAAATGGAGCGTAACGTCCTTCTACTAGACATCAAAGACAGAAGAAGCTTACGCCCTTGTAATAAACAGATATCTGTTTATAAATACATAAACAGTACCCGGAAAGAGTAAAGGCCTATGCCCATACGAAGACGGAAGGACCTTAAAATAATAGGTTCCGGATAATAGGAGCCTAACTCTTATGCAACAATCCAACCTAAATAGTAACGGAAGTATTGATTCCGAAACTATGAAAGTGAAAATCATCCATCGATAGTGCATGAAACTCACTGACTCTACAGTAAAAGAGAAACCAACAGGATTACTGTCTAAAAGGTCAGAATTTGAAAACTACTGTTTCCAGAGGCTCAAATGATTACTTAGCTAAATAAGAACCGAAGTTAAAATCCGTATAGGAATTTAATCTAAAGATTCTAAGTCTATTTATCAAAAAGTTACTAACTGACTTAGATAAAGAGACAAAAGACTCAAATGTAAACTATCGTAGAGTGCATAGGTATGAGGTAACATAAACCTATAACCTAAATAACAACAGGCTGCAGTAGATCTTGTGAAACAAGTATACTAAAAAATAGCAATGAGTAGTATGGAGGGATCAACCATATGAACATAATGATCCCTACACCACGACGGAAGAGCCTCCACTTTAGTCGCATAGAATAGCGAAGAAGAGGATCTCCTATAGTAAGAAATCGCGTCCAAAGCTCGTCCAGTACAGTGCTTACAATGCAATATGGACCACACAACGGAATACATGAAGGTTGCGACCTTGCTGGTTGTGATAAAGATGGCACGATTTACCCAGTGAAAAAAGATCCTCACATAGAGGAAGATTTCACGTTAAGATCCACAGTAGACAAGAGAGTAAATTACTCATGATCTCTGTGAAGATAGAGATGCTATCAACAGAAATGTATTGTGGTTGTTTATCTTAGCAATACCTACTAAAACAACAGCGCCGGAGGATACGCGTATCCTATCATTCCGTCCTATAGATCAATAGAGCGTTAACAGTATTAGCTCAGAGATCTGGACAAGCCAACACATACGTCTGCAATTGATTAGCAAGCTGTGTCATAAATAAAACATCATTGGGCGCTCCCATAGATAGCAAATCTGATTAAATACTTGTTTGTTGAGAGTCCATTCTGACAGCAACAAGCGACCCGTAAGAGAACGGGAGTGCAATAAAACAATCAGACGACCCAGAATATGACGGACCAAAACTGAACTTGGTGTAGTATAACCAACAGACGGATTCTTTCCATTAAATTGAATAACGGAAATGAAAGAGTGCCTCCCTGGTTCCGGAGATACGCCACTACTGTCGAATTAAAGGACAGGAATTTGGGCATGCGTTTCTGAATAATGTTCATGCAATGACATAAAGCAAGCCTAAAAAACATTATTCCGCGGAAGTTAAACTGATAGTTAAAAGACTGCGGAACCCAAAGACCCTGGCACTTCGAATCCGTAGGGATCAGTATATATCCCAATCTGTTTGACTGGCAACCGTCATAACAGCCACACTCGGGTCCGGCAACTGCGGCGGCACTCTCTGAGTCAACCACTGAATGTTTGCCCCAGTCTGAATCTCTTGTAACACTAGATAGACAAGAGAATGTATAAATCAAGCAATTCATGGATTGCCGGAAAGTTGCCGTCGAAGAGAAGCTCCTCCGAGAACGAAGCGACTCTGAGAGAGTTCTTAACCTACTATCCACGCGTGGATGTAGCTAGGGCTGCATCACGTCTAACCAACTCCAATCAGCCACTGAAGGGCGGAGTTATACGTGAACAAACTACTGCCCTCAAAAGAAATTACATTGAGAATAATATCCTGTAAATCTTTTCTTGAAGACGTAATGATAACGCCTCAGTAAGGCGGATTACGTATAATAAAGCGTCTAAGTTAAGTCTACTATACATAATGTCGTTCCCAACATTGAAATTGGAAAAGACATAACGGCGAAAAGAATATATGCAGTCTTTAATCACACCGTCTAGACGCATATGAACTCTCGGTATGCCCTGCTCTGCCAAAATAAACTATATGTAAAAAAGATAAAATGGCAGAAATGAGCCACGCGGACAAGAAACTAAACTATCATGCTTAGTAGCAGGCTTGTATATATATATAAATATATAGCGTCGAAAAATAAAACACATGTTGTAATGACAATATTTGACTGCGTCGGTAAGTCAGGGACAAAGTCCCTGTACCGATCGAAAAATCCGAGTCCAATGACGCTATAAGTCTCTTATCCAAGATCGCAGCAATGAAGTCCGAAAAATAATCACTGGAAAAAATGCCAGAAGATATGAAAGGCATCTTCCGATACTACTAAAGGGAAAACTCGAAATCTTTCGAATCCCTTTCGCCATCCTGTCGGACCCTATAAAGCGTTCGGTCGTCCGTAGCTTGATGCAACCGCGGACCGCACCGACCCAGCGCCGTCGGATAATTCCTGATTCGACCGAGAAACCGTCAATTGCTGGGATGCTGCGAAACAACTGTGCTAACTCGGATAGCACGTCCGTGACTGAGGCCTGAGGAGCAGCGGTCTTACGATGCATTGCCGCAGGAAGCTCCGAGATCGTTACCCCGTG
Organism: Pictodentalium vernedei; assembly: GCA_031216915.1. Lineage (NCBI taxonomy): Eukaryota > Metazoa > Mollusca > Scaphopoda > Dentaliida > Dentaliidae > Pictodentalium > Pictodentalium vernedei. Next base: position 186,766,761 of record CM062291.1, read on the forward strand.
CATACTTCCAATATGCGAGCGAACGGAGTGTATAAGCCTCGTGTCCCTTGGCTACCGGATGGCGCGACCTATTCGCTGTGGAATCACTGAATGCCGAAACTGATCGGATACTCGAGGTCACGTAGCCAATGTGCGGTCGTGTGCCCTGCTGTGAGGATGAGGAAGCATTAAAGACAGTCTCTCGGACTGTCAATATAACGGAGCGTCCCGAGCAACGGACATATGCTCCGAATGTAAAATATCTGAACCACAACATGCGGTCCCCTATGTTGTCGGCTTCCTCCGATCTGTCCTCAATCTGCCGTCACTGGGTGAGTACTAAAGTAATTAAAGTGCTCGCATCACCCAAATCTCCTTCCTAGACCGCAACGGACGAACCCGGCCGCCGAACCATTCGATGAATGTACGCTACACCGGGTGAGTTAGCGAATGTCACTCCGTAAGCGATAGACATATTCCATGAGCACTTATTGCCGCTAACTCTTCAATAACTATGACGACAGAGGCACACTTTTGAAAGACATCTCCATAACTCTTCGAACAAGAAACCAGAAATGCTTGGATAGCAAGCATAAAATAATAATATATGTAGCGTCGTTCAATAATTCGAAAGTTTGTGTGACATTATTGGACTATGTCGGAACTGAGGGACGATGTCCCTGAACCGAACCAAAAATTTCTAAGTCCACCGACGCTATCAGTTTCTTATCCGGCATCGCAGCATATGTTGTTCCGAAAGGGAAAGCTTAAAATCCACCGAATCCCTTTCGGTATCCCATCGGACCGGATGAAACTTTCGGACGTCCGTACCCGCTTCCGCGGAGCGTCCCGACCCAGCATCGTCGGATAAAATATATGCGACAGATTCAGTTGATGCTGGGATGCTGCGATAAACTGTGCTATTAAGGAAAGCACATCCGTTCCCGAGGCCTGTGCAGTAGCGGACTTACGATGCATTGCCGCTGGAAGCTCCGTGTACGTTGACTCCCGCACACTTCCTATGCGAACGTCCGGAGTCTGCAGGCCTCGAGTCCCCGGCTACCGACCCAGCGCTGTCGGATAATTCTCGATCCGACACCGTTTCTGTCGGCTGCTGGGATGCTGCGATAAGCTGTGCTATGTGCACAAGAATGTCCGGCGTCGAGACCTGCGGAGGCGCAGTCTATCGCTGCTTCGCCGAGGGCAGCTCCGCATCAGATGGCTCCCGCATACTTTTCCTATGCGAACGTCCGGAGTCCATCGGTCTCGAATCCCTGGCTGCCGGATGGTGTGACCTGGTCGCCGAAGAATCCTTGATCGGCGAAGCTGGTAATATATCGGCGGTCACGCAGCCAAGGTGCGGTCGTGTGCGCTGACGAGAAGAGGAAGCCTTAGCAGTCTCAGCGGACTGCCTATACAACGGAGCGTCCCGAGCGACGGACGTATGCTCCGCTAACTACACATTTGTACCACAACAACTGGGGCCAGATGTTGTTGAACGAGAGAGGGGCCTCTCTCGCTTGCCGTCCGGATGGACCGGAACGAGCTATCAACCGGACTAAAAGGCTTCCTCCGTTCTCCCTCCGATCCGCCGTCACTGGGTGTGCATTAAGTTAATTTTATAGTGCTCGCATCACCCCAAAATTCCTTCTAGACCGCAACGGACGAACCCGGCTGCCGAACCATTCGGTGAATGGACGCTACACCGGGCGAGCTAGCGGACGTCAAAGGCCGTCGAACCTACTAGGGTCCTCTTAGGCAATTGGCGTATTACATGAGCACTTTTCCGCTAGCCCTTCATTAATTGTGACGACGGAGGCACACTGTTGGAAGACATCACAGATACATCACCCTAATCTTGATCGTCTGAAATAGAAATTGATAAAGTAGAGTGACCCTGCGGGGAAAGGACCGGAGTGTCCAAATCCCCAACAACATACCGTGACATACGCTTCCCATATTGTCATCGAAATCATACGATACAGAACAGGAGTTAATGCGAGTACACTGACCACATATAGAATGATAATAAGGTCAGAGGAAGACTTCCTCTTAAAGCAATTGATCAATATCCTTTCAATGTGAAAAGAAAACAAGTCCTGGTACTCGCACTAACCCCTGGCAATCAAAATACATAATAATAATATGATCCATTAATATAGAAAAAATAATTGAAATCAAAATATTTTGAAAAAATATTTTTTCAGAACAGCCCAAGTTTCTGAAAAGTAACGTTGAGCCCCAATGGATCCCAAGCCTAAGTGTGGACAAAAATTTTAAAAATATTTTAAACAATTTTTTCAACACTTACGAACAATAATAATGTATCTAGTTACGATAAAAATAACATAAAGATATTATTATTTAGAAATCCCCCCCTCACACAGAGGGCTGTTGTAAATGTAAACAATGAGTGTAAAAACACTAAAATAAGACTCCAGGCACCCAGGCCCGAAATCAGTTACCAAAAATACACCATCTGATGCAAAACAGAGACTTCCAGGGAAGAAACTGCAGAACATCAGATGGTAGATGCAGAACACAACGCCTAACCACCCGTAGGTGAAGACGTAAATATGGGGAAAGAACAGAATTCATTCTGTTATACAGCTAAAACTCCCAAGAAATTTTAGTAATAATAATTACAGAAACTATGCCAAAAGCATGGGAGAATAGCAAGGGGGAACTTAAAGGACAGGGAGAGAGGAAAAACACTTGAAAAACAGTGTAACTAAATAATCAGAATGACAACAAAATGGCTGCTGCCTTGAAAATAGGTAACTTAACATAATTTCATTAAAAAATTTTAAGTTACAGCCCTGATAAAATTCTGTCACACATTCTTTTCCTCTCCTCCTTTTCTATCCTCCTTAGAATCACCATTTCACTAATATTTATGTGTCTGGCATCATTTAAACTGAGATTTAAAAGCACAAAGATCAGTCAGATGTTAACTGATGAAGGGCCAAACTTAGAATGATAAATGGCGCCAATTTCGGAACGTCCTTGACACTGCGCATGCGCAGTAGGGGCGATGTGTGGAGGGCCTTTCAGGACATGTTTTCTTTAGTTTTAGATGCAAATTTTGGGGATTGGGGGGCAAAATTTGTGTTTGGCCCTATATTTTAAGAGTTAGCACCAGCTATGTCTGGGTCATTGGTACAGTATAAAAATATTTTAAGTTACAGCCCTGATAACATTCTGTCACACATTTTTTTCCTCTCCTCCTTCTCTATCCTCCTTAGAATCACCATTTCACTAATATTTATGTGTCTGGCATCATTTAAACTGAGATTTATAAGCACAAAGATCAGTCAGATGTTAACTGATGAAGGGCCAAACTTAGAATGATTAATGGCGCCAATTTCGGAACGTCCTTGACACTGCGCATGCGCAGTAGGGGCGAAGTGTGGAGGGCCTTTCAGGACATGTTTTCTTTGGTTTTAGATGCAAATTTTGGGGATTGGGGGGCAAAATTTGTGTTTGGCCCTATATTTTAAGAGTTAGCACCAGCTATGTCTGGGTCATTGGTACAGTATAAAAATATCGATAGCTCCCATCTAGAGGTCACCCTAAATAAGCATATCAGGTTTCAAAGAAATCAAATCATAAATGTGCCCTGTATGGTGTGCCATAGGGAAATATTGTGGTTTGACTAAACTAAGTTCTAAGAACGTTGGCCGCGGCAACATTTTTTGCCGGAAATTGAAGAAAATCGATAGCTCCCATCTAGAGGTCAACCCAAACAAGCATAAGAAGTTTCAAAGTAATCTGATCATAAATGCGACCTGTGAGGTGTGCCAAAGGAAATTGTGGACGTACGTACTAACATACTAACGTACTAACGTAGGTACGTACGTACGCCGACGGACGAGAAGTGATGGCAATAGCTCAGCTTGACTTTGTCAAGTTGAGCTAAAAATCCTACAAGCAATGTAGGAAGAGTTTAGAGGACAAACAAGTGTGATGGATGGATGGACTGATGGACAGACACCATTTCAATATCCCCTATTGGCAGAGGATAACAAGGTCCATAACTCTGATAAGATTGTGTGTCCTAAAAATTAAAAGACACTTTTCATGAATGAAAGGGTTAACAGAAAAGAGATGAAAAAATAATGAAAGATGAGTTATTGTAATGATTCTTCTAAAAAAAATGTCCCTACACACATACAAACTGAATCCACTATCCTCGAACAATTTTTTAAGGTCAAAATCAGCAAAATGTTAAAAAATTTATAGTAATTTATATATTTTTTATACTTACCAATGACCCAAACTCAGCTGGTGCTAACTCTAAAATATCTAGGGCCAAATGCAAATTTTACCCCCCAATCCCCAAAATTTGCATCTAAAACCGAAAATTACATGTCCTATATGGTCCTCCATACTTTTACTCCACTGCGAATGTGCAGTGTCAAGGAGGTCTCGAAATTGCCGCCAAAAGTCATTCTTACAACCAGTGCCTGGTAAGTGTTATGTACTCAGCGGGGAGGTACGAGTTCCCAACTCATGGGAGGGCCATCCCTGTCTGGGTCATTGGTAAGTATAAAAAATATATAAATTACTATAAATTTTTTAACATTTTTATACTGTACCAATGACCCAGACTTAGCTGAATAGTAAAAAGGTTGGAGGGCCTAGGACATAAGGAAAATCTAATAGACTCAATTACCCATAACAGACCTATTCCCGTAAAGAGAAAAGGAGAGATAGGCTTACATGTATCTTTCTTATTTGTATCAAAAAAGAAAGACACAACACTATTCTGTAATAGAGCACAATAACATCAATGATCTCTATAAACATCCAGTATAACCCTTTACACTAATATTTTTTAAGGAAAGCCAATAAATACGGGAGTCTAGATAAATGAGATTCTATATACTCATTTAAAAGTATTCAAAAATTGTATATTAACGTCCAATTAATCACGTGATATATACAAATGTTTCACACCAATCAATACTTAAAAATTATTACACAGTTGAGTAAACATAGGCTTTACCTTAAAAATCATCTCAGAACCGACTTAGAATTACTGACTCCAAGGGAGGTATTCACTTGCTTCACACTATAAAGCAGGTGACCTAAGGGAACACCCCCCCCCCCACTTTTCCTTGCCCTGGATCAAATACTCCAGAGCAAAGAGGGCAGCAGGAAAGAGTCACTGCCGGAACCGAAAGCCTACACACATAGTTGCCACTGTTTAGTAGACGACATTTCGAGTAAAAAATAACGGACCTAAACAATGTAGATTTGCAGAAGAGGACTCAATATTCTCAGATGGAAAATCATGAAAATGGAGGGCTAAGACCAAAATGCAGCCCTCATTAGATCTGTAATAGCAACATTATTAGCTTAAGCCCATGATGTAGAAGAACTCTTACTTCATGAGCTTAAAACTAAAGCACAGACTGCTGACTGAAGATATTATAAGCAGTACTGATAGTAAATTGAATCCATCTGGCCATAGAATGGACCAAAATGTGCTACCATGGCATGTCCCACAACAGACATCTAAGTAAATTTGTCCACAGTCTTTGTGGAGCTAGAGAAACTAGCAACAGAATTTGCATTGAAAAAATTACACTAGAGCAATATCTGCTGAATCAACGGCACTGGAAGATATGCATATCTTATTATTCCGTCTCACAAGATCAATAGAGCGTTTACTGCAAACGCTCGAAGATCCAAACATAGACAGATACGTCTGCAACTGATTGTTGAGATGCATCGCGAATAAGTCGATCACAGACCACTCTCCTTGGTAGCAATCTGATTGAATCCTTGTTTGTTGAAAGCCCATTCTGGCGGCAACAAACGGCCCCTCCGTGAAGGGAGTCCGATAATACGTTCAGACGACCCGGAAAATGACGGGCCGATAAGAGAACTTGATGTTCTAGTACCAACCGAAAGATTCATTCAGTTAACATGAATAACAGGATGGAATTAGTGCCTCTATAATTCTGAAAATATGCTAATACCGTCGAGTTGTCGGACAGAATTAGCATATGAGCATTCTGAATAACGTTACTCAAAAACGTAGCACAAGCCAAAATGACATCATCCTTGATGTTTGAGGGCTTGATAAGGAACTACAGAATCAAAAGACCCTGGCACTCCAAATCCGTTGGGCTCAATGAAACGACCCAACGTGTTTGACTGGCATCCGACAAAACTGTAAAACTCAGATCCGGCAATTGCAGTGGAACTACCTGAGTTAAGCACTGAAAACTTACCCAAGTCTGAAACTCTTATTCACTTGATTTTGACAAGAAGATGTCCGTATCGAGTGAAAGAATCCTTACCTTCCAATTCTGAATTAAAAGAAATTGAAGAGGACCAATGCGTAACCGCCCCATCAGAATAAAATCGCGGCAGTTCCGCATAAGCGTATCAGTCTCATGAGATCTCTCGCTGAGACCTTGTCTTTAGAAGACAATAGTGAGCATAACAACTGATTAATTACGCTCTGGTTAACGGCAGATGAACAAGATTGTAATGCGTCTCGAAGCTCATCCCCCGGTGGGTAAATGACTTGGACGAAACCAGATCCGACTTCTCCTCATTTACTTAAGAAACCGAGATGTCGGATCAATAGAAGCAGAATCTGCACATCGTTCTGAAGCGTTAACTCATTGCCATACCTCTGAAGAATGTCGTCCAGGTAGGCCGACGTTACCGCAGATGAATGAGCTCAGAAATGAGTCATTACCGAGTTCGATATTCGAGTGAAAGCCCAGGGGCTAGATTCATACCGAAACACATTGCTCGGTGCTGATACAAAATTCCTATGATCAAGAAGCAAAGATACTTTCTAAACTCCTGATGTACCATGATGTAAAAGTATGCAACTAGAAACCTATGCATGTAGCATAGTTGTACACCCGAATACCCACTCTGACCGATCGGATAGACTCCATATAGATACTTGGAGCCACAATCAGCTTGTTATCCAGCTCAGATTATGAGTGGACGGAACGAGCTGTCTGGTTTGGAACCAGAAAGGATGGTTGTAGAAACCTGGAAATTCCTAGATTTCTACGATCTCCATCGCGATCCCATCAAAAGAGACTGGACTTCTAGTGGAAGCGAGCCTCTTGTCTGCGTACTAGACGGAAACTGAGTCCATCTTGGACTTCGAGTTAACGTAAGTTACGTTTGAAGGACAATATAGTCCTACCGAAATCACCCTTCGAAACCAAGGGACGTCCGTAAACTACTCCCAAAAGTTTGAGAAACTTGACAGTCTTCCACTCACTGTACACGATAGAGGATAAGACCAATACCTCCTGGTCCTGCGAGGCTAGCGGAAGGAGAAACCATGTCTTCCACGGCCCGCACCTCACCCTGTCGACCTATGGGCGTCTGACCGGATGTCTCGGTCAGAATTATGGCCCCTACCTGAGTCGCTACCTTGACGGTCTCTAGAGTAAGACCTAGAGGATGCATAGAAACCTCTATAGGAACTTCCCTCGGGCGTATTCGCCCCAGAAGTGCCTGTTCTACTTTCTCCGCTGAATCCGACTATAGGAAACGGATTGGAATAGCAGAGAGATTAAGCTTTCTTAGTTATCTGATAATATATTACGGAAAGCTTGCTATCCACATGTATGAATGTAACCAGGGCCGCGTCACATCTAACCAACTCCATATTGCCACTAAAGGGCGGAGTTCTACGTGAGGCCCTTGAAAGAATTCATAAGGAGGATATACATCCTGGAATTCTTTTCCCTTGTGGCGTAATGATAACGTTCTGGTAAGGTGATCTGCGTATGATAATGTGTCTAAGCTAGCCGTATTAGACGATATTAACATTTCCATCATGGTTGGAATAGACATAGACAAAAGTATAGACAACTAGATGCAGAGGAACTCTCAGAATGCCCTGTCCTGCCATTTCAAATTATTCCATGAATTGATGAAAGGCAGATGAAGACCACTTACCGATATGAGACCGGACTTACTCTATTAATAGCAAGTTATATATAGCATCATATAAAAATTCAAATGTCTCTGAGACATTTCTGGACTGAGACGGAAACTGAGGGACAATGTCCCTGAACCGATTAAAGAAAACTGTGTCCAGTGGCGCTATCAGTCTTTTATTCGGCAAAGCAGCATTTTGGTCCGGAGGAACAACGTCCGAAAGTTAAAAAATTTATAGTAATTTATATATTTTTTATACTTACCAATGACCCAGACTTAGCTGGTGCTAACTCCACAAAAACCAGGGCCAAACACAAATTTTGCCCCCCAATCCCCAAAATTTGCATCCAAAACAAAAAGAAATCATGTCCTAAAGGACCTCCATAGTACGACTCTACTGCGCATGCGCAGTGACGCAGTCGTCCCGAAATTGGCGCCAAATATCATTCTTACTGGCAGTGCCTGGTCAGCGCTATGTACTCAGCGGGGAGGCAAGAGTTTCCAACTCAGGGAGGGCCATCCCCGTCTGGGTCATTGGTAAGTATAAAAAATATATAAATTACTATAAATTTTTTAACATTTTTATACTGTACCAATGACCCAGACTTAGCTGAATAGTAAACAGGCTGGAGGGCCTAGGACATAGAGGAAAATCCAATAAGCTCAATTATAAAATAAAGAGGTAACTCCTTAAGGAGAAAAGGAGTATTAGGCTTTACATGTATCTTTCTTATTTAATATTTAAATTAGAAAGATACACTACCCTTAATAATTGAGCACAATAACATTCATGTTCTCTATTAATATCCAGTATAACCTTTATACTAATTATATTTAAAACAAGCCAATAAATAAAGTAGTCCAGAGAATTGAGACTCTTTATAATCATTTAAAAGTGTCCGAGTATTGTATATTAAAGCCCGTTTGACACTTGACATATACAAATGCTTCACACCGAGCTACACTTTAAAAATAAGACATGAATGAAATTAAACATTAATATTACACTTTAAAACCATCCCGGAAGCGACTCAGAAATACTGTCTTGGAGGAGGCATTCCCTTGCTTTTCACTATAAAGCAGGTGACCTAAGGGAACACCCGCCCCCCCCCTTCCCCTTGCCCTGGGTCAAATAGCCCAGAGCGAAGAGGGCAGCCGGACGGAGTCACTGCCGGAACAGAAAGCCTGCATAACTATAGTTGCAACTGTTTAGTGGACGACATTCTGAGCAACAGATAACGGACCTAAACAATGCAGGTCTCCAGAAATGGACTCAATATTTCTGAGATAAAAATTAGTAAATGTGGATGGCTGAGACCAATAAGCAGCCTTCATTAAATCTGTAATAGCAACACTATTAGCATAAGCCCAGGAAGTAGAAAGAGCTCTTACTTCATGAGCAGAAATCTTAAGCACAGACTGCTGAGAAGAAGATAAATCTTCATACGCAGTACGGATAGTTAACTGAATCCATCTAGCAATAGAATGGACTGAAATGTCCTTTCTATTAGGCATCAAAGACAGAAAGAAACGTTTCCGTCCCTTTCTGATGAACTGAGATCTCTGTTTATAGATACGTAGTGCTCTAACAGGACAGAGTAAAGGCCTACGCCCGTCTGAAGACGGAAGAGCCTTAATAACAATAGGTTCCGGATATTTATTAGGAGCCTGATTCTTAGCTAAAAAACCGACGTTAGTAGTGAAGGTGATAGTGTTCCCAACACTACGATAATGAGAATCATCCACCGATAGTGCATGAAGCTCACTGACTCTTCTGGCAGAAGAGAAAGCTAAGAGAAAAGCTGTCTTATAAGATAAGAATTTGAAATCTACTGTCCCAAGAGGTTCAAATGGCTTTTCCTTCAATTTAAGGAGAACCCAAGCTAAATTCCACTTAGGAATTAATCTAAGAGTTCTGGGTCTATTTATCGAAAAGTTTCTAACCAATTTCGATAAAGAGACATTAGATCCAATTTGTAAACTATCATGATGTGCATAGGTATCAGATAACATAGATCTATAACCCTTTATAGTAACCGGTTGCAGTTTGATTTCGTCAAACAAGTATACTAGAAAGTTAGCAATGTCTGGTATAGAGGGATCAAATATATCAACAGAATGATCCCTACACCAACGACGGAAAACCTTCCACTTAGCCGCATAGTTTAGCGAAGAGGAGGTCCTCCTACAGTTAGAAATCGCGTCCACTGCTCGTCCTGTAAAGTGCTTGCCATGCAAGAAGGACCGCACAACGGAAAAACGTGAAGGTTGAGACCTTGCGGGTTGTGATGCAGTTGGCGCGATTTCCCCTGCCAAAGAAGATCCTCTCGTGGAGGGAGCTTCCGCGGTAGGTCCCACAACAGACACCTGAGTAGATTTATCCACGGTCTCTGTGGCGACAGAGATGCTACCAACAGAATCTTGCATTGAGATTGTTTTATCTTTAGCAATACTTGTTGAATTAACGGCGCTGGAGGATACGCATATCCTATCATTCCGTCCCAAGGGATCGATAGAGCGTCTACAGCAAATGCTCTTGGATCCGGACACGGGAACACATACGTCTGCAACTGATTGTTGAGATGTGTCGCAAATAAGTCTATCATTGGCCGTTCCCATTGGTAGCAAATCTGATTGAATACTTGTTTGTTGAGAGTCCACTCCGACGGCAACAAGCGACCCTTTCGAGAAAGGGAGTCTGCTAGCACATTCAGACGACCCGGTATGTGACGGACCGAAAGAAGAACGTGATGTTCCAATGCAAACAGAAGGATTCTTTCCGTTAGATTGAACAACGGAACTGAATGAGTGCCTCCCTGATTCCGTATATACGCCACTACTGTCGTATTGTCGGATAGGATTTGGACATGAGCATCGTGAATAATGTCCATCCAGTGACGTAACGCAAGCCAAATTGACATCATTTCCTTGATGTTTATGTGCTTGCACAGGAATTGCGGATCCCAAAGACCCTGGCATCTCGAATCCGTTGGGATTAATGATGCACCCCAACCTGTTTGACTGGCATCCGTCATAATGGTAAAACTCGGATCCGGCAACTGCAGCGGAACTCCTTGAGTTAACCACTGAATGTTTGCCCAAGTCTGAATCTCTTGTTTCACTTGATCTGACAAGAGAACGTCTACATCGAGCGAATGAATTTTCACACTCCAATTCTGAGTCAAGAAAATTTGAAGAGGCCGTGTGCGTAGCCGTCCCATCGGAATGAGATCCGCAGCGGCTCCGCACAGACCTATCAGTCTCATAAATTCTCTCGCTGTGACTTTGTCTGTATTTAGACAATAGCGAGCGTAACAACTGACTAATTTCGCTCTGGTTAACGGCAGACGAACGAGATTGTTGTGCGTCTCGAAGCTCATTCCCAGATGAGTGAATGACTTGGACGGCACCAGATCCGACTTCTCCTCGTTTACTATGAAACCGAGACGTCGGAGCAATAGAAGAAGATTCTGAACATCGTTCTGAAGCGTTAACTCGTTGCCGTACCTCTGAAGAATGTCGTCCAGGTAGGCCGACGTTACCGCAGACGAATGAGCTCGGAAGTAAATCATTACCGAGTTCATTACTCGAGTGAAAGCCCAGGGTGCTAGATTCAATCCGAAGCACATGGCCCGGAACTGATACACCACTCCTAGGACTGCGAAGCGTAGATACTTTCGGAATGTCGGATGTACCATGACGTGAAAGTACGCATCTTTGAGATCTATGCTCGTTGCATAATCGTTCACCCGAATACTCGCTCTGACCGATCGAATCGTCTCCATATTAAAACTTCGGAGCGATGATCAGCTTGTTTATCCAGCTCAAATCTATGACTGGACGGAACGAGCCGTCTGGTTTCGGAACCAGAAACAGATGGCTGTAGAATCCCAGCGATTCCTGGTTTTCTACGACCTCTACCGCGTTCTTCATTAAAAGAGACTGCACCTCTGATAGCAGAGCGTCTCTTTTCTGAGGGTTTGACGGAAGATGAGTCCACTTTGGACTTCGAGTTAATGGAGGCTTTCGTTTGAAGGATATCTTTAGACCTTCCGAAGTCACTCCTCTCACCCAAGGGTCGTCCGTAATCGACGCCCACTCTTGAGAAAAACTCGACAACCTTCCGCCAACCGGAACGCGATAGAGGTTTGAGCCATCACCTCCTGGATCTGCGAGGCCTGCGGTAGGAGAAACCACGTCTTCCACGACCCGCACCTCGCCTCGTCGACCTCGGGGCGTCCGACCGATTGTCCCGGCCTGAAGGACGTCCCGAACGAGAGTCGCTATCCTGACGGTCTCTCGAATAAGAGCTAGAGGACGCACCGGAACCTCTATAGGAACCTCTCTTGGGCGGATAAGACCCAGAAGTGCCCGCCTTATTCGTGTCTGCTGAATCCGACCTTTTAGGAGCGGATCTAAACAACAGAGAATCACTAGCTTTCTTTTTAATATTATCATAAATAGCGGAAAGCTTGCCGTCAAAGAGAAGATCTCCTGAGACCGAAGCGACTCTAAGAGAGTTCTTCACCTTAGAATCCACTAGTGTGGATGTAGACAGGGCTGCGTCCCGTCTAACCAACTCCAGATTAGCCACTGAAAGGGCGGAGTTACACGTGGAATAAGCTACTGCCCTTGAAAGAAGTCTTAAGGAGGATTGTATATCCTGAAACTCTTCCCCTTGAAGACGCAGTGATAACGCCTTCGTAAGGTGATCTGCGTAAGATAAGGCATCTAAATTGGCTCTGTTAGACGCAATAGCTGTTTCCAACACTGCGGTTGGAATAGAAGCTGACGACGGTAATGATAGCTCTAAGTCTTCCGCCTCGTCGTCCATACGCAGAGGAACTCTCGGTATACCCTGACCTGCCGTGTCGAATTTATTCCTTGCATTAATGAAAGGCAGGTTGAGAGTATTTGCGGACAAGAAGCCTGCTTTCCCTGTCCTGGAAGCAAGTTTAAAAATAGCGTCGTTCAATAATTCAAATGTTCTTGCAACATTATTGGACTGCGACGGAAACTCGGGAGCGATGTCCCTGAACCGCTCGAAAAAATCAGAGTCCAATGACGCTATAATTCTCCTGTCCGGAAGCGCAGCAGTCTGGCCCGACGGAACAACTTGAGGAAGAAAGTGCCGGATGAAGTCTACGGCAGCTTTGTGTTGTTCCGAAAGGGATAGCTCCAATTCATCCGTATCCCTTTCACCATCCGGTCGGACCTCCCGATGTTCCCGGTCGTTCGCCCCCGATGCTTCGGCGGAGCGTACCGACCCAGCGCCGTCGGATAATTCTCGATCCGACACCGTCTCTGTCGGCTGCTGGGATGCTGCGATAAGCTGTGCTATCTGCACTAGAATGTCCGACGTCGAGACCTGCGGAGGAGCGGTCTTTCGCTGCTTTGCCGAGGGCAGCTCCGCATCAGATGGCTCCCGCATACTTTTCCTATGCGAACGTCCGGAGTCCATCGGTCTCGAGTCCCTGGCTGCCGGATGGTGTGACCTGGTCGCCGAATAATCCTTCATCGGCGAAGCTGGCAAGATATCGGAGGTCACGCAGCCAAGGTGCGGTCGTGTGCGCCGGCGAGAAGAGGAAGCCTTAACAGTCTCTGCGGACTGCTTATACAACGGAGCGTCCCGAGCGACGGACGTATGCTCCGCTAAAGACACATTTTGTACCACAACATCTGGTCCCAGATGTTGTTGTACTAGAGAGGGGCCTCTCTCGCTCGCGGCCCGGCTGGACCTGGACGAGCTAGGAACCGGACTAAAAGGCTTCCTCCGTTCTCGTTCACTATCCGCCGTCACTGGGTGTGCATCTATTATTTTTATAGTGCTCGCATCACCCAAAATTTCCTCTTGGACCGCATCGGACGAACCCGGCTGCCGAACCATTCGGTGAATGGACGCTACACCGGGCGAGCTAGCGGACGACATTTGTCTAATCTCCATGAGCACTTTTGCCGCTAGCTCTGTATTTAATTGTGACGACGGACGCACACTTGAAGAAGATAACATGGAAACATCACCCTGTTCTGGTTCCTCTGAAATAGAAACTGAGAGAGTAGAGTGACCTTGTGGAGAAAGAGCCGGCATCGCTCTTTCTCCAGAAACAACATATCGTGACACACGTTTCCAATGTTTCTCATCCCAATGTTCACATACAGGACAGGGATTAATGCGAGAACACTGACTACAATTTATGCAATAATCATGAAAGTCAGAGGAAGATTTCTTCCTATTACAATTTGAACAAGTTCCTTTCATTGTGAAGGAACAACAAAAAGTCCTAGTTACTCGCAAAAACCCCTGACACAAAGATACATAATAACATGATCCATTAATAAATGAAAAAACAATTGCAAAACAAAATAATTTTGAAAAAATATTTTTTCAGAGAAGCCCAAGTTGCTGAAAAGTAACGTTGAGCCCCGATGGATCCGATGGCAAAGTGTGGTCAAAAATTTTAAAATTATATAAAATAATTAATGAGACACTTTCGGATAATATAAATGTATTTTATAATGAGATAAACTACCTCAAAGGCAAACAGCCCCCCTCAAAAAAGGCTGTTGCCAATGAAAACAAACAGTGTAAACACAGAAGAAAACATGACTCCAGGCACTGAAAAAACTGGCCCGGAATCAGTCCTCAATTACACTCTATCTGATGCAAAACAGAGACTCCCAGGGGAGAATCTGCAGAACATCAGATGGAAGATGCAGAACACAAACGTTATACACCCATGGGTGAAAACGTAACTATGGGGAAAATAACAGAAAACATTCTGTAACCAAGCAACTCTCCCAGGGAAATTTTAGAAATGAAACTTCTCAAAAATATGCCAAAAGCATGGGAGAATTGCAAGGGGGGACTTTAGAAGGTTAGGGGAGAGGAAACACTGAATAAGCAGTGCAACAATTAGCAAGAATGACAACAAGAGGCGTTTGCCTCGAAAATAGGCAACTTAACATAATTTTAACAAAAAATTTTAAGTACAGCCCTGATTATTTTTTGCCACTTCTTTTTTCCTCTCCTCCTTCTATCCTCCTTAGAATCACATTTTCTCCAAGAATTACGTGTCTGGCATCCTTTAAACTGAGATTTACAAGCACAAAGATCAGTGAGATGTTGACTGATGAAGGGCCAAACAGAGAATGATATTTGGCGCCAATTTCGGAACGACTGCGTCACTGCGCATGCGCAGTAGAGTCGTACTATGGAGGTCCTTTAGGACATGATTTCTTTTTGTTTTGGATGCAAATTTTGGGGATTGGGGGGCAAAATTTGTGTTTGGCCCTGGTTTTTGTGGAGTTAGCACCAGCTAAGTCTGGGTCATTGGTACAGTATAAAAATATTAAAGCCGGATGAACTCCACGGCAATTATGTTGTTCTGAAAGGGAAAAATTCAACTCTTCCGTATCCCTTTCACCATCCAATCGGACCACTTGTAATACTTGGTCGTCTATGTCTGCACCTGCAGTGGAACGTACCGACCCAGCTTCTACGGATAATTCCTGATCCGACAGAGTTTCTGTCGGTTGCTGGGATGCTGCAACAATTTGTGCTAACTGCAGTAGCACGTCCGTAACGGAGGCCTGTGGAGCTGCGGTCTTACAATATTTAGCCGCTGGAAGTTCCTAAGACGTTGACTCCTGCATACTTTTTAATGCGAACGTCCGAAGTATGAAAGCCTTGTATTCTTGGCTACCGGATGGCGTGACCTGGTCGCCGTGAATTCCTGGTCAGCGAGATTGGCTGGATATGTCTGGTCACGTAGCCAAGGTGTGGTCGTGTGCACTGCCGTGAAGGTTGAGGAAGCCAATAAAGCAGTCTCTCCGGACTGTCTATATCACTGAGCGTCCCGAGCGGTGGACGTATGCCCCGACTGAGGAACATTCTGTACGACAACATCTGTACCCAGATGTTGTTGTACGAGAGAGGGACCTCTCTCACTCGCAGCCCGTGCGGAGCTGGACGAGCTAGGAACCGGACTAATAGGCTTCCTCCGTACCATCCTCGTACCCGTCATCACTGGGTGTGCACGTGTATTTATAGTGCTCGCATCACCCAAACCTCCTCCTGGACTGCAACGGACTAACCTGGGTGCTGAGCCATTCGCTGAATGGTCGCTACACCGGGCGAGCTAGCGGACGCCGAAGCTGTCGATCCTACTTGGGCCCTCTTAGGCAATTGACATATCTGCATGAGCACTCTTGTCGCTAGCTCTTCATTTGACTGTGACGACGGAAGCACACTTTGAAGACATCACAGAAACATTACTCTGTTCTTGATCGTCAAAGAGATCTGTGGAGCCGCGGTCTTACGTACATAGTCGCTGGAAACTCCAGGGACATTCATTCCTACATTTATATAATATGCGAACGTCCCAACTGGAAAGGCCTCGTGTCCTTGGCAAGCGAATGGAGTGACCTGGTTGACGTGAAATCCCTGGACAGCGAAGCAGGAGATCCCGGAACGTTCCTTCCTGTCTATATCACATGAAAGTCCTCCAGAATCTGTGGTCACAAAGCCAAGGTGCGGTCGTGTATGCAGACATAAGGATGAGGAAGCCAATAGAACAGCCGCGTCGGACTGTCTATGCGACAGAGCGTCCCGAGCAGGAGGAATGGACGTATGCTCCGACTACCAAACGAACATACAACAACATCGCGGCGCAGATGTTGATGTAAGAGAGAGGGGGCCTCTCTCGCTCGCGGTCCTGGTGGACATCTACGAGCTAAGAACCGGACCAACAGGCTTCCTCCGTACTATCCTCTGTTCCGTCATCACTGGGTGTGCACATGGTATGTTTATAGTGCTCGCAACACCCGAAATTCCTTCCTGGACCTCAACGGATGAACCCTGGCGCTGACACATTCGGTAAATGGGGGCGACACCGGACGAGCCAGTGGACATTGACGTTAACGCCGTCGTCCCTACTAGGGGCCTCTTAGGCAATTGCTGTATATCTATGAGCACTTTTGCCGCTAGCTCTTCATTGTGACGACGGAAGCACACTCTTGGACGACATCACGGAAACATCACCCTGTTCTTGTTCCTCTGAAAAAGAGAGTGAAAAACTAGAGTGACCCGGCAGAGACAGGGCCGCATGGTCCTCTCCCCACCAACAACCTACCGTGACACACGCCTCCGACGTTTGTCATCCCAATTAATACACATTGAACAAGGGTTAGTGCGAGTTCGTTGACTATAATTAATACAGAAATCAGAGGAAGATTTCCTCCCATTACAATTGAACAATAAATTTTTCAAAGTGAAAAGTAAACAGTCATAGTACTCGCACCAAACCTTGAAAACAAAGATACATAATAAAATAATCCATTATAACATTGCGAAAAAATTATTCAAAAAGAAAAAAAAAATTTTCCGAAGAGCCCAAGTTCCCAATGGGAACACTGAGCCCAAATGGATCCCAAAAAAGCCTAAGTGTGGACAAAAGTTAAAAAATTTATAGTAATTTATATATTTTTTATACTTACCAATGACCCAGACTTAGCTGGTGTGCTAACTCTAACAAAACCAGGGCCAAACACAAATTTTGCCCCCCAATCCCCAAAATTTGCATCCAAAACCAAAAGAAATCATGTCCTATAGGACCTCCATACTTCGCCCCCACTGCGCATGCGCAGTGTCAAGGACGTTCCGAAATTGGCGCCAATTATCATTCTTACTGGCAGTGCCTGGTCAGCGCTATGTACTCAGCAGGGAGGCAAGAGTTCCCAACTCCTGGGAGGGCCATCCCTGTCTGGGTCATTGGTAAGTATAAAAAATATATAAATTACTATAAATTTTTTAACATTTTTATACTGTACCATTGACCCAGACTTAGCTGAATAGTAAAAAGGCTGGAGGGCCTAGGACATAGAGGAAAATCCAATAAGCTCAACTATATAATATAGAGGTAACCCCTTAAGGAGAAAAGGAGTATTAGGCTTTACATGTATCTTTCTTATTTAATGTTAAATTAGAAAGATACAATACCCTTCATAATTGAGCACAATAACATTCATGTTCTCTATTAACATCCAGTATAACCCTTTATACTAATTATTTTTAAAGTAAGCCAATAAATAAAGTTAGTCCAGAGAATTGAGACTCTTTATATTCTTTTAAAAGTGACCGAGGATTGTATATTAACGCCCGTTTGACACTTGACATATACAAATGCTTCACACTGAGCTACACTTTAAAAATATGACATGAATGAATTTTAACATTAATATTACACTTTAAAACCATCCCGGAAGCGACTCAGAAATACTGACTTTGGAGGAGGCATTCCCTTGCTTTTCACTATAAAGCAGGTGACCTAAGGGAACACCCTCCCCCCCCCCCCCCCTTCCCCTTGCCCTGGGTCAAATAGCCCAGACCGAAGAGGGCAGCCAGACGGAGTCACTGCCGGAACAGAAAGCCTGCATAACTATAGTTGCAACTGTTTAGTGGACGACATTCTGAGCAACAGATAACGGACCTAAACAATGCAGGTCTCCAGAAATGGACTCAATATTTCTGAGATAAAAATTTGTGAATGTGGATGGCAGAGACCAATAAGCAGCCTTCATTAAATCTGTAATAGCAATACTATTAGCGTAAGCCCAAGAAGTAGCAAGAGCTCTTACTTCATGAGCGGAAATCTTAAGCACAGACTGCTGAGAAGAAGATAAACTCTCATAAGCAGTACAGATAGTTAATTGAATCCATCTAGCAATAGAATGGACCGAAATGTCCCTTCTATTAGGCATCAAAGACGGAAAGAAACGTTTTCGTCCCTTTCTGATAAACTGAGATCTCTGTTTATAGATACGTAACGCTCTAACAGGACAGAGTAAAGACCTACGCCCGTCTGAAGACGGAAGAGCCTTAATGACAATAGGTTCCGGATATTTATTAGGAGCCTGATTCTTAGCTAAAAAACCCACATTAGCAGTGAAGGTAATCGTGTTCCCGACACTACGATAGTGAGAATCATCCACTGACAGTGCATGAAGCTCACTGACTCTTCTAGCAGAAGAGAAAGCTAAGAGAAAAGCTGTCTTATAAGATAAGAATTTGAAATCTACTGTCCCAAGAGTTTCAAATGGCTTTTCCTTCAATTTAAGAAGAACCCAAGCTAAATTCCATTTAGGAATTAACCTACAAGTTCTGGGTCTATTTATCGAGAAGTTTCTAACCAACTTAGATAAAGAGACATTAGATCCAATTTGTAAACTATCATGATGTGCATAGGTATCAGATAACATAGACCTATAACCCTTAATAGTAACAGGCTGCAGTTTGATTTCGTCAAACAAGTATACTAGAAAGTTTGCAATGTCTGGTATAGAGGGATCGTAAATATCTACAGAATGATCCCTACACCAACGACGAAAAACCTTCCACTTAGCCGCATAGTTTAGCGAAGAGGAGGTCCTCCTACAGTTAGAAATCGCGTCCACTGCTCGTCCTGTAAAGTGCTTGCCATGCAAGAAGGACCGCACAACGGAAAAACGTGAAGGTTGAGACCTTGCGGGTTGTGATGGAGTTGACGCGATCTCCCCTGCGAAAGAAGATCCTCCCGTGGAGGAAGCTTTCGCGGTAGGTCCCACAACAGACACCTGAGTGGATTTATCCACGGTCTCTGTGGAGACAGAGATGCTACCAACAGAATCTTGCATTGAGATTGTTTTATCTTTAGCAATACTTGCTGAATTAACGGCGCTGGAGGATACGCATATCCTATCATTCCGTCCCAAGGGATCGACAGAGCGTCTACTGCAAATGCTCTTGGATCCGGACATGGAGACACATACGTCTGCAACTGATTGTTGAGATGTGTCGCAAATAAATCTATCATTGGCCGTTCCCATTGGTAGCAAATCTGATTGAATACTTGTTTGTTGAGAGTCCACTCCGACGGCAACAAGCGACCCTTTCGTGAAAGGGAGTCTGCTAGTACATTCAGACGACCCGGTATGTGACGGACCGAAAGAAGAACCTGATGTTCTAGCGCAAACAGAAGGATTCTTTCCGTTAGATTGAACAACGGAACTGAATGAGTGCCTCCCTGATTCCGTATATACGCCACTACTGTCGTATTGTCGGATAGGATTTGGACATGAGCATTGTGAATAATGTCCATCCAATGACGTAACGCAAGCCAAATTGACATCATTTCCTTGATGTTTATGTGCTTGCCCAGGAATTGCGGATCCCAAAGACCCTGGCATCTCGAATCCGTTGGGATCAATGATGCACCCCAACCTGTTTGACTGGCATCCGTCATAATGGTAAAACTCGGATCCGGCAACTGCAGCGGAACTCCCTGAGTTAACCACTGAATGTTTGCCCAAGTCTGAATCTCTTGTTTCACTTGATCTGACAAGAGAACGTCTATGTCGAGCGAATGAATTTTCACACTCCAATTCTGAGTCAAGAAAATTTGGAGAGGACGCGTGCGTAACCGCCCCATCGGAATGAGATCCGCAGCGGCTCCGCACAGACCTATCAGTCTCATAAATTCTCTTGCTGTGACTTTGTCTGCGTGCAGACAATAGCGAGCGTAACAACTGACTAATTTCGCTCTGGTTAACGGCAGACGAACGAGATTGTTGTGCGTCTCGAAGCTCATTCCCAGATGTGTGAATGACTTGGACGGCACCAGATCCGACTTCTCCTCGTTTACTATAAAACCGAGACGTCGGAGCAATAGAAGTAGATTCTGAACATCGTTCTGAAGCGTTCTGAAGCGTTAACTCGTTGCCGTACCTCTGAAGAATGTCGTCCAAGTAGGCCGACGTTACCGCAGACGAATGAGCTCGGAAATAGATCATTACCGAGTTCATTACCCGAGTGAAAGCCCAGGGTGCTAGATTCAATCCGAAGCACATCGCCCGGAATTGATACACCACTCCTAGGACTGTGAAGCGTAGATACTTTCTGAATGTCGGATGTACCATGACGTGAAAGTACGCATCTTTGAGATCTATGCTCGTTGCATAATCGTTCACCCGAATACTCGCTCTGACCGACTGAATCGTCTCCAGGAGCGATGATCAGCTTGTTTATCCAGCTCAAATCTATGACTGGACGGAACGAGCCATCTGGTTTCGGAACCAGAAACAGATGGCTGTAGAATCCCGGAGTCTCCTGGTTTTCTACGACCTCTACCACGTTCTTCATTAAAAGAGACTGCACCTTTGATAATAGAGCGTCTCTTTTCTGCGGATTTGACGGAAGTTGAGTCCATTTTGGACTTCGAGTTAATGGAGGCTTTCGTTTGAAGGATATCTTTAGACCTTCCGAAGTCACTCCTCTCACCCAAGGGTCGTCCGTAATCGACGCCCATTCTTGTGAAAAGCTCGACAACCTTCCGCCAACTGGTACGCGATAGAGGTTTAAGCCATCACCTCCTGGACCTGCGAGGCCTGCGGTAGGAGAAACCACGTCCTCCACGACCCGCACCTCGTCCCGTCGACCTCGGGGCGTCCGACCGGTTGTCCCGGCCCGAAGGACGTCCCGAACGTGAGTCGCTACCTTGACGGTCTCTCGAATAAGACCAAGAGGACGCACCGGAACCTCTATAGGAACCTCTCTTGGGCGCATTAGACCCAGAAGTGCCTGTCTTATTCTTGTCTGCCGTATCCGACTTCTTAGAAGCAGATTTGAACAACAAAGAATCCGAAGCTTTCTTTGTAATTTTATCATAAATTGCAGAAAGCTTGCCGTCAAAGAGAAGTTCTCCGGAGACCGAAGCGACTCTGAGAGAGTTCTTCACCTTAGTATCCACGAGTGTGGATGTAGCTAGGGCTGCGTCACGTCTAACCAACTCCAGGTTTGCCACTGAAAGGGTGGAGTTACACGTGGAATAAGCTACTGCCCTTGAAAGAAGTCTAAAAGAGGATTGTATATCCTGAAATTCTTTCCCTTGAAGGCGCAGTGATAACGCCTCAGTAAGGTGATCTGCGTAAGATAAGGCATCTAAACTGGCTCTGTTAGACGAAATAGCTGTTTCCAACACCGCGGTTGGAATAGACGCCGACGATGGTAATGATAGCTCTAAGTTTTCCGCCTCATCGTCCATACGCAGAGGAACTCTCGGAATACCCTGTCCTGCCGTGTCAAATTTATTCCTTGCATTAATGAAAGGCAGGTTGAGAGTATTGGCGGACAAGAAACCTGCTTTCCCCGTTTTGGAAGCAAGTTTAAATATAGCGTCGTTCAATAATTCAAATGTTCTTGCAACATTATTGCCGAAGAATCCCTGATCGGCGAAGCTGGTAAAATATCGGCGGTCACGTAGCCAAGGTGCGGTCGTGTGCGCTGATGAGAGGAAGAAGCCTGAGCAGTCTCCGAGGACTGCCTATACAACGGAGAGTCCCGAGCGACGGACGTGTGCTCCGCTTGCGACACATTTTGTACCACAACATCTGGTCCCAGATGTTGTTGTACGAGAGAGAGGCCTCTCTCGCTCGCGGCCCGGCTGGACCTGGACGAGCTAGGAACCGGACTCAAAGGCTTCCTCCGATCTCGCCTACTATCCGCCGTCACTGGGTGTGCACGTTGAATGTTTATAGTGCTTGCATTACCCAACATCTCCTCCTGGACCGCATCGGACGAACCCGGCTGCCGAACCATTCGGTGAATGGACGCTACACCGGGCGAGCTAGCGGACGACATTTGTTTAATCTCCATGAGCACTTTTGCCGCTAGCTCTGTATTCATTTGTGACGACGGAAGCGCACTTGCGGAAGATAACATGGAAACATCACCCTGTTCTTGTTCCTCTGAAATAGAAACTGAGAGAGTAGAGTGACCTTGCGGAGAAAGAGCCGGCATAGCCCTTTCTCCAGTAACAACATACCGTGACACACGTTTCCAATGTTTGTCATCCCAATATTGACATATAGAACAGGGATTAGTGCGAGAACACTGACTACAATTAATACAATGATCATGAAAGTGAGAGGAAGATTTCTTCCTATTACAATCTGAACAATATCCTTTCATTGTGAAAAGTCAACAACAAGTCCTAGTTACTCGCACAAACCCCTGACACAAAGATACATAATAACATGATCCATTAATAATGAAAAAACAATTGCAAATCAAAATAATTTTTGAAAAATATTTTTTCAGCGAAGCCCAAGTTTCTGAAAAGTAACGTTAAGCCCCGATGGATCCGATGGCTAAGTGTGGCCAAAAATTTTAAATTTATATTAAATAATTAATGCAACACTTACGGATAATAAAAATGTATCTTATAGTGAGATAAACTACACCAAAGGCAAACAGCCCCCCTCAAAAGAGACTGTTGCCAATGTAAACAAACAGTGTAAAACACCAGAAAACATGACTCCAGGCACTGAAAAAACTGGCCCAAAATCAGTCATCAAAATTACACTCTATCTGATGCAAGACAGAGACTCCCAGGGGAGAATCTGCAGAACATCAGATGGAAGATGCAGAACACAACGTTTATACACCCATGGGTGAAAACGTAACTATGGGGAAAATAACAGAAAACATTCTGTAACCAAGCAACTCTCCCAAGAGAATTTTAGAAATGATCTTTCTCAAAAATATGCCAAAAGCATGGGAGAATTGCAAGGGGGGACTTAGAAGACCAGGGGAGAGGAAACACTGAATAAGCAGTGCAACTTTTTAGCAAGAATGACAAGAGGCCCATGCCTCGAAAATAGGCAACTTAACATAATTTCATAAAAAATTTTAAGTACAGCCCTGATTATTTTTTGTCACTCCTTTTTCCTCTCCTCCTTCTATATCCTCCTTAGAATCACCATTTCTCCAATAATTACGTGTCTGGCATCCTTTAAACTGAGATTTACAAGCACAAAGATCAGTGAGATGTTGACTGATGAAGGGCCAAACAGAGAATGATAATTGGTGCCAATTTCGGAACGTCCTTGACACTGCGCATGCACAGTGGGGGCGAAGTATGGAGGTCCTATAGGACATGATTTCTTTTGGTTTTGGATGCAAATTTTGGGGATTGGGGGGCAAAATTTGTGTTTGGCCCTGGTTTTGTTAGAGTTAGCACCAGCTAAGTCTGGGTCATTGGTACAGTATAAAAATATTTAAAATCATTTTGAAAAATTAATGTAACACTTATGGACAATATTAATGTATCTTACTATGAACTAAATTAAGCAGAAGGCAAGTAATCACTGTCAGAAGTAACAGTTGTCAACATAAGCAAAAGTGTCAACAAACTGGAAACGTGACTCCAGGCACTGAAACAAACATGGCCCGAAATCCATTACGAATTAAAACACTATTTGATGCAAAACAGAGGCTTCCAGAGAGGAAACTGTAGAACATCAGATGGTAGATGCAGACCGAAACGCCTAAACACCCCTAGGGTGAGGACGTGGGGAAAAAACAGAAAATAATTCTGTTATCAAGCCAAAACTCCCAAGAAATTTTAGTAATAAACATTACAAAAATAAGCCAAAAGCATGGAAGAATAGCTAGGGGGGAATAAAGGAAAGGAGAGAGAGGAAACACTGATTAAACAATGGAACATTCATAGCAAGAATGACCACAACAAGGCCATGCCACGAAAATAGGTAACATGAATAATTTCTTAAAAAAAATTATAAGTTACAGCCCTGAACATTTGTATCCACTGTTTTTTCCTCTCCACCTTCTATTTCCACCATATATCCACCGATTCTCTCATAATTATGCATCTGGCATCTTAAAACTGAGATTTACAAGCACAAATAACAGTGAAGTGTAACTGTATTGAGGGTCAAACAAAGAGTGACTTTTGGTGGCAATTTCGAGACCTCCTTGACACTGTGCATGCGCAGTGGAGTAAAAGTATGGAGGACCATATAAGACAAGTAATTTTCGGTTTTAGATGCAAATTTGGGGGTAAAATTTGCGTTTGGCCCTAGATATTTTAGAGTTAGCACCAGCGAAGTCTGGGTCATTGGTACAGTATAAAATATTGCCAAGTGAATTGTCAAGACAATACTGCATAAGCAGCCTAAATTTAATTTAAACAGAAGTGAACTTTATACAAATTCTATTAAAAATCTAACAATTCAAATCTCATAAAAAGTTAAGTTAAGTTTACATAGCAAGCATTTTTTTTTACAATCCTGCTATTTCTGGTGCCTGCAAGTCAGATGTGAGAAATGGTATATGTAGTGCTTCATTTCTGAGGTGCACAATCACACTTATGTATCTATGATGTGATATATTTATAACAATCAGGGTTCCCACTGATGTCAGAAAATCGAATTTAAGCACTATTTAAGCACTATTTAAGCACTTTTCAAGAACTCTGACCATGATTTTCAAGGACTGTTATAATTTTGATATGAACTTGCAACACCAAAATAACACAAAGAATTTCAGTCTTGAGGATCTGATCCCTGGAAAACCTACCTAGCTAAATATATATCATTCCTTGAGTTCAACAAGGAGCCATCAGCAATGCTAAAGCATTGCAGATGATGCCTTGTTGCACTCAAGGGACAATATAACGATCATATAAATGTGATTCCTGACCGATTTTGTGACCAAGCATGTATGTTGGGAGGGTTATCCCAAGATTTATTTTCTCTGAGGCTATCGGTAAACTGAAAAGTACTTTTCAAGGGGAGTGATGGAAAATCATGCACTTTTCAAGGCTAGAAACAATTTCAAGCACTTTTCAAGAAAGAGGCCAAAATTCAAGGACTTTTCATTTGAGTAGAAACCCTGACAGTGGTTCACTTTTTCTCACACTCCTAAAATATGAGCAATAGGGTGTACAGTGGAACCTGTTAATTGAATAGCTGCTTTGTCAGGTAAAACTATTAAATTAACAGGAGGATACAATTAACAGGAATAGGTGTAATTTCCTATCTTCTAGCTATAAACTGAGCATTCATTCTATTCATATGAAATTTGACTTACAGGATCTAATAGAATGAATGCTTAGTTTATAGTCTCACAGAGATGATAAAACAAGAAATAATAAAAAATTAAATGCCTGTGTTGGATGTACTGAGGCAAAAAATGTCTATAAATGTGGGGAATTCATTGGATGCTGGAGTAATTCCTTAACAGATTACAAGACTTTTATTCAATCAACAGGAATTTACTCTATAATGTATATGTAATTAACACATCAAATTTGTACTGAAGGTATAGTAAATGATTTTGTGTTTGGAGGGTATGTTCAATTAACAGGGTTATTCAGTTGAGAGGTATCCAATTAAGTGGGCTTCACTGTATCTCATAATTTCTATATGACACCTTGGGCTTATGCACCTAAACTTCAAGCTTAAATCTGGTGGGTCTGAGGTGAGGCATGATCTTACAGAGATAAATAGTAAAATAAACAAAGAGGGTGCTGTCTTAACCGGACATGTTTTGTTTGTATTCATTCATTTTAACTTCCTGGCTATGACTACTTGATCTCAGAATGCATGTATGCCTGATTTGTGGCATCAGATCATCTTGTGATTATCATATAATTGTATTTATTATTGTAAATTCTGTTATAACAGCTACTGACAAAGAAGCTAATCAGTAAACCTATAGATTATACATGTATAAACTAGAGGTATTGGTGCCAATGGATCAAAGATTACCCTCCACATTCCACATTAAGTAGGTTGCAAAAATATTCTAAGTCAAAAAAGGCAATAACTCTAACCAAATCAGGTTGGCTGATCTTGAAATCTCTCTGTGCCAAGTATTTTAAAAACATGACGGAACAAGCACAAACAAAATGGAGAAGGTTGCAAAAATACTCTATGTTGAAAAAGGGCAATAACTCTACCAAAATTAGCCCGATCTCAACATCACCGGTGTACAAGTTCCCATGCTGGTTAATCTGTGTAAAGTTTAACCCTTTACCCATCCCACAGAATATCAAATTTATTATTTTAATTATAGTTTTTTAAACATTTCAACAAAACCATATCATGTGTCTTCCTCATTGGAAAGAACTTGATGAGCTCATTCCAATGAGGGGTTACATGAAATGGTTTTGCTGAAACCTTTTTAAAAATATATTTTTTTCAACTTCTAAATTTGAAAATTACTTGGATGGTTACGGCCGATTTGTTAGGTAAAGGGTTAAAACAGAAATTGACAGTGAAATGAAGGAAAACAAGCTCGGACATAGTTGTGCCTAAGAACAAAAAATTCTAAGTTGAAAAAGGGCAATAACTGCCAAAATGAGTCTGACCGATCTCAAAATCAAATTTAAATTTTATAGTAAATTTCCTTTCTTATTATACTACCACAATTGTTTACAACAGGCTTGCATTACAGTGGACGTCCCTAACTCAGAAGTATACTCTCTATTTTGATCTTGGGAAAGAAAAGTGATTTGGGAAAGAAAAGTGGAGCAAAAGCACCGAGAAAAAATAAGCCAAAACTGGGTTAGTAGTAGGGGACGTTCTTCTCCTAGAACAGTGCAGATGTGTAACCAATGTTCAGATGTGTAAACAATGACTCATTCTTTTGGATCCGCCAAAATTGGAGTTATGTGATCAGCGGGGAGGAAGGATTCTTACCCGAATAAGAAGACGGGGAGGGCCTACACGTAAACAATTGTGGTAGGTATAATAAGAAAGGAAATTTACTATAAAATTTAAATTTCTTATCAACCTACCTTATAATTGTTTACAACCAGCTGAATAGACAATAGGAGGCGGGAATCATATAACCAACCCCAACACACCCGACTGCGCTGGACCGTGGACAGGAGAAGAGTTCCCTAGGCCTATAAAACCATAGCATCACAAACATTAGTAAAAGACAATGAAAGATGAGACATATGGCTCTGTGTGACACACAGACAGAAAGGATAGTAACCAGGCACATGGCTGGAACTTGTAATAAGCCTAATGGCTAGGGTAGACAACAGCCTGAGCAGAAGAAAGAGGGCCCAAAGAAAAAAGGTCCTCAGGCTGCTCCTGCAACTGACGCAGATAGAAAAAGTGGAGAAAGTAGAAGCATTTCTCCAGTAGGCTGCCTGCATAACATCCACCAACTTGATGGAGTTAGCATAAGCCCAGGAAATAGACAAGGCATGTACCTCATGGGCAGAAATACGATTGGTAATACAATCGTCAGTCACTAGACAAGCATAGGACATGTGAATAGCAAGACAAATCCATCGAGAAATGGATTGAGGAGAAATGTTCTGTCGACCAGGAATAAGAGACAGAAAGAATACTTTTCTGCCTTTGCTAATGAACTGCGTCCGGTTGAGATAAATGCAAATTGTATGAACCGGGCAGAGCAAAGGGCGATTTCCCACAGCAGAAGGAAGAGCCCTGATACAGATAGGAGGTGGAGTAGTTTCTGATATCTGATTCTTGGCCAGAAAGGAGCAATCAGTGGTAAAAGTAACACCGTTGGCAGAGCTCCTGAAAAAGGCAGGATCAACCGAGAGGGCGTGAAGCTCACTAACCCGTCTGGCAGAAGCAAATGCCATCAGAAAAGCCGTCTTATATGTGAGAAAATGCATATCCACCTGGGATAAAGGTTCGAACGGTCCCCCCCCCCCCCCTCCAAGCAAAGCAGCACCCAAGAAAGATTCCATCTTGGGATAAGCTGCAAAATCCTAGACCTTTTCAAAGAAAAGTGCCCAATAAGCTTGGAGAGGTATGGATTAGTGCCGATATGACGCTTTCCCACATACAAAAAGGTCTCTGAAAGCATGGACCTGTACCCTTTGATGGTAACAGGTTGAAGACCCCGAGAATCAAACAGATATACCAGAAACTCTGCAATCTGTGTTATCGCTAGGATCGGCATAATCAACAGAGTGATAGCACACCATCGGCAGAAGACCTTCCACTTAGCCGCATAGGCTAAACCAGTGGAGTGCTGCCTTGAAGAAGAAATGCACTCCAGTGCTCGTCTCGAAAAACCTCTATGGAGGAGACAGGACCTGACAAAAGAAATGCGTGAAGGCACAATGATGTCGGGTCAACGTGAAACCTCCTCGGGTGACCTTGGCAAAGAAGGTTGCGACATAGAGGGAGACGTGCCAGAACTGCTACCAACTGAGAGCAGAGCTGATTGATCCACACCTGCTGAGGCAACAGGGGAGAGATCAGAATGATTCAACAACTACAGGTTGATACCTTGGCTAGAACCAGAGGCAGAATCGGAACTGGCGGGAAGGCGTAGCAGACTAGACCATTCCAATCGAGTAACAGAGCGCCCACAGCGAAAAGCCAGAGGATCTGGACATGGGGACACCTGATGGTTCCAACAGGTAGCAAACGGATCGATGTGGGGCTGACCCCAGAGATTGCAAAGCGACTGGAACACTGCCCTGTGAAGCATCCACTCTATGGAAATGACCCTGCCCCATCGGGACAGGGAGTCGGCTGGTTCTGCTCACCCTGGTTCCAAATGTAAGCAACCACTGTTGAATTGTCGGACAACAGAAGGACCTGACAATTCGAAAGGTGGGGGATCACCTGCCGGAAACACAGAAGCAGAACAAGAAGCTCCTTCTGGTTGATGTGAAGAGCTGCTACATCCTGGTACCATACACTGTGAAGGGAAAGACCTAGAGGATCCAAGGTCACGCCCATCCGAGCTCGGTGGCATCTGCCGTCAGAACACGATCGGACATGGGCAAGTCCAATGGAATTCCCTGCATAATCCACTGAACATTTGTCCAGGGAAGAGACGCTGGTAACTGAAGAACCAGATCCAGAGGATCGACATTCGGCCTCCATCGACTGAGCAGAAAGTGTTGGAGAGGTTTGACATGCAGCCGACCTAGAGGAATGAGATCCGTCACCGAACCACAGAGACTGAGCAGCTGGAGAAAACTCCAAGCTGTCGTGGACATGGACAGGGTCAAAGTCAGGGCGATAGCCGAGAGAATCACAGCCCTCGCTCGGGGAACCGCCACCGTATTCAGCTGAGTACAGAAGTCCATCCCCAGATGACAAAACAACTGAGAAGGGACCAGGTCCTACTTCTCCTCATTGACTCTGAACCCTAGCGACGTGAGCAGACTCAACAGTGTGTCAACATCTGACTCCAGAAGGGCTGCATTGGAGTGCCTGGAGGATATCGTCTAGATACACCGAAGTAGTCACCCTGGACTGTGTGCGATGGAAGGCTATCACATGCGACATCAGTTGGGTAAAGGACCAAGGAGCTAGGTTGAGGCGAGAGGCATGGCCTTAAACTGGTAAATTCGCCCCAGAGAAGCAAACCTGAGATACTTTCGCAATATCCGATGTATTGCAACGTGAAAGTAAGCGTCTTGCAGGTCGTTGCTGAAAGCGAAATCTCCCTGGTGAATGGAGTGGCAAACCGACTTAAAGTCTCCATGCTGAACTTGGGAGCAATGATACACTGGTTCAGGATACTCATCGATAACCAGTCAGAGTCAGCTGTCCTTCTTCGGCACCAAAAACAGGCGGGAATAAAATCCCACTGAGTGAATGTTCTTGATGGCCTCGATCGCCCCCTTTGACAGGAGATTGTCTATCTATTGTGAAACGTCTGAAGAAACTTGCGTTGACAGAAGCACTCTTGATGGAGTGGGGTGCCTCAGAAAAAATATCCACAGACCGTACTGAACAACATCTAACACCCAAGGATCGGATGTGATCATGATCCAGTGGTCTGCAAACTCTGATATCCTTCCTCCAACCTGGGACGAATCGAGGTGAGGACTTTCATTTCGAGCCTCGGCAAGGCCCGTGAGAGGAGAAACCACCTCCTCTGCTAGATGAAGGATCCTGAGACCTCCCTCTGGTCTGCCGATGCTTACCCTTATCACGTAAGTAACAGGACGAAGCGGTGGCAGGAGGAACAGCCCTTGGCTTCACAGAGGAAGCAGAAGGGCATTTGTTAGGCTTAGAACAGTCCTGGCCACCAACAGAAGGCTGATCAAGCTGGCGAAGCAGCAGCTGATCTTTGGAATGATGCAGGACATCATCCCGGACCGTAGCCATGGAACCATGGAATATTCGTCGCCCCACCAAAGAAGCAGATTGAAAAGCAGCGTGCTGCCCTTCAGGAAGGGAACGATTTGTGTCTACCACAGCGTCCTGGCGAACTAATTCCAAATTAGCCGTGTTACATGCGACGACACGATCTGAGAGAGAAAGCATGCCTAGCATCTCTCTCGATAAGCCCAACAGGGACTCCAGAGATGCTATAGGAATAACAGCCGACTTGGGCTTGGAAAGAAAGTCCAAGGGAGGAGGAGTCCTGATCCAAGACCGGCAAAATCTGGCAGATTGGCAGAATTGTAGGAACGATAACGCACTGGAGGCAAAAAGGTATCAGCCCTGGTGAAGAAAGAAGTCTTCATAGCCTTGGAACTCAGCTTGGAGTCCAAAGCTTCAACCACTTGTATTGACTGGTGCGATCAAAGGCGCCCAGAAGCAGGTTGCTCCACAGGCTTTAGGTGCGCAACCGATGATCGTGGCCTGGCTGAAACCTTCGGCTGGTCTGATGGTTTGAGTACCAGAAGGAACTCAAACACAAAGTCAAGAGCTGCCCCCAAGTCAAAAGACCCATCCTCCGAGTCGGAAGACACATAGCCCATCACAGGCAAACCAGCCGTTGTCTCCCATGGTGTAGGAACACCAGGGGGATCAGAAAGCTGCCCGATTCCAATCCCTAGAGGCAGTGCCACAGAGGGCACCTGGAAGCCACTGGTAGCTTTGTTGGAGGCAACGGGAAGGCTCTTGGAAAGAACCTGCATGAGCAAGGAGAGGGCCTCCCTAAGCTCACGGCCCTTATCAGCCGGTTTGATGTGGGAACGGCCTGGCAAAGTGGCTTCGCTCCTGACCCTCTTAACCAACGAAGGGTCACGATCCTCTAGAACACCCGACATGGGACAACGGGTGGCAGCCAAAACATCTGAATGCTGATGCTTATAGGGGTAAGTAATACCCCAAGGATCTGAAGCGCAGGAACTCAGGAGAGTCGCCATGGACCTCAGAGGCACAGAAGGTCCATGATGCACAAAATGCATTGGTCCCGTACAACTGGCCGAAGGACCAGAGTGCGTGGATGGAAAATGCAACAGAGTCCATGGTGACCCCACCATGTACATCTGATTCCAATGAAAAACCTGTTGGGCTCAACGGCTGAGAGACCTCAGCAGAGGGTTCAGTCGGCAGCCCCTTCCGACTTCGCCGATATCCCACATTCAAATTACCAGACATCCCTGCAGACCCTTGCAGGGATAAGCCGAGGACGGCTGAAACGATGATTGTAGACGTTGCAGACAGAGTAGCAGTGGCAGCGGATACGTCTGAAGCTGTTGAAACCGGTGGAAAGGTGGAGAGAGCAACCGAGCTTGGCTCCAAGGAAGGAGTCAAAACCCTAGTGACAGTCTCAGATGTCAACTGGAGAGGGACAACCATCCCAGAACCAGGCATCTCTTCACCGGATAATTCAACAGCTCCCACAGTATACACTGCAGGAAAAGACTGCACCTCCCCCACAGAGGGAGTAGAACTCTCACCACATGTGTTGTGTTGGAAGGCCCCAAATGACAGCATTCCCCTTTCCAGCTGGCACGGGAGGAACAGCCATGAGAATGCACCACACTGTTCATGGAAGTCCAAAAGGTGGATGACAAACACCCACAGAGCCCACAGGGTCTATCAGAAGAACAGCTATTACATGTGGAACATGAAGTATGAGAATCATCCACATGCTTTGGCAAAAGGCATTGCCCACAAGGAACTGTCCTGGGTATAGCAGAGGTGAGAGAAGTAGAATAGAAGGTGAACCCAACAGAAAAAAGAAGTAGAACACTCCAACTACAAGAAGAAGGTGGCAGGAAATAAAGGCCAACAGAACCCAGACAGCCACAAGGGACCCAGAAAGCAGATATTCTACCCTCAACGAAGGGAAGAAATCCTGCCAAAACAGCCCCCTACTAACACTTAACTCCAAAAATAATATCCAAAAGGGTAGCATAAATTGACAATGTCAACTAATAACGGAATCGCACGGTACACGAAAGTCACGCGCGAACACGGAGAAAATAATAATTTCAAAAAATGTGGTTGGATGTTTTAACGGGAATATACAAAAAACACAGCCCTGTTATTTGAAGATCAGCAGATCCATAATTCAGTCACAGGAACATGGTGTAACGAGTTGATTTATCACTGTTTATCAGAGCAAACAAAAGCACATCTTCTTAAGATGGCGGAAGAAAAAGAATGAGTCATTGGTTACACGTCTGTGCACTGGTACTGAAAGCGATGGATCTGCTCTACGAGAAGAGCATCCCCCTACTGGGTGTGTGCCGGTAGCACTCGACCCAGTTTTGACTTATTTTTTCTTAGTGCTTTTGCACCACTTTTCTTTCCCAAATCACTTGGGAAAGATCAAAATAGAGAGTATACTTCCAAGTTAGGGACTTCCACTGTAATGCAAGCCAATTGTACCGAACGAAATGATTTCGTGCGCCGAAGGCGCGCAGGGACGATATGGGGGACAAGCCCCTTTCGACCCTCGTTGACTGTATGATTTTGGTTTTGTATGTCTCGGCGTGTCAAAGGAGGAAAAGGAAGGAGGGAAGAGGTTTATCCCTTTCTGCCCTTCTTGCGGCTCTTCTTCTTAGGTGGAGGTTGGCATGGTGATGGTGATGAGGCTGGTGGTGGTGTGTAGGTGCCCAAGTTGATTTTTTCTCGGAGCTCTCTTGCTTTAGCCCGTTCTGCCCTTGCCAGCTCTAGTTCTTTCATGATGTCTTCCCTGGTGAGTGGTGGCTGTTCCTCCCTCGGGCTTTCCGGTAGTGAAGGAAGGTGGAAGTGAGGGGAGGGAGGCGGGGAAAAAGCAACTTCCAGTTCCTCCTCAGTCTCCACTGGACGTTCCTCATCCAACTGTACCGGCTCAGGAGCCGGCAGTTGATTGGGTGTACCAGTGGGACTAGGAGGGGAACTGGCGGCTGCCTCCAGAGCCTCCACCCCCTCACTCAACTCTTTCTTCCTATTCCGGAAGGCCTCCAAGCGCCGGGCGTCCCTGCGCTTGGTCGATGGGCTCTTCTTCTTCTTGTGCTGTCTCTTTTCAGGGCCTCTGAGCCCCTTCGGGTGAGGACCAGTGGGAGAGGGGATCCTCTCTCCAAGGGTACTACCTCTCCCCGAAGAGGTTGGTGTTGTTGTTGGCTTCTCAATTTCAAACTCCACTTTCAGGTGGACGCTCAAGCCTATTTCCTGGATAGTCCAGGAGACAGGGCATGAGACGCCCAGAGCTGAAATGGCTTTCACTAGTCTATCTGGTAGTTCCATGGCTATCTAGGTGATGTTCGCGCTCTGAAGTCAGATGTGTGAATGACGACGTGGCGAAATGCACGACACGCATGCCAATTGTAAGGTTGGCTGATAAGAAAATGAAGGAATACAAGCTTGGACAAAAGTTGTTTTCACAGATGACAAATTCTAAGTCAAAAAAGGGCAATAACTCAGCAACAATATGTCTGATCAATCTAAAAATTGCTGGTACATGGCTTTCTGTTGTAGTTACTTTCATGTTAGAAAAAATTGATGCATAAATGACCAAGAAAAGCTCCATACAAAATTATGTCAACAGACAAATGAATGGACTGAGAGACAGGTAGATGGACAAGCTGGTTTTTAGTATTGAATTATTTATTTATTTATTTATTGGTGTTTAAGGTCATATACTTATGCACAATGGCTTATTATGACCGTGACAGTTTTACCAGTGGAGGAAGCCGGAGTACCCGGAGAGAACCACCGAGTGACGACGAGCAGCTGCCAGCTCCCCAACATCGTAACTACGCTCTCCAGCACAGGCAGGGTTAGTTTGGATGAAGACATGCATACCATCAACGTGCAGTATGCATTAGTACACAGCATCATCGTGCCCCCATGTGGACAATCGGTGCCCAAGGACACAACATGGTAGTCTGAATTGATCGCTCAGATGGTCACCCATCCAGTTTAGTATTGAAAAGACTGTTATAAAATCCCTATAGGTAAAAGTCAACAAGTACAAAAATTCATGTGACTAATAAGAAAAGTGATGAGTAGATGAATTTCAGTTCTGCCACATACTTTTACATATTTACTATATTAAGACTGCCTTGAGTTTAATAAAAGAATATCAAGGACATTTCTGAAAGATGATCTTCGCTGCTTGCTTTCAATTGTGAAGTACAAAAATTCATGTGACTAATAAGAAAAGTGATGAGTAGATGAATTTCAGTTCTGCCACATACTTTTACATATTTACTATATTAAGACTGCCTTGAGTTTAATAAAAGAATATCAAGGACATTTCTGAAAGATGATCTTCGCTGCTTGCTTTCAATTGTGAATTCATTATTTATTCACTCAAATATAAAAAATTCCAATTCTATGAATGATTTGTAAAGCCCAAAAAATGGATTTGTGTCAATGATGGGTCACATATTTTGGAAACTTTTTATAAAATCTTTCATATTTATTTTGTAATCAGGAATTCACTGTATAAATTTGAAACACAAGAAAAATACAGACCACCTTGCTGGACAGACAAAATATAATGCTCAGATAAAAACTTAAAGATGTACAGAAATCTAAGTCTTTGAGCAAAATCTGTACAAAAATGTATATATTTCATCTAACCTGGTCTTTCACTGAAGAACCCCTCAAAGATAACAAAATTGTTGTTTTGTGGTATAACAGCTCTCAGGTTAAAGTGTTTCTTCAAAAACGAAGTGAACTTATAAGATGGTCGATCAATGGCAAGATGTTTTGGTTTAAGATTTTCACACTGAAATAGAGAAAAAGTTAGGTTTTTAAGATACATGTTTCATAAACAGCTTGTTTGAAGTGTATGATCTTTCCAACAATCCCATACACATAAGAAATTTAAACATGAAAAGAGGTTATAGTTCTTCATTTTTAAGGTGCACAGTTCTCGTGCATCTATGGTCTTTGGCACACCTTATTTGTAACTCAGAACACATGTTTTCATAGCCCTAAAATATGAACTCTAGGATATATCTAGTAATTTATATGCCTCACCTCAGGCCTACCTGTGTTTGAAGCCAAGTATATTCATTGACAGACAATTAGCAGACTAGATGTGACAATGCTGCTGCTGTAAACTGGACGGAACATTGTTTTCATTCATTAATTTCAGTTGCCTAGCTATGCTTACATGGGCTCAGAATGCAAGCAGGTCTGAGGTGTGCTGCATTAAATTTCAAGCAGTTATCATTATTTTATTACTGTACATTTTGTTATCAGAAACTGATCAGTAAATTTAAGGACTTCAGGTGAAAAAAAAGAGTCTGGTTCTGGTTATATGCAGTACTTAAAAAAGGGTCATTTGGTTGGGATTTTTTATATATATATATATTATAGTCTCATAGAGTCACTTAATATTTCACCCAACATAATGACTAAAATCGGCCAGCACAATTTACAAAAATTGTCAGTCAAATTTTATTACCTTTTATTTTTTGTCTAATTTTTTTAGTTCATGACCCCTAATGCAACTGAGTTTGCTGATCTCTTTCCAATGAGGGGGTCATAAGCTATTTTTTGAAAATTTTTAGTTATTCAAATTTTTTTTGAAGTGTGGTCTGCTACATACGCATCTTCCAATATCATTTTAAATGGAGATAACATTTTTATTAAATTTTTTTTTTTAAAGTGCCGTCTGCTACATCCACATTTCCGATATCATTTTAAATGGAGATAACATTTTTATTCAATTTTGTTTTAAAGTGCTATCTGCTACTTCTGCATCTTCCAATATCATTTTAAATAGAGATACCATTTTTATTCATTTTTTTTAAAAAGTTTCATCTGCTACATCCACAACTTCCAATATCATTTTAAATGGAGATAACATTTTTATTCAATTTCTTTTTAAAGTGTCATCTGCCACATCTGCATCTTCCAATATCATTTTAAATAGAGAAAACATTTTTGTTAAGTACTTATAAAAAAGATTAGGGTTGGGCATGAAAAGTAGAATCAGGTGGCGAAACCTGAACCATTTCACTTCTTTTTCAGCTTTACCTGTACAAAATACATCCTCATAAAGAAAATTATGTACAGGTCCTACTTTCCAAAATCAAATGCCTTAAACATCTTTGGTTCTTAATTTGCCTTGTTTTTACAGAAATGAAGAACTGAGGTTACCTCAATTTTTTCGGCAACATTTTCTTCGCGTAACTTTTCTCTGATTTTATAGCAAGAGACAAGCAAAGTAATGGTTAATCCTAATATCTTAACCACTGGTAGGGCAAGGTGAGTTTTCTAGAACAGACACCAGTTGATTAGGTTACTTGGGCAAAGAAGTTACCTTAGATCGGCAAACTTCGCTCTGCCTTCAATAAAAAGTGACTCTGAAGTAGTCTTGTGAACATTTATTCTACCTTGAAATCAGGTGAATTTCGCACACAATCTAAAAAACAATAACCTCCCAAAAGACATTTTCTTGTAAGTATTTAATAGGCCTGGACTTTTAAAACATTTTGGGGAGCTACTATAGCTACTATTCTACATTTCAATCAATTATACAAGCAGGGATGTTGCGACAGGGGGGGTCTCATCCCCTCAATCTTGACCAAAATTCCCTATAATTGGAAATTCTGATGGTAAGTCGTGGGTAGTTGGAAATTCCATCTATCTGGATTTTAGAGCTTCTTTGGTGATGCTGATGCCTCCTTTATATCCCAAAATCCCAACTCGGTTTCAAATCGGCCAAAACTCCAACTGTTTCTATTTACAACTACTGTGTATGCTATGCAATATCGAGCTTCATAAGTATGCATGATGTCAATCTTTATGAGATTTCTATAGTACGTTTACTTATCATAGTAAAAAAAAATTCTCAAAATGCACTTCAAGAAAATCACATCATGTAAAATCATTATCCTGAATTCCATCATTCACAGTTACAAAATGATGAAACATCCAAAATTGATCATTCCTGCATAAGAAATGATTTAATGTTAGAACAGTGTGAACTGCTCAATGTTCTCAGCTTGAGCATTTGTTTAACACATATTCAATTCCCAGAATAAAAACAAATAATAATAACCTGATAATTCTATCATAAATGTGTTGGCATTTCAGTTACTAAAATCAATTTTATGCCCCCTTTCATGGCTTCACTTTCAAAAAATTTCTCGGAAGTGAATTTCCAACAATGGGGAGGGATCGAGAGGGGTGTTCCCCCTCCCAGTCTCTCCCCCTAGTTGGAAAATCACCACACTTCACCCTCACAATCGGAAACCTCTAACCATGTCCCTGTATACAAGTTATTAATATGGGACTTGGATGGTTTAAGGAGTCATTACAGCTCATAAGGCGAACAATTATGGCTTTCTTTAAATTGGTTTTGCTGTTGCTGTACATCATTTACATTACACACAAACTAATAACACTGTATCAACTCTCCAATCTCGGTACTTGTGTTTGGACAACAATGCCAAAAATATGTTGTCAATATTCAATTTGTATTGCCATGAAAAATGTACACATTGCATACATTGTCAACATATTCATTTTTTGCAGACATCAAAGTATATTCTTTAAAAGCGATCAAAGATTGAGAGGTGTTAAGATATTGAAAACCTTCAAGAAATTTTTGTTGTTAAGCACTGTTTATCTATAACAACTTTGCACCCCCCCCCCCCCCCCCCCACACCCCCAATATGGCAGCAGGGAAGACAATTTTCTCTATGCGACCAACGAGCATTCCAGCAATCCAGCCTTATAGAGAACAGTCGTCATAACTCATAATCTATGTTTTTGGAGGCAAAAACTGAAAAAAATAATATCGTAATACATGTAGCAATTTTTGTGAACAGCTCTGGCCAGATAATGCTATTACAATTGGTATGCGGTTAATAACTTTGATACAAATACAACCTTTAAATAAATTGTAAAATACGACCTTCACAATTAACATTTATTTGCCATTTTTTCGCAATACATTAACTTTGTGTTGTATTCTTGGGGTACACAAGTGCGTGTTATGGCTCTATTTGAAAAGAGATATGATGAAAAAAGAGACTGACATCATGCTTGATTTATCATTTAGAGATGCAGTATTGCACATGCACTATCACATATTCAATTTGAAGAGCCTGACCATCAGTGGAAAACTTGAACCTGCAAGCCAACATAAATTTCAAGCTAAATAATGTAGCTCAGAATTTAAACAATTCAATTTTGTTTGACAGAGCTCAAAGGAGCTCTGTTAAACAAGATTGAATTTGTTCAATTCCTAGTTGCATTATAGTAAAAAGTTGCATGTTGAAATTTTAATATTTCGACTTCAGGGTTAAAGCTATAAAAGTTTGGATGAATAAATATGGAAAGAAATCAAATATATGTTGGCACATACACAGGTGTCCACACAAAATCTAATAATACTGTAATGGTTAGAAACTTGAAAATCACTTGCCCACCTATAAAAACAGATATGAAATGCCATGATGGATGGTCATCCAAGTCAAACAAGGACAATAACTTGTAGAAATAAATTCAATTCCACAAATATTCTGTGAAAACTGATTCGAAATGCAAAACGCAACATACATAAGTTATACAACCTACAGATTCCTTTAATCCTTACCATATGTAACAACCAAAATGGACCGACACTATTCGCAAACATCACCATTATTTGTCTCAAAAACATAAGCTTATGACCCCTCATTGGAACGAGCTCACTAAGCTCATTCCAATGAGGGGACATAAGCTATGTTTTGATGCAAAAAATGCAAAATTTAGTTATTCAAGAACATTGTTTTCAAGTGTTGTCTCCCTTTCGTGTGAGGTAAAGGGTTAAAATTTAATAAAGCCTAAGAAAAACAAAGGGCAATAAGTCTGATAAGTTTGAAAAAAATAAAATCTTTGGCTATTTCTGTTTTTAAGTTGTCTGTTCCATACAATCCGTGTACTCTTATGTTGTCTAAGAGGTCAATGGAAGTGATTTGTGGGTTATTCTGCATTACAGAAAAATGTTGAGCTTGATTCAAATTAGTTTGGATATGGATATGAAATGATATGGAGAGGTGGTTTAAAAAACAAGAATTTTGAGTTAAAAATTCTTTTTCTCACAAGCAGCATATTCTTGTTTTGGACTTGGAAAATCAGCATACTCAGTTTATTGTTCTCCGAGATATTTGCAATCAATGTTTGACACTGGATGACAACCCTTTTAAACCAAATAAATCAAAGGACGGTACCTCTAGAGAAAGCATTTAATATCCAATGGTATGTATTCAAAGCCCATGAAATCTTTTGTCACTGGAAATAGTATAATATGGGCACTTTTAGGCCTAAAAAAGTTAAAAATCTGTTTCGCAGGCCCTCCAGCATGGTCCTTTTGGATGTTGCATGCTCTCTTTGTATTATCAATGCAAACTTAAAAAATTAAATGGTTTATGTGCAACATTTTACCCAAGTTAATTTTATGTCCTTTGAGTACAACATGGCTTTGCAATGCTTTAGCATTGCAAAGCCTTCTTGCACTCAAGGGATGAAACGCACCACCACCCATTATATTCTGTAGATTATGATGCCTAAAACATGAAACAAACCAAGACCATGAACTTTTGACGGCAAGGAAATTAAGGCTGTCACGAATGATCGAAAAATCGATCAACCGTCGATTGAGGTCATAATCGACGATTTTTTTCAATGACCGATTATTTGACTGGACATGTGCTGTCATACCTTTTTGTTAAACAAAGGGGAAATATTGATTCACAAGCTATTGTTTCACATAAAGGACCTATTTCGACACCAAATGTGTGTGTGAACGGGGTTAAAACATAAAACCAATATATAGCTTCAAGTCGCGTCACCACGTGAGTTAAAGTTAGCCGAAACCCAGTCATCATCGTATGCGTGATCACTCAGTTCCCAATACTTCTCATTCCTTTGATGTGTGTCATGTGACCTGCCAAAAAAACATCAACATTTTTACGAGGTTGTATTTAATAAATCCCTCGAAAGATTGAGCCCCCCCCCCCCCCCCCCCCAGCCCCCCAAGAGAAAGCATTTTCACACTGAACGGGCTGAATCATTATCATTCATGGGCCGAACTTTCCGGTTCCAGCATCGCTGGCTCACTACCATTAGCGGTGATAACAATTTAACAAAAATAACGTAACACTCGATGATGCCTTACTGTCAATGGCTACATTGTATTCCTTGCCAATAAAACATCGTCGAGTGTTGAGTTGTTTTTGTTTTTATCAATTTGATACTTGATAAGCAATTTTAACATACGGAAAGTAAAGAGGGAAAAACTTTGAAATGCCATGTTATTTATTTTTAAAGTATGATTTATTTTGTTCTCCGAAACCGGAAGTTTCATTTTCACGTGTAAAGCTTTGTTGACTTGACATTCCCTGAGGCTAAATTCATAATCATTACGCATTGAGCACGGATGGTGCCATTAGTGAGTTTAGTATGCATTTTTTCTATGATTTGAAGTTTGAATCTATGCGATGTAGATTCTGTTTTGTCAAATTTCTCAAGGTTTGGTGTTCGTTTGCTTCATTTACGATTAGGATATTTTAATTTTTAACGCCCCCCCCCCCCCCCCTCACCCCTTTCATAGACGAAGTTCTAGGAAACGAGACAGAAATATTAACCATAAATAATCGAATAACCGTCGATTTTTATGACAAATTAATCGATTATGAATATTCATAATCGTGACAGCCTTAAAGGAAATAATTACAAAAATAAAAAATAAAATAAAAAAACGCCTGCTCACATGCAATTTTACAAAAAATGGCCTGAGAAGCAGAAGCTCTACTTTGTGGGGCCATATCTAAACTTTTCACTTGAAATAGAATCAATTTTTCTACCAGCGATTTATTAAGTTTTCAAGAATTAACCCTTTACCCACTCACTGCACATGATATCAAAATTTGTTATTTTATTTTTTTAAACGTTTTTCACAAGTTTCAACAAAACTACATCATGTGACAGCTCATTGGAATGAGATTGTTCCAATGAGGGGGTCACATGATATGGTCTTGAAATTTAAAATAAAAAAGTTAAAAAATTTATAGTAATTTATATATTTTTTATACTTGCCAATGACCCAGACTTAGCTAACTCTTATATATCTAGGGCCAAACACAAATTTTGCCCCCCAATCCCCAAAATTTGCATCAAAAAACGAAAGTTAAAAAATTTATAGTAATTTATATATTTTTTATACTTACCAATGACCCAGACTTAGCTGGTGCTAACTCTAACAAAACCAGGGCCAAACACAAATTTTGCCCCCCAATCCCCAAAATTTGCATCCAAAACAAAAAGAAATAATGTCCTAAAGGACCTCCATACTACGCCTCTACTGCGCATGCGCAGTGACGCAGTCGTCCCGAAATTGGTGCCAATTATCATTCTTATTGGCAGTGCCTGGTCAGCGCTATGTACTCAGCGGGGAGGCAAGAGTTCCCAACTCCAGGGAGGGCCATCCCCGTCTGGGTCATTGGTAAGTATAAAAAATATATAAATTACTATAAATTTTTTAACATTTTTATACTGTACCAATGACCCAGACTTAGCTGAATAGTAAACAGGCTGGAGGGCCTAGGACATAGAGGAAAATCCAATAAGCTCAACTATATAGTAAAGAGGTAACCCCTTAAGGAGAAAAGGAGTATTAGGCTTTACATGTATCTTTCTTATTTAATATTAAATTAGAAAGATACACTACCCTTAATAATTGAGCACAATAACATTCATGTTCTCTATTAACATCCAGTATAACCTTTATACTAATTATTTTTAAAGCAAGCCAATAAATAAAGTAGTCCAGAGAATTGAGACTCTTTATAATCATTTAAAAGTGTCCGAGTATTGTATATTAAAGCCCGTTTGACACTTGACATATACAAATGCTTCACACCGAGCTACACTTTAAAAATAAGACATGAATGAATTTAAACATTAATATTACACTTTAAAACCATCCCGGAAGCGACTCAGAAATACTGACTTGGAGGAGGCATTCCCTTGCTTTTCACTATAAAGCAGGTGACCTAAGGGAACACCCGCCCCCCCCCCCCCCACCCCCCCCCCCCTTCCCCTTGCCCTGGGTCAAAATAGCCCAGAGCGAAGAGGGCAGCCGGATGGAGTCACTGCCGGAACAGAAAGCCTGCATAACTATAGTTGCAACTGTTTAGTGGACGACATTCTGAGCAACAGATAACGGACCTAAACAATGCAGGTCTCCAGAAATGGACTCAATATTTCTGAGATAAAAATTCGTAAATGTGGATGGCTGAGACCAATAAGCAGCCTTCATTAAATCTGTAATAGCAACACTATTAGCATAAGCCCAGGAAGTAGAAAGAGCTCTTACTTCATGAGCAGAAATCTTAAGCACAGACTGCTGAGAAGAAGATAAATCTTCATAAGCAGTACGGATAGTTAACTGAATCCATCTAGCAATAGAATGGACTGAAATGTCCTTTCTATTAGGCATCAAAGACAGAAAGAAACGTTTCCGTCCCTTTCTGATAAACTGAGATCTCTGTTTATAGATACGTAGTGCTCTAACAGGACAGAGTAAAGGCCTACGCCCGTCTGAAGACGGAAGAGCCTTAATAACAATAGGTTCCGGATATTTATTAGGAGCCTGATTCTTAGCTAAAAAACCCACATTAGTAGTGAAGGTGATAGTGTTCCCAACACTACGATAATGAGAATCATCCACCGATAGTGCATGAAGCTCACTGACTCTTCTGGCAGAAGAGAAAGCTAAGAGAAAAGCTGTCTTATAAGATAAGAATTTGAAATCTACTGTCCCAAGAGGTTCAAATGGCTTTTCCTTCAATTTAAGGAGAACCCAAGCTAAATTCCACTTAGGAATTAATCTAAGAGTTCTGGGTCTATTTATCGAAAAGTTTCTAACCAACTTCGATAAAGAGACATTAGATCCAATTTGTAAACTATCATGATGTGCATAGGTATCAGATAACATAGATCTATAACCCTTTATAGTAACAGGCTGCAGTTTGATTTCGTCAAACAAGTATACTAGAAAGTTTGCAATGTCTGGTATAGAGGGATCAAATATATCTACAGAATGATCCCTACACCAACGACGAAAAACCTTCCACTTAGCCGCATAGTTTAGCGAAGAGGAGGTCCTCCTACAGTTAGAAATCGTGTCCACTGCTCGTCCTGTAAAGTGCTTGCCATGCAAGAAGGACCGCACAACGGAAAAACGTGAAGGTTGAGACCTTGCGGGTTGTTATGGAGTTGGCGCGATTTCCCCTGCGAAAGAAGATCCTCTCGTGGAGGAAGCTTCTGCGGTAGGTCCCACAACAGACACCTGAGTAGATTTATCCACGGTCTCTGTGGCGACAGAGATGCTACCAACAGAATCTTGCATTGAGATTGTTTTATCTTTAGCAATACTTGTTGAATTAATGGCGCTGGAGGATCTGCATATCCTATCATTCCGTCCCAAGGGATCGACAGAGCGTCTACTGCAAATGCTCTTGGATCCGGACACGGAGACACATACGTCTGCAACTGATTGTTGAGATGTGTCGCAAATAAGTCTATCATTGGCCGTTCCCATTGGTAGCAAATCTGATTGAATACTTGTTTGTTGAGAGTCCACTCCGACGGCAACAAGCGACCCTTTCGTGAAAGGGAGTCTGCTAGCAC
The DNA here is from genome assembly GCA_031216915.1 of Pictodentalium vernedei. Classification (NCBI taxonomy): domain Eukaryota; kingdom Metazoa; phylum Mollusca; class Scaphopoda; order Dentaliida; family Dentaliidae; genus Pictodentalium; species Pictodentalium vernedei. The sequence goes on from CM062291.1 coordinate 186,811,329, forward strand.
ATTCAGACGACCCGGTATGTGACGGACCGAAAGAAGAACATGATGTTCTAACGCAAACAGAAGGATTCTTTCCGTTAGATTGAACAACGGAACTGAATGAGTGCCTCCCTGATTCCGTATATACGCCACTACTGTCGTATTGTCGGATAGGATTTGGACATGAGCATCGTGAATAATGTCCATCCAGTGACGTAACGCAAGCCAAATTGACATCATTTCCTTGATGTTTATGTGCTTGCACAGGAATTGCGGATCCCAAAGACCCTGGCATCTCGAATCCGTTGGGATTAATGATGCACCCCAACCTGTTTGACTGGCATCCGTCATAACGGTAAAACTCGGATCCGGCAACTGCAGCGGAACTCCTTGAGTTAACCACTGAATGTTTGCCCAAGTCTGAATCTCTTGTTTCACTTGATCTGACAAGAGAACGTCTACATCGAGCGAATGAATTTTCACACTCCAATTCTGAGTCAGGAAAATTTGAAGAGGACGTGTGCGTAGCCGCCCCATCGGAATGAGATCCGCGGTGGCTCCGCACAGACCTATCAGTCTCATAAATTCTCTCGCCGTGACTTTGTCTGCGTGCAGACAATAGCGAGCGTAACAACTGACTAATTTCGCTCTGGTTAACGGCAGACGAACGAGATTGTTGTGCGTCTCGAAGCTCATTCCCAGATGAGTGAATGACTTGGACGGCACCAGATCCGACTTCTCCTCGTTTACTATAAAACCGAGACGTCGGAGCAATAGAAGAAGATTCTAACATCGTTCTGAAGCGTTAACTCGTTGCCGTACCTCTGAAGAATGTCGTCCAGGTAAGCCGACGTTACCGCAGACGAATGAGATGGGAAGTAGATCATTACCGAGTTCATTACCCGAGTGAAAGCCCAGGGTGCTAGATTCAATCCGAAGCACATCGCCCGGAATTGATACACCACTCCCAGGACTGCAAAGCGTAGATACTTTCGGAATGTCGGATGTACCATGACGTGAAAGTACGCATCTTTGAGATCTATGCTCGTTGCATAATCGTTCACCCGAATACTCGCTCTGACCGATCGAATCGTCTCCATATAAAACTTCGGAGCGACGATCAGCTTGTTTATCCAGCTCAAATCTATGACTGGACGGAACGAGCCGTCTGGTTTCGGAACCAGAAACAGATGGCTGTAGAATCCCAGAGATTCCTGGTTTTCTACGACCTCTACCGCGTTCTTCATTAAAAGAGACTGCACCTCTGATAACAGAGCGTCTCTTTTCTGTGGATTTGACGGAAGATGAGTCCACTTTGGACTTCGAGTTAATGGAGGCTTTCATTTGAAGGATATCTTTAGACCTTCCGAAGTCACTCCTCTCACCCAAGGGTCGTCCGTAATCGACGCCCACTCTTGTGAAAAACTCGACAACCTTCCGCCAACCGGAACGCGATAGAGGTTTAAGCCATCACCTCCTGGACCTGCGAGGCCTGCGGTAGGAGAAACCACATCTTCCACGACCCGCACCTCGCCTCGTCGACCTCGGGGCGTCCGACCGATTGTCCCGGCCTGAAGGACGTCCCGAACGAGAGTCGCTATCCTGACGGTCTCTCGAATAAGACCAAGAGAACGCACCGGAACCTCTATAGGAACCTCTCTTGGGCGCATTAGACCCAGAAGTGCCTGTCTTATTCGTGTCTGCTGTATCCGACTTTTTAGGAGCCGATCTGAACAACAGAGAATCATTAGCTTTCTTTTTAATTTTATCATAAATAGCGGAAAGCTTGCCGTCAAAGAGAAGTTCTCCTGAGACCGAAGCAACTCTAAGAGAGTTCTTCACCTTAGAATCCACTAGTGTGGATGTAGCTAGGGCTGCGTCACGTCTAACCAACTCCAGATTTGCCACTGAAAGGGTGGAGTTACACGTGGAATAAGCTACTGCCCTTGAAAGAAGTCTTAAAGAGGATTGTATATCCTGAAACTCTTCCCCTTGAAGGCGCAGTGATAACGCCTTAGTAAGGTGATCTGCGTAAGATAAGGCATCTAAATTGGCTCTGTTAGACGCAATAGCTGTTTCCAACACCGCGGTTGGAATAGAAGCTGACGACGGTAATGATAGGTCTAAGTCTTCCGCCTCGTCGTCCATACGCAGAGGAACTCTCGGTATACCCTGTCCTGCCGTATCGAATTTATTCCTTGCATTAATGAAAGGCAGGTTGAGAGTATTAGCGGACAAGAAACCTGCTTTCCCCGTCCTGGAAGCAAGTTTAAATATAGCGTCGTTCAATAATTCAAATGTTCTAGCAACATTATTGGACTGCGACGGAAACTCGGGAGCGATGTCCCTGAACCGCTCAAAAAATTCAGAGTCCAATGACGCTATAATTCTCTTGTCCGGAAGCGCAGCAGTCTGGCCCGACGGAACAACTTGAGGGAGAAAGTGCCGGATGAAGTCCACGGCAGCTTTATGTTGTTCCGAAAGGGATAGCTCCAAGTCATCCGTATCCCTTTCACCATCCGGTCGGACCTCACGATGTTCCCGGTCGTCCGCCCCCGATGCTTCGGCGGAGCGTACCGACCCAGCGCCGTCGGATAATTCTCGATCCGACACCGTTTCTGTCGGCTGCTGGGATGCTGCGATAAGCTGTGCTATCTGCACAAGAATGTCCGGCGTCGAGACCTGCGGAGGCGCAGTCTTTCACTGCTTCGCCGAGGGCAGCTCCGCATCAGATGGCTCCCGCATACTTTTCCTATGCGAACGTCCGGAGTCCATCGGTCTCGAATCCCTGGCTGCCGGATGGTGTGACCTGGTCGCCGAAGAATCCTTCATCGGCGAAGCTGGTAATATATCGGCGGTCACGCAGCCAAGGTGCGGTCGTGTGCGCTGACGAGAAGAGGAAGCCTTAACAGTCTCTGCGGACTGCTTATACAACGGAGCGTCCCGAGCGACGGACGTATGCTCTGCTAAAGACACATTTTGTACCACAACATCTGGTCCCAGATGTTGTTGTACGAGAGAGGGACCTCTCTCGCTCGCGGCCCGGCTGGACCTGGACGAGCTAGGAACCGGACTAAAAGGCTTCCTCCGTTCTCGCTTACTATCCGCCGTCACTGGGTGTGCATCTATTATGTTTATAGTGCTCGCATCACCCAAAATTTCCTCTTGGACCGCATCGGACGAACCCGGCTGCCGAACCATTCGGTGAATGGACGCTACACCGGGCGAGCTAGCGGACGACATTTGTCTAATCTCCATGAGCACTTTTGCCGCTAGCTCTGAATTCATTTGTGACGACGGACGCACACTTGAAGAAGATAACATGGAAACATCACCCTGTTCTGGTTCCTCTGAAATAGAAACTGAGAGAGTAGAGTGACCTTGTGGAGAAAGAGCCGGCATCGCTCTTTCTCCAGAAACAACATATCGTGACATACGTTTCCAATGTTTCTCATCCCAATGTTCACATATAGGACAGGGATTAATGCGAGAACACTGACTACAATTAATACAATGATCATGAAAGTCAGAGGAAGATTTCTTCCTATTACAATTTGAACAACGTCCCTTCATTGTGAAAGAACAACAATAAGTCCTAGTTACTCGCAAAAACCCCTGACACAAAGATACATAATAACATGATCCATTAATAAATGAAAAAACAATTGCAAAACAAAATAATTTTGAAAAAGTTAAAAAATTTATAGTAATTTATATATTTTTTATACTTACCAATGACCCAGACATAGCTGGTGCTAACTCTTAAAATATAGGGCCAAACACAAATTTTGCCCCCCAATCCCCAAAATTTGCATCTAAAACTAAAGAAAACATGTCCTGAGAGGCCCTCCACACTTCGCCCCTACTGCGCATGCGCAGTGTCAAGGACGTTCCGAAATTGGCGCCATTTATCATTCTAATAACCAGTGCCTGGTAAGCGCTATGTACTCAGCGGGGAGGCAAGAGTTCCCAACTCCTGGGAGGGCCATCCCCGTCTGGGTCATTGGTAAGTATAAAAAATATATAAATTACTATAAATTTTTTAACATTTTTATACTGTACCAATGACCCAGACATAGCTGAATAGTAAAAAGGCTGGAGGGCCAAGGACATAGAGCAAAATGGAATACGCTCAATAAAATAAAATAGAGTCATCCCCTGTAGGGAAAAGAAGTAATAGGCCTTACATGTATCTTTCTTATTTATGATAAATTAGAAAGATACAACACCTTCCAAAAATTGAGCTTCATACATCCATGTACTCTATTAATATCCAATAATCCTTATACTAATAATTTTTAAAGTAAGCCAATAATAAAGTAAGTCTAGAGAATAGAGACTCTTATACTCCTAAAAGTGTGTGAGAATTGCATAATCATGTCCGTTGACATATGCAATATTCAAAAGCTATACTTTAAAAACTAAGACTTGAATGAATTTTATAAACTTAAACTTCTCACTAAACAACCATCCCAATAACAGCTCAGAATTACTAACTCCGGAGGAGGTATCCCCTTGTTTTCATAGTAAAAACAGGTGACCCAAGGGAACACCCCCCCCCCCCCCTTTTTCTTGCCCTGGGTCAAATAGCCCAGAGCGAAGAGGGCAGCCGAACGGAGACACTGCCGAAACAGACAGCCTACCTAGCTATAGTAGCAACTGTTAAGTGAATGACATTCTGAGCAGTAGATAATAGACCTAACAATAGAGGCCTCCAGAAATGGACTCGATATTTCTGAGATAAAATTAATGAATGGATGGCTGAGCGCAATGAGCAGCCTTCAAAAATCTATAATAGCAACACTATTAATGTAAGCCCAAGAAGTAGAAGAACTCTTACTTCATGAGCCGAAATCTTAAGCACAACTGCTAAGCCAATGATATACCATAAGCAGTACGCTAGTTAATAGAATCCATTAACAAAAAAATGGAGCGTAACGTCCTTCTACTAGACATCAAGACAGAAGAAGCTTACGCCCTTGTAATAAACAGATATCTGTTTATAAATACATAAACTGTACCCGGAAAGAGTAAAGGCCTATGCCCATACGAAGACGGAAGGACCTTAAAATAATAGGTTCCGGATAATAGGAGCCTAACTCTTATGCAACAATCCAACCTAAATAGTAACGGAAGTATTGATTCCGAAACTATGAAAGTGAAAATCATCCATCGATAGTGCATGAAACTCACTGACTCTACAGTAAAAGAGAAACCAACAGAATTACTGTCTAAAAGGTCAGAATTTGAAAACTACTGTTTCCAGAGGCTCAAATGATTACTTAGCTAAATAAGAACCTGAAGTTAAAATCCGTATAGGAATTTAATCTAAAGATTCTAAGTCTATTTATCAAAAAGTTACTAACTGACTTAGATAAAAAGACTCAATTGTAAACTATCGTAGAGTGCATAGGTATGAGGTAACATAAACCTATAACCTAAATAACAACAGGCTGCAGTAGATCTTGTGAAACAAGTATACTAAAAAATAGCAATGAGTAGTATGGAGGGATCAACCATATGAACATAATGATCCCTACACCACGACGGAAGAGCCTCCACTTTAGTCGCATAGAATAGCGAAGAAGAGGATCTCCTATAGTAAGAAATCGCGTCCAAAGCTCGTCCAGTACAGTGCTTACAATGCAATACGGACCACACAACGGAATACATGAAGGTTGCGACCTTGCTGGTTGTGAAAAAGAAGACACGATTTACCCAGTGAAAAAAGATCCTCACATAGAGGAAGATTTCACGTTAAGATCCACAGTAGACAAGAGAGTAAATTACTCATGATCTCTGTGAAGATAGAGATGCTATCAACAGAAATGTATTGTGGTTGTTTATCTTAGCAATACCTGCTAAAACAACAGCGCCGGAGGATACGCGTATCCTATCATTCCGTCCTATAGATCAATAGAGCGTTAACAGTATTAGCTCAGAGATCTGGACAAGCCAACACATACGTCTGCAATTGATTAGCAAGCTGTGTCATAAATAAAACATCATTGGGCGCTCCCATAGATAGCAAATCTGATTGAATACTTGTTTGTTGAGAGTCCATTCTGACAGCAACAAGCGACCCGTAAGAGAACGGGAGTGCGATAAAACAATCAGACGACCCAGAATATGACGGACCAAAACTGAACTTGGTGTACTATAACCAACAGACGGATTCTTTCCATTAAATTGAATAACGGAAAACGAAAGAGTGCCTCCCTGGTTCCGGAGATACGCCACTACTGTCGAATTAAAGGACAGGAATTTGGGCATGCGTTTCTGAATAATGTTCATGCAATGACATAAAGCAAGCCTAAAAAACATTATTCCGCGGAAGTTAAACTGATAGCTAAAAGACTGCGGAACCCAAAGACCCTGGCACTTCGAATCCGTAGGGATCAGTATATATCCCAATCTGTTTGACTGGCAACCGTCATAACAGCCACACTCGGGTCCGGCAACTGCGGCGGCACTCTCTGAGTCAACCACCGAATGTTTGCCCCAGTCTGAATCTCTTGTAACACTAGATAGACAAGAGAATGTATAAATCAAGCAATTCATGGATTGCCGGAAAGTTGCCGTCGAAGAGAAGCTCCTCCGAGAACGAAGCGACTCTGAGAGAGTTCTTAACCTACTATCCACGCGTGGATGTAGCTAGGGCTGCATCACGTCTAACCAACTCCAATCAGCCACTGAAGGGCGGAGTTATACGTGAACAAACTACTGCCCTCAAAAGAAATTACATTGAGAATAATATCCCGTAAATCTTTTCTTGAAGACGTAATGATAACACCTCAGTAAGGCGGATTACGTATAATAAAACGTCTAAGTTAAGTCTACTATACATAATGTCGTTCCCAACATTGAAATTGGAAAAGACATAAACGGCGAAAAAGAATATAGCAGTCTTTAATCACACCGTCTAGACGCATATGAACTCCCGGTATGCCCTGCTCTGCCAAAATAAACTATATGTAAAAAAGATAAAATGGCAGAAATGAGCCACGCGGACAAGAAACTAAACTATCATGCTTAGTAGCAGGCTTGTATATATATAAAAATATATAGCGTCGAAAAATAAAACACATGTTGTAATGACAATATTGGACTGCGTCGGTAAGTCAGGGACAAAGTCCCTGTACCGATCGAAAAATCCGAGTCCAATGACGCTATAAGTCTCTTATCCAAGATCGCAGCAATGAAGTCCGAAAAATAATCACTGGAAGAAATGCCAGAAGATATGAAAGGCATCTTCCGATACTACTAAAGGGAAAACTCGAAATCTTTCGAATCCCTTTCGCCATCCTGTCGGACCCTATAAAGCGTTCGGTCGTCCGTAGCTTGATGCAACCGCGGACCGCACCGACCCAGCGCCGTCGGATAATTCCTGATTCGACCGAGAAACCGTCAATTGCTGGGATGCTGCGAAACAACTGTGCTAACTCGGATAGCACGTCCGTCACTGAGGCCTGAGGAGCAGCGGTCTTACGATGCATTGCCGCAGGAAGCTCCGAGATCGTTACCCCGTGCATACTTCCAATATGCGAGCGAACGGAGTGTATAGGCCTCGTGTCCCTTGGCTACCGGATGGCGCGACCTATTCGCTGTGGAATCACTGAATGCCGAAACTGATCGGATACTCGAGGACACGTAGCCAATGTGCGGTCGTGTGCCCTGCTGTGAGGATGAGGAAGCATTAAAGACAGTCTCTCGGACTGTCAATATAACGGAGCGTCCCGAGCAACGGACATATGCTCCGAATGTAAAATATCTGAACCACAACATGCGGTCCCCTATGTTGTTGGCTTCCTCCGATCTGTCCTCAATCTGCCGTCACTGGGTGAGTACTAAAGTAATTAAAGTGCTCGCATCACCCAAATCTCCTTCCTAGACCGCAACGGACGAACCCGGCAGCCGAACCATTCGATGAATGTACGCTACACCGGGTGAGCTAGCGAATGTCACTCCGTAAGCGATAGACATATTCCATGAGCACTTATTGCCGCTAACTCTTCATTAACTATGACGACAGAGGCACACTTTTGAAAGACATCTCCATAAGTCTTCGAACAAGAAACCAGAAATGCTTGGATAGCAAGCATAAAATAATAATATATATAGCGTCGTTCAATAATTCGAAAGTTTGTGTGACATTATTGGACTATGTCGGAACTGAGGGACGATGTCCCTGAACCGAACCAAAAATTTCTAAGTCCACCGACGCTATCAGTTTCTTATCCGGCATCGCAGCATATGTTGTTCCGAAAGGGAAAGCTTGAAATCCACCGAATCCCTTTCGGTATCCCGTCGGACCGGATGAAACTTTCGGACGTCCGTACCCGCTTCCGCGGAGCGTCCCGACCCAGCATCGTCGGATAAAATATATGCGACAGATTCAGTTGATGCTGGGATGCTGCGATAAACTGTGCTATTAAGGAAAGCACGTTCGTTCCCGAGGCCTGTGCAGTAGCGGACTTACGATGCATTGCCGCTGGAAGCTCCGTGTACGTTGACTCCCGCACACTTCCTATGCGAACGTCCGGAGTCTGCAGGCCTCGAGTCCCCGGCTACCGACCCAGCGCTGTCGGATAATTCTCGATCCGACACCGTTTCTGTCGGCTGCTGGGATGCTGCGATAAGCTGTGCTATGTGCACAAGAATGTCCGGCGTCGAGACCTGCGGGGGCGCAGTCTATCGCTGCTTCGCCGAGGGCAGCTCCGCATCAGATGGCTCCCGCATACTTTTCCTATGCGAACGTCCGGAGTCCATCGGTCTCGAATCCCTGGCTGCCGGATGGTGTGACCTGGTCGCCGATGAATCATCCTTGATCGGCGAAGCTGGTAATATATCGGCGGTCACGCAGCCAAGGTGCGGTCGTGTGCGCTGACGAGAAGAGGAAGCCTTAGCAGTCTCAGCGGACTGCCTATACAACGGAGCGTCCCGAGCGACGGACGTATGCTCCGCTAACGACACATTTGTACCACAACATCTGGGGCCAGATGTTGTTGAACGAGAGAGGGGCCTCTCTCGCTTGCCGTCCGGATGGACCGGAACGAGCTATGAACCGGACTAAAAGGCTTCCTCCGTTCTCCCTCCGATCCGCCGTCACTGGGTGTGCATTAAGTTAATTTTATAGTGCTCGCATCACCCCAAAATTCCTTCTAGACCGCAACGGACGAACCCGGCTGCCGAACCATTCGGTGAATGGACGCTACACCGGGCGAGCTAGCGGACGTCAAAGGCCGTCGAACCTACTAGGGTCCTCTTAGGCAATTGGCGTATTACATGAGCACTTTTCCGCTAGCCCTTCATTAATTGTGACGACGGAGGCACACTGTTGGAAGACATCACAGATACATCACCCTAATCTTGATCGTCTGAAATAGAAATTGATAAAGTAGAGTGACCCTGCGGGGAAAGGACCGGAGTGTCCAAATCCCCAACAACATACCGTGACATACACTTCCCATATTGTCATCGAAATCATACGATACAGAACAGGAGTTAATGCGAGTACACTGACCACATATAGAATGATAATAAGGTCAGAGGAAGACTTCCTCTTAAAACAATTGATCAATATCCTTTCAATGTGAAAAGAAAACAAGTCCTGGTACTCGCACTAACCCCTGGCAATCAAAATACATAATAATAATATGATCCATTAATATAGAAAAAATAATTGAAATCAAAATATTTTGAAAAAATATTTTTTCAGAACAGCCCAAGTTTCTGAAAAGTAACGTTGAGCCCCAATGGATCCCAAGCCTAAGTGTGGACAAAAATTTTAAAAATATTTTAAACAATTTATTCAACACTTACGAACAATAATAATGTATCTAGTTCTGATTAAAATAACATAAAGATATTATTATTTAGAAATCCCCCCCTCACACAGAGGGCTGTTGTAAATGTAAACAATGAGTGTAAAAACACTAAAATAAGACTCCAGGCACCCAGGCCCGAAATCAGTTACCAAAAATACACCATCTGATGCAAAACAGAGACTTCCAGGGAAGAAACTGCAGAACATCAGATGGTAGATGCAGAACACAACGCCTAACCACCCGTAGGTGAAAACGTAAACATGGGGAAAGAACAGAATTCATTCTGTTATTCAGCTAAAACTCCCAAGAAATTTTAGTAATAATAATTACAGAAATTATGCCAAAAGCATGGGAGAATAGCAAGGGGGAACTTAAAGGACAGGGAGAGAGGAAAAACACTTGAAAAAACAGTGTAACTAAATAATCAGAATGACAACAAAATGGCTGCTGCCTTGAAAATAGGTAACTTAACATAATTTCATTAAAAAATTTTAAGTTACAGCCCTGATAATATTCTGTCACACATTCTTTTCCTCTCCTCCTTTTCTATCCTCCTTAGAATCACCATTTCACTAATATTTATGTGTCTGGCATCATTTAAACTGAGATTTAAAAGCACAAAGATCAGTCAGATGTTAACTGATGAAGGGCCAAACTTAGAATGATAAATGGCGCCAATTTCGGAACGTCCTTGACACTGCGCATGCGCAGTAGGGGCGAAGTGTGGAGGGCCTCTCAGGACATGTTTTCTTTAGTTTTAGATGCAAATTTTGGGGATTGGGGGGCAAAATTTGTGTTTGGCCCTATATTTTAAGAGTTAGCACCAGCTATGTCTGGGTCATTGGTACAGTATAAAAATATATTTTTTCAGAGAAGCCCAAGTTGCTGAAAAGTAACGTTGAGCCCCGATGGATCCGATGGCAAAGTGTGGTCAAAAATTTTAAATTTATATAAAATAATTAATGAGACACTTTCGGATAATATAAATGTATCTTATAATGAGATAAACTACCACAAAGGCAAACAGCCCCCCTCAAAAAAGGCTGTTGCCAATGAAAACAAACAGTGTAAACACACTAGAAAACATGACTCCAGGCACTGAAAAAACTGGCCCGGAATCAGTCATCAATTACACTCTATCTGATGCAAAACAGAGACTCCCAGGGGAGAATCTGTAGAACATCAGATGGAAGATGCAGAACACAAACGTTATACACCCATGGGTGAAAACGTAACTATGGGGAAAATAACAGAAAACATTCTGTAACCAAGCAACTCTCCCAGGAAATTTTAGAAATGAAATTTCTCAAAAATATGCCAAAAGCATGGGAGAATTGCCAGGGGGGACTTTAGAAGGCTAGGGGAGAGGAAACACTGAATAAGCAGTGCAACAATTAGCAAGAATGACAACAAGAGGCCCATGCCTCGAAAATAGGCAACTTAACATAATTTCATCAAAAAATTTTAAGTACAGCCCTGATTATTTTTTGCCACTTCTTTTTCCTCTCCTCCTTCTATCCTCCTTAGAATCACATTTTCTCCAAAAATTACGTGTCTGGCATCCTTTAAACTGAGATTTACAAGCACAAAGATCAGTGAGATGTTGACTGATGAAGGGCCAAACAGAGAATGATAATTGGCGCCAATTTCGGGACGACTGCGTCACTGCTCATGCGCAGTAGAGGCGTAGTATGGAGGTCCTTTAGGACATTATTTCTTTTTGTTTTGGATGCAAATTTTGGGGATTGGGGGGCAAAATTTGTGTTTGGCCCTGGTTTTGTTAGAGTTAGCACCAGCTAAGTCTGGGTCATTGGTACAGTATAAAAATATTACATGTCCTATATGGTCCTCCATACTTTTACTCCATTGCACATGCGCAGTGTCAAGGAGGTCTCAAAATTGGCGCAATTATCATTCTTACAATCAGTGCCTGGTAAGCGTTATGTACTCAGTGGGGAGGTATGAGTTCCCAACTCATGGGAGGGCCATCCCCATCTGGGTCATTGGTAAGTATAAACAAGAGACCCCACGTGGCCTTAATCGCTCACCTGACAAAGTGACTCTAAGAAGTATTTTAGGTCACCTTCACCATGTCATGCCTCATCAACATTAACTGGTTGAGTGATAGATTTTGTTTGAAGTTCAACATTTGTTACCTAAAATTAGTTTTATTTAAAATCATTGGTGTGTGGCCAATCTCCAATGATTTTTAATAAAGCAAATTTATCTCTGCAGACAAACTGGTTTAGCATGAAGCACAAACAAGGAATGTGAAGAGATAGCCTTGGACATCTCTCCCCAACTGTGGATATCTTCCATGTGCTACATGTATATATTTGCATGCAAGAAAACAAAAATTTTCACAAATTTTCCAAAATATTAGGTTTTTTTATCATCATTGGAACAAGCTCAAACAGCTTATTCCAATAGGGGTATGGGAAGATCAGGTATATTTTTGAGACAGAAATGTGAATATATAATTAATGGTGTTTTTTTGTGAATGATGCTGGAGAATTTTGCGTAAAGATATGGTAAATGGTTTGTTCTAGATACAGAATGATGCAAAAGTATTTAAATTTGATTAGGCAAGTTGTTCCTATAATGCATTTAAAAATTGAAGTAACTGTTTTTTTGCTGACGAACTTTTAGATGTGTGTGTCTGTGTTTGTGTGTGTGTGTGTGTGTGTGTGTTTGTGTGTGTGTGGGGGGGGGGGGGGGGGGGTAAGAGTGTTCTTGCAAACAAAATTCCTGAATAAATGGAAAATTTTATTTTTTGTGTGAAAGACATAGTTGGAACAAGCTTAGAGAGCTCATTTTAATGTGAAGTCATAAAGCTGTGTTTTACGTACGAAATTCTGGAATAACTAAAAAAATTGCTTTTTTGACTCAAAAAGCATGGTGTGCGACCTCTCATTGGAATGAGCTCAAAAAGCTCATTCCAATGGGGTATTTACAAGCGATAAGTACATGTATGTTTAAGAGACAAAAATTAAAATTTGAATAGCGATTTTTGCGAAGAATGCTGACAAGTTTTGGCAGTTATGCTGGTAAAAAGGTAAGATATGCAAAGTGGTTGTTTTTTAGAGGCGACATTTAATTAAGGGGAATTAACCCTTGATTACTGAGGTAACTTCTAAAAGTACTGAAATTTCATGAAGCAATGTGAATAACAGACAACAGTTGCCTAAAAATTTCATGAATAACTAAAATTTTTATTCTTTTGTCTCGAAAACATGGCATATGACCTTTGTTGGAATGAGCTGAATGCGTGTGTTCCAATGAGGGGTCATAAAATTTTAACGGAGATTTGTGTGAATAATGCATTAGTACTGCTAGATTTGGGTAAACGGTTCACCCTGGATACCACCCCTTCTATAGTAGATCTTTTCTGCAAATTTTGTCTAAGATTCTATCAACTTTACAAATAAATACGTTCATGAATCACAATCAGATCCACCCCACAATGTTGCACACCAAATATCAAAAGATTCTGCCTGCTGATCTGGAGAAGAAGATTTTTTAAGAAATATGCCTGAAATGCACTAAGTTAAAATTTGGGCTCCTATACGGAGCCCAAATATAAACCCAGGGGGCCGATTTGAACAAACTTGAATCAGATCCACCCCACAATGTTGCTTACCAAATATGAAAAGATTCTGAAGCTGGATCTGGAGAAGAAGATTTTTTAAGAAATTTGCCTGAAATGCACTAAGTTCGAATTCGAGCTTCTATACTGAGCCCAAATATGAAACTAGGAAGCCGATTTGAACAAACTTGAATCAGATCCACCCCACAATGTTGCATACCAAATATCAAAAGATTCTGCCAGCTGGATCTGGAGAAGAAGATTTTTTAATAAATTTGCCCGAAATGCACTAAGTCCGAATTCGGGCTTCTATATTAAGCCCAAATATGAATCCAGGGAGCCGATTTGAACAAACTTGAATCAGATCCACCCCGCAATGTTGCATACCAAATATCAAAAGATTCTGCCTGCTGGATCTGGAGAAGATGATTTTTTAAGAAATTTGCCTGAAATGCACTAAGTTCGAATTCGAGCTTCTATAGTGAGCCCAAATATGAATCTAGGAAGCCGATTTGAACAAACTTGAATCAGATCCACCCCACAATGTTGCATACCAAATATCAAAAGATTCTGCCTGCTGGATCTGGAGAAGAAGATTTTTTAATAAATTTGCCCGAAATGCACTAAGTCCGAATTCGGGCTTCTATATTAAGCCCAAATATGAATCCAGGGGGCCGATTTGAACAAACTTGAATCAGATCCACCCCACAATGTTGCATACCAAATATCAAAAGATTCTGCCTGCTGGATCTGGAGAAGATGATTTTTTAAGAAATTTGCCTGAAATGCACTAAGTTCGAATTCGAGCTTCTATAGTGAGCCCAAATATGAATCTAGGAAGCCGATTTGAACAAACTTGAATCAGATCCACCCCACAATGTTGCATACCAAATATCAAAAGATTCTGCCTGCTGGATCTGGAGAAGAAGATTTTTTAAGAAATTTGCATGAAATGCACTAAGTTCGAATTCGAGCTTCTATAGTGAGCCCAAATATGAATCTAGGAAGCCGAATTGAACAAACTTGAATCAGATCCACCCCACAATGTTGCATACCAAATATCAAAAGATTCTGCCTGCTGGATCTGGAGAAGAAGATTTTTTAATAAATTTGCTTGAAATGCACTAAGTTCAAATTTGGGCTCCTATACTGAGCCCAAATATAAACCCAGGGGGCCGATTTGAACAAGCTTGAATCAGATCCACCCTACAATGTCGCTTACCAAATATGAAAAGATTCTGCCTGCTGGATCTGGAGAAGAAGATTTTTGAAGAAATTTGCATGAAATGCACTAAGTTAAAATTCGAGCTTCTATAGTGAGCCCAAATATGAATCTAGGAAGCCGATTCGAACAAACTTGAATCAGATCCACCCTGCAATGTTGCATACCAAATATCAAAAGATTCTGCCTGCTGGATCTGGAGAAGATGATTTTTTAAGAAATTTGCCTGAAATGCACTAAGTTCGAATTCGAGCTTCTATAGTGAGCCCAAATATGAATCTAGGAAGCCGAATTGAACAAACTTGAATCAGATCCACCCCACAATGTTGCATACCAAATATCAAAAGATTCTGCCTGCTGGATCTGGAGAAGAAGATTTTTTAATAAATTTGCTTGAAATGCACTAAGTTCAAATTTGGGCTCCTATACTGAGCCCAAATATAAACCCAGGGGGCCGATTTGAACAAGCTTGAATCAGATCCACCCTACAATGTCGCTTACCAAATATGAAAAGATTCTGCCTGCTGGATCTGGAGAAGAAGATTTTTGAAGAAATTTGCATGAAATGCACTAAGTTAAAATTCGAGCTTCTATAGTGAGCCCAAATATGAATCTAGGAAGCCGATTCGAACAAACTTGAATCAGATCCACCCTGCAATGTTGCATACCAAATATCAAAAGATTCTGCCTGCTGGATCTGGAGAAGATGATTTTTTAAGAAATTTGCCTGAAATGCACTAAGTTCGAATTCGAGCTTCTATAGTGAGCCCAAATATGAATCTAGGAAGCCGATTTGAACAAACTTGAATCAGATCCACCCCACAATGTTGCATACCAAATATCAAAAGATTCTGCCTTCTGGATCTGGAGAAGAAGATTTTTTAAGAAATTTGCCCGAAATGCACTAAGTTCGAAATCAGGCGCCTATACTGAGCCTGAATATGAACCCAGGGGGCCGATTTGAACAAACTTGAATCAGATCCACCCTACAATGTTGCATACCAAATATCAAAAGATTCTGCCAGCTGGATCTGGAGAAGAAGATTTTTTAAGAAATTTGCCTGAAATGCACTAAGTTCGAAATCGGGCTCCTATACTGAGCCCAAATATTAACCCAGGGGGCCGATTTGAACAATCTTGAATCAGATCCACCGCACAATGTTGCTTACCAAATATGAAAAGATTCTGCCTGCTGAATCTGGAGAAGAAGATTTTTTAAGAAATTTGCCTGAAATGCACTAAGTTCGAATTCGGGCTTCTATAGTAAGCCCAAATATGAATCCAGGGGGCCGATTTGAACAAACTTGAATCAGATCTACCCCGCAACGTTGCATACCAAATATCAAAAGATTCTGCCAGCTGGATCTGGAGAAGAAGATTTTTGAAGAAATTTGCCTGAAATGCACTAAATTCGAATTCGAGCTCCTATAGTGAGCCCAAATATGAATCTAGGGAGCCGATTTGAACAAACTTGAATCAGATCCACCCTACAATGTTGCATACCAAATATCAAAAGATTCTGCCTGCTGGATCTGGAGAAGAAGATTTTCAAAGAAATTTGCCTGAAATGCAGTAAGTTCAAATTTGGGCTCCTATACTGAGCCCAAATATAAACCCAGGGGGCCGATTTGAACAAACTTGAATCAGATCCACCCCACAATGTTGCATACCAAATATCAAAAGATTCTGCCTGCTGGATCTGGAGAAGAAGATTTTTTAAGAAATTTGCCTGAAATGCACTAAGTTCGAAATCGGGCTCCTATACTGAGCCCAAATATGAACCCAGGGGGCCGATTTGAACAAACTTGAATCAGATCCACCCTACAATGTTGCATACCAAATATCAAAAGATTCTGCCTGCTGGATCTGGAGAAGAAGATTTTTTAATGTTTTTCCCATTGCCTACAGTGTTAAAAAGTGCTGACTCAGCACTTTTTCAAAGTCCCGAAACTGTACCCTATGATAAAACCGATGGCAATTTTTTTTTACCAATCCTTTCTGTTGGTCCTAAGGAAGCTGCACACCAAATAAAAATTCTCAGTGCCGTGCAGTTTTGGAGATATGGGCGTTTTAAATTTTTTTCTATTTTTAGCTCCTGCGGTTCCCACGGGGCTGCGGGAAAATTTTTTTTGCATAAATCAAGTACTCATGACCCAATAAGCCCTCACATAAAATTTGGTTCAAATCAGCCTCTCGGTTTGGAAAGTTAAAAAATTTATAGTAATTTCTATATTTTTTATACTTACCAATGACCCAGACATAGCTGGTGCTAACTCTTAAAATATAGGGCCAAACACAAATTTTGCCCCCCAATCCCCAAAATTTGCATCTAAAACCAAAGAAAACATGTCCTGAAAGGCCCTCCACACTTTGCCTCTACTGCGCATGCGCAGTGTCAAGGACGTTCCGAAATTGGCGCCATTAATCATTCTAAAAACCAGTGCCTGGTAAGCGCTATGTACTCAGCGGGGAGGCAAGAGTTCCCAACTGCTGGGAGGGCCATCCCCGTCTGGGTCATTGGTAAGTATAAAAAATATATAAATTACTATAAATTTTTTAACATTTTTATACTGTACCAATGACCCAGACATAGCTGAATAGTAAAAAGGCTGGAGGGCCAAGGACATAGAGCAAAATGGAATACGCTCAATAATATAAAATAGAGTCATCCCCTGTAGGGAAAAAGAAGTAATAGGCCTTACATGTATCTTTCTTATTTATGATAAATTAGAAAGATACAACACCTTCCAAAATTGAGCTTCATACATCCATGTACTCTATTAATATCCAATATAATCCTTATACTAATAATTTTTAAAGTAAGCCAATAAATAAAGTAAGTCTAGAGAATAGAGACTCTTATACTCCTAAAAGTGTCTGAGGATTGCATAATCATGTCCGTTGACATATGCAATAATCAAAAGCTATACTTTAAAAACTAAGACTTGAATGAATTTTAAAAACCTAAACTTCTCACTAAACAACCATCCCAATAACAGCTCAGAATTACTAACTCCGGAGGAGGTATCCCCTTGTTTTCATAGTAAAACAGGTGACCCAAGGGAACACCCTCCCCCCCCCCCCCTTTTTCTTGCCCTGGGTCAAATAGCCCAGAGCGAAGAGGGCAGCAGAACGGAGACACTGCTGAAACAGAGAGCCTACCTAGCTATAGTAGCAACAGTTAAGTGAATGACATTCTGTGCAGTAGATAATAGACCTAACAATAGAGGCCTCCAGAAATGGACTCGATATTTCTGAGATAAAAATTCATGAATGTGGATGGCTGAGCGCAATGAGCGGCCTTCAAAAATGTATAATAGCGACACTATTAATGTAAGCCCAAGATGTAGAAGAACTCTTACTTCATGAGCCGAAATCTTAAGCACAACTGCTAAGTCAATGATATACCATAAGCAGTACCGATAGTTAATAGAATCCATTAACAATAGAATGGAGCGTAACGTCCTTCTACTAGGCATCAAAGACAGAAGAAACTTACGCCCATAGTAATAAACAGATATCTGTTTATAAATACATAAACTCTACCCGGAAAGAGTAAAGGCCTATGCCCGTACGAAGACGGAAGGACCTTAAAAATAATAGGATCCGGATATTAGGAGCCTAACTCTTATGCAAAAATCCAACCTAAATAGTAACGTAAGTAGTGATTCCGAAACTACGAAAGTGAAAATCATCCATCGATAGTGTATGAAACTCACTGACTCTACAGTAAAAGAGAAACCAACAGAATTACTGTCTAAAAGGTGAGAATTTGAAAACTACTGTTTCCAGAGGCTCAAATGATTACTTAGCTAAATAAGAGCCGAAGTTAAAATCCATATAGGAATTTAATCTAAAGATTCTAAGTCCATTTATCAAAAAGTTACTAACTGACTTAGATAAAGAGACATAAGACTCAATTGTAAACTATCGTAGAGTGCATAGGCATGAGGTAACATAAACCTATAACCTTAATAATAACAGGCTGCAGTAGATCTTGTGAAACAAGTATACTAAAAAATTGCAATGAGTAGAATGGAGGGATCAACAATATGAACATAATGATCCCTACACCAACGACGGAAGAGCCTCCACTTTAGCCGCATAGAATAGCGAAGAAGAGGATCTCCTATAGTAAGAAATCGCGTCCAAAGCTCGTCCAGTACAATGCTTACAATGCAATATGGACCACACAACGGAATACATGAAGGTTGCGACCTTGCAGGTTGTGATAAAGATGACACGATTTATCCAGTGAAAAAAGATCCTCACATAGAGGAAGATTTCACGTTAAGACCCACAGTAGACAAGAGAGTAAATTACCCATGATCTCTGTGAAGATAGAGATGCTATCAACAGAAATGTATTGTGGTTGTTTATCTTAGCAATACCTGCTGAAACAACAGCGCCGGAGGATACGCGTATCCTATCATTCCGTCCTATAGATCAATAGAGCGTTAACAACATTAGCTCAGAGATCTGGACAAGCCAACACATACGTCTGCAATTGATTAGCAAGCTGTGTCGTAAATAAATCATCATTGGGCGCTCCCATAGATAGCAAATCTGATTGAATACTTGTTTGTTGAGAGTCCATTCTGACAGCAACAAGCGACCCGTAAGTGAACGGGAGTCCGGTAAAACAATCAGACGACCCAGAATATGACGGACCAAAACAGAACTTGGTGTACTATAACCAACAGACGGATTCTTTCCATTAAATTGAATAACGGAAACGAAAGAGTGCCTCCCTGGTTCCGGAGATACGTCACTACTGTCGAATTAAAGGACAGGATTTGGGCATGCGTTTCTGAATAATGTTCATGCAATGACATAAAGCAAGCCTAAAAAACATTATTCCGCGGAAGAAAACTGGTTGCTAAGAGACTGCGGAACCCAAAGACCCTGGCACTTCGAATCCGTAGGGATCAGTATATATCCCAATCTGTTTGACTGGCAACCGTCATAACAGCCACACTCGGGTCCGGCAACTGCGGTGGCACTCTCTGAGTCAACCACCGAATGTTTGCCCCAGTCTGAATCTCTTGTAACACTAGATAGACAAGAGAACGTGTAAATCGAGCAATTCATGGATTGCCGAAAAGTTGCCGTCGAAGAGAAGCTCCTCCGAGAACGAAGTGACTCTGAGAGAGTTCTTAACCTTACTATCCACGCGTGTGGATGTAGCTAGGGCTGCGTCACGTCTAACCAACTCCAATCAGCCACTGAAGGGCGGAGTTATACGTGAACAAACTACTGTCCTCAAAAGAAATTACATTGAGAATAATATCCCGTAAATCTTTTCTTGAAGACGTAATGATAACGCCTCAGTAAGGCGGATTACGTATGATAAAGCGTCTAAGTTAAGTCTACTATACATCATGTCGTTTCCAACATTGAAGTTGAAAAAGACATAAACGGCGAAAAAGAATATTTCCAGTCTTTAACCACACCGTCTAGACGCATATGAACTCTCGGTATGCCCTGCTCTGCCAAAATAAACTATTCGTATAAATGATAAAACGGCAGAAATGAGCAACGCGGACAAGAAACTAAACTATCATGCTTGGTAGCAGGCTTGTATGTATATATAGCGTCGAAAAATAAAACACATGTTGTAATGACATTATTGGACTGCGTCGGTAAGTCAGGGACAATGTCCCTGAACCGATCGAAAAATCCAAGTCCAATGACGCTATAAGTCTCTTATCCAAGATCGCAGCAATGA
Source organism: Pictodentalium vernedei (assembly GCA_031216915.1). Lineage (NCBI taxonomy): Eukaryota > Metazoa > Mollusca > Scaphopoda > Dentaliida > Dentaliidae > Pictodentalium > Pictodentalium vernedei. Next base: position 186,831,668 of record CM062291.1, read on the forward strand.
AGTCCGAAAAAACAATCACTGGAAGATAATGCCATAAGATATGAAAGGCAGCTTCCGATACTACTAAAGGGAAAACTCGAAATCTTTCAAATCCCTTTCGCCATCCTGTCGGACCCTATAAGCGTTCGGTCGTCCGTACCTGATGCAACCGCAGACCGCACCGACCCAGCGCCGTCGGATAAATCCTGATTCGACCAAGAAACTGTCAATTGCTGGGATGCTGCGAAACAACTGTGCTAACTCGGATAGAACGTCCGTCACTGAGGCCTGAGGAGAAGCGGTCCTACAATGCATTGCCGCTGGAAGCTCCGTGATCGTTACCCCATGCATACTACCAATATGCGAGCGAACGGAGTGTATAGGCCTCGTGTCCCTTGGCTACCGGATGGCGCGACCTATTCGCCGTGGAATCACTGAAGACGAAACTGATCGGATACTCGAGGTCACGTAGCCAATGTGCGGTCATGTGCCCTGCTGTGAGGATGAGGAAGCATTAAGGACAGTCTCTCGGACTGTCAATATAACGGAGCGTCCCGACCAACAGACATATGCTCCGAAAGTAAAATATCTGAACCACAACATGCGGTCCCCTATGTTGTTGGACGAGAGAGGGACCTCTCTCGCTCACAGCCCGGACGGACCTGGACAAGCCAGGAACCGGACTAACAGGCTTCCTCCGATCTGTCCTCAATCTGCCGTCACTGGGTGAGTACTAAAGTAATTAAAGTGCTCGCATCACCCAAATCTCCTTCCTAGACCGCAACGGACGAACCCGGCAGCCGAACCATTCGATGAATGTACGCTACACCGGGTGAGCTAGCGAATGTCACTCCGTAGGCGATAGACATATTCCATGAGCACTTATTGCCGCTAGCTCTTCATTAACTATGACGACAGAGGCACACTTTTGAAAGACATCTTCGTAACTTTTGCGAACAAGAAACCAGAAATGCTTGGTTATAGCAAGCATAAAATAATAATATATATAGCGTCGTTCAATAATTCGAAAGTTTGTGTGACATTATTGGACTATGTCGGAACTGAGGGACGATGTCCCTGAACCGAACCAAAGATTTCTAAGTCCACCGACGCTATCAGTTTCTTATCCGGCATCGCAGCATTCTGGTCCGACGAAAGAAGCTGTAGAAGACCAAGTCAGATGACATACACAACAGCATATGTTGTTCCGAAAGGAAAAGCTCGAAATCCTCCAAATCCCTTTCGGTATCCCGTCGGACCGGATGAAATTTTCGGACGTCTGTACCCGCTTCCGCGGAGCGTCCCGACCCAGCATCGTCGGATAAAAAATATGCGACAGATTCAGTTGATGCTGGGATGCTGCGATAAACTGTGCTATTTAGGAAAGCACGTCCATTCCCGAGGCCTGTGCAGAAGCGGTCTTACGATGCATTCCCGCCGGAAGCTCCGTGTACGTTGACTCCCGCACACATCCTATGCGAACGTCCGGAGTCTGCAGGCCTCGTGTCCCTGGCTACCGGATGGTGTGACCTGGTCGCCGATGAATCTCTGACTGGCGAAGCTGACTGGATATCCGTGGTCACGTAGCCAAGAGCGGTCGTGTGCGCAACTATGAGAATGAGGAAGCCTTATTGACAGTCTACTCCAGACTGACTATATGTCGGAGCGTCCCGAGCGACGGACGTATGCTCCAAATGCGAAACATTTTGTACCACAACATCTGGGGCCAGATGTTGTTGAACGGGAGAGGGGCCTCTTGCTTGCCGTCCGGATGGACCGGAACGAGCTATGAACCGGACTAAAAGGCTTCCTCCGTTCTCCCTCCGATCCGCCGTCACTGGGTGTGCATTAGGTTGATTTATAGTGCTCGCATCACCCCAAAATTCCTTCTAGACCGCAACGGACGAACCCGGCTGCCGAACCATTCGGTGAATGGACGCTGAGCTAGCGGACGTCAAAGGCCGTCGAACCTACTAGGGTCCTCTTAGGCAATTGGCGTATTTACATGAGCACTTTTCCGCTAGCCCTTCATTAATTGTGACGACGGAGGCACACTGTTGGAAGACATCACAGATACATCACCCTAATCTTGATCGTCTGAAATAGAAATTGATAAAGTAGAGTGACCCTGCGGGGAAAGGACCGGAGTGTCCAATTCCCCAATAACATACCGTGACATACGCTTCCCATATTGTCATCGAAATCATACGATACAGAACAGGAGTTAATGCGAGTACACTGACCACATATAGAATGATTATAAAGTCAGAGGAAGACTTCCTCTTATTACTATTGATCAATATCCTTTCAATGTGAAAAGAAAACAAGTCCTGGTACTCGCACTAACCCCTGGCAATAAAATACATAATAATAATATGATCCATTAATATAGAAAAAATAATTGAAATCAAAATATTTTGAAAAAATATTTTTTCAGAACAGCCCAAGTTTCTGAAAAGTAACGTTGAGCCCCAATGGATCCCAAGCCTAAGTGTGGACAAAAATTTTAAAAATATTTTAAACAATTTATTCAACACTTACGAACAATAATAATGTATCTAGTTATGATTAAAATAACATCAAGATATTATTTTCCAGAAATCCCCCCCTCACACAGAGGGCTGTTGTAAACGTACACAATGAATGTAAACACTAAAATAAGACTCCAGGCACCCAGGCCCGGAATCAGTTACCAAAAATACACTATCTGATGCAAAACAGAGACTTCCAGGGAAGAAACTGCAGAACATCAGATGTAAGATGCAGAACACAACGCCTAACCACCCGTAGGTGAAGACGTAAACATGGGGAAAAGAACAGAATTCATTCTGTTATTCAGCTAAAACTCCCAAGAAAATTTAGTAATAATAATTACAAAAACTATGCCAAAAGCATGGGAGAATAGCAAGGGGGGACTTAAAGGACAGGGAGAGAGGAAAACACTAAAAAATCAGTGTAACTAAATAATCAGAATGGCAACAAAATGGCTGCTGCCTCGAAAATAGGTAACTTAACATAATTTCATTAAAAAATTTTAAGTTACAGCCCCGATAATATTCTGTCACACATTTTTCCTCTCCTCCTTCTCTATCCTCCTTAGAATCACCATTTCACTAATATTTATGTGTCTGGCATCATTTAAACTGAGATTTACAAGCACAAAGATCAGTCAGATGTTAACTGATGAAGGGCCAAACTTAGAATGATTAATGGCGCCAATTTCGGAACGTCCTTGACACTGCGCATGCGCAGTAGAGGCGAAGTGTGGAGGGCCTTTCAGGACATGTTTTCTTTGGTTTTAGATGCAAATTTTGGGGATTGGGGGACAAAATTTGTGTTTGGCCCTATATTTTAAGAGTTAGCACCAGCTATGTCTGGGTCATTGGTACAGTATAAAAATATAGAAATTTTGGGCGGGGCAAAAAATTTTGCCCCTCCCATAACGACGCCAAGTATAGCCCCACAAACTTCTCTTGAACAAATCTGAGTCTACACCTCAAAAGGAAGCTGCACACCAAATATCAAGTCTCTGCTACTGCTGGTTCATGAGAAGAAGATTTACAAAGATTTTGGTGCCCCTTGGGGGCGTGGCACCACCCAGGAGGAGGGGCAACTTCAATTGAACAAATCTGAATTGGCATTAGGTAATAAACATTTAGCCAACATTTGAATAAAATTGGGCTAGTGGTTTAGGAGGAGAAGTCGATAATGTGAAGTTAACGCCGGACGGACGACAACGGACGCCGGACAGAAAGTGATTAGTAAAGCTCCCCTTGAGCTTCGCTCAGGTGAGCTAAAAATATATAAATTACTAAAAAATTTTTAACATTTTTATACTGTACCAATGACCCAGACTTAGCTGAATAGAAAAAAGGCTGGAGGGGCTAGGACATAAAGGAAAATCCAATGGGCTCAACTACATATAACAGAATTATCCCCTCGAGGAGAAAAGGAGAAATAGGCTTTACATGTATCTTTCTTATTTGCATCAAAAAAGAAAGACACAACACCATTCTGTAATTGAGCACAATAACATCAATGATCTCTATTAACATCCATATAATAATTATACTAATTATTTTTAAAGTAAAGCCAATAAATAAAGGAAGTCCAGAGAAATGAGACTCTTTATACTCATTAAAAGTGTCCGAGGATTGTATATTAACGCCTGTATGACACGTGACATATACAAATGATTCACACCGAGCTACACTTTAAAAATATTACATGGATGAGTTAACATTAGCTTTACACTTTAAAACCATCCCAGCACCGACTCAGAATTACTGACTCCTGAGGAGGTATTCCCTTGCTTTTCACTATAAAGCAGATGACCTAAGGGAACACCTTCATCCCCCCCCCCTTCCCCTTGCCCTGGATCAAATACCCCAGAGCGAAGAGGGCAGCAGGACAGATTCACTGCCGGAACAGAAAGCCTGCATAACTATAGTTGCAACTGTTCAGTGGACGACATTCTGAGCAACAGATAACGGACCTAAACAATGCAGATCTCCAGAAATGGACACAATATTTCTAAGATAAAAATTCGTGAAAGTGGAAGGCTGAGACCAATATGCAGCCTTCATTAGATCTGTAATAGCAATACTATTAGCGTAAGATGTAGATAGAGCTCTTACTTCATGAGCTGAAATCTTACGCACAGACTGCTGAGTTGAAGATAATTTATCATAAGCAGTACGGATAGTTAACTGAATCAACCTAGCAATAGAATGGACCGAAATGTCCCTTCTATTAGGTTCAGAGACAGAAAGAAACGTTTACGTTCCTTTCTGATAAACTCGGATCTACGTTTATAAATAGGTAAAGCTCTAACAGGACAGAGTAAAGGCCTATGCCCGTCTGAAGACGGAAGAGCCTTAATAATAATAGGTTCCGGATACTTATTAGGAGCCTGATTCTTAGCCAAAAATCCAACATTAGTAGTGAAGGTAATAGCATTTCCCACACTACGATAGTGAGAATCGTCCACAGATAGTGCGTGAAGCTCACTGACTCTTCTAGACGAAGAGAAGGCTAAGAGAAAAGCTGTCTTATAAGATAAGAATTTGAAGTCCACCGTGTCAAGAGGCTCAAATGTCGCTTCTTTTAGCTTAAGAAGAACCCAAGCTAAATTCCACTTAGGAATTAATCTAAGGGTTCTAGGTCTATTTATCGAAAAGTTTCTTACTAACTTAGATAAAGAGACATTAGATCCAATCAGTAAACTATCATGGTGTGCATAGGTATCAGATAGCATAGACCTATAACCCTTAATGGTAACAGGCTGCAGTCTGATCTCATCAAACAAGTAGACTAGAAAATTTGCAATGTCTGGAATGGAGGGATAATAAATATCAATAGAATAATCCCTACACCACCGACAAAAGACCTTCCACTTAACAGCATAGTTTAGCGAAGAGGAGGTCCTCCTACAGTTAGAAATCGCGTCCACTGCTCGTCCTGTAAAATGCTTGCTGTGCAAGAAGGACCGCACAATGGAAATACGTGAAGGTTGAAACCTTGCAGGTTGTGATGCAGCCTGCCCGATTTCCCCTGCGAAAGAAGATCCTCCTGTGGAGGAAGCTTCTGCGGCATGTCCCACAACAGACACCTGAGTAGATTTATCCACGGTCTCTGTGGAGACAGAGATGCTACCAACAGAATTTTGCACTGAGATTGTTTTATCTTGAGCAATATCTGCTGAATCAACGGCACTGGAGGATACGCATATCCTATCATTCCGTCTCACGAGATCGATAGAGCATCTGCTGCAAATGCTCGAGGATCCGGACATGGTGACAGATACGTCTGCAACTGATTGTTGAGATGCGTCGCAAATAAGTCTATCATTGGCCGCTCCCATTGGTAGCAAATCTGATTGAATACTCGTTTGTTGAGAGTCCATTCTGACAGCAACAAGCGACCCCCTCCGTAAAAGGGAGTCTCCTAATACGTTCAGACGACCAGGAATATGATGGACCGATAGGAGAACTTGATGTTCTAGTACAAACAGAAGGATTCTTTCCGTTAAGTTGAATAACAGAATGGAATGAGTGCCTCCCTGGTTCCAAATATACGCTACTACCGTCGTATTGTCAGACAGAATTTGCACGTGTGCATTCTGAATAACGTTCATCCAATGACGTAGCAAGCCAAATTGATATCATTTCTTTGATGATTATGTACTTGTTTAGGAACTGCGGATCCCAAAGACCCTGGCACTTCGAATCCAGTAGGCTCAATGTTGCACCCCATCCTGTTTGACTGGCATCCGTCATAATCATAAAACTCGGATCTGGCAAATGCAGTGGAACTCCCTGAGTTAATCACTGAACATCTGTTCAAGTCTGAATCTCTTGTTTCACATGATTTGACAAGAGGATGTCCATATCGAGCGAATGAATCTTCACCCTCCAATTCTGAGTCAGAAAGATTTGGAGAGGACGAGTGCGTAGCCGCCCCATCGGAATAAGATCCGCGGTGGCTCTGCACAAACCTATCAGTCTCATGAATTCTCTTGCTGTAACTTTGTCTGAGTGAAGACAATAGCGAGCGTAACAACTGATTACTTTCGCTCTGGTAAACGGCAGACGAACGAGATTGTTGTGCATCTCGAATCTCGAAGCTCATTCCCAGGTGGGTGAATGACTTGGATGGCACCAGATCCGACTTCTCCTCATTTACTATGAAACCGAGATGTTGGAGCAATAGAAGCAGATTCTGCACATCGTTCTGAAGCATTAACTCGTTGCCGTACCTCTGAAGAATGTCGTCCAGGTAGGCCGACGTAACCGCAGACGAATGAGCTCAGAAATGAGTCATTACCAAGTTCATTATTCGAGTGAAAGCACAGGGTGCTAGATTCAGACCGAAACACATTGCTCGGAACTGATACACGACTCCTAGGACGGCAAAGCGAAGATACTTTTTGGACGCCGGATGTACCAAGACGTGAAAGTACGCATCCTTGAGATCTATGCTCGTAGCATAGTCATTCACCCGAATGCTCGCTTTGACCGATTGGATGGTCTCCATATAGAATTTTGGAGCCACGATCAGCTTGTTTATCCAGCTCAGATCTATGACTGGATGGAACGAGTCGTCTGGTTTCAGAACCAGAAAAAGATGGCTGTAGAAATCTGGAGATCCTGGTTTTCTACGACCTCTATCGCGTTCTTCTCCAGAAGAGACTGGACTTCTGATAGAAGCGAGCCTCTCTCCTGCGGATTTGACGGAAGCTGAGTCCATCTTGTACTTCGAGTTAACAGAGGTTTTCCTTTGAAGGTCAGTTTTAGTCCTTCCGAAATCACCCCTCGAACCCAAGGGTCATCCATAATCGACTCCCAATTGGTTGAGAAACTCGACAGTCTTCCGCCCACTGGAACACGATAGAGGTTTATACCATCACCTCCTGGACCTGCGAGGCTTGCGGAAGGAGAAACCACGTCCTCCAGGGCCCGCACCTTGCCCCATCGACCTAGGGGCGTTTGACCGGTTGTCTCGCCCAGTATAACGGCCCCTACCTGAGTCGCTGCCTTGACGGTCTCTGGAGTAAGACCCAGAGGACACATAGGAACCTCTATAGGAACTTCTTCCCTTGGACGTATTCGCCCCAGAAGTGCCGGTCCTACTCTTCTCCGCTGAATTCGGCTTTTTGGAAGCGGATTTAAATAGCAGAGAGTCTGAAGCTTTCTTAGTAATCTGATGATAGATTGAGGAAAGCTTGCCGTCGAAGAGACGCTCTCCGGAGACCGGAGCGACTCTGAGAGAGTTTTTCACCTTACTATCCACGCGCATGGATGTAGCCAGGGCCGCGTCACGTCTAACCAACTCCAGATTTGCCACTGAAAGGGCGGAGTTATACGTGGAGAATGCTATGGCCCTCGAAAGAACTCTTAAGGAGGTTTGTACATCCTGGAATTCTTTTCCTTTGAGACGTAATGATAACGCTCTGGTAAGGTGATCTACATACGATAATGCATCTAAGCTAGTCCTGTTAGACGATATTGTCGTTTCCAACGTCGTGGTTGGAATTGACATAGACGACGGTATAGACAATTCTAGGTCTTCGGCCTGGTTGTCTAGACGCAGAGGAACTCTCGGAATGTCCTGTCCTGCCGTTTCAAATTTATTCCTTGAATTGATGAACGGCAGATGTAGAGCATTTGCCGATAAGAAACTGGACCTGTCCATTTTGGTAGCAAGTTTATATATAGCGTCATTCAATAGTTCAAATGTCTGTGTGACATTACTGGACTGTGTCGGAAACTCAAGAAGGACGTCCCTAAACCGATTAAGGAATTCTGTTCCAGTGGCGCTATCAGTCTCTTATTCAGCAACGCAGCATTTTGATCCGGAGGAACAACGCCAGGAAGATAATGCCGAATGAACTCTATGGCAATTTTATGTTGTTCTGAAAGGGAAAATTCCAACTCCTCCGTATCCCTTTCGCCATCCTGTTGGACCACTTGTAATTCTCGGTCGTCCGTGCCTGATCCTGCAGCGGAATGTAGCGACCCAGCTTCCTTGGATAATTCCTGATCCGATAGAGTTTCTGTCGGTTACTGGGATGCTGCGATAATTTGTGCTATCTGTGATAGCACGTCCGTAACGTATGCCTGTGGAGCTGCGGTCTTACGGATTTAGCCGCTGGAAGCTCCTTGGACGTTGACTCCTGCATACTTCTTTTATGCGAACGTCCGGAGTATGAAGGCCTCGTATCCCTGGCTACCGGATGGCATGACCTGGTCGACGTGGAATCCCTGGTCGGTGAGGCTGGCTGGATATCACTGGTCACATAGCCAAGGTGCGGTCATGTGTGCTGCCGTGAGGATGAGGAAGCCAATAAAGCAGTCCCGAGCGGTGGACGTATGCTCCGACTGAGGAACGTTTTGTACCACAACATCTGGGCTCAGATGTTGTTGTATGAGAGAGGGACCTCTGTCGCTCGCAGCCCGGATGGACCTGGACGAGCTAGGAACCGGACTAATAGGCTTCCTCTGTACCATCCTCAGATCCGTCGTCACTGGGTGTGCACGTTGTATATTTATAGTGCTCGCATCACCCCAATCTCCTTCCTAGACTGCAACGGACGAACCCGGCTGCCAAGCCATTCGATGTATGGTTGCTACACCAGGCGAGCTAGCAGACGACAATGGCGTCAATCCTACTTGGGACCTCTCAGGCAATTGACGTATCTGCATGAGCACTTTTGCTGCTAGCTCTTCATTTGACTGTGACAATGGAAGCACACTTTTCGAAGACATCACGGAAACATCACCCTGTTCTTGTTCCTCTGAAAAAGAGATTGAAAAACTAGAGTGAGCCTGCGGAGAGAAGACCGGCATGGACCTCTCCCCGCTAACATCATACTGTGACACACGTCTCCAACTTGTCATCCCAACTGACACACAATAAGCAAGAGTTAGTGCGAGTACACTGACTACAATTAATACACTGATCATGAGAATCAGAGGAAGATTTCTTTGCATTACAATTTGAACAATATTCTTTCATTGTGAAAAATAACAAACAGTCATAGTACACGCACCAACCCTTGAAAACAAAGATACATAATAAAATAATCCATTATAACATTTCGAAAAAATAATTCAAAAAGAAAAAATTTTTCGAAAAAATTTCCAAAGAGCCCAAGTTCCCAACGGGAACAATGAGCCCAAATGGATCCCAAAAAAGCCTAAGTGTGGACAAAATTTTTTAAACTATTTCAAAAAATTAATGTAACACTTACGGACAATATTAATGTATCTTACTATGAATTGAACTAAAAAGAAGACAAGTAATCACTATCAGAAGTAACCGTTGTCAACGTAAACAAAAAGTGTACAAAAACCGGAAACATGACTCCAGGCACTGATAAAAATGGCCCGAAATCAGTTACCAATTTAAACACTATCTGATGCAAAACAGAGACTTCCAGAGAAGAAACTGCAGAACATCAGATGGTAGATGCAGACCAAAATGCCTAAACACCCAAGGGTGAGGACGTAACCACAGGGAAAAACAGAATATTTATTCTGTTACCAAGACAAAACTCCCAAGAAATTTTAGTAATCAACATTACAAAAAATATGCCAAAAGCATGGGAGAATAGCTAGGGGGAAATAAAGGAAAGGGAGAGAGGTAACACTGATCAAACAGCCCTGAACATTTCCTGCCACAGTTTCTTCCTCTCATCCTTCTATTTCCTCCTTAGATCCACCATTTCTCTCATATTTATGAGTCTGGCATCATTTAAACTGAGATTTACAAGCACAAATATCAGTGAGATGTAACTAATGTGAGGGCCAAACAAAGAATGATAATTGCGCCAATTTCGAGACCTTATTGACACTGTGCATGGGCAGTGGAGTAAAAGTATGGAGGACCATATAGGACATGTAATTTTCGGTTTTTGATGCAAATTTTGGGGATGGGGGGCAAAATTTGTGTTTGGCCCAAGATATTTAAGAGTTAGCACCAGCTAAGTCTGGGTCATTGGTACAGTATAAAAATTTTGTTTTTCAGCTACTCAATTTATACATTATGCAGGGCGATGAGGCAGATATGGTAAAAGGAGAGAGGAACGAAAATGGCCAAAAGTAAATATATGCAGGCATCAATTATATATTTAATTTATTTATTGGGGTTTAATGACACTTTTGACAGCTTTTACAGGTGGAGGAAGCCGGAGAACTTGGTGAGAACCACCAAGCAACAGTGAGCAACTGTCAGACTCCCCATCATACCAACTCCACACAAGAAGGGTTAGCATTGGTTGAAGACAGGTGCACCATCGATGTGCAGTATGCTTTAGAACTATCTATTATATAACCTTACTTGTAGCATATAGTCAAACAACTGCTTGCCACAGCCCATTCTCTGTCGGGACTCATGAACATAAAAGTCCAATGCACACAGTGGTTCCATTTCATGACATTTACCCAGGTCATCAAATACAAACAGTTTTTTCCTTCCTGTTTTCAAGAAACCAACAATAGCTCCTTTACCACTGAAAAGAAAAACAAATTAACATCAACATTATGACGCAATTTTCAACAACGAAACATGTTTGTAATCACATCAAGTTAGCCAATCATTTTCACTTATTTTTGGAGGATTCACACCCAGACACTGGTTACCAGGTCCTTCCTGCATTATACAGTGAAGTCCCCTTAATTGGATATTTCTTAATGGAATAACCCTGCTAACTGCCAACAACTTCCAAACACTAAACCATTTACTAAACTTTCAGTAAAAATTTGACTTGACAGTTGCATTTATCTTACAATAAGAACATATTTTCCCCAATACAAGTAAAAACGTCTAAACAAAATACAAATCTGTATTGAGGTTAGCAACCACATGTGTGATCATTTGATTCAGAGAGTGCGTTTTGCCTGCATCGAGTTATTCACATCTCGAGGCCACCGTGTTTTGATAACCATAATTAAATTATAAATAAATCACAAGCTCAACGAAATAAATCAGACTTGATCATTTTTTTCCACAATGATAATTTTATATAGGCCTACCATAGTTAAAAATGAAAAATAAAACAAAGAAACACATGGCTAAAACACTACTATAAACTTCAGCAGATAGAGTATAAGTAGGACAATGAATGGGGATTATGTTGTGCATTCCGCAAAAATGCAATACCATGATATTATGATCTGCATTAAAAAAAAATCAATTCATAGACACTGAATGATTGTCAAAATATATGCTAACAAGTCATGAAATGGAGGAATATTGTGATATACATTTGTTATTACAGTGGAACCCTGTTAATTGAATAAGCACTTTGCCACTGAAAATTATTCAGTTGACAGGAGTATTCAATTAACAGGGATTGTGTCATTTTCCTATATTCTAGAGATAAACTTGGCATTTATTCTATTATATCTTGTTTGACAGAGCTTCATGAGCTCTGTCAAACAAGATATAATAGATTAAATATCTGTGATGGATGTACTAAGGCCAAATAGGTCTATAAACTGGGAAAAAACTGGGGAGAGTCAGGGTAATTTCTTCACAGGTAACAAGATTTTTTATTCAATTAACAGGAGTTTACTCTATAACCTATATTCAATTAGCAGGTCAAATTTGTACTGGAGGTATGGTAAATGGTTTTTGTGGTGGAAAATTATATTCAATTAACAGGGTTATTCAGTTAAGAGATATCCAATTAAGTGGGCTCCACTGTACCACCAAGTGGGTTTTTTGAAGTGGTGTATTGAAGTCCTTGACCTCGCCTTTGAGTCATTTATCAACTTAGTCCTAACAGGACTCGTCAAAATATGCCCCAAGACAAGGTCCTTGACTTCAACCACACGATCTCAGGACCCCACATGGTGGTAATAACATGGAGTTCCTCCCCCTCTGTAATCTTTTTGCTCCCCCCCCTCCCCAAAAAAAGAACATTGGCCCAATGTAACTTTCATATAGCATTGAGCCCTAAAATGGGGAGGAGGGGGTAATGACCAGACGGTCCAAGTTAAGGACTAAGGGAAGTTTCTCACCCCCCCCCCCCCCCCCCCCCCGCCCCCCCACTCACTCACACATACACACAATGGCCTTCCAAGTATCATGTTTGGCTCTCGCAAAAACTGGATAGGGCACACGCAATTTTAGAATCCTGGCTAGGGTACAAAATTAGTTTTTTCTAATGTGTATATATGTATTGATTGATCACTGATTTTTTTCAGTGAAGACATTTCTATCATTTGGCAACTTTGAAGCATGTGCCAGTTATTACCTGTTTATCTGACAATCATTCGATTTAATGCTTATACATGTAAGCTAGAACATATTTCATTTTCACAATATGGTTTGAATTGAGGATGAGATTTATCACCGTATTCAAGAAATTCCTTAGAATAATGCAAAATCAATATTAATAGTAGTATGCAACACACCCTCCAAACTGCTCAGTAGAGATGAGTAATATTCAAAAAAACTGAACTGAACCAATCATTGAATATCATATTGATGGCAGTTGAAGTGTTCATTTTCTAGAAAGAAGTGACTAATTTTTCTTTACAGTTTTGATTTTCCTGAATCCCACTAGACTACAACCTGTTCATGTACAGATGCTTAGCAGTGATTTCTAGTAATGTCCTTGTTAAGGCAGCCAAGGCTTGTCAAGAAATCACTGCACAGCTGATTTGTCTATTGTCAACAGGACCTCCTAATGATGGAATATTAAAGGCACATGCTCTGAGATCGCAAAAGCCTGAAATAGGCCTTTAGAGGTTAAGGTGGGTTTGAAACAAGTCATAAAATGTATTTTCAGGGTGTGGGATTCCCCTTTGGTGTACTGTCAACAAATCTCAGTCAAGTCAGATACTGAATATTGAACTGGCACTGCGGTATACCCCCCCCCCTCCCTCCCCCCCAAAAAACACTCCTTAAAAATATTGAAACCCACACCAAACTCAACATTCCAATACCACACATCTCTACTGATGAATGTGGAAAATCAAAAAGCCAGAAATATGTCCACATGTTTCCATATTTTGAGCACCTTTTTGAAAACAAGACAGATGCTGACTCCAAATATAAAATCATTCACCTTAAATATCTGACTACACTATTTAAGCTCCCCTAACAGTGCACCGTAACAATTCCAAGTGCACTTTTTTCAGTTGCTTGTTCGGAGATAAATGAAGCACTCCCCAAAAGGCTCTTCCCTCCATTCATGATATAGTGCTTTTCAACATATCAAGCTAGTTCAAAGAAAGACATTTAGGGTAATATTATAGCAATAACTTTGACTCACTTATTAACATCAGGATCTTTCATCAAATATAATGTATGATCAGACATTTGCATCTTCCGTCCACTAGTAATTGATTCTCGTAAACCTTGTGCCTAATAATGAGACAAAAGTTTTGTTTTAAAACAGCACAGACGCAATCATTAAACTAGATGTTAACATTACTGGTAAATCTCAACAAAATCCTACTTTGATAGGTCTGTATTTCAAGTACAGTACAGTGGTCCCCATTCAATTGCATACTTGTTAATATAATAACCCTGTTAAATACATATAATTGTTGAATTAGTATGTTTCAGAGGCCAACAGTTTCTTGTTGCTGTGGTTCTTGCCAGTTACTCTGGCTTCCTCCACCTACAAAACTGCACAACATGATATGAGTCTACATATATATGGGTCTACAAACAAACATTAATTCTTTGCATGCTGATGGTGGATATTCCTGACAGGACACAAAATTTAATGCATGCCTGTTCTATGTAATCCCCATCTAAAGCAACACTAAACCATGTGGAAAAAGAAATCGCTGACAGACTATTTTTAAACAGAAGCAAAATTTCACTGGAATTTTGTACAAATCGTGCACAGCAATTACAATCTGAATCACTAGCGATAGCTAAAAATCAACCCCTGAGTTCCACTCTGTTCTATGTGCCAGTAGGCACATAGAACAGATTGGAACTCAGAGGATGAAATAGTAACAGAGGTTCCCCTCACAAATTTGGTTGGCGATAAAATGTGTTCTTTTTGTTGATAGTCGTCAAATGAATTGCTGAGTGTCCTTTTAATAATTGCTTTTATAGACGTGAAGATGTGTAATAAACACAGAACGACACGCGTGTGTGAATGGGAGTGGCCTCTCGCTCTATCCTTCCATGCCGGCACTTGGGCCATATAGATTAACCCATTCACACATGCGTGTCATTCTGTGTATATGTTGCAACTGAAATAGGTATGATTTTGGCATAATCAATGAAATTTCTCTCCTTCAAATTGAAAGGACTTATCAATCAATGATCAGCCATGACTAAATTTGATGAAAAATATTTTTAAAAATACTCAGCAGGTTAAGAGTTAAAGCTTAAGATCCTTGACAATTTTCATCAAACATTGTAGCACATCTTTGTCTGCATGTCTTGAAGCTTAGAGGTGATGTTTAGTCAAGTCTTGGCTGCCTAAAAGGGAAGCCAAGACTTGAACAGAAATCACTACCAGAGAAGTTTGATGACTGTCTGGAAAACTTCAAAATGATCGCATGTTGTGTTGTTCTCAGATCACCAAGTTTGTCAAAGTCCATAATTAGGCTGCTTAGCATTAAAATCCAACTTTTGTAAAATATGAGCAACGAAAAAGCCGATTTTATTATAAGTGACTTCAAATTTATTTCTAATTCGTCATCAAATCAAGTTCGAAGGTTTGTTGGTGAATCACTATTTTGTTGGTTGATCAGAAGAAACTCAGAGAACCCATCTGCCAAAAAACACTTCCAGACTTTCAACTCAAAAAACTGATGTAGGGGGGGGGGGGGGGGTGGGGGGGGGGGGGGGCATGGCTCATTGGATCTCAGCAGCATGTTCACTCCAGGTCACATTGGCTGTATGCATATGTATTATTCCCTATGCCATTCTGTAATGCACTGAATCCCAAATGATTGTTAGAAATGGGTCACTTAAACTAACAATAAAAGAGATATGTGTCACTTCACTCCAATGACCCCCTCAATCAGAACTCTGATACTCTTAAGAATGAGCCACTATGTAGTCCACACCACCATACCCTCTCCACAAAATTATCTTTAGATCTACCACACACCCTGTAAAATTTATCTTCAAAATTAAAAGTTACTGTATTGTGATCATCGAAAAAAGTTGTAAGTTTTTTTTTAATCAGATCGGGAGCCGGTTACGACACACTTACAGTAGTGGCTTGAGATTTTATGAATGAATTTATTATTTATTATTATTTATTGGTGTTTAAGGTCACATATTTTTGCACAATGGCTAATCATGACGACAACATGAGTATCAACTCAAGACCAGGGGTGAGCGTTAATAAGCTATGTTGCCCATTTTAGAGAGGGTTTGCACCTCCCAAGCATTGGTGACTGGGTCCTATTTTACAAGTAAAACAGAGTCTGTTTACCACAGTGAACAGGCACTGCTTCACTTTGCGGGGTTCCCGTGGGGAGTGAATGAATTTAAGACTGAAGGAAGAAAAACAAACATAAATAACATCTGATATTGAATATTCTTGCATTTCTTTTTTGATGGGTGAGCTTCTACAGTGATGTACGGAAGACAGTGGATAGAGCATTCTCACTGGACTAGAATGCAATCACGATGCAGTGGAAATTCTCTACCCATTTGTTTAATCACTGTACTGTATAATAGCATTTATGGAAACAACTTGCATTTGCATTACCAGTTTTACTGCATTTGCATTATCAGCTTTAACCAGAGACCAGCCAAGAGGGAAATTTTGGGGAGACTTCATGTCTCCCTCCAGAAAAAATAGGGAGACTGCAGAGTCATGTATGGAGACTTCATAGGCAAGTGGGGAAAATTAAGAGTATTCATGTACCATCCCCCTGCCGCCCCTTCATATTTTCAATTTGTGGTCCTCCATTAACGTCTGATTAATCCAGGGTCCAGTTGTCTATGATGCATCTATGCCAGGTTAAAAAATCACAATGTAATTATTGACTGAAAATCCCCCTACTGCTACCCTCTCCTTCATGACCCCTCCCCCTCTTATTCATGCCAATCCCCCAGCACCCTCCTGTGGTTGCCTTTCACCAAAGTCTACTAAGCTAATAATTTCCTAAGTCTGAAAGTGTGAACAGGACCAGATGTAAGAAGGTTGCTTGGGAGGTACTTTGTTAGTTAATAAACAAAATTCATTCTGGGATCGAGTATTTTGTAAAAGAAATGTCATTCCGCATCATTTTGTGGCATTCCGGTGTCATTCCGCGTCATTTTGTGTCATTCCGGTGTTTAGGAGGACCCTTTTCAAGATCGTCCACATGTACACTTGTGCCCTATACAAAGCTTTTCTTGTCATCACTAAAGCTTTTTTTTTCATGTGTTTCAATTCCATTCGTATGTTTCTAGGAATAGACGGCCAACAGTTAACAGCCGTCGGCAAAACGAAATAAAAATACAGTGTTATAAAATACGTCCGTTGTGTATACTTTTTCGGCATCCTAAGCGAGGTAACCTACTTTCAAACTGGGTTATTTTGTTGAGTCGCGTAAGTCACTTATTTTCGTTTCAACACTTGAAGCTCCGACTGAAACGCAACAAAATAGAAATAAAAAATCCACCAAAAGCGACAATGGACAATTGATTGACGTGTGATTTCAAATAAATGGTCGTTTATTCGACGAATTAAAATGCCCATTTATCACACTCAAGCACATTTGATCCTTGAAAATAATCGTTTTTATGTAAACCTCGCATCACACAGTTCAACTGTTCAGTCTTTCCTCACTTTGGCCAATTTTTAGAGGGTGACTTGTAATCGCCCCGGCTATTTTTCTAGGCGACTTTGGGCTTAGAAGGGCGACATAATCGCCCTAGTCGCCCTCACGGCTGGTCCCTGGCTTTAACCTTTAAAATAATATGGGTTAACAAGAAAAAAGGACCCCTGGCCAAATGTCCCCCGAAAAAAGTGTGCAATTCGAGATTTGAAAAAAAAATTGAATTTTTCGAAGTCGAAAAAGGAACATCATTCTGGAAAAAAATGTCAGACCAAACCCTGATTTGAACTTGACCTCTATGCTACGTTGATACAACTACATACCAAATTTTATGTAAATCGGTCAGCAGCAACTAAAGTTATCATCAGGAAACACCCCCAAAAAAGAATTGTCTAAGTTGAAAAAGGGGCATAACTATGGAAAAACTTGTCTGACCACACCCTTATTCGAACTTGACCTGTATTTTATGTTGATACACCTACACACCAATTTTCATTTGATTTGAGCAACTAAAACTGACGTTATCATCAAGAAACCCCAAAAAAATGAATTTTTGAAGTTGAAAAAGGGGCATAAACTCTGGCAAAATTTATCAAACCCGATTCGAACCTGACCTGTATTTTACATTGATACACCTACATACCAAATTTCATTTGATTTGGCTAAGTATAACTGAAGTTATCATTAGGAAACCCCAAATGAAAGTGTCAATGACACTGTAGCTCAACTTGACAAACCTGAACTTGATAAGTTATAAATGAAATGGAAAAATTGAAGATCATTGGTACCAATGTTAATTGATGAAATCTCAACGTAACAGCATTGTGTGTGCACAACGTCAGAGTAATCCATGCATTTTTAAATGTAAACTGTAAGCAGACATGTTAACCTCCCAAAAATTTTTTCAGGGAGATTGAAGAAAATTTTCAGGGAGATGACATGATTTTCAGGGAAATTTTTTTTTGCGCGTAGAAACCATGTGTGGATCGATCAATTTTAAATATAAATTAATACCAAATACCCCCCTCCCCCCCACACACACACACATAACAGGAAACAGCCCAACAACAATACATCAAAGGAACATACGTCAACGTTCTACTAACTGGTGGTGAGTGACCCAGACCTGTTAACCTCTGGAGGTGACTGTCCGCGAGATTTTGATGAGCTCCCAGTGAGACTCGGATGCTTGTCAGTGAGATTTTTGCACGTGGGCAGCACATCAATAATTTCCATGTTACCCCCCCCCCCCCCCCCCCCCCCCACCCTCACACACACATACATTAAACATTCCACCCTAATGTGTTTTATTTGAACAATTTGTCCTTTCAAAAGCCAAACCATAGAAATATAGAGAAAAACAGAAATCAGAAATATGGATGTGGTCATGTGCCAATATCTGAGCTTGTTCCAATGACATCCATATTTCAATGGTTTTATGTACAAAATGTTTGGAGATATTTTCGACCTTTTCAGCACTATATCAGTTATGGTGCTGTGTTGAAAGTTTTGGATCCATTTGGGTAATTATGGGTACTTGCGGCGACCTGCGGCGACCTGCGGTAACCTGCGACGATCTGTGGTGTTTAGGCACACCCCAGAGCCCGGTTGTTGTGGTAATTCGATCTTCCAAAGCCCAGCGCCCCACCTAACCACACCGGTTACTCACTGGAAGTAGTTGGTCATTTACAAAGGGGATTTGGAATGGGGTGATCATTTTTCAGTGAAACGTGAAAATTATGCCACAGCCAGCCCAGGACGAAACATCTCGGGGATATTTTGTTGTCCATTTATCACTACGAATGAAAAAACGTGCAAGTGCCGTAAATTACCAACTTTTTAGAGATTTTTTTCACCAAAAACATAATTTTTTTCACAGCCTGCTTTATAAAATTGCGAATCGGAAATTTTTCCCAATATATTGAAAATTACAGCAACTCATATGTTTGAGCCGTTTGTCTCCAAAATTGGCTATAATTATCTGAAAGTGAAATCCAAAATGCACAATAAATTTGTGCGTATTTTTGCACATTTTTCGACTGGACAAGATTTTATACGTATGGAATTTATTTTTCGATTTGACTGCTATCTGTATACAAGCAAAGGTGTGCCTTTAATATATAATCAATTTCAGCAATTATCCTGCATCTCAAATTCATTTAATCCGCCTGTCAAACGTGTTGCAATAATCACAACACGGCCATTGACAGAAATGAGAATTGGTCATCAGTTCTTACGTAAGTGGTGACGTTTCACACAAACTTAATGACCTTGTCATTGAGAGTAGAGCACATGCTTTTGTATTTGTAAACAAAAGCTGGTGGATTCAGTTTTTGTCTGGTATGTCGACTTTCCGGGAGATTTTTGGTCCAAATTGACTCCCGGGTGGGAGGGCGGGAGGGGATAGCTAATTCCGGGAGAATCCCGGGCATTCCGGGAGAGTTAACATGTCTGACTGTAAGACTGGCAAAAGGAAGAATATTGATACACAAATGCAGTATGTTCAGAGGTTATTGTAAATAGCAACTTTTTTCACAGAAATGAATGCTAATCAATAGCTCTCATCTAAAGTTCTTGCCTAATGAGCACACCAAGTTCAAAATCAATCCTGTGATAAATGTGGCCCATAGGCCATGTCAAAGAATGTTGATGCACAAATGCAATAAATTCAAAGATTGTTGCTAACAGCAACAGTTTTTGATGGCAATGAAAAGAAAATCAATAGCTCTTATCTTTGTCACCCTGCATAAGCATACAAAGTTTCAAAACAACCTGATAATGAATGTGCCCTCTGAGGCATGCCAAAGGAAGATGTTAATGCACAAATGCACTAAGTAGAAGGTCATTGCTTGTGGCAATAGTTTTTTTTTTATGGCAATTCATAAATATACCCTGCAGAGAGTGCAAATGGGATAAGTTGATGCACAAATGCAGTAAGTTCAAAGAGGTTGGTGATAATGACAATAATTTTTTATGGAAATGAAAAAAAGCAATAGCTCACATCTAGAGGCCATCCAGAACACACATACCAAGTTTCAAAGAAATCCGATCATAAATGTGCCCTTAAGGGTGTGTTAAAGGGAAATACTGAGGTCTGACTAAACTAAGTTCTAAGAACGTTGGCCGCGGCAACATTTTTTGACAGAAATGGAAGAAAATCGACAGCTCCCATATAGATGTCACCCCACACAAGCTCACCAAGTCTGAAAGCGATCCAATCCTAAATGTGACCTGCAGGGTGTGTCAAAGGGAAATATTGATACTTAACTACACCAAGTTTTTACTAAGTTCACTGAAGGTCATTGCCAGTGGCAACATTTTTTGATGGAAATCGAAGAAAATCGATAGCTCCCATCTAGAGGTAACCCCAAATAAGCATACAAAGTTTCAAACCGATCTGATCATAAATGTGCCCTGTAGGGCATGCAAAAGGAATATATTGATGCCTGACTAAACTAAGTTCAAAGATCATTGCCAGCGGCAACATTTTTTGACAGACAGAAATGGAAGAAAATTGATAGCTCCCATCTAGAGGTCACCCCAAATAAGCATGCCAGGTTTCAAAGCAATCCGATCATAAATGTGCCCTGTAGCGTGTGCCAAAGGGAAATATTGAGGTCTGACTAAACTAAGTTCTAAGATCGTTGGCCGTGGCAACATTTTTTGATGGAAATGGAAGAAAATCGATAGCTCCCATCTAGAGGTCATCCCAAACAAGCTTACCAGGTTTCAAAGCAATCCAATCTTAAATGTGCCCTGTAGGGTGTGCCAAAGGGAAATATTGAGGTCTGACTAAACTAAGTTCAAAGGTTGTTGCCAGCTACAACATTTTTTGACAGAAATTGAAGAAAATCGATAGCTCCCATCTAGAGGTCACCCCAAACAAGCATGCCAGATTTCAAAGCAATCCAATCATAAATGTGCCCTGTAGGGTGTGCCAAAGGGAAATATTGAGGTCTGACTAAACTATGTTCTAAGAACGTTGGCCGCAGCAACATTTTTTGACGGAAATTGAAGAAAATCGATAGCTCCCATCTAGAGGTCACCCCAAACAAGTATACCAGGTTTCAAAGCGATCTGATCATAAATGCAACCTGTGAGGTGTGCCAAAAGAAATTGTGTATGTAACCCGACGGACGAGAAGTGATGGCAATAGCTCAGCTGGACTTTGTCAAGTTGAGCTAAAAATGAATTTTTTAAGTCAAAAAAGGGGCATAACTCTGGCAAAAAATGTCAGACATCACCCCAATTTGAATACGACCTGTATTTTATGTTTATACACCTACAAATCAAATTTCATTTGATTTGGCCAACTATAACTAAAGTTATCATTGGGAAACCAAAGTGGGACGGAAGCATGCATGGACACACAGCCACCAACTATTTTAATAGTCCCCCAAAATTTTTTTTCAGGGAACAAATAAAATATTGCAGGAATATTTTTCATATATGATACAGCATATACTTTGGCATTTATTTGAATGTCTTTTAGAACCAGCAGTTCACTTGTGATCTCTTGAAATTGAGACTGTATTATTATTTACTGGTGTTTAAGGTCACATACTTATGCATAATGACTAATCTTGACAGTGACAGTTTTATGGGTGGAGGAAGCCGGAGTACCCAGAGGGAACCACTGAGCATCAACAAGAAACTGTCAGCTTCTTAACATTCTAACTCTGTTCAAGCTCCGCTCAAGCAGGGTTACAGCAGTTGAAGACATGTGCATCATCGACATACATCTTAGTGTACAGTATCATCGTGCCCCCATGTAGGCAACCGGGATAATGTGCCTTGCCCAAGGACACAATGCAGGTCGTCCCGGATGGAGATCGAATTCGGGACCTCTAGCATTGAAGTCCAACAGCCTACCACTGAGCCACTGCGCTCCCAATTGAGACTGTAAGTTCAGAGTCCTGCTATACATTAGAAGCTGAATTAAGTGAATTTTATGATTTAAAACCGAAATATTGGTACCAAAGTTCGGATATATATAATAATGTAATTTCAAACTGCAAATTTTTCCCATAATGCAACTGGGAATTTAACCAATTCAGTCTTGTTTGACAGAGTTCAAATGAGCTCTGTTAGAAACCTGAACTGGTTAAATTCCTTGTTGTTGCATTGTGAGAAAAATTTGCAGGATAAAATTTTATTAAAGTGGAACCCTGTTAATTGAATAGCCAGTTTGCTAATGAAAATTATTCAATTAACAAGAGTATTCAATAAACAGGGATTGTGTCACTTTCCTGTATTCCAGAGATAAACTTTGCATTTATTGTATTATATCTTGTTTGACAGAGCCCCATGAGCTCTGTCAAACAAGATATAATAGATTAAATGCCTGTATTGGATGCACTGAGGCCAAATAGGTCTATAAACAAAGAAAAACTGGGGAGAGTCAGGGTAATTTCTTGACAGATAACAAGATTTTTTATCCAATTAACAGGAGTTTACTCTATAATCTATATTCAATTACCAGGTCAAATTTGTACTGGAGGTATGGTAAATGGTTTTGTGTTTGGAAATTATATTCAATTAACGGGGTTATTCAGTTAAGAGGTATCCAGTTAAGTGGACTCCACTCTATTTCTATTTCAGTATGCCGTGAGTTAAGATTTTCAGTTTACCTAAAACAAAATCTCAACATAGGCCCCAAAAAGTAGATTTTCTGCTTCTGACGACATTTTTTGTAAAATTGCATGTGGGCAGGCAGTTTTTTATTTGATTTTTTTAATTATTTCTTTACCATCAAAAGTTCATGTTCTTGGTTTGTTTTAGGCCTCATAATCTACAGAATAGCATGGGTGGTGGTGTATTTCATCCCTTGAGTGCAAGAATGCTTTAGCATTGCAAAGCCTTGTTGCATACAAGGGACAAATTGATCAATTTTGTTAACTTGGGTAAAATATCAGACAAACCATTGAATTTTTATTTTTTAAGTTTGCATTGGTTATAAAAAGAGAGCATGCAGCAGTCAAAAGGACCATGTGAGAAAGCCTGAGAAACAGATTTTTAACTTTTTTAGGCCATACATATTGTAGGTTTAAATGTTATTACGTGGTTGTATACCTTGGCTGACAGGTCTCCCATAGTATCAATGACCTCATGCATTTGGCCTCTCGTCATTGCAGCATCAAATCTACAATAAAAATGCATACTTAGCTCACAAAGTTCAATACCTGATTATCAAGCAAATGTCTCTGATGTATGAAGAAGGCATTTTTGCATGCTTAATGTTTAAAAGCTTCAATTAATGCATAAGTAATTCCACCAAATCCATCAAGCAATATATACAAAAACTGTTGTTCAAATGTTAATAGTTTTAAATTTCTGTTACCCCTTACATGTACATACTACAGGTACATTGACAATAAGCTGCTAATTTGAAAAAAATAAGTTGACAATTTATGGAAACCATAATTTTAATTATGCAAACATACCTTTAGGCTTCATATATAATTTGTAAGAAAGTGCCTATTTCGAGTAAATAAATTAACTTGAAGGTTCTAATTTACAGATTTTTTCAAAGACAAAGCCCTCATAAATTTCAACCTAGTTACCAAATACTCATGGAAAATTTCGCCCGGGAGAACACCAACAGCAATGTCAAATTCTATGTTCATCATAATTTGCTTTCTCAGAAGAACAAAGGTGAAGTTTGTGTTTTTTTCTCTTGTGGTCTCTTTTCTACTCGCGGCCTCATTTTGGTATGACCAGAATGAAAAAGTAACCAACTATAATTACTAAAGTTATCCGACCCGAGATCAGAAACCTTTGTCCACATGTGAAAATATTTGAACTCACTCACTGTCAACATTTTGTATGCATTAAGGTGGTCAAAATTTGGCTCCCAAAGAGCAATACATAATAATTTTCTTCTTATTTCATCATAAGGAGCCAACATTCTCAATGTTAGTGCAAGACATGATTTGCTATCAACAACTTACCTCTAAGTAATGTTGTGATTGCACATTATGTGTATATTTAAATAAGCCTATATTAAAAGGTTATTACTTGTTTGATTTTATATCAGCCTCAATATCAGCCTACTGGAACAATGTTATCAGCCTAAGACCAAAGTCTGAAAATGTTACCGATAGAGATGAATGGTATTGGAATTGTAAGTTTGATATTGGTTTTGGTATTTTTAAGGGGGTATACCTCAGTAACGGTTCGGAATTCAGTATCTGACTTGACCAAGATTTTCTGATAGTACCAAAGGGGAATTCACATCAGGAAAATCAAGAATAAGTTGTTCTTGTATCATTCTACCACAATGCCACAAATACAACTGCAAATAAGCTAAACAGTGGCATTCTGTTGCGAAAAGAAATCATACCTGGAGTAATTCTGTGACTTGTTCTAAACACAACTTAACCTTTGAAGCCCTATTTCAGGTGTATGCAATCTCAGAGCATGTGCTCTGACCATTCCATCTTCAATAGGTCCTCCTGACAATAGACAAAGTACCTGGGCAGTGATTTCTAGACAAGTCTTGGCAGTCTGTTAAGGCAGCCAAGACTTGAATAGAAATCACTCCTAAGCAGCTGGACATGTACAGGTTGTAGTCTAGTGATGAAAAATTCAGCACAACTGCCCAGACCCCTGAGGGTTAACAAAACTGAAAAGAAAATCAGCCATTTTTTTCATTAAAATGAACCCTTCAACTGCTATCAAGCCTTAACAGGGCCTTATAAATAGTGAATGTAGAAAAATTTGAAAATTCAGACAGTCTCGGTATTCAATGACTGGTTTGGTTCAATTTTTTGGTATGCCCATGTCATGATATCGATATCAGTTAGGTTTTTTGCTATGCTGCCCATATCTAGTTACCGAGAGCTGATATCAAGGCTGATATAAAATCAAACAAGTATTAACCAGTTTATTGATCAGATGATTACATTCTCAAGCACCATTCAAGCAGAGAGAGAGTCAAGATATTATTTACATAAGACCAAAAATGTACAAGTTAGGCTATTAAAAAAAAATTCTTGTTTCTCAGGCACCTCACTCGTCATAGAAAGTTTGCCTCATTACCTTCTTTTTCACCTGGAAATCTCTTCTATGACACTATTTTTCACTTGTAGGACAAATATTTAACCAACTATACCTTGTTTGACAGAGCTCACAGAGCTCTGTCAAACAAGATATAGTTGGTTGAATTTTCAACTACATTGCGGGAAATCCTCACAGCTGAAAACATTTGTATGCCACATAATAGTGTAAGTCATTAAATTTCTGATTCCAACTATTTTCAGAACTGTTTTGTGAATAAACAAAAAAAAAGCCTCTCTCTCTCATCATAAAATTGAGGAAAAGTTAAAAAATTTATAGTAATTTATATATTTTTTATACTTACCAATGACCCAGACATAGCTGGTGCTAACTCTTAAAAATCTAGGGCCAAACACAAATTTTGTCCCCCAATCCCCAAAATTTGCATCTAAAACCAAAAGAAATCATGTCCTGAAGGACCTCCATACTTTGCCCCCACTGCGCATGCGCAGTGTCAAGGACGTTCCGAAATTGGCGCCAATTACCATTCTTGCAAGCAGTGACTGGTCAGCGCTACGTACTCAGCGGGGAGGTATGAGTTCCCAACTCCTGGGAGGGCCATCCCCGTCTGGGTCATTGGTAAGTATAAAAAATATATAAATTACTATAAATTTTTTAACATTTTTATACTGTACCAATGACCCAGACATAGCTGAATAGTAAAAAGGCTGGAGGGCCTAGGACATAGAGGAAAATCCAATAAGCTCAACTATATAATATAGAGTCAACCCCTCAAGGAGAAAAGGAGTATTAGGCTTTACATGTATCTTTCTTATTTTAAGATAAATTAGAAAGATACAATACCCTTCATAATTGAGCATAATAACATTCATGTTCTCTATTAACATCCAGTATAACCCTTTATACTAATTATTTTTAAAGTAAGCCAATAAATAAAGTTAGTCCAGAGAATTGAGACTCTTTATATTCTTTAAAAGTGTCCGAGGATTGTATATTAACGCCCGTTTGACACTTGACATATACAAATGCTTCACACCGAGCTACACTTTAAAAACATGACATGAATGAATTTTAACATTAATATTACACTTTAAAACCATCCCGGAAACGACTCAGAAATACTGACTTCGGAGGAGGAATTCCCTTGCTTTTCACTATAAAGCAGGTGACCTAAGGGAACACCCTCCCCCCCCCCCCCCTCCCCTTGCCCTGGGTCAAATAGCCCAGAGCGAAGAGGGCAGCCGGACGGAGTCACTGCCGGAACAGAAAGCCTGCATAACTATAGTTGCAACTGTTTAGAGGACGACATTCTGAGCAACAGATAACGGACCTAAACAGTGCAGGTCTCCAGAAATGGACTCAATATTTCTGAGATAAAAATTCGTGAATGTGGATGGCTGAGACCAATAAGCAGCCTTCATTAAATCTGTAATAGCAATACTATTTGCGTAAGCCCAAGATGTAGAAAGAGCTCTTACTTCATGAGCCGAAATCTTAAGCACAGACTGCTGAGAAGAAGATAAATTTTCATAAGCAGTACGGATAGTTAATTGAATCCATCTAGGAATAGAATGGACTGAAATGTCCTTTCTATTAGGCATCAGAGACAGAAAGAAATGTTTCCGTTCCTTTCTGATAAACTGAGATCTCTGTTTATAAATACGTAACGCTCTAACAGGACAGAGTAAAGGCCTACGCCCGTCTGAAGACAGAAGGGCCTTAATAACAATAGGTTCCGGATATTTATTAGGAGCCTGATTCTTAGCTAAAAATCCCACATTAGTAGTGAAGGTGATAGTATTCCCGACACTACGATAGTGAGAATCATCCACCGACAGTGCATGAAGCTCACTGACTCTTCTAGCAGAAGAGAAAGCTAAGAGAAAAGCTGTCTTATAAGACAAAAATTTGAAATCTACTGTCCCAAGAGGTTCAAATGGCTTTTCCTTCAATTTAAGAAGAACCCAAGCTAAATTCCACTTAGGAATTAACCTAAGAGTTCTGGGTCTATTTATCGAGAAGTTTCTAACTAACTTAGATAAAGAGACATTAGATCCAATTTGTAAACTATCATGATGTGCATAGGTATCAGATAACATAGACCTATAACCCTTAATAGTAACAGGCTGCAGTTTGATTTCGTCAAACAAGTATACTAGAAAGTTTGCAATGTCTGGTATGGAGGGATCAAAAATATCAACAGAATGATCCCTACACCAACGACGAAAGACCTTCCACTTAGCCGCATAGTTTAGCAAAGAGGAGGTCCTCCTACAGTTAGAAATCGCGTCCACTGCTCGTCCTGTAAAGTGCTTGCCATGCAAGAAGGACCGCACAACGGAAAAACGTGAAGGTTGAGACCTTGCGGGTTGTGATAAAGTTGACGCGGTTTCCCCTGCGAAAGAAGATCCTCCCGTGGAGGAAGCTTTCGCGGTAGGTCCCACAACAGACACCTGAGTAGATTTATTCACGGTCTCTGTGGAGACAAAGATGCTACCAACAGAATCTTGCATTGAGATTGTTTTATTTTTAGCAATACTTGCTGAATCAACGGCGTTGGAGGATACGCATATCCTATCATTCCGTCCCAAGGGATCGACAGAGCGTCTACTGCAAATGCTCTTGGATCCGGACACGGAGACACATACGTCTGCAACTGATTGTTGAGATGTGTCGCAAATAAGTCTATCATTGGCCGTTCCCATTGGTAGCAAATCTGATTGAATACTTGTTTGTTGAGAGTCCACTCCGACGGCAACAAGCGACCCTTTCGTGAAAGGGAGTCTGCTAGTACATTCAGACGACCCGGTATATGACGGACCGAAAGCAGAACTTGATGTTCTAGAGCAAACAGAAGGATTCTTTCCGTTAGATTGAATAATGGAACTGAATGAGTGCCTCCCTGGTTCCGTATATACGCCACTACTGTCGTATTGTCGGACAGGATTTGGACATGAGCTTTGTAAATAATGTCCATCCAATGACGTAACGCAAGCCAAATTGACATCATTTCCTTGATGTTTATGTGCTTGCCTAGGAATTGAGGATCCCAAAGACCCTGGCATCTCAATTCCATTGGGATCAATGTTGCACCCCAACCTGTTTGACTGGCATCCGTCATAATGGTAAAACTCGGATCCGGCAACTGCAGCGGAACTCCCTGAGTTAACCACTGAATGTTTGCCCAAGTCTGAATCTCTCGTTTCACTTGATCTGACAAGAGAACGTCTATGTCGAGCGAATGAATTTTCACACTCCAATTCTGAGTCAAGAAAATTTGGAGAGGACGAGTGCGTAACCGCCCCATTGGAATGAGATCCGCAGCGGCTCCGCACAGACCTATCAGTCTCATGAACTCCCTCGCTGTGACTTTGTCTGCGTGAAGACAATAGCGAGCGTAACAACTGACTAATTTCGCTCTGGTTAACGGCAGACGAACAAGATTGTTGTGCGTCTCGAAGCTCATTCCCAGATGTGTGAATGACTTGGACGGCACCAGATCTGACTTCTCCTCGTTTATTATAAAACCGAGACGTCGGAGCAATAGAAGCAGATTCTGCACATCGTTCTGAAGCGTTAACTCGTTGCCGTACCTCTGAAGAATGTCGTCCAGGTAGGCCGACGTTACCGCAGACGAATGAGCTCGGAAATACATCATTACCGAGTTCATTACCCGAGTGAAAGCCCAGGGTGCCAGGTTCAATCCGAAGCACATCGCCCGGAATTGATACACCACTCCTAGGACTGCGAAGCGTAGATACTTTCTGAATGTCGGATGTACCATGACGTGAAAGTATGCATCTTTGAGATCTATGCTTGTTGCATAATCGTTCACCCGAATACTCGCTCTGACCGATCGAATCGTCTCCATATAAAACTTCGGAGCGACGATCAGCTTGTTTATCCAGCTCAAATCTATGATTGGACGGAACGAGCCGTCTGGTTTCGGAACCAGAAACAGATGGCTGTAGAATCCCGGTGTTTCCTGGTTTTCTACGACCTCTACCGCGTTCTTCATTAAAAGAGACTGCACCTCTGATAACAGAGCGTCTCTTTTCTGCGGATTTGACGGAAGTTGAGTCCATTTTGGACTTCGAGTTAATGGAGGCTTTCGTTTGAAGGATATTTTCAGACCTTCCGAAATCACCCCTCTCACACAAGGGTCGTCCGTAATCGACGCCCACTCTTGTGAAACACTCGACAACCTTCCGCCAACCGGAACGCGATAGAGGTTGAAGCCATCACCTCCTGGACCTGCGAGGCCTGCGGGAGGAGAAACCACGTCCTCCATGACCCGCACCTCGTCCCGTCGACCTCGGGGAGTCCGAACGGTTGTCCCGGCCCGAAGGACGTCCTGCACGTGAGTCGCTGCCTTGACGGTCTCTTGAATAAGACCAAGAGGACGCACCGGAACCTCTATAGGAACCTCTCTTGGGCGCATTAGACCCAGAAGTGCCTGTCTTACTCTTATCTGCCGTGTCCGACTTCTTAGAAGCGGACTTAAACAGCAGAGAATCCGAAGCTTTCTGAGTAATTTTATCGTAAATTGCAGAAAGCTTGCCATCGAAGAGAAGTTCTCCGGAGACCGAAGCGACTCTGAGAGAGTTCTTCACCTTACTATCCATGAGTGTGGATGTAGCTAGGGCTGCATCACGTCTAACCAACTCCAAGTTTGCCACTGAAAGGGCGGAGTTACACGTGGAATAAGCTACTGCCCTTGAAAGAAGTCTTAAAGAGGATTGAACATCCTGGAATTCTTTCCCTTGAAGACGCAGTGATAACGCCTTTGTAAGGTGGTCTGCGTAAGATAAAGCATCTAAACTGGCTCTGTGAGAGGAAATAGTCGTATCCAACACCGCGGTTGGGATAGACGTAGACGACGGTAATGATAATTCTAAGTCTTCCGCCTCGTCGTCCATACGCAGAGGAACTCTCGGGATACCCTGTCCTGCCGTATTGAATTTATTCCTTGCATTTATGAAAGGCAGGTTAAGAGCATTGGCGGACAAGAAACCCGCTTTTCCTGTTCTGGAAGCAAGCTTGAATATAGGGTCGTTCAATAATTCAAATGCCCTTGTGACATTATTGGACTGAGACGGAAACTCAGGAGCGATGTCCTTGAACCGCCCGAAGAAATCAGTGTCCAATGACGCTATAATTCTCTTGTCCGGTACCGCAGCAGTCTGGCCTGATGGAACAACCTGAGGAAGAAAGTGCCAGATGAAGTCCACGGCAGCTTTATGTTGTTCCGAAAGGGATAACTCCAAGTCATCCGTATCCCTTTCACCATCCGGACGGACCTCATGAAGCTCCCGGTCGTCCGCACCCGATGCTTCGGTGGAGCGTACCGACCCAGCGCCTTCGGATAATTCCCGATCCGACACCGTTTCTGTTGGTTGCTGCGATAAGTTGTGCTATTTGAGCAAGCACGTCCGACATCGAGGCCTGCGGAGGCGCAGTCTTTCGCTGCTTCGCCGAGGGCAGCTCCGCATCTAGTGACTCCTGCATACTCTTCCTATGCGAACGTCCGGAATCAACCGGCCTCGTGTCCCTGGCTACCGGATGGCGTGACCTGGTCGCCGAAGAATCCCTGGTCGGCGAAGCTGGTAAAATATCGGCGGTCACGTAGCCAAGGTGCGGTCGTGTGCGCTGGTGAGAGGAAGAAGAAGCCTGAGCAGTCTCAGCGGACTGCCTATACAACGAAGCGTCCCGAGCGACGGACGTGTGCTCCGCTAACAACACATTTTGTACCACAACATCTGGTCCCAGATGTTGTTGTACGAGAGAGGGGCCTCTCTCGCTCGCAGTCCGGATGGACCTGGACGAGCTAGGAACCGGACTAGAAGGCTTCCTCCGATCTCTCCTACTATCCGTCGTCACTGGGTGTGCACCTTGAATGTTTATAGTGCTCGCATCACCCAACATTTCCTCCTGGACCGCATCAGACGAACCCGGCTGCCGAACCATTCAGTGAATGGACGCTGCACCGGGCGAGCTAGCGGACGACAGCGCCATCGATCCTACTAGGGACCTCTTAGGCAACTGTCGTATCTCCATGAGCACTTTTGCCGCTAGCTCTGCATTCAATTGTGACGACGGAAGTGCACTTGCGGAAGATAACATGGAAACATCACCCTGTTCTTGTTCCTCTGAAATAGAAACTGATAGAGTAGAGTGACCCTGCGGAGAAAGGGCCGGCATAGCCCTCTCTCCACTAACAACATATCGTGATACACGTTTCCAATGTTTGTCATCCCAATATTGACATATTGAACAGGAGTTAGTGCGAGTACACTGACTACAATTAATACAATGATCATGAAAGTCAGAGGAAGATTTCTTCCTATTACAATTTGAACAATATCCTTTCATTGTGAAAAGTCAACAAGTCCTAGTACTCGCACCAACCCCTAAACACAAAGATACATAATAACATGATCCATTAATAATGAAAAAACAATTGAAAATCAAAATAATTTTTGAAAAATATTTTTTCAGCGAAGCCCAAGTTTCTGAAAAGTAACATTGAGCCCCAATGGATCCCAAGGTTAAGTGTGGTCAAAAATTTTAAAATTATATTAAATAATTAATGCAACACTTACGGATAATAATAATGTATCTTATAGTGAGATAAACTACTCCAAAAGCAAACAGCTCCCCTCAAAAGAGACTGTTGCTAATGTAAACAAATAGTGTAAAAACACCAGAAAACATGACTCCAGGCACTGACAAAACTGGCCCGGAATCAGTCATCAAAATTACACACTATCTGATGCAAAACAGAGACTCCCAGGGGAGAATCTGCAGAACATCAGATGGTAGATGCAGAACACAACGTTTAAACACCCATGGGTGAAAACGTAAACATGGGGAAAATAACAGAATTCATTCTGTAACCAAGCTAATTCTCCCAAGAGAATTTAGAAATGATCTTTCTCAAAGTTATGCCAAAAGCATGGGAGAATAGCAAGGGGGGACTTAGAAGACCAGGAGAGAGGAAACACTGAATAAGCAGTGCAACTTTATAACAAGAATGACAACAACAGGCCCATGCCTCAAAAATAGGCAACTTAACATAATTTCATTAAAAAATTTTAAGTTACAGCCCTGATTATTTTCTGTCACTCCTTTTTCCTCTCCTTCTTCTATATCCTCCTTAGAACCACCATTTCTCCAATAATTATGTGTCTGGCATCCTTTAAACTGAGATTTACAAGCACAAAGATCAGTGAGATGTTGACTGATGAAGGGCCAAACAAAGAATGGTAATTGGCGCCAATTTCGGAACGTCCTTGACACTGCGCATGCACAGTGGGGGCAAAGTATGGAGGTCCTTCAGGACATGATTTCTTTTGGTTTTAGATACAAATTTTGGGGATTGGGGGGCAAAATTTGTGTTTGGCCCTAGATTTTTAAGAGTTAGCACCAGCTATGTCTGGGTCATTGGTACAGTATAAAAATATTGCCTGAGAAACGAAAAATTATTTTTATAGGCCTTACTGGTGGGCATAAGTTAGTAGAACAGTTACTTATTTAGAAATACATGATGAAAAAAAAAGTTAATCCAATTAAATTAAGTTTTGCCATACCCTTCATATTCATGTTACTTTATATATTCATGATATTGACGATCCCATCTTGTTTGCAAGATTGGTTTTTAATATTCTTTCCTGACGTGGTCAGAACGGATAACAGCCCGCCGTTTCAAAGCAGCGATTTTCGCAAGTATGCTGAAACTTCGGGCTTCCGCCATCGTAAGGTTACACGAATGGCTTGGTCGAGAATTATATGAGGCCTCTCAAAACAAGAGTCCCCAGGGGGCCTTAGGGCACTCACCTGACATGGTAGTCTAAATATCAAACCAGGGACTTGACTTGAATAAGCTGCATATGCCCCTCCTAAGAAAAGCATATACCAACTAGATGAAGCGATCGTGCCACAATACACAGGATTTTCCTTCTATTTTCAGTTCCTGCACTTTTAAGTCCCAAAACTGAGATAAACGCATAAAAAACAGATTTTTTTTTATTTTTGTTCGGAAATTTTCGGAGTCCCAAACAAAATATTTTCAGACTAAAATTTTTTTTTCCTTCTTCTTAAAATTGACCAAAACGCATAAAAAACAAAAAACTAATTTCCAAATTTTGGTCCAAAATTTTCAAGTCCCACCCGGATCCCAAATTTTCCTTGTAAAAAAAAAAAAAAAATTTTATCTTAAAATTGACCAAAATGCATAAAAAACAAAAAAATAATTTCCGGATTTTGGTCCAAAATTTCTAAGTCCCACCCGGACCCCAAATTTTCAGTGTAAAAAAAAATTTTTTTGGGTCTTAAAATTGACCAAAATGCATAAAAACAAAAAAATTAATTTCTGGATTTTGATCCAAAATTTCGAACTCCCACCTGGACACCAAATTTTCAGTGTGACAAAAAAAAAATTTGTCTTAAAATTGATCGAAACGCATAAAAAAACAAAAAACTCATTTCCAGATTTTGATCCAAAATTTCTGAATCCGGAACGGGACCCCAAATTTTCAGCCTAAATATGAACCCAGGGACTCGGCTTGAACAAACTTGAATCTCACCCCCCTAAGGATGCTGCATACCAAATATCAAAAGATTCTTATCGGTAGATCTGAAGAAGATTTTTAAAGAATATTCCTCATACTGCACTAATTTAAACATTTGGGCTCCCAAAGAGAGCCCAAATATGGACCCAGGGAATTGATTTCAATAAACATATGAAACAATCTTCCAAAGATGTTATATGTGAAATTTGAAAGCTTTAATTGGAGCAGTGGTTTGGGAGAAAAGTAGTCTTAAATGTTTTTCCCATTACCCACAGTGTTAAAAAATGCTGACTCAGCACTTTTTCTAAGTCCCCAAAAAAGTACCCCATGATAAAACCAATAGCAATTTTTTTTTTACCTTTCCATTCTGTTGGTCCTAAGGAAGCTTCACACCAAATAAGAATTCTCAGTGCCATGTAGTTTTGGAGATATGGGCTTTTTAATTTTTTTCTATTTTTAGCTCCTGGGGTTCCCTTCGGACAACAGGAAATTTTTTTTTGACATAAATTAACTACTTATGTCCCAATAAAACCTCATGTCAAATTTGGTTCAAATCAGCCTCTCAGTTTGGAAAGTTAAAAAATTTATAGTAATTTATATATTTTTTATACTTACCAATGACCCAGACATAGCTGGTGCTAACTCTTAAAATATAGGGCCAAACACAAATTTTGCCCCCCAATCCCCAAAATTTGCATCTAAAATCAAAGAAAACATGTCCTGAAAGGCCCTCCACACTTCGCCCCCACTGCGCATGCGCAGTGTCAAGGACGTTCCGAAATTGGCGCCATTAATCATTCTAATAACCAGTGCCTGGTAAGCGCTATGTACTCAGCGGGGAGGCAAGAGTTCCCAACTCCTGGGAGCGCCATCCCCGTCTGGGTCATTGGTAAGTATAAAAAATATATAAATTACTATAAATTTTTTAACATTTTTATACTGTACCAATGACCCAGACATAGCTGAATAGTAAAAAGGCTGGAGGGCCAAGGACATAGAGCAAAATGGAATACGCTCAATAAAATAAAATAGAGTCATCCCCTGTAGGGAAAAAGAAGTAATAGGCCTTACATGTATCTTTCTTATTTATGATAAATTAGAAAGATACAACACCTTCCAAAATTGAGCTTCATACATCCATGTACTCTATTAATATCCAATATAATCCTTATACTAATAATTTTTAAAGTAAGCCAATAAATAAAGTAAGTCTAGAGAATAGAGACTCTTATACTCCTAAAAGTGTCTGAGGATTGCATAATCATGTCCGTTGACATATGCAATATTCAAAAGCTATACTTTAAAAACTAAGACTTGAATGAATTTTAAAAACCTAAACTTCTCACTAAACAACCATCCCAATAACAGCTCAGAATTACTAACTCCGGAGGAGGTATCCTCTTGTTTTCATAGTAAAACAGGTGACCCAAGGGAACACCCTCCCCCCCCCCCCCCACACACTTTTTCTTGCCCTGGGTCAAATAGCCCAGAGCGAAGAGGGCAGCCGAACGGAGACACTGCCGAAACAGACAGCCTACCTAGCTATAGTAGCAACTGTTAAGTGAATGACATTCTGAGCAGTAGATAATAGACCTAACAATAGAGGCCTCCAGAAATGGACTCGATATTTCTGAGATAAAATTCATGAATGTGGATGGCTGAGCGCAATGAGCAGCCTTCAAAAATCTATAATAGCGACACTATTAATGTAAGCCCAAGAAGTAGAAGAACTCTTACTTCATGAGCCGAAATCTTAAGCACAACTGCTAAGTCAATGATATACCATAAGCAGTACCGATAGTTAATAGAATCTATTAACAATAAAATGGAGCGTAACGTCCTTCTACTAGACATCAAAGACAGAAGAAGTTTACGCCCATAGTAATAAACAGATATCTGTTTATAAATACATAAACTGTACCCGGAAAGAGTAAAGGCCTATGCCCATACGAAGACGGAAGGACCTTAAAATAATAGGTTCCGGATAATAGGAGCCTAACTCTTATGCAACAATCCAACCTAAACAGTAACGGAAGTAGTGATTCCGAAACTACGAAAGTGAAAATCATCCATCGATAGTGCATGAAACTCACTGACTCTACAGTAAAAGAGAAACCAACAGAATTACTGTCTAAAAGGTCAGAATTTGAAAACTACTGTTTCCAGAGGCTCAAATGATTACTTAGCTAAATAAGAACCGAAGTTAAAATCCATATAGGAATTTAATCTAAAGATTCTAAGTCTATTTATCAAAAAGTTACTAACTGACTTAGATAAAGAGACAAAAGACTCAATTGTAAACTATCGTAGAGTGCATAGGTATGAGGTAACATAAACCTATAACCTAAATAATAACAGGCTGCAGTAGATCTTGTGAAACAAGTATACTAAAAAATAGCAATGAGTAGTATGGAGGGATCCACAATATGAACATAATGATCCCTACACCACGACGGAAGAGCCTCTACTTTAGCCGCATAGAATAGCGAAGAAGAGGATCTCCTATAGTAAGAAATCGCGTCCAAAGCTCGTCCAGTACAGTGCTTACAATGCAATACGGACCACACAATGGAATACATGAAGGTTGCGACCTTGCGGGTTGTGATAAAGATGACACGATTTACCCAGTGAAAAAAGATCCTCACATAGAGGAAGATTTCACGTTAAGACCCACAGTAGACAAGAGAGTAAATTACTCATGATCTCTGTGAAGATAGAGATGCTATCAACAGAAATGTATTGTGGTTGTTTATCTTAGCAATACCTGCTGAAACAACAGCGCCGGAGGATACGCGTATCCTATCATTCCGTCCTATAGATCAATAGAGCGTTAACAACATTAGCTCAGAGATCTGGACAAGCCAACACATACGTCTGCAATTGATTAGCAAGCTGTGTCATAAATAAATCATCATTGGACGCTCCCATAGATAGCAAATCTGATTGAATACTTGTTTGTTGAGAGTCCATTCTGACAGCAACAAGCGACCCGTAAGAGAACGGGAGTCCGATAAAACAATCAGACGACCCGGAATATGACGGACCAAAACTGAACTTGGTGTACTATAACCAACAGACGGATTCTTTCCATTAAATTGAATAACGGAAACGAAAGAGTGCCTCTCTGGTTCCGGAGATACGCCACTACTGTCGAATTAAAGGACAGGAATTTGGGCATGTGTTTCTGAATAATGTTCATGCAATGACATAAAGCAAGCCTAAAAAACATTATTCCGCGGAAGAAAACTGATTGCTAAGAGACTGCGGAACCCAAAGACCCTGGCACTTCGAATCCGTAGGGATCAGTATTATATCCCAATCTGTTTGACTGGCAACCGT
This sequence comes from Pictodentalium vernedei, assembly GCA_031216915.1. Lineage (NCBI taxonomy): Eukaryota > Metazoa > Mollusca > Scaphopoda > Dentaliida > Dentaliidae > Pictodentalium > Pictodentalium vernedei. The sequence goes on from CM062291.1 coordinate 186,868,833, forward strand.
CATAACAGCCACACTCGGGTCCGGCAACTGCGGTGGCACTCTCTGAGTCAACCACCGAATGTTTGCCCCAGTCTGAATCTCTTGTAACACTAGATAGACAAGAGAACGTGTAAATCGAGCAATTCATGGATTGCCGAAAAGTTGCCGTCGAAGAGAAGCTCCTCCGAGAACGAAGCGACTCTGAGAGAGTTCTTAACCTTACTATCCATGCGTGTGGATGTAGCTAGGGCTGCGTCACGTCTAACCAACTCCAATCAGCCACTGAAGGGCGGAGTTATACGTGAACAAACCACTGCCCTCAAAAGAAATTACATTGAGAATAATATCCCGTAAATCTTTTCTTGAAGACGTAATGATAACGCCTCAGTAAGGCGGATTACGTATGATAAAGCGTCTAAGTTAAGTCTACTATACATCATGTCGTTCCCAACATTGAAATTGGAAAAGACATAAACGGCGAAAAAGAATATATGCAGTCTTTAATCACACCGTCTAGACGCATATGAACTCTCGGTATGCCCTGCTCTGCCAAAATAAACTATTCGTATAAATGATAAAATGGCAGAAATGAGCAACGCGGACAAGAAACTAAACTATCATGCTTGGTAGCAGGCTTGTATATATATATATATATAGCGTCGAAAAATAAAACACATGTTGTAATGACAATATTGGACTGCGTCGGTAAGTCAGGTACAATGTCCCTGAACCGATCGAAAAATCCGAGTCCAATGACGCTATAAGTCTCTTATCCAAGATCGCAGCAATGAAGTCCGAAATAACAATCACTGGAAGATAATGCCAGAAGATATGAAAGGCATCTTCCGATACTACTAAAGGGAAAACTCGAAATCTTTCGAATCCCTTTCGCCATCCTGTCGGACCCTATAAAGCGTTCGGTCGTCCGTACCTGATGCAACCGCGGACCGCACCGACCCAGCGCCGTCGGATAATTCCTGATTCGACCGAGAAACAGTCAATTGCTGGGATGCTGCGAAACAACTGTGCTAACTCGGATAGCACGTCCGTCACTGAGGCCTGAGGAGAAGCGGTCTTACGATGCATTGCCGCTGGAAGCTCCGTGATCGTTACCCCGTGCATACTACCAATATGCGAGCGAACGGAGTGTATAGGCCTCGTGTCCCTTGGCTACCGGATGGCGCGACCTATTCGCCGTGGAATCACTGAATGCCAAAACTGATCGGATACTCGAGGTCACGTAGCCAATGTGCGGTCGTGTGCCCTGCTGTGAGGATGAGGAAGCATCAAGGACAGTCTCTCGGACTGTCAATATAACGGAGCGTCCCGACCGACGGACATATGCTCCGAATGTAAAATATCTGAACCACAACATGCGGTCCCCTATGTTGTTGGACGAGAGAGGGACCTCTCTCACTCACAGCCCGGACGGACCTGGACAAGCCAGGAACCGGACTAACAGGCTTCCTCCGATCTGTCCTCAATCTGCCGTCACTGGGTGAGTACTAAAGTAATTAAAGTGCTCGCATCACCCAAATCTCCTTCCTAGACCGCAACGGACAAACCCGGCAGCCGAACCATTCGATGAATGTACGCTACACCGGGTGAGCTAGCGAATGTCACTCCGTAGGCAATAGACATATTCCATGAGCACTTAATGCCACTAGCTCTTCATTAACTATGACGACAGAGGCACACTTTTGAAAGACATCTCCATAACTCTCCGAACAAGAAACCAGAAATGCTTGGTTAGCAAGCATAAAATAATAATATATATAGCGTCGTTCAATAATTCGAAAGTTTGTGTGACATTATTGGACTATGTCGGAACTGAGGGACGATGTCCCTGAACCGAACCAAAAATTTCTAAGTCCACCGACGCTATCAGTTTCTTATCCGGCATCGCAGCATTCTGGTCCGACGAAAGAAGCTGTAGAAGACCAAGTCAGATGACATACACAACAGCATATGTTGTTCCGAAAGGGAAAGCTCGAAATCCTCCGAATCCCTTTCGGTATCCCGTCGGACCGGATGAAACTTTCGGACGTCCGTACCCGCTTCCGCAGAGCATCCCGACCCAGCATCGTCGGATAAAATATATGCGACAGATTCAGTTGATGCTGGGATGCGGCGATAAACTGTGCTATTAAGGAAAGCACGTCCGTTCCCGAGGCCTGTGCAGTAGCGGTCTTACGATGCATTGCCGCCGGAGGCTCCGTGTACGTTGACTCCCGCACACTTCCTATGCGAACGTCCGGAGTCTGCAGGCCTCGTGTCCCTGGCTACCGGATGGTGTGACCTGGTCGCCGAAAAATCCTTGATCGGCGAAGCTGGTAATATATCGGCGGTCACGCAGCCAAGGTGTGGTCGTGTGCACTGATGAGAAGAGGAAGCCTTAGCAGTCTCCGCGGACTGCCTATACAACGGAGCGTCCCGAGCGACGGACGTATGCTCCGCTTGCAACACATTTTGTACCACAACATCTGGGGCCAGATGTTGTTGAACGAGAGAGGGGCCTCTCTCGCTTGCCGTCCGGATGGACCGGAACGAGCTATGAACCGGACTAAAAGGCTTCCTCCGTTCTCCCTCCGATCCGCCGTCACTGGGTGTGCATTAAGTTAATTTATAGTGCTCGCATCACCCCAAAATTCCTTCTAGGACCGCAACGGACGAACCCGGCTGCCGAACCATTCGGTGAATGGACGCTACACCGGGCGAGCTAGCGGACGTCAAAGGCCATCGAACCTACTAGGGTCCTCTTAGGCAATTGGCGTATTTACATGAGCACTTTTCCGCTAGCCCTTCATTAATTGTGACGACGGAGGCACACTGTTGGAAGACATCACGGATACATCACCCTAATCTTGATCGTCTGAAATAGAAATTGATAAAGTAGAGTGACCCTGCGGGGAAAGGACCGGAGTGTCCAAATCCCCAATAACATACCGTGACATACGCTTCCCATATTGTCATCGAAATCATACGATACAGAACAGGAGTTAATGCGAGTACACTGACCACATATAGAATGATAATAAAGTCAGAGGAAGACTTCCTCTTAAAACAATTGATCAATATCCTTTCAATGTGAAAAGAAAACAAGTCCTGGTACTCGCACTAACCCCTGGCAATCAAAATACATAATAATAATATGATCCATTAATATAGAAAAAATAATTGAAATCAAAATATTTTGAAAAAATATTTTTTCAGAACAGCCCAAGTTTCTGAAAAGTAACGTTGAGCCCCAATGGATCCCAAGCCTAAGTGTGGACAAAAATTTTAAAAATATTTTAAACAATTTATTCAACACTTACGAACAATAATAATGTATCTAGTTATGATTAAAATAACATCAAGATATTATTTTTTAGAAATCCCCCCCTCACACAGAGGGCTGTTGAAAATGTAAACAATGAGTGTAAAAACACTAAAATAAGACTCCAGGCACCCAGGCCCGAAATCAGTTACCAAAAATACACTATCTGATGCAAAACAGAGACTTCCAGGGAAGAAACTGCAGAACATCAGATGGTAGATGCAGAACACAACGCCTAACCACCCGTAGGTGAAGACGTAAACATGGGGAAAGAACAGAATTCATTCTGTTATTCAGCTAAAACTCCCAAGAAAATTTAGTAATAATAATTACAAAAACTATGCCAAAAGCATGGGAGAATAGCAAGGGGGGACTTAAAGGACAGGGAGAGAGGAAAACACTTAAAAAAACAGTGTAACTAAATAATCAGAATGACAACAAAATGGCTGCTGCCTCGAAAATAGGTAACTTAACATAATTTCATTAAAAAATTTTAAGTTACAGCCCTGATAATATTCTGTCACACATTTTTTTCCTCTCCTCCTTCTCTATCCTCCTTAGAATCACCATTTCACTAATATTTATGTGTCTGGCATCATTTAAACTGAGATTTATAAGCACAAAGATCAGTCAGATGTTAACTGATGAAGGGCCAAACTTAGAATGATTAATGGCGCCAATTTCGGAACGTCCTTGACACTGCGCATGCGCAGTGGGGGCGAAGTGTGGAGGGCCTTTCAGGACATGTTTTCTTTGATTTTAGATGCAAATTTTGGGGATTGGGGGGCAAAATTTGTGTTTGGCCCTATATTTTAAGAGTTAGCACCAGCTATGTCTGGGTCATTGGTACAGTATAAAAATGTTAAAAAATTTATAGTAATTTATATATTTTTTATACTTACCAATGACCCAGACTTAGCTGGTGCTAACTCCACAAAAACCAGGGCCAAACACAAATTTTGCCCCCCAATCCCCAAAATTTGCATCCAAAACAAAAAGAAATCATGTCCTAAAGGACCTCCATAGTACGACTCTACTGCGCATGCGCAGTGACGCAGTCGTCCCGAAATTGGCGCCAAATATCATTCTTACTGGCAGTGCCTGGTCAGCGCTATGTACTCAGCGGGGAGGCAAGAGTTCCCAACTCAGGGAGGGCCATCCCCGTCTGGGTCATTGGTAAGTATAAAAAATAAATAAATTACTATAAATTTTTTAACATTTTTATACTGTACCAATGACCCAGACTTAGCTGAATAGTAAACAGGCTGGAGGGCCTAGGACATAGAGGAAAATCCAATAAGCTCAATTATAAAATAAAGAGGTAACCCCTTAAGGAGAAAAGGAGTATTAGGCTTTACATGTATCTTTCTTATTTAATATTTAAATTAGAAAGATACACTACCCTTAATAATTGAGCACAATAACATTCATGTTCTCTATTAACATCCAGTATAACCTTTATACTAATTATTTTTAAAGCAAGCCAATAAATAAAGTAGTCCAGAGAATTGAGACTCTTTATAATCATTTAAAAGTGTCCGAGTATTGTATATTAAAGCCCGTTTGACACTTGACATATACAAATGCTTCACACCGAGCTACACTTTAAAAATAAGACATGAATGAAATTAAACATTAATATTACACTTTAAAACCATCCCGGAAGCGACTCAGAAATACTGTCTTGGAGGAGGCATTCCCTTGCTTTTCACTATAAAGCAGGTGACCTAAGGGAACACCCGCCCCCCCCCCCCCCTTCCCCTTGCCCTGGGTCAAATAGCCCAGAGCGAAGAGGGCAGCCGGACGGAGTCACTGCCGGAACAGAAAGCCTGCATAACTATAGTTGCAACTGTTTAGAGGACGACATTCTGAGCAACAGAAAACGGACCTAAACAATGCAGGTCTCCAGAAATGGACTCAATATTTCTGAGATAAAAATTAGTAAATGTGGATGGCTGAGACCAATAAGCAGCCTTCATTAAATCTGTAATAGCAACACTATTAGCATAAGCCCAGGAAGTAGAAAGAGCTCTTACTTCATGAGCAGAAATCTTAAGCACAGACTGCTGAGAAGAAGATAAATCTTCATACGCAGTACGGATAGTTAACTGAATCCATCTAGCAATAGAATGGACTGAAATGTCCTTTCTATTAGGCATCAAAGACAGAAAGAAACGTTTCCGTCCCTTTCTGATGAACTGAGATCTCTGTTTATAGATACGTAGTGCTCTAACAGGACAGAGTAAAGGCCTACGCCCGTCTGAAGACGGAAGAGCCTTAATAACAATAGGTTCCGGATATTTATTAGGAGCCTGATTCTTAGCTAAAAAACCGACATTAGTAGTGAAGGTGATAGTGTTCCCAACACTACGATAATGAGAATCATCCACCGATAGTGCATGAAGCTCACTGACTCTTCTGGCAGAAGAGAAAGCTAAGAGAAAAGCTGTCTTATAAGATAAGAATTTGAAATCTACTGTCCCAAGAGGTTCAAATGGCTTTTCCTTCAATTTAAGGAGAACCCAAGCTAAATTCCACTTAGGAATTAATCTAAGAGTTCTGGGTCTATTTATCGAAAAGTTTCTAACCAATTTCGATAAAGAGACATTAGATCCAATTTGTAAACTATCATGATGTGCATAGGTATCAGATAACATAGATCTATAACCCTTTATAGTAACAGGTTGCAGTTTGATTTCGTCAAACAAGTATACTAGAAAGTTAGCAATGTCTGGTATAGAGGGATCAAATATATCAACAGAATGATCCCTACACCAACGACGGAAAACCTTCCACTTAGCCGCATAGTTTAGCGAAGAGGAGGTCCTCCTACAGTTAGAAATCGCGTCCACTGCTCGTCCTGTAAAGTACTTGCCATGCAAGAAGGACCGCACAACGGAAAAACGTGAAGGTTGAGACCTTGCGGGTTGTGATGTAGTTGGCGCGATTTCCTCTGCCAAAGAAGATCCTCTCATGGAGGGAGCTTCCGCGGTAGGTCCCACAACAGACACCTGAGTAGATTTATCCACGGTCTCTGTGGCGACAGAGATGCTACCAACAGAATCTTGCATTGAGATTGTTTTATCTTTAGCAATACTTGTTGAATTAACGGCGCTGGAGGATACGCATATCCTATCATTCCGTCCCAAGGGATCGATAGAGCGTCTACTGCAAATGCTCTTGGATCCGGACACGGGGACACATACGTCTGCAACTGATTGTTGAGATGTGTCGCAAATAAGTCTATCATTGGCCGTTCCCATTGGTAGCAAATCTGATTGAATACTTGTTTGTTGAGAGTCCACTCCGACGGCAACAAGCGACCCTTTCGTGAAAGGGAGTCTGCTAGCACATTCAGACGACCCGGTATGTGACGGACCGAAAGAAGAACGTGATGTTCCAACGCAAACAGAAGGATTCTTTCCGTTAGATTGAACAACGGAACTGAATGAGTGCCTCCCTGATTCCGTATATACGCCACTACTGTCGTATTGTCGGATAGGATTTGGACATGAGCATCGTGAATAATGTCCATCCAGTGACGTAACGCAAGCCAAATTGACATCATTTCCTTGATGTTTATGTGCTTGCACAGGAATTGCGGATCCCAAAGACCCTGGCATCTCGAATCCGTTGGGATTAATGATGCACCCCAACCTGTTTGACTGGCATCCGTCATAATGGTAAAACTCGGATCCGGCAACTGCAGCGGAACTCCTTGAGTTAACCACTGAATGTTTGCCCAAGTCTGAATCTCTTGTTTCACTTGATCTGACAAGAGAACGTCTACATCGAGCGAATGAATTTTCACACTCCAATTCTGAGTCAGGAAAATTTGAAGAGGCTGTGTGCGTAGCCGTCCCATCGGAATGAGATCCGCGGCGGCTCCGCACAGACCTATCAGTCTCATAAATTCTCTCGCCGTGACTTTGTCTGTATTCAGACAATAGCGAGCGTAACAACTGACTAATTTCGCTCTGGTTAACGGCAGACGAACGAGATTGTTGTGCGTCTCGAAGCTCATTCCCAGATGAGTGAATGACTTGGACGGCACCAGATCCGACTTCTCCTCGTTTACTATGAAACCGAGACGTCGGAGCAATAGAAGAAGATTCTGAACATCGTTCTGAAGCGTTAACTCGTTGCCGTACCTCTGAAGAATGTCGTCCAGGTAGGCCGACGTTACCGCAGACGAATGAGCTCGGAAGTAGATCATTACCGAGTTCATTACCCGAGTGAAAGCCCAGGGTGCTAGATTCAATCCGAAGCACATGGCCCGGAACTGATACACCACTCCTAGGACTGCGAAGCGTAGATACTTTCGGAATGTCGGATGTACCATGACGTGAAAGTACGCATCTTTGAGATCTATGCTCGTTGCATAATCGTTCACCCGAATACTCGCTCTGACCGATCGAATCGTCTCCATATAAAACTTCGGAGCGACGATCAGCTTGTTTATCCAGCTCAAATCTATGACTGGACGGAACGAGCCGTCTGGTTTCGGAACCAGAAACAGATGGCTGTAGAATCCCAGCGATTCCTGGTTTTCTACGACCTCTACCGCGTTCTTCATTAAAAGAGACTGCACCTCTGATAGCAGAGCGTCTCTTTTCTGAGGGTTTGACGGAAGATGAGTCCACTTTGGACTTCGAGTTAATGGAGGCTTTCGTTTGAAGGATATCTTTAGACCTTCCGAAGTCACTCCTCTCACCCACGGGTCGTCCGTAATCGACGCCCACTCTTGAGAAAAACTCGACAACCTTCCGCCAACCGGAACGCGATAGAGGTTTGAGCCATCACCTCCTGGATCTGCGAGGCCTGCGGTAGGAGAAACCACGTCTTCCACGACCCGCACCTCGCCTCGTCGACCTCGGGGCGTCCGACCGATTGTCCCGGCCTGAAGGACGTCCCGAACGAGAGTCGCTATCCTGACGGTCTCTCGAATAAGAGCTAGAGGACGCACCGGAACCTCTATAGGAACCTCTCTTGGGCGGATAAGACCCAGAAGTGCCCGCCTTATTCGTGTCTGCTGTATCCGACCTTTTAGGAGCGGATCTAAACAACAGAGAATCACTAGCTTTCTTTTTAATATTATCATAAATAGCGGAAAGCTTGCCGTCAAAGAGAAGATCTCCTGAGACCGAAGCGACTCTAAGAGAGTTCTTCACCTTAGAATCCACTAGTGTGGATGTAGACAGGGCTGCGTCACGTCTAACCAACTCCAGATTTGCCACTGAAAGGGCGGAGTTACACGTGGAATAAGCTACTGCCCTTGAAAGAAGTCTTAAGGAGGATTGTATATCCTGAAACTCTTCCCCTTGAAGACGCAGTGATAACGCCTTCGTAAGGTGATCTGCGTAAGATAAGGCATCTAAATTGGCTCTGTTAGACGCAATAGCTGTTTCCAACACTGCGGTTGGAATAGAAGCTGACGACGGTAATGATAGCTCTAAGTCTTCCGCCTCGTCGTCCATACGCAGAGGAACTCTCGGTATACCCTGACCTGCCGTGTCGAATTTATTCCTTGCATTAATGAAAGGCAGGTTGAGAGTATTTGCGGACAAGAAGCCTGCTTTCCCCGTCCTGGAAGCAAGTTTAAAAATAGCGTCGTTCAATAATTCAAATCTTCTTGCAACATTATTGGACTGCGACGGAAACTCGGGAGCGATGTCCCTGAACCGCTCGAAAAAATCAGAGTCCAATGACGCTATAATTCTCCTGTCCGGAAGCGCAGCAGTCTGGCCCGACGGAACAACTTGAGGAAGAAAGTGCCGGATGAAGTCCACGGCAGCTTTGTGTTGTTCCGAAAGGGATAGCTCCAATTCATCCGTATCCCTTTCACCATCCGGTCGGACCTCCCGATGTTCCCGGTCGTCCGCCCCCGATGCTTCGGCGGAGCGTACCGACCCAGCGCCGTCGGATAATTCTCGATCCGACACCGTCTCTGTCGGCTGCTGGGATGCTGCGATAAGCTGTGCTATCTGCACTAGAATGTCCGACGTCGAGACCTGCGGAGGAGCGGTCTTTCGCTGCTTTGCCGAGGGCAGCTCCGCATCAGATGGCTCCCGCATACTTTTCCTATGCGAACGTCCGGAGTCCATCGGTCTCGAATCCCTGGCTGCCGGATGGTGTGACCTGGTCGCCGAAGAATCCTTCATCGGCGAAGCTGGCAAAATATCGGAGGTCACGCAGCCAAGGTGCGGTCGTGTGCGCCGGCGAGAAGAGGAAGCCTTAACAGTCTCTGCGGACTGCTTATACAACGGAGCGTCCCGAGCGACGGACGTATGCTCCGCTAAAGACACATTTTGTACCACAACATCTGGTCCCAGATGTTGTTGTACGAGAGAGGGGCCTCTCTCGCTCGCGGCCCGGCTGGACCTGGACGAGCTAGGAACCGGACTAAAAGGCTTCCTCCGTTCTCGTTCACTATCCGCCGTCACTGGGTGTGCATCTATTATTTTTATAGTGCTCGCATCACCCAAAATTTCCTCTTGGACCGCATCGGACGAACCCGGCTGCCGAACCATTCGGTGAATGGACGCTACACCGGGCGAGCTAGCGGACGACATTTGTCTAATCTCCATGAGCACTTTTGCCGCTAGCTCTGTATTTATTTGTGACGACGGACGCACACTTGAAGAAGATAACATGGAAACATCACCCTGTTCTGGTTCCTCTGAAATAGAAACTGAGAGAGTAGAGTGACCTTGTGGAGAAAGAGCCGGCATCGCTCTTTCTCCAGAAACAACATATCGTGACACACGTTTCCAATGTTTCTCATCCCAATGTTCACATACAGGACAGGGATTAATGCGAGAACACTGACTACAATTAATGCAATAATCATGAAAGTCAGAGGAAGCTTTCTTCCTATTACAATTTGAACAAGTTCCCTTCATTGTGAAAGAACAACAATAAGTCCTAGTTACTCGCAAAAACCCCTGACACAAAGATACATAATAACATGATCCATTAATAAATGAAAAAACAATTGCAAAACAAAATAATTTTGAAAAAATATTTTTTCAGAGAAGCCCAAGTTGCTGAAAAGTAACGTTGAGCCCCGATGGATCCGATGGCAAAGTGTGGTCAAAAATTTTAAAATTATATAAAATAATTAATGAGACACTTTCGGATAATATAAATGTATCTTATAATGAGATAAACTACCTCAAAGGCAAACAGCCCCCCTCAAAAAAGGCTGTTGCCAATGAAAACAAACAGTGTAAACACAGAAGAAAACATGACTCCAGGCACTGAAAAAACTGGCCCGGAATCAGTCATCAATTACACTCTATCTGATGCAAAACAGAGACTCCCAGGGGAGAATCTGCAGAACATCAGATGGAAGATGCAGAACACAAACGTTATACACCCATGGGTGAAAACGTAACTATGGGGAAAATAACAGAAAACATTCTGTAACCAAGCAACTCTCCCAGGGAATTTTTAGAAATGAAACTTCTCAAAAATATGCCAAAAGCATGGGAGAATTGCAAGGGGGGACTTTAGAAGGTTAGGGGAGAGGAAACACTGAATAAGCAGTGCAACAATTAGCAAGAATGACAACAAGAGGCGTTTGCCTCGAAAATAGGCAACTTAACATAATTTCAACAAAAAATTTTAAGTACAGCCCTGATTATTTTTTGCCACTTCTTTTTTCCTCTCCTCCTTCTATCCTCCTTAGAAACACATTTTCTCCAAGAATTACGTGTCTGGCATCCTTTAAACTGAGATTTACAAGCACAAAGATCAGTGAGATGTTGACTGATGAAGGGCCAAACAGAGAATGATATTTGGCGCCAATTTCGGGACGACTGCGTCACTGCGCATGCGCAGTAGAGTCGTACTATGGAGGTCCTTTAGGACATGATTTCTTTTTGTTTTGGATGCAAATTTTGGGGATTGGGGGGCAAAATTTGTGTTTGGCCCTGGTTTTTGTGGAGTTAGCACCAGCTAAGTCTGGGTCATTGGTACAGTATAAAAATATAGAAATTTTGGGCAGGGCAAAAATTCTTGCCCCTCCCATAATGATGGCAAATATAGCCTCTAGTACTTCTCTTGAACAAATCTACGTCTACACCTCAAAAGGAAGCTGCACACCCAATATCAAGTCTCTGCTACTGCTGGTTCATGAGAAGAAGATTTTTTAAGATTTAGGCTCACTTTTTGGGCGTGGCCCTACCAAGGGGCGGGTCAACTTGATTTGAACAAATTTGAATTGACATATGATAGGAAACATGCACACCAGATTTGGTTCAATTTGGTTGAGCAGTTTGTGAGAAGAAGTCAATAACGTAAATTTAATGACGGATGATGGACGAAAAGTGATCAGTAAAGCTCCCCTTGAGCTTCGCTCAGGTGAGCTAAAAAAGTTCACGATGCTGGACGGATGACGGGTGGCAAGTGATAAGTTTAGCTCCTTCGATGAGCAAAACATTCTTCATTTTGAACTAAGTTACAATTCGAGCTCCCACAAGTGAGTCCAAATATGGACCTAGGGACATGGCTTGAACAAATTGAATCTTACCCCCCTAAGGATGCTGCATACCAAATATCAAAAGCATTCTGAGTGCTGGATCTGAAGAAGATTTTTAAAGACAAGAGGCCCCAGGGGGCCTGAGGGCACTCACCTGACATGGTAGCCTAAATATCAACTCAGCGAATTGATTTCAACAAGTTGCATCTTCTCCTCCTAAGAAAAGCTTATACCAAATATCCAAAGATGCTGATCCCCCCCCCCCCCCTCCCCAAGGAGGCTGCACACCAAATATCAAAACATTCCAACTGCTGGATCTGAAGAAGACGATTTTTAAAGAAAATTCCTCATTTTGAACTAAGTTACATTCGAGCTCCCACAATGAGCCCAAATATGGACCTAGGGACATGGCTTGAACAAACTTGAATCTTACCCCCCTGAGGATGCTGCATGCCAAATATCAAAAGCATTCATCTGCTGGATCTGAAGAAGATTTTTAAAGAAAATTCCTCATTTTGAACTAAGTTGTCATTCGGGCTCCCATAGTGAGCCCAAATATGAACCAAGGGGCTTGGCTTGAACAAACCTGAATCTCAGCCCCCCTAAGGTTGCTGCATGCCAAATATCAAAACATTCCGACTGCTGAATCTGAAGAAGAAGATTTTTAAAGAAAAATTCCTCATATTGACTAAGTTATAATTCAGGCTACAGGGAGCCCAAATATGGATCCAGGGACTTGACTTTAACAAACTTGAATCTCCCCCCCTCTCCCCCCCCCCCCCTCCCAGGATGCTACACACCACATATCAAAACATTCCGACTGCTGGATCTGAAGAAGAAGATTTTTTAAGAAAATTCCTCATTTTGAACTAAGTTATCATTCGGGCTCCCACAGTGAGCCCAAATATGGACCTATGGGCATGGCTTTAACAAACTTGAATCTCACCCCCCCTCCCCCTAAGGATGCTGCATACCAAATATAAAAAAACATTCCAACTGGTGGGTCTGAAGAAGATTTTTAAAGAAAATTCCTCATTTTGAACTAAGTTATAATTCGGGCACCCACAGTGAGCCAAAAAATGAACCCAGCGACTTGCCTTGAACAAAATTGAATCCCCCCCCCCCCCACCCCTCCCTAAGCATGGTGCATACTCAATATCAAAAGATTCTGCCTGCTGGGTTTTGAGAAGAAGATTTTCAAAGAAATTTGCCTGAAATGCACTAGGGCTGGGCGATATGGGAATCTGAATACCGGTAACGATATCAGAAAAAATATCGCGATATACCGGTATATCGTGCAGCAGTGTGTGAAACACATATTAAATGCAAGGGATATCATGAATAAAAAAGATATTTTTGGAACAAAAGATAGAAGTATCACTTACAACTCGGGGAAACTGAGTGATTTGAATGGAAGACCATAATAATCCATGTCTACAAAGTTATTGAACCTATTGTTTAATACGAAAATAAGCCATAAAATTATCATGGGTTTACTGGCTTTCATCAGAATCTCGGATACAAGTAAATTAGTCTTTGTCAATTTAATTCCTGTAAAAACATGGCCAGCCTCTCTTGACTGATAAGCGTTTAATTACTGAGCCAGTCAATTGTCACATTGTGTTAATTGCGTATGTGTCTTCATGAAAACAGTGGCAAACAAAACTTTTTATCAAAACAACGGGTGTCCAGTTGATGGAATTCTGAGGGCCTGGTTTCACAAAGAACCAGTAGTAGCTCCTCCCCTTCTATCTTCCAACAGTGAACTTCCTCAGATGACAATGTCAAATGTCATCTGTCACATGTCAGGCCAGTTGGTCTGTTGATATTAAGCACGCCTCCAAGACGTGATCACCCTTCACTTTCATGATAGTCTGCAGGTGTCAATCACCAGCCGACAATGTTTTCTCCCAGTGATGGCATCACACCTCTGTCATATTTGACAAAAATTGTTGCAGATTTCGCAGTTGTGAATATGTGTGATTTGAAACATTTTTGTGTCAGATTGCTGACAATGAATTAAGCGACAAGTAAGGCTTGCTGATTACAGTTCAAACAAATGCGACCAACAGCAGGTGACCGTGTTTTTGTGTTTTTACAGTGTGACAGTCAGGTGTGTTTTCCGTGTAACAACAAACTATTTGTATGATGTATTCTACTTTAATTATTCACTAATTAAAAATAATCAAACAAATTTAGAAACAAGTATTAAATTTTTATTTCATAATTTCTCCATGAATGCTTGCATGTAGGTGATGATAAACGAGATAGAATGTTACTCTTGTGATCTCTCGCTGTTTATCATTTGTTCACGAAATGAGGAAAGATAAACTTCCTGTATTTTCAAAGCAACTTTCTGTGCGATTTTACGAAAAAACACATGTTGAAATTGTATTATCATGTGACCCAAACCATTATCGTTACAGACGATATACCGGTATTGCCAAAAAATAGACGATATTTAACCGGTACTGATTTCAATACCGGTATTTACCGGTATATCGAAATATCGCCCAGCCCTAAAATGCACTAAGTTCAAATTTGGCCCCCTATACTGATGAGCCCAAATATAAACCCAGGGGGCCGATTTGAACAAACTTGAATCAGATCCACCCCACAATGTTGCATACCAAATATCAAAAGATTCTGCCTACTGGATCTGGAGAAGATTTTTCAAGAAATTTGCCTGAAATGCACTAAGTTCGAATTCATGCTTCTACAGTGAGCCCAAATATGAATCCAGGGGGCCGATTTGAACAAACTTGAATCAGATTCACCCCACAATGTTGCATACCAAATATTAAAAGATTCTGCCTGCTAGATCTGGAGAAGAAGATTTTTAAAGTTATTTGCCTGAAATGCACTAAGTTCCAATTCGAGCTTCTATAGTGACCCCAAAAATGAATCCAGGGGGCCCATTTGAACAAACCTGAATCACATCCACCCCACAATGTTGCATACCAAATATCAAAAGATTCTGCCTGCTGGATCTGGAGAAGAAGATTTTTTAAGAAATTTGCCTGAAATGCACTAACTTCGAAATCGGGCTCCTATACTGCGCCCAAATATGAACCCAGGGGGCCAATTTGAACAAACTTGAATCAGATCCACCCTACAATGTTGCATACCAAATATCAAAAGATTCTGCCTGCTGGATCTGGAGAAGAAGATTTTTTAATGTTTTTCCCATTGCCTACTGTGTTAAAAAGTGCTGACTCAGCACTTTTTCAAAGTCCCGAAACTGTACCCTATGATAAAACCGAGGGCATTTTTTTTTTACCAATCCTTTCTGTTGGTCCTAAGGAAGCTTCACACCATATAAAAATTCTCAGTGCCAGGCAGTTTTGAAGATATATGCGTTTTAATTTTTTCTATTTTTAGCTCCTGTGGTTCCCACGGGGCTGCAGGGAAAATTTTTTGGGCAGAAATCAAGTATTTATAACCCAATAATACCTTATATTAAATTTGGTTCAAATCGGCCTCTGGGTTCAGAAAGTTAAAAAATTTATAGTAATTTATATATTTTTTATACTTACCAATGACCCAGACATAGCTGGTGCTAACTCTTAAAATATAGGGCCAAACACAAATTTTGCCCCCCAATCCCCAAAATTTGCATCTAAAACTAAAGAAAACATGTCCTGAAAGGCCCTCCACACTTCGCCCCTACTGCGCATGCGCAGTGTCAAGGACGTTCCGAAATTGGCGCCATTAATCATTCTAATAACCAGTGCCTGGTAAGCGCTATGTACTCAGCGGGGAGGCAAGAGTTCCCAACTCCTGGGAGCGCCATCCCCGTCTGGGTCATTGGTAAGTATAAAAAATATATAAATTACTATAAATTTTTTAACATTTTTATACTGTACCAATGACCCAGACATAGCTGAATAGTAAAAAGGCTGGAGGGCCAAGGACATAGAGCAAAATGGAATACGCTCAATAAAATAAAATAGAGTCATCCCCTGTAGGGAAAAAGAAGTAATAGGCCTTACATGTATCTTTCTTATTTATGATAAATTAGAAAGATACAACACCTTCCAAAATTGAGCTTCATACATCCATGTACTCTATTAATATCCAATATAATCCTTATACTAATAATTTTTAAAGTAAGCCAATAAATAAAGTAAGTCTAGAGAATAGAGACTCTTATACTCCTAAAAGTGTCTGAGGATTGCATAATCATGTCCGTTGACATATGCAATATTCAAAAGCTATACTTTAAAAACTAAGACTTGAATGAATTTTAAAAACCTAAACTTCTCACTAAACAACCATCCCAATAACAGCTCAGAATTACTAACTCCGGAGGAGGTATCCCCTTGTTTTCATAGTAAAACAGGTGACCCAAGGGAACACCCTCCCCCCCCCCCCCCCTTTTCTTGCCCTGGGTCAAATAGCCCAGAGCGAAGAGGGCAGCCGAACGGAGGCACTGCCGAAACAGATGGCCTACCTAGCTATAGTAGCAACTGTTAAGTGAATGACATTCTGAGCAGTAGATAATAGACCTAACAATAGAGGCCTCCAGAAATGGACTCGATATTTCTGAGATAAAATTCATGAATGTGGATGGCTGAGCGCAATGAGCGGCCTTCAAAAATCTATAATGGCGACACTATTAATGTAAGCCCAAGAAGTAGAACTCTTACTTCATGAGCCGAAATCTTAAGCACAACTGCTAAGTCAATGATATACCATAAGCAGTACCGATAGTTAATAGAATCCATTAACAATAAAATGGAGCGTAACGTCCTTCTACTAGACATCAAAAACAGAAGAAGCTTACGCCCATAGTAATAAACAGATATCTGTTTATAAATACATAAACTGTACCCGGAAAGAGTAAAGGCCTATGCCCATACGAAGACGGAAGGACCTTAAAATAATAGGTTCCGGATAATAGGAGCCTAACTCTTATGCAACAATCCAACCTAAATAGTAACGGAAGTATTGATTCCGAAACTATGAAAGTGAAAATCATCCATCGATAGTGCATGAAACTCACTGACTCTACAGTAAAAGAGAAACCAACAGAATTACTGTCTAAAAGGTCAGAATTTGAAAACTACTGTTTCCAGAGGCTCAAATGATTACTTAGCTAAATAAGAACCGAAGTTAAAATCCGTATAGGAATTTAATCTAAAGATTCTAAGTCTATTTATCAAAAAGTTACTAACTGACTTAGATAAAGAGACAAAAGACTCAATTGTAAACTATCGTAGAGAGCATAGGTATGAGGTAACATAAACCTATAACCTAAATAATAACAGGCTGCAGTAGATCTTGTGAAACAAGTATACTAAAAAATAGCAATGAGTAGTATGGAGGGATCAACAATATGAACATAATGATCCCTACACCACGACGGAAGAGCCTCCACTTTAGCCGCATAGAATAGCAAAGAAGAGGATCTCCTATAGTAAGAAATCGCGTCCAAAGCTCGTCCAGTACAGTGCTTACAATGCAATACGGACCACACAACGGAATACATGAAGGTTGCGACCTTGCTGGTTGTGATAAAGATGACACGATTTACCCAGTGAAAAAGATCCTCACATAGAGGAAGATTTCA
This sequence comes from Pictodentalium vernedei, assembly GCA_031216915.1. Taxonomy (NCBI): domain Eukaryota; kingdom Metazoa; phylum Mollusca; class Scaphopoda; order Dentaliida; family Dentaliidae; genus Pictodentalium; species Pictodentalium vernedei. Next base: position 186,886,185 of record CM062291.1, read on the forward strand.
CGTTAAGACCCACAGTAGACAAGAGAGTAAATTACTCATGATCTCTGTGAAGATAGAGATGCTATCAACAGAAATGTATTGTGGTTGTTTATCTTAGCAATACCTGCTAAAACAACAGCGCCGGAGGATACGCGTATCCTATCATTCCGTCCTATAGATCAATAGAGCGTTAACAATATTAGCTCAGAGATCTGGACAAGCCAACACATACGTCTGCAATTGATTAGCAAGCTGTGTCATAAATAAATCATCATTGGGCGCTCCCATAGATAGCGAATCTGATTGAATACTTGTTTGTTGAGAGTCCATTCTGACAGCAACAAGCAACCCGTAAGAGAACGGGAGTCCGATAAAACCATCAGACGACCCGGAATATGACGGACCAAAACTGAACTTGGTGTACTATAACCAACAGACGGATTCTTTCCATTAAATTGAATAACGGAAACGAAAGAGTGCCTCCCTGGTTCCGGAGATACGCCACTACTGTCGAATTAAAGGACAGGAATTTGGGCATGCGTTTCTGAATAATGTTCATGCAATGACATAAAGCAAGCCTAAAAAACATTATTCCGCGGAAGAAAACTGATTGCTAAAAGACTGCGGAACCCAAAGACCCTGGCACTTCGAATCCGTAGGGATCAGTATTATATCCCAATCTGTTTGACTGGCAACCGTCATAACAGCCACACTCGGGTCCGGCAACTGCGGTGGCACTCTCTGAGTCAACCACCGAATGTTTGCCCCAGTCTGAATCTCTTGTAACACTAGATAGACAAGAGAACGTGTAATTCGAGCAATTCATGGATTGCCGAAAAGTTGCCGTCGAAGAGAAGCTCCTCCGAGAACGAAGCGACTCTGAGAGAGTTCTTAACCTTACTATCCACACGTGTGGATGTAGCTAGGGCTGCGTCACGTCTAACTAACTCCAATCAGCCACTGAAGGGCGGAGTTATACGTGAACAAACTACTGCCCTCAAAAGAAATTACATTGAGAATAATATCCCGTAAATCTTTTCTTGAAGATGTAATGATAACGCCTCAGTAAGGCGGATTACGTATAATAAAGCGTCTAAGTTAAGTCTACTATACATAATGTCGTTCCCAACATTGAAATTGGAAAAGACATAAACGGCGAAAAAGAATATATGCAGTCTTTAATCACACCGTCTAGACGCATATGAACTCTCGGTATGCCCTGCTCTGCCAAAATAAACTATTTGTATAAATGATAAATGGCAGAAATGAGCAACGCGGACAAGAAACTAAACTATCATGCTTAGTAGCAGGCTTGTATATATATATATATATATAGCGTCGAAAAATAAAACACATGTTGTAATGACAATATTGGACTGCGTCGGTAAGTCAGGGACAATGTCCCTGAACCGATCGAAAAATCCGAGTCCAATGACGCTATAAGTCTCTTATCCAAGATCGCAGCAATGAAGTCCGAAATAATAATCACTGGAAGATAATGCCAGAAGATATGAAAGGCATCTTCCGATATTACTAAAGGGAAAACTCGAAATCTTTCGAATCCCTTTCGTCATCCTGTCGGACCCTATAAAGCGTTCGGTCGTCCGTACCTGATGCAACCGCGGACCGCACCGACCCAGCGCCGTCGCATAATTCCTGATTCGACCGAGAAACTGTCAATTGCTGGGATGCTGCGAAACAACTGTGCTAACTCGGATAGCACGTCCGTCACTGAGGCCTGAGGAGAAGCGGTCTTACGATGCATTGCCGCTGGAAGCTCCGTGATCGTTACCCCGTGCATACTACCAATATGCGAGCGAACAGAGTGTTTAGGCCTCGTGTCCCTTGGCTACCGGATGGCGCGACCTATTCGCCGTGGAATCACTGAATGCCGAAACTGATCGGATACTCGAGGTCACGTAGCCAATGTGCGGTCGTGTGCCCTGCTATGAGGATGAGGAAGCATTAAAGACAGTCTCTCGGACTGTCAATATAACGGAGCGTCCCGACCAACGGACATATGCTCCGAATGTAAAATATCTGAACCACAACATGCGGTCCCCTATGTTGTTGGGCGAGAGAGGGACCTCTCTCGCTCACAGCCCGGACGGACCTGGACAAGCCAGGAACCGGACTAACAGGCTTCCTCCGATCTGTCCTCAATCTGCCGTCACTGGGTGAGTACTAAAGTAATTAAAGTGCTCGCATCACCCAAATCTCCTTCCTAGACCGCAACGGACGAACCCGGCAGCCAAACCATTCGATGAATGTACGCTACACCGGGTGAGCTAGCGAATGTCACTCCGTAGGCGATAGACATATTCCATGAGCACTTATTGCCGCTAACTCTTCATTAACTATGACGACAGAGGCACACTTTTGAAAGACATCTCCATAACTCTTCGAACAAGAAACCAGAAATGCTTGGTTAGCAAGCATAAAATAATAATATATATAGCGTCGTTCAATAATTCGAAAGTTTGTGTGACATTATTGGACTATGTCGGAACTGAGGGACGATGTCCCTGAACCGAACCAAAAATTTCTAAGTCCACCGACGCTATCAGTTTCTTATCCGGCATCGCAGCATTCTGGTCCGACGAAAGAAGCTGTAGAAGACCAAGTCAGATGACATACACAACAGCATATGTTGTTCCGAAAGGGAAAGCTCGAAATCCCCCGAATCCCTTTCGGTATCCCGTCGGACTGGATGAAACTTTCGGACGTCCGCGGAGCGTCCCGACCCAGCATCGTCGGATAAAATATATGCGACAGATTCAGTTGATGCTGGGATGCTGCGATAAACTGTGCTATTAAGGAAAGCATGTCCGTTCCCGAGGCCTGTGCAGTAGCGGTCTTACGATGCATTGCCGCCGGAAGCTCCGTGTACGTTGACTCCCGCACACTTCCTATGCGAACGTCCGGAGTCTGCAGGCCTCGTGTCCCTGGCTACCGGATGGTGTGACCTGGTCGCCAAAGAATCCTTGATCGGCGAAGCTGGTAATATATCGGCGGTCACGCAGCCAAGGTGCGGTCGTGTGCGCTGACGAGAAGAGGAAGCCTTAGCAGTCTCAGCGGACTGCCTATACAACGGAGCGTCCCGAGCGACGGACGTATGCCCCGCTTACGACACATTTTGTACCACAACATCTGGGGCCAGATGTTGTTGAACGAGAGAGGGGCCTCTCTCGCTTGCCGTCCGGATGGACCGGAACGAGCTATGAACCGGACTAAAAGGCTTCCTGCGTTCTCCCTCCGATCCGCCGTCACTGGGTGTGCATTAGGTTAATTTATAGTGCTCGCATCACCCCAAAATTCCTTCTAGACCGCAACGGACGAACCCGGCTGCCGAACCATTCGGTGAATGGACGCTACACCGGGCGAGCTAGCGGACGTCAAAGGCCGTCGAACCTACTAGGGTCCTCTCAGGCAATTGGCGTATTTACATGAGCACTTTTCCGCTAGCCCTTCATTAATTGTGACGACGGAGGCACACTGTTGGAAGACATCACAGATACATCACCCTAATCTTGATCGTCTGAAATAGAAATTGATAAAGTAGAGTGACCCTGCGGGGAAAGGACCGGAGTGTCCAAATCCCCAACAACATACCGTGACATACGCTTCCCATATTGTCATCGAAATCATACGATACAGAACAGGAGTTAATGCGAGTACACTGACCACATATAGAATGATAATAAAGTCAGAGGAAGACTTCCTCTTAAAACAATTGATCAATATCCTTTCAATGTGAAAAGAAAACAAGTCCTGGTACTCGCACTAACCCCTGGCAATCAAAATACATAATAATAATATGATCCATTAATATAGAAAAAATAATTGAAATCAAAATATTTTGAAAAAATATTTTTTCAGAACAGCCCAAGTTTCTGAAAAGTAACGTTGAGCCCCAATGGATCCCAAGCCTAAGTGTGGACAAAAATTTTAAAAATATTTTAAACAATTTATTCAACACTTACGAACAATAATAATGTATCTAGTTATGATTAAAATAACATCAAGATATTATTTTTTAGAAATCCCCCCCTCACACAGAGGGCTGTTGTAAATGTAAACAATGAGTGTAAAAACACTAAAATAAGACTCCAGGCACCCAGGTCCGAAATCAGTTACAAAAATACACTATCTGATGCAAAACAGAGACTTCCAGGGAAGAAACTGCAGAACATCAGATGGTAGATGCAGAACACAACGCCTAACCACCCGTAGGTGAAGACGTAAACATGGGGAAAGAACAGAATTCATTCTGTTATTCAGCTAAAACTCCCAAGAAAATTTAGTAATAATAATTACAAAAACTATGCCAAAAGCATGGGAGAATAGCAAGGGGGAACTTAAAGGACAGGGAGAGAGGAAAACACTTAAAAACACAGTGTAACTAAATAATCAGAATGACAACAAAATGGCTGCTGCCTTGAAAATAGGTAACTTAACATAATTTCATTAAAAAATTTTAAGTTACAGCCCTGATAATATTCTGTCACACATTCTTTTCCTCTCCTCCTTCTTTATCCTCCTTAGAATCACCATTTCACTAATATTTATGTGTCTGGCATCATTTAAACTGAGATTTATAAGCACAAAGATCAGTCAGATGTTAACTGATGAAGGGCCAAACTTAGAATGATTAATGGCGCCAATTTCGGAACGTCCTTGACACTGCGCATGCGCAGTAGGGGCGAAGTGTGGAGGGCCTTTCAGGACATGTTTTCTTTAGTTTTAGATGCAAATTTTGGGGATTGGGGGGCAAAATTTGTGTTTGGCCCTATATTTTAAGAGTTAGCACCAGCTATGTCTGGGTCATTGGTACAGTATAAAAATATAGAAATTTTGGGCGGGGCAAAAATTCTTGCCCCTCTCAGAACAAAGGTAAATATTGCCCGTCAAACTTCTCTTGAACAAATTTTAGTCTACACCTCAAATGGAAGCTGCATAACAAATATCAAGTCTCTGCTATGGCTGAATGATGAGAAGAAGATTTTTAAAAATTTTGTGTGTTTTGGCCCCACCCCACTCCACAATATGAGCAGAAATCCAATTTGAAGAAAAACCCAAATGCCCCATATAACCACTACTTACATGAAATTTAATTAAAATGTGGCCAGTGGTTTAGGAGAAAGAGGCTCAAACGCCTTCATGCAGGACGACAGACGGACGGACGAAGAGTGATAAGAAAAGCTCACCCTGACTTTCAGTCAGGTGAGCTAAATACTTGTACTTCCGCACAAACCTTGGAAGCAAGTTTTGTACTCCTTTCTTAGAAACTATCGTACACCACATTGCACTACAGGGGTAGCTCCTACTGAAATCTTGTTTAAAAGATCTGTTAAAACTAAATTACCACAAATTTCAAATAAATGTTCTTCAAAATAAAATTATAAAGTGAATGACAGGATACAAAAACAAAAAATGAAAATGAATGCAGAAAAAAGGAGGAACATAAAAATTTCAGAAATGAAAATTGGAGACAAAGTTTTATTAAAGCTTTTTAAAAAAAAGCAAAGGAAATTTGATCCAATTTATGACCCAAACCCATTTCGTATCAGTAAAAAGAAAGGTTCTTTGATTCTTGCAAAATGGGGACATGAAGAGAAAGCTCGCAACAGCTCTCATTTCAAGCCAGTTGCAATTAAAGAAGAACCTCGAGACATTGCAGATGATTGGGATATCGAAATTGAATCTCGAAAAGAAACTGAACCCGACATTCAAAATTCTAAAAGTGCAAAGCATACCCAAAGTTATGAACCATATGTATCAGGAAGGTACCCAGCACGAATAAGAAAGAGGCCTACCTACTTACAGGATTATGTGCAAGAGTGACATGTCATGTTTCTCAAAAGGACATTTTTACTATTTGTTACATTTTCTCATGTGTTTTTAATTTTCATTTTCTGTCAAGAAGGGAGAGATGTAATGGTTTGATGTATTTTAGGGGCACCGTTAAACATGGGACTCGGAAATGTAGGAGCATCAGGGGAATGAATAAAGTATTGATAAAGTACTGATTGAGCCAGAAAGCACGTTGTTACTTTTATCAAATGAAAATTACCATTTTCAACCAGAAAGTCCATAGTCTATCGACCAAGGATCAGTTCATCCTTGATGGATCCATAAGCAAGTAAAGGTATTCAGGTCGCAGGGGATTTCAACCCCACATTGTCCCAGTGCGCTTTTTGCACCCTGAAACTTTTCATTAATTCGATAATTAATTCCAGAAGTCTGCTGAAGTCCTGTTCATGCCCAACCGAGAGCAGAGTATTACTATTGGTACAACTGACTTGGAATCCTCGATTTCAACCGAAAAATAGAACAAACAAATTAAATATGAAACTACGAAAAAAAGGAAAAAATGATTTAGGGACGTTTTGACCAACTCTTGGGGTCGTTTTGACCAATTGTTGGGGACGTTTTCGCCAAATTTTGGGGACGTTTTGACCAAAATAATTAGGGGACGTTTTGACCAGCACCCGTCAGATTCGGCATTTTAGGTCAGATTCGGAATTTTGGGAGACCAGAGGCCAAGGCCAGTATGAGCGAAATTGCGAAGGCCAGTTTGGGTGTAATTCTTGCTCCAAGTAGGTTTTGCGCCGAATGGACTAAGAACCGAACACAAAACGTGCTGACAAGAGTATGCTTAAGTCAATATTTTAGATACAGGCAGGGATCACTGTTGAGTGTTGTCTTGGGTACGAACATTTTCGGCGAAATTAGGTAATACTATTACCTTCGGGATGGTTTATTGTGGGGATAAAGGTGTTTATCTAGCGTGGTTATGTGATCACGAAACAAGTGATTTATATTGAACATGAACTCCATTGTTAGAGCTCTTTTCAAACAGCTGCTATTCAACAAATCCTCGCACTGCTCTCAACATCATCTCAAAACAAAATTATCTTCTGACATGTTTATGTTTCGCTTAGCAAACTGCAGTCTCGCAGTGAAGACATTCCAGTACGGTGTGTAGGTCAATTCCTCGGTTGTTGTTGCAACCGAATCGATTCGGCCAATTTCTCACGATGCTCAAAGGTCGAAGTACAGGTATTTTTCGGACTCTGGACGTTTTCCGAATACAAAATATAAATTAACATAGCAATAAACACCAGTATTTATATTTTAAACGTCTCTGTGCATTTTAAATGAACAACTCTATAAAATACTGTCAAAACTTCATGAACTGGTGGTTGGTCAGCATTTTAAAAAATAATAAGAAGAAGAAATAAACATTTTTGTAGACGAGTCAACGTCGTTTAATTTTTATTAACAGGATAAACGTACAAACAGCAATAAAGAAATAAATTAAATTGTCTATCCATTGACCTATCGACCAACCAAATTTTCCCAATATGGTAATTAAAATATCCAATTAGTTTGCACGTTCCACCTTAGTACCGTCCACTAACATTCCATAATAATGGGTAGGCTGTTTCCATTTGTTCACATGGTTTTCCAAGCGATCGGACGCACTCGTGACAGCTTCCGATTAATTCACACCTAATCAGCGATGGATTTCCTTCCAATTAACACAAGCCAGAGAGATTCTGATGGTGTTGAACGCAACAACATCTCAGTGTCAACTGGACCGCCCATGTCAACTGATGGGGCTGCGTTCAGTTCACCACCAAATACAGACAAAAAAAAAAAAAAAACCTCAGGTAGTGGTAGTACCTTTCGCGGGACTTCGTCCCCCATTGGCCCACACCCGAGTACGGGAGAAAAGACCGAAACTAGCGATTCCAAGCAAACCGGAGAAACAACAGCAGAAAAGATGAAAGATACCATCTGCCAGACGCTGGTCGCCAGGCGAATGGAGGCGGGCTGGAAAGGAGAAGGAGAAACAGGAGGAGAGAGAGACTCCATAAAATCATCTCCACCACCAGTCCCACCCCCACCTAGTCGTACTTGCCCAAGAAAGTCGGAAAGTGTGTGTGTGTGAGGAGAGGGGGGGGGGGGGAGGGCTGAAGAGATGATATGGTTGGGCACCTGAAACTGACGCTGCAATCAGCCTGGACCAATGGGGCAACAAATTCATGCTGTCTGCTGCTTCGGCTTCCGATAGCGAGGACGACAGTGTTAAAATCCTACACTATCTGAATATATTGGTCGATTTCATTGATCGAACGGATAACTTCTGCATCAAACATTACGGTGAACTAAAAAGTGATATCATCGTCTTCGTCGGAGAATACATGACATGTCAAAGAACACCATGGCTGTCCCCCAGATGACATTCACGCAATAACACCACTTCTCAGCTACGACAGGATTGAGGACCAGAAAGTACGCGACCAGAAATTTCACCAGTAGATGAGCGATTGATCCTAAACACCTCCTTCTCCACGAATTTTCTGCAGCCAAAGGGAGTCGAAAGTGGCTTGCTCTTTGCCGTCTCTGTGCACCTCGGGCGCGCAAAAACATTCAATTAATCGGTTCTGAAATGAGATTTCTAGTCTTTCTTAAAATTAAATCACTGCCTAGATTATAAAGAAATCCCACCCCGGAAATGCAGAATCACTGCTGCTTCTAACGGGGTAATACTATTTTCCGGTACATTTTCCAGTAGACGGTAGATTTACGGTAGGGGTAAAAAATTATGGTTCAACAGCTCAATACGCTTCTAAATGTATACAAACTATTAAATCGGGGAAATATGACGCATAGGCGATATAGAGCATATAAAAATTCAGTTATTCAAGAAGTTTTCGACCGCATTTTAAGCAAATAAACGATTTTTCGTTCTCAACCAACGTATCAACTCACTCAGAATGAAGCCATCAAGATGAGATGCACGAAGGGTAAAGTTCTTCAATCAACACAGGTGTGAAGTAAATGGAAGGTGCAAATTAAAAAACGATGTCGTTAAAAATCCAAACGACAGTTGTTCATATTTTTCTGAAAACTTGAAGAAATCGATTTGTATGTAAACAAAAAAATATTTAGTGAAGCTTGTGTGGGTGGTTCTGGGTGGGTGGGGGATCATTTTTTACTTTCTAATACATGGAGTACTTTAGATTTTTTTTTTAAATTATTATTATCAAGATCAGAAAATGATCGGATAATAAGTCCCACGCTTCTTCACTCCCCAACACTCGGGGAAGAGGTATCCTCCCAAAACTTAGACATCCCATAACTTAGACAGCTTAAAACAACAACATTCACACTTTAGTGTACAGCTAATCCCCTGCTTGTTACCCATTATTCTAATGGACTAATCTGTGAAATATGCACACAGAGTCTGATTTATGGAAAATTGTTTATTGCAAGAACAAAAACACACAATGCTCAAACACATAACAGAAACATAAAAACACTAATCTATAGGCGATTTGTTGCCATCAGACAACAAGAAATTTACTTAAAATATAAACTTCAAAAGCATACACAAAATACAAACATAAAACAGATACACAAAAAACAAAATGCACAAACATAATACAGATACATAAAAAACAAAATACACAAACATAATACAGATACATAAAAAACACAAGATAATTTACAAAATACACAAACATAATACCGATACATAAAAATCACAAGATATTTTACAATAGTTCACTCGTTTATCCCTTAACCCAACAAAATTGCCAAAACGGCCTGTATTATTTCCAATTTTGAAATTTACGTAATATATATATATATATAAATACAAAATATAAACTGCCTCAAAAACATAGCTTATGACCCTCCACTGGACCGAGCTCATTGAACTCGTTTCAATAAGGGGTCATCAGCAATGTTCAATTGCTAAGACATTTTCTTGCAAGTGTCATCTATTGTCCTCGTTGGGTAAAGTAACTCTACTTGGTCTCTACCAATTATTTCTTCATTATATGAGGACTTCATTTGGGTAGTCTCTTCTCTTGCTCTCTTTCTCATTGTGCTGATAAACCTCACAGTGTTACTATCTTCTGGGGGATGTGAATGATCAGAGATATCTCTGACAAAGTCTCCAACGGTGGTGCACCTTCCCTTGCAAGTAGAATGTATACATCTCCAGTGAGTGCAGCTCTGTCTTATTTTATTTCTGTTATATCTGTAGCCGTCCAAAAGTACCTGTGGCGTGCCCTTCTGTGACATTACAAACTCAACTTTCTTAACAGTAGCCATTTTCAGGATATGATTCCCAAGTAAAGTCTGGCATCTTATATAGAGCACTTTTTTGACTGTGCGTTTATAACATAACTGAGTTCACTGTAAACATGTTCTGTTTGATCTTGATTAGAAGATAAATAATAACAATGATAATAATTAACAACTTATTTGATGTTTTGTTTGTGTGAACAAGTTTTACAAACAAATAATAATCAATTCTTTGGTAATTCTCTTGTTTGGATAAACCTGTTTTCATTAATATAATATCAGTCTATTCCATTGTAATAGTGGGTGAACATAAATTAACTACTTTTACTGAGTGTCTGAGTTATGGGATGTCTAAGTTATGGGATGTCTAAGTTTTGGGAGATAACCGGGGAAGAACTACTTGATGACATCCTGAGTCCCATTCTTCCCAATCTATCCGATAAGCCTACTAACCCACTGACCACATATCCTTCATTCTCCAACCCCACTTTCCCATTATACACCTAGTGAATCTTATTCTGTTAGACTTGTAATTTGGAACTTCTGACAGAAAGTGTTCCGATGTCCCCACTGCTCCTAGATTACACATTTGGCACTCCTTTTCACTGTCCTTCCTAATTTCCCCACTAAGCTCCTGCGACCTCAGCTTAAACAACAGTGCGCCCCCCCCCCCCCCCACAAACAAAAAGGGCCTTCAAGTTACTCTTCAAAAGATGGCTTCTCTTTATCACGCCGGACTCCCCAAGTCCTCTTTGACTTACCCCCCCCCCCCCCCCCTCTCGCCAGTTAAGTTTACAATCCTCCATGACTCTTTCCCTGACGATTTTTCTACCCTGGGTTGTCCCTACTTATAAATTCGAGATCTCTATTGAATAGTTCTCTATTAACTCCCTCACTTGGACCACCCACCCTGTCTTTGTGTTTGAATTCCAAATATTCATTAGTTTAGACAATCGGCTGTCGGGCAGATTTACAAATAGTTAAGATGACAGTTTCCTTAAGTCTGTCCTGTCCTTGATACGCCCGATTTGTAGACCCGACCTCCCTCCCTCCCTGAAAAGATTTGCAATGGAGAGTGGATTACAATTAAATCACGATGGGGTAAAAGTTCCACCTGGTGCAGGGGGGGGGGGGGCAGGCAAAAAATTACAGATACAAGGTGGAAGTTTTCACATTTTCAATTTTTGGGACCCACCACCCCCGGAATGGAAATTTTTGCCAGTCATGTCTTGGACGAATATAGGACAAAACACCCTCGGACAAAACACCCTCGAACAAAACCCCCTCAGGACAAAACACCCTCGGACAAAACCCCCCCACTTTTACTGACAAAATGGACAAAACCCCCTCACTTGAGAAAAAAATGGTGATGAAAAAAATGAGGTGATAAATGTTGAAGTGAATAAATAAAAAGAATATTTAAACAAATATAGAGTTTTATTAAATTTGTTTGCAGGTAATTGTAATTAATATTTAATGACATATATATATATAATACTGACAACATGTAACAGCTAGCGATCTTTTTCACACAGAACTACAGAACATACAAATATTATATTAATTAGGATCATCTTGCCTTACAAATTACAACATCTATAAAGTAATTATCCAATGATATTAAATCTAATTGACACTCACAAAAATTCAATGTGGTTCAAGTCGCGTTTTTGAGTTACCCTGGATCATGTAATAAATAGAATCTACAACGGATCCCTATTTTGTAGCTCTATTTACAAAACTCGTCCAGTAAATTAGGTCTTGGCCTCGCTAAAGCTCGGCCAATACCTAATTTACTGGACTCGTTTTGTAAATAGAGCTATAAAATGGGAACCCGTTGCAGATCCTCTATTTATTACACAAATCTAACCTGTGATATGGATACCATGTAATGTTTTTACCGTGTTGACGGACGGACGTATAGGTGAAGCACTATATTTTTAAAACTGTTTCATATACATCATGACAGAGAATGTTGTTCTAAAACTTTGTCATGCCAGTGTAATAAAACAACATAAATGGTTATTGAAGTCAGCAAAATTAAAAAATTGAAAAAACAAAGCTTTTCCTCAAAGAAGTAATGGAACAGAAGACACAAGCTAGTATCCCAGCAATTTGAGCAAAATTGAAAAATTGAAAGTGCAGATAGCTTGCAAAACGGTATTACTAAAACAACAAAGCTATACATCAAAGAAATAATGGAACAGAAGACACAAGCTAGTATCCCAGTACTTTGGAGATTTGTTGTTATAACAACAACAACAGCCATCTGTACTTTTAATGGTTAAGTACAGATGACTTGCAAAATGGTGTTACTGAAACACAAGGCACAAGTTAGTATATATATAATGTCTGATGGGGTTTTGTCCTGAGGGTTTTTTTCCCTGAGGGGTTTTTGTCCTACGATGCAAAAAATGAGGGGGTTTTGTCTGATGGGGTTTTGTCCTGAGGGGGTTTTGTCCTGTTACCGTCTTGGACACCCACCCCTCCCGCACAGTTTTCCTCGAAGACAATTGGGGACCCAGCCACAATTTATAAAATCTGTTTAACGAAGTATTCAAATTACCTAAATAAAAAATAAATAAATAAATACTTTTCCCAAACATGAAAGGTGCCGCAAACCAACTTGTCCGATATCCTAGCCATGCTCTTGGGCATCCAAGGCATCCCTAGGCACAGATGGCCCCAAAACAATCTCTCTGCATATAAAGCCACAACGGAAATGCAGCATCAGACCCCAGGTAACCACTGGAACCCGCCTCCACCAACTGAATTGCATATATATATGTATATGTATATATATGTGGGTGTGTGTATGTGTGAGAGTGTGGCATATACACGCATCTTAAATAAGCTTTATTTAATCTTCAGCAAGAACTTCAGAGTGCATAATATCAGTACATAGTAGTATGTAAAATGTAAATAAATAGTCATGATATTACACTAAGTATGTGTTATTTATGCTCAAGGAGAGACAAACTGAGCATCTGCTTTGTTGTATCTTGTTTTGCAGAACTTATGGAGCTCTGTCAGACAGGATATAATAGATTAGATGCCCATACTGGATGTGCTGAAACCAAATGGGTCTATAAACAAGGAAAATTCAATGATTGTTGAGGCAGTTTCTTGACAAATTACAAAATTCTTTATTCAGGTAACATGAGTTTATTTCAGAACCTATATGAAATAGATGGGCCAAATTTATATATTTATATATATGTGTGTGTTGGTGTGTCATATACACTTATCTGATATAAGCTTCATGTAATCTTTTAGCAAGACTTTAAGTGTATAACACCAGTGTATGCTGGTATGTAAAATGTAAACACATACTCATGTATCACACTAGGTATGTGTTATTATGCTTAAGTAGAGACAAACTGAGCATCTGTTTCTGATATACCTTGTTCTACAGAGCTTATGGACAGACCGGATAAAATAGATTGGATGCCTGTATTGGATGTTCTGAGGCCAAACAGGTCTATAAAGAAGGATAATCTAATGATTGTGGAGGCAATATCTTGACAATTTACAAGTTTCTTTATTCAAGTAACAGGAGTTTTTTTCCCACAATCTACGCAATAGATAGGACAAAGTTAAACTGAAGATATGGTAAATGGTTTGGTGTCTGGAAGTTATATTCAATTGACAGGCATGTTCATTTAAGAGATAAAATTTAGTGGAATCTACTGTATGTATATATCAGTACCTATACCATTCAAGTATGTTTGAAGCATTTGTTCAGTTATATCTTGTTTTCAGAGGTCATGGAGCTCTGTTTGGACAGGAAAAAAATAGACCTGAAGCCTGTATTGTATGTACTGAAGCCAGATGGGTCTTTCAACAAGGAAAACTTAATGATCTGACGAGACATTATATTTTTAGCAATATCAGCATATTATGTTGATTAATAATAATAATAATTTTATTGTTTAGAATTGTTTCCTTATAGTTTATTGGGCAGTGCTCCTGGACACTCTCCAGTGAACTGTAGGTGAACAAATACTGAAAGATGTTGCAACCGAGACCATTAAGATTAATGTAATAGAAGTTTCCTCCTATATTTCAGTACCTATACATATTATGGTTTGGTCGATTGAAGGTTCTGTTGTGACAGTTCTGTTACAGTTTATTGGGGAGTGTCTCATGGGCACTCTCCAGTAATCTGTGTGGGAACAAATATTCAAGCAGATATTGAAACCACGGCTATTAGTATAAGTACAATGCATGTTGAAGTCTCCCCTAGAACTTCATGAGTTCGTATGCAACTCTTCTATTCGGTCATAAATATAAGAGCTGGTTGAATGAACATTTGCTGAAATAGAGCTGTTTTCTTAGAATTTTTTGGAGAGTGTTCATGGGCACTCTACAGGTACTGTTCCAACAGATATTGCAATCATGATCATTCATATTAGGGCAATAGAAGTTTCCCATAGTATTTCAGTTTTCTATACATATTATGTTGGTTTGAGTGAATTTAAGTGTGAATGAATACATATTCAAACAGATATTGGAACCATGACCTTTAATATAAGTGTAATAAATGCAGAAGCCTCCTCCACTATTTCAGTACCTAGGCACACAATGTGGAGTTGTTTAATGTCCATTATCTGGCCAGTAGTTAGTTAATGATAATATATTTACCTTCTCTGAGAATTTTATGAGGAAGATATGGAACTTTCAATGCCATTATAAACCAGTGGCATTTTATGTTATTTGAGTGACGGTTTGTTGATATGGAACTGTTTCCTTATTGTTCACTGGAGAGTGTTCATGGGTACTCTCTAGCGTACTGTGAATGAACAGATTTTCAGCAGTAGTTACATGTTACGATAATTTACTTATCTCGTCCAAAAATTTTATGAGACAACTCTTCTGCGCTATCAAAATGCAATTAGAAAATTTTATTGGTAGGATGATACTTGTTGAGTGGTTTCTGATGTTCAAGATTGGTGGTCTAATTTAGTTATCCCAAATAGGATTGGTTGCGAATTGTTGGAGGGTGCCCACAATCACTCTCCAATGGTTTATAGTAGAACATATTTATATAAACAAAATTGTATTTTGTGTTCAACTGAAAATGAAATACGGACAAGGAGGTTATTGGCTTTTGCTTTGGTGCCCACATTTTCCTTCTTTTGTTTTCTCCATTTTTTTTTTCAATGGCCACCAAAACCCATCGTTATGTGAATGTATGAATGTTTTGTAAGAAACATTAACATCATTAATTTTCTATCTGATACTGCATCACCTAAATACCATTTTTCGTTTCAATGAAACGACATCCATCAATTATTTTAAATTTCATTTTGTTTTTCTGTTTAAAATGTTTTTGCACGGAAACTGATCTGAGAAATGTACCACTTTCGTCTCACATTAGAATTCAAATCTTGAAAGACCAATTCTCGCAAACTCGTATTACATGTGTACCGATGGTACAAAATGGATGACGATATATCGACTTATCGCGCGAGAATTGGGCTTTTCAGGGGTGGAGGCCGACAAAAATCCACTTTGAATCGCGATGACTTTCTTCTTGTGATGCTTCTATGCACGGTTGGGGTTCGAGGTTTAAGCATAATGATTTTTATGCATTTGTTTACAAGTGGAGATATCGAAGTTAATCCTGGAGAAATAAAGATTGTGCACATCAATGTTAGAGGTCTCCGCAACAAAACTGATATGATAAGCGCTGAATTAGGAAATTATGATATCATTTCTGTTTCGGAAACTTTGTTGACAAATACCGTTCAAAATAATGATATTCAAATACAAGGCTACCATTACCCACCTATTCGTATGGACAGAGGGGAGGGACTAGGGGGGGGGGGGAGTAGCAGTCTATATTAAGTCTGACATAGTTTGGAAACGTCGGCGTGATCTTGAAATCCCAGGCTTAGAATTAATCTGGACAGAAATTCGAAGTCAAAACCAGAAATTTATACTCGGAGTTGTATACAGGCCCCCAACTGGCAATAATTATTATTGGAGTCTTATTGATGAATCTATCCAAAGAGCAAGAAATGACATGTCGCAGAAATGTGTGATAGTTGGAGATTTCAACCTTGACTGTCTCAAGAATACTCACCCAAGGATCAGGCAGCTGGAAAACGACTACAGCCTATCTCAAATTGTCAAAGACCCCACGCGAGTAACTGAACGCTCCTGCAGTCTGCTTGATCTAATTTTAGTATCGTGCCCAACTCTAGTTGGAAATTGTTCTGTTATTCCTCCCTTTTGTAGTGACCACCATGCTACTGCTGTTACGTTAAAATTCACAAAGAGTAAAATTGCCTGTTTTAAAAGACAAATTTGGGATTATAGTAATATGGATATAGACGGATTACAGGCACATTTTGCACAAACTACGTGGGAAGACTTTTTCACGGAAAATTTAAATGAAACCACAGAGAGCCTTACATCATATATCATTGAATCAGCTAAAAACTACATACCAAATAAGACCATTGAAGTACGACCGAAAGATAAAGCTTGGATGAATTCAACGATCCGTAAAATGATGAGAGTGCGTGATCGATCACACAGAATAGCTTAGCAGACAAATAGGGCCGAAGACTGGGCTAGATTTAGGCATGACAGAAATGAAACTATATCACTCATACGGGCAGCCAAAGCAGAATACGATCTTAAAACTGAAACCTATGTATCAACTCGAAACTTTGGCAGTAAACACTGGTGGAGGACACTGAAATCATTCTCTAAAGAGCACAATGTTTCGCATGAATTTTTCCCGCCACTCGAAGAAGATGGGGAAATAATTAGCGATGCAACCTCGATTGCAGACTTACTAAATACGTATTTTGTTGATCAAGCTAACTCTGTCGATGACAAGGAACTACCACCCATCCCACGTTGTGAAATGAGCCTGGAATCCATAGTAATCTCTGAAGAAGAAGTAATGTCAGTTATTAGTAACTTAGATCCCCAGAAAGCTAGCGGACCAGATTTAATTAATAACAGAATCATTAAGGCATGTGCTCAACAGTTAGCTTTCCCTCTGACATATCTTTTTAATCTGTCTCTATCACGTAATGAGTTCCCAAGTTTATGGAAGAAAGCCAGTGTTGTGCCTATCCATAAGAAATCATCAGTTAATGACAAGGTAAACTATCGGCCAGTCTCTTTGACAAGTTCTGCCAGTAAAATTCTGGAAAAAGTAATTTTTAGACACATTTTTTCTTTCTTGGTGGAAAACGAATTGTTAACACCCCTACAGTCAGGCTTCATTCCGGGTGACAGTACAATTTACCAATTAATAGATATTGAAAACTACATTGCTAGTAACATGGACAACAATAAAGAAGTCAGATTAGTATTCTGTGATATAAGTAAAGCATTCGATAGAGAATGGCATGACGGATTAATTCATAAATTAGACTCAATTGGAATAAGAGGTAACCTACTAGCGTGGTTTAAAAGCTACCTAACAAACCGCTCACAGTATGTAGTTGTAAATGGGGAGAAATCCAAAAATCAAACCATTAAAGCTGGCGTGCCACAGGGATCCGTTTTAGGGCCCCT
Organism: Pictodentalium vernedei; assembly: GCA_031216915.1. Taxonomy (NCBI): domain Eukaryota; kingdom Metazoa; phylum Mollusca; class Scaphopoda; order Dentaliida; family Dentaliidae; genus Pictodentalium; species Pictodentalium vernedei. Next base: position 186,903,810 of record CM062291.1, read on the forward strand.
CCTGTTCAATATATACATAAATGATATTGTTAAAGATATTACTTCCAATATTAGACTTTATGCCGATGATACAACACTTTATCTGGTAATCGAAGATGCAAAATTAGCAGCAGAAGTTTTGAATAATGACCTGAGAAACATTGCCCAGTGGTCTAAAACATGGCAGGTTATATTTAATCCACTAAAGACCGAATCGCTGTATATTTCAAATAGAGTAAATCCCACGCTTCGCCATCATCTTTACCTCCTAGGTCAGCAAATAGAAGAGACGGACACTCATAAACATCTTGGGTTGATCTTTTCAAAATCAGGACAATGGGATTCACACATAGAGAGTCTTATAAGTAAAGTCAGCCCTATGATAAACTGTCTTAGAAGCCTAAAATACAGATTGTCCAGACAAGCATTGGAAACTCTATATCAATACTTCACTCTCCCGCTGTTTGATTATGCCGATGTTATATGGGATGGTTGCACGGAGACTAAATCAACACTCCTAGAAAATTTACACTTGGATGCTCTACGAACCATAATAGGGGTCACTAGGGGGACAAGTCATCAACTTATCTATAGAGAATCTGGTTTCATACCACTGAAAGAGCGTAGACGACGCCACAAATTAGTAGCGTTGTATAAGATTATGTTCACAAGCGTCCCAAACTACATTAGGCTGCTCATTCCGCAACCTGTATCAGAAATGACTTATTACTCGCTAAGATCTTCGAGCTTGTTAAGGGAAATTAAATTTAACACGAACAGGTTTTCTAACTCGTTTCTGCCATCAGTGGTAAAACTTTGGAACGGCTTAAGCGCAGATCTGCAGAACTGTACTTCCGTAGATCATTTTAAGAAGAAACTTGCAATTAACGACAATGTCGTCCCTGGGTTTTATTATGTGGGTAGCAGAAAGGAACAAATTGTTCACACGAAGCTGCGGTTAAATTGTAGTGATTTAAACGGACATAAATTTGATAGATTTATAAGTGATAATGCATCTTGTGGCTGCGGTCATGTATATGAAGACACTGAACACTATTTATTAATGTGTCCTCTATATGCAGAACAAAGAAACGCTTCTAATAAAATTGGGCCACGCCACTAATATCACTCTTATGCTACATGGGGATACGGAGAAAACTGCCTTGGAAAACGCCAGTATATTTAGTGCGGTTCAAGAATATATTAGGGAAACGATGAGATTCCAGTGACTGGTTTATTTCCAGTGGAAAAGAACCCTGACAATGACCTTTGCTGTATTGGGTGAGAGAGATTTTAGTGGGCCTATCATATAAATGAAAGTAGATTGCCTCCACACCCAATAGATAGATAAATTATTTAAAGTAAATGATGGGATATAGTATGGTACTTTCTCTTTCTTTCCACTTCATTGGATCAGTTTCTGTTTTATGTACAGTTGCACCTGCGCCATTGTATTGTATTGTATTGTATTGTATTTCTCTGTAGGGTACGGCGTTAATATAGGCATTGCCTGTTCGCCAAACCCATTTCATTGAGGAAATAAAAATATTGTTTAAAAAAAAAAACTGAATTGCAGATATACATCCATTCATGTTCCAAGCAACACAAACCTTATCCCGATGTACAACATGTCTATGCTGTTCAGACACCAGTCGAATCCCACCACCAAGAAGCCCTGCCCAAAATATATTGTTCCCACCTGGATATCTTCAACTGTCCACAAGAAATAGTTGTTTTTCATTTCATTACTTTTCGGTTAAATGTTTACTTTGTACAGCTGGTCTGAGAGAGACCTAATACTGAAGTTTTTTGACCCATGCCAGGGTGGCTTGTCTGAGATTAATTGCCTCTTATTTATATTTTTATGTTAGTGTCACTAGAACCGTATTTACCTTGAATATACACGTTTTCCACAATCAAGATTTTTATTCTATCAGTCTTTCCAATTATTCCATACATGGAAGCACACTAGACTAATGGCTTGAGGCACCCTGAGGCTTACAGAAGAATCAAATAATAGGCGCTACAAAGCACTAAGAGGCAGACTACCTTGGTAGGAATATAAAGGAGTGAAAATCATGACCAAATAGCTGGGAATCACTTTTTTGTTTTGCAAATTTTTGCCAGACCCAGAACAGGACCCACCCCCTAATGAAGTGTAAAACATGGGGAAAAATTTCTAACATGGAGCCCCTAACACATTATCAATGTTCTATTCTGTTCTAAGTTATGAATCCAAGCACTTGAATTCACTTTGGTTGTAATTACTTGTCTGTAAAATGATATTTGGCAAAAAATTGCATGACACCGGCAAAAACTGCACTTTGGGACTCTGACCCACCCACCCGGACCTTGTATCCTGGCATTTTTTTTGCGCCCCCACCCTACCTGGTGAGTGCTTTAGCAATGAACATTATTTATTTATTTATTTATTTATTTATTTATTTATTTATTTATTTATTTATTTATTTATGTTTCTGTTAAGAATGAAATTAAAAAATATTTATTTATTTTGCGCTGAGAAAAAATACAACAGATTTAATTACGCCTCCCCACAGACCCCAAACGCGCAGAATTTGTTTGTCAAGCACAAGAATTAGTTATAACACGTACAATTTAAGTAGAAGTTAAAATGTAAATAATTACATTGTTAATGTAGTTATACGTTTTGGGTCCAAATACTCAATTCCCATTGGTCAGCTGGATGAAAACGTCATGACCAAATGTAATTCATTTTCCAATGAATGCATTTGGTCGAACTTTGACCCGCATTTACGATAAAGCGCAGTTGACAGAATGTAATTCGGGCGGTGTTTGGGCGGGTTTTTAACTTTTAGCGCCTCTCGCAGTGATCGACTCCGCGGCTGTTTTTTTGGTAATAATAATAATAACACTTTGGCCAGCCGCTGATTTGTCGCGGTTCTCGGACGAGAAGGCCATGGTTACCCCTGTACTCCCAACTGCCTCCCTATTCCCACGCTTCTCCTCTCCTCCCAACACTCGGAGACGAACTGCTTGATGATATCCCTTGTCCCATTCTTCCCAATCTCTCCGATTAGCATATTAACCCTCTCCTTTGAGTCTCCCCCTAACCACATGTCCTTCATTCTCCCATCCCACTTCCCCATTATACTCCCAGTGAATCTCATTCTTTTAGGCTGATACTTTGGGCATTCTAGAAGAAAGTGTTCCAGGGTCTCCACCATGTCCAAGATACACATCTGGCACTCCCTTTCACCGTCTTTCCCAATTTTTCCCCTCAGCTCCAGGGATCGCGACCTCAGCTTGAACAACAGTGACCCCCCAAAGGTGCCATCAAGGTACTCTTCAAAACCTGGCTTCTCTTTATCACGCAGGCCACCCAAAGACCTCTTTGATTTGACCTCCTCTCGCCAATTATGGTTACAATCCTCCATGACCCTTTCTCTGACGATTTTTTACCCTGGTTTGCCCCAACGTCCAGGTCCGAGATCTCCAATGAGTAGTTCTCTACTAGCTCCCTCATTTGGACCATCCACCCCGTTTTGATATTTGAGTTGAAAATTCTCAGGAACATTACTTTACACCATCGGCTGTCGGGGAGATTTACCAAATAATTAAGATAACCGAGCTTCAACAGGTCTATCCTGTCCTTGATCCTCATCCACCCAAGCCCACCCCTGATTGCTTCTAGCGCTGCGGCATTACTCGACCCCGTTATCCATCGGCCTGCAGCGTTCTGCAGGATTTCCAAGCTCTTTACGGCCGTCTGGTTTAGGGGTACCACTTCCGTACCGTATGTTATACTTGGCAGCCCCACCATTTCCCAAATGGTTTTCCCCACGAAAACCTTATTGAAACTGTTTCTCCCTATAAGTTTCATTTGGTTAAGGATTCGCTTCCCCTTCAGAATCAATTTATTTGTGTGGTTCCGGTAGATGCCTCTTCCTGTAATGTTTATATTTACCCCCAAATACTCGTAATCACCCGTCTCTCCCACACTGAGAAGTTTGCTGCTCCCTTCCGGAATGCAGAACTCACCCACTCTCCACCTTCGAGTGGGGTCCACTTTGCGGCCCACAGGTATAACTTTGCTCTTGCTTTCATTAAGTTCGAGTCTCCATTTGCTCCCATATTTCCCAACAATTCCCAGCATTTTCGTTAGCCCCTCTTCGCTTTCTGACGCTAGAACCATATCGTCTGCAAAAAATAGCCCTGGGATCTTCAAGTCACCAACTGCTACCCCCTCCTCGCTGCGCAGGAGTTCATCTCCTAAACCTTTGATGTACAATGCAAACAGGATCGGCGAAAGGATACACCCCTGTTTTAGGCCTATCTCCATAGGCACACGTTTCGTTGTAATGTTTCCCAGGCTAAGTTCACTCTGTACATCTTTATATAATGCTTTCATAATTCCAACAAAATCGCCTCCTAAGCCCATAGCCTCTAGCTTGCGCCACATACCTTCTTTTTCTTTTTTGCTTTCGCGGATTCTATCATTTGGGATAGTGTGAAAAGATGGTCAGTAACTCTCCTTCCCTTCCTGAAGCCATTCTGGATTTCTCCCAAAAAACCCTTCTCCTCAATTACCTCCTCTAGTCTCCCATAAAGGACTTTACAGAACACCTTTCCAATGTTGCTACTGACAGAGATCCCTCGATAGTTATCCAGAACTTCTTTTTCCCCCTTTTTGTGAATAAATGTCACTTTGCTTTCCCTCCACTCCTTTGGGACTCCTTTGGGACCTCTTGTTTTTCTATGGCTAAATTGAATAGGGCAGTTAGGCTTTCCAAGAGTTCCTCTCCCCCTTTTTTGATAAACTCGTTAGGAATTTCGTCCACCCCTCCCGCTTTTCCATTCCTCAATTTTGAGATCACCCTTCGCACCTCCTCAGTTTTGATTTCGCTGCACACGAAGTCCGAGAGATTTTCCTCGACCTGGTTCGGACACTCCGGTGGGTTCCCCATGCCCCATCGCTTATCGTTTACCTTTTCCCAGTGCTTGACTAGTTCTAATGCGATTTGATCTCGCTCTTCTGTAACTCTGCCATCTACTTTAATGCTCTGTTGGTTATTCCCTTTGTTACGTTTGTTCACCCATTTCCAAAATACGCTCGAACTCGACCCCCCCTGTCGTTCTTATCGTCCTAATAAGACTGCTATTTCGCACTCTCCGGTTGTCGTCTTTTATCTTGTTTACTTTATTTCGTGCTTGTTGGTATTCTTCCTTTGCTACCATGGCCTCATTGCTTTCCACCCCCTTAAGTTTTCTACTTCTCCTGTATGCAGCACATTTAGCTTTTCTAACCTTTATGGCCCTTTTCAGTTCTTCGTTCACTCTGTAACCAAGTTCCCGTGTTGGCACCCTAATCTTTCCTACACTTTCCTTCCCTGCCTCCACTAGGCTCGCAACTATGGCGTCGGCCATTATCTGGACACTACCCCCCTTGTGTACGGCTGTAAGCTTTGGTTTCAGTTTTTCTTCGAACTTCACCCAGTCGGCATCCTTTTTGAGTTCCCAAATATCCTTGAAGCTTCCTTTCCTTTTCTCTAGGTTTTTGGCCCTCATCGTCACTGTAATCAAGTTGTGATCACTATCCAACTCCATTTTGCCCTCATCATCCACTTCTACCCTTATCACCTCCCTCCATAAATTCATATCTATGAGAATGTAGTCAATTATTGATTTTCTGTCGTTTCTCTCCCAGGTCCATTTCCCCTTACATCTAGCGTCCCTGTTCAGAATCTTCAGACCGAGCTCATTTGTGAAGTTCAACAGCTTCCTTCCATTCCTGTTGACTTTCTTGTCCCCCACCCCCTATGCCTTCTTCCTTGTCACCTATGTGTCCATTAAAGTCGCCCATCAGAATTATACCGAGCCCCCTGTTTTCTAGTTCAGTGATATTGGACCTTAGTGTTGAGTATATCGAGTCATTCCACTCGGGTTTACTTCCCTCCACCGCACAGTACACAATCCCAAGGGCAATACTTTTGTTTCTTAGACTGATCTTTACCCATCCAATTTCTTTTGACACATCAGCCGAGGTGATGATATCTTCCAGATCTGTAATCAGTGACGGTTTTAAATCCTCTTTAATGTACATGCCTACCCCTCCCCCCTTTTTCTGGCCTTCCGTTCGCCCTACACCTATCCACACACACCCGCTTACTTGGTCTACCCTTTCCTCGTGTCTTACCCACGTCTCGCTTAAGCCCATGACATCAAACTCCTCTGCCTCGATCAATGTAGCAATTTCACTTACTTTCCGGTGGAGACCCTGGATGTTGCTATAGCCCACTTTCAGGGTACCGAGGTTCATTGCCTTCCGCCTATTGGGCCCATTGTTTTCTGGTGCTAGTCTTGGTAAACTTATTCTGTCCCCCTCACTCTTGTTCACCCCACCTATGTCCACTCTCGTTATACTTGCCTCTGACCTCCCACCCCGCTCCTCTCCAAAAAAGGCTCTGCTACCCGTAGAATTTCATCCCCTAATACCCGTTTCCCCGCCCTGCTAAGATGCAGCCCGTCACGCCCGTACATGCTCCCATTGCCCCAAAACGTGTCCCAATGGTCGATAAAGGGAATTCCCAGATCAACACAGTAGCCCTCTAACTCTTCATTTAGCGCCAAAATCCTTGAGTTCCGTTCGTCACCACCTCCAAGGACAGGAAGGACCCCGGATACGACTACTCTTGCATTCCTACTTAGCAGTTTGCCGACTAAGCCTCTATACGACTCCACCAAACTTACTGACCTTCTCTCCCTGATATTGTTGGTCCCCACATGGACCACCACTACCGGTTCCGGTCCTGACCCTGCCACAATGCCATCTACCCGGTCCCTGAGATCCTCCACCTTCGCCCCCGGAAAGCACAAGACTGTTCGATTGGAACTATCAGGACCACAAACTACATTGTCAATCCCACGTACAATGCTGCTCCCCGCTACCACTAATTTTCTTCTTCTGGCCCCAGTTCCTATCTGCACCTCCTCTCGTTTTGCAAGCTCCTGGCCCCCTCTTTCTCTTGACCGCCCTCCTTACCCCGACTGACCTATCTTCATCAACAACCATCTCACCCCCCACACTTTCCCCCTCACTCTCGTCCCCAGGGGTATCAGAGTCTAAAACACTAAACCTGTTTTCTAAACACCTCCTAGCAACCTTGGCAGCCTTACGCCGACTCTGGCTTCCGGACTCGACGCAGCCCTGACCTGACGCCACCTTCCGAATTTTCCTACTAGAACCCCCCTCCTCAGTTACACCCCCCACATCAAGCATTATTCCCCCACGTTTCCTGCTTCCCAGTTTCCTCCTTGAGTCCACAACGACCTTCCACCCACCTTCCACCTCACCATCGTAGGTAACCTTCAACGGGGTAACTCCAGATACACCGGCCCTCCCCAACCTCCCTCTCAGCTCTGCAATCTCCCGCTCGAATCCAACACACTTCTCTAACAACTGTAAAATATCCCTGCAATTCGCACATATCCCACTACTCTCCATTGACCGACCACCACCATACCTCATATTACATGGTGACATTTCCCAACTGTGGCATAGCCTGTTAAAATTGTTTTGAACATTCCAAGTTTCGTTGCGAAAGGCGGTTTTTGTGTGAGGGTGGGTTTTCGCCTCGTTCGTTCGTACATGTTTTATTTCGTCTTTCTGCTTTGTTGTTTGGTAAAAGTAGTTTAAACAGTTACGGAATGTAATTATAAGGATTGAATGCAATTTTTTATAATCTTTATTTGAGTATGAACGTGTGGAAATGGGTACAGATTGTATGAATCCCTTCGGGATTCATACATAATTTGTACCCATTCCCACACGTTCATACTCCCATGAAGATTATAAAAATTGCATTCAATTCAAATTGCATTCAATTCTTAAATGAAAATTACAGGATGAAAGCCACATAGTCCAAGCAGACCCACGGTGTGCAATGACTATATATAATTTAAAACAACAGGCCCCACGAATCATGACTGACAATAGTTGTTTACAGAAGGATTTATTTGGCATCTATAGCTAGTTAACACTACAGAGAAGTGAAGTTATTTAATTATTTATAACTCTGTTGTCCATTCCAGATGATTTTTTTTTATAATACTTGGATGCTACCACAGAAATAATGCCCCGATTTCCTGTAATGCAAAACTTGGAAGTCCAAATATCAACCTAGGAACTTAACTTGAACAAACTTGAGTCCGAGCCCTTCCCTCCCACCACCAGGATGCTGTATACCAAATGTGAAAGCAGTCTGCCAGGGGGGTCGGAACGTGAAGATTTTTAAAGAAATTTCCTCATATTGCACTAAGTTGAAATTCGAGCTACCATAGGGGGTCCAAATATTAACTCAGGGGCCCGATTTGCACACACCTGAATCTGGGTCCCCTAGAGATGTTGTAAGTAGTATAGCATGTACCCGATCGGGCCTTATTGGGAGACCCCGGCGGGAACCCCGGAAGTGACGTCATGTCACGTGACCCAGTGGCGCCGTGTTGTGTTGTCCTGGTAACTCGCAGTTTCGGGAAAAACTAAAACCAAATCTTGAATGTATACCTAGGGGTGCAAATGTCCAGAGTATTTCAGATGGCATAGTAAATAGCCTAACAGAGGCAGGGAAGGATTGTATAGGAAGGGTATAGGAAGGGTGAGGGTCCCAACGAGAGAGCTTGGATACAGGGTTAACGAGGGACTGAAAAAGGCTATAAAAGAAAGGAAGGTAAAATGCGCTGCTTACAGAAGAAGTAGGAAGCTTAAAGGGGTGGATAACAATGACACGAGAGTAATGAAAGGAGAATATGAACTGGCACGGAGAAAGGTGAATGAGATAGAGAATAATAATAGGAAGGAGCGCAATTGCAGTCTTGCCAGAACAATAAAGAAAACGGGGGGGGGGGGGGGGGGGGTTCGAGCTCAAACGTATTTTGGAACTGGGTAAATAAACGGGGGAAAAGTAGTGTGCAGAGTATCAAAGTGGATGGGGAAAGTACAGAAGATAAAGGCCGTATCGCTTCAGAGTTAGTCAAGCACTGGGAAAAGATAAACGATAGGCGATGGGGCAGTGGGTCCCCACCAAAAAGAAATACACTGGTGGAGGAGAACCTATCCAATCGTGTATGTAGCGAAATAACGGCAGAAGAAGTGCGGAACGTGGTCTCGAAATTAAAAAATGGTAAAGCGGGAGGGACTGATGAAATTCCGAACGAATTCCTCAAAAATGGAGGGGAGGCACTTATTGAAGTCCTGACAAACCTTTTCAACCTGGCTCTGCGAAAGCAAGAGGTCCCCAGAGAGTGGAGGGAAAGTAAGGTGTCGTTCATACACAAAAGGGGGATAAGGAAGTTCTAGATAACTATAGGGGGATATCAGTTAGTAGTAACATCGGAAAAGTATTCTGTAAGGTCATATACGGTAGACTAGAGGAAGTTATTGAAGAGAAAGGTTTTTTTAGGAGAAATTCAAAATGGTTTCTGGAAAGGACGAAGAGTCACTGATCACCTATTTACACTCACCCAACTGATAGAATCAACAAAGGCTGAAAAGAAAAAGATGTTTCTGGCATTTCTAGATGTGAAAAAAGCGTACGACCGAGTGTGGAGGGAAGGTATGTGGCGAAAGCTCGAGGGCATCGGACTAGGGGGTGACTTTGTGGGAATCATGAAAGCACTGTATACAGATGTGCAAAGCCAACCCAGTCTAGGGAGTATCACTACAAAACGAGTCCCCATGGATATAGGCCTCAAGCAGGGGTGTATCTTTTCACCGATTTTGTTTGCATTGTATGTTAAAGATTTAGGAGACGAACTAATTCAGAGTGCGGAGGGGGTAAATGTTGGAGACATAAAGATACCAGGCTTATTCTTTGCGGACGACATGGTGTTAATGTCTAGAACTGAACAGGGGCTAGAGAAACTGCTGGAAATTGTTGGTAGATATGGGAACACTTGGCAGCTCGAACTAAATGAAAATAAAAGCAAGGTAATACTGTGGCATAGCAGGGTTAAGTACCCCGGAAAAATGATCGTCTAGTGGTTTTTAGGTCGGACTATAATCGTGGCAAAATGGCCACAGGACAATTTAAGTGTTCAGTCTTTAGAGGCAACCAGTTTCTGTAGAGTCTGCAACAATTCTTGATACTGCAGCCGCAGCGAAAGGGTGAATTCAAAAACACATAAAATGTACTTACAGTTTTCTACACTTTTATTAAAACCCTAAGTATAGTTCCTACAAGTTAAACTTTAAATAAATTCTCTCTCTGGTAAAAGTTTGAAAATATCAGATACGAAATGAGACTAAGTCGAAATTATCGCATCGCTCTCATCGCGTCCTGTGTCTGGAAATGTTGTCTGGCCTGGCAGCGTTCGGCGGCGTCCTTCCACGAGAATAGGAGAGTGACTTCTTGTACACACGGAAGACCCAAAGAGAGAAGTACCATCTCGGGTGATTCCGTTGGTTTAAATACGGTTTGAATCGTGTCTATTCGGCAGATCTTGTTTCAATTTACGTCATAAAACACCACAAAACACCACATATACCCCAAGATGGCGGAGAGGTATTTCTTAACCCCTTACTTCCATCCTGGGATAGTAGGGCATCCGGTGGGTATCCTATGCTAAGAGTATGCGTTCTCGCCTTTAAAAGGACAGTGGCACTTGGTAGGTGTATAACCGCAAAACCATTCAAAACCAACAGCGCCATCTTGTAAACGTGCAAGATTGCACAATTCTCAGAGTTGAAACTGATACTGGGTGTGTTGAGGTTAGGTCGGGTCAGTATACAATGCTAAAATCTGTCAAAAGCATTCTGATGGGGTTATTATAGGTTAGGCTTTTACTAGCTCATATGCCAGTCATAATTGCAAATACTGTCAAAAACACCTTTTTACAGTAAGTGCGTAGAGTACTTCTTTTAGGTCAGTTGCACTGCTATTATGCAATGCAAATATATGAGGAATTGAATAAAATTACATAACTTGGGCTTGAAAACAGCGTTTACTTATTAAAGTTTATACAACAGAGAATTATTACCAAGTAGGACTTGGCCACTCTGATTAACACATTAACACTTCGGGAACCAAGATTCTCGAGTGCTATCATAAGACTCCGACACACCCCACGGAGGTTAACCCGACGCGCTCCGTGGAGGGGCTCCGTGGAGGGCATTTCGTTACAATCCTCCCAACCAAGACGCGAGGTCCGGTAAACTTTTAGCGGAGCTCGAGTCTGGATCAGATGATTCCAGAATTGTCAATAGTGATCAGGATAGTGACCAGGATCACCAGGATCACCGGCTGACCGGATCCAGGGAAACAGGATGACCAATCACCCGCGGTGACCAGGATGCTGTCAGCATCACGGTCAACACGGTGACGGGAATCCATGACCAGGATCAGTCACTACCGGTTTTTAGGGAGAAGAAATGCACTACAGGGATTATTTATTACGGACTAATATTATCGGAACGCCTCCAGACAACAGGAATCACCTTTTCTCCTAAGGTATTACATTCTTAATTCCTGAAAGTAATAAAAATAACAATAAACTCTACCTGATTCTGTTAGTGGGGAAAAACTGATAATTACGGGTCGTAAAATCGAAGCTATGATTCTTCAAAGGAGTTCCCCATAGGAGGTCAAATCGACACAGAGGACAACTTTGTTTTTGCTGCATCCAAGTTAACCCACAGTAGAGATGTACTATCTGAGTACATTGAGGACAACGATATGCTTCACGAGGCCCAACAATGTCCACCAAGCATATCGCACATTGTCTCCCATCTCCATCAACTATATTTTGTCTGACTTGAAAGATTCGAAGGCTTGCATACATTTCAAGTGAGTATTGCAAGACTTTATGACTGTATTGTGCATTTTCCCATTCATAGGTATGTCCCACTTGCACATGATGGAACGTTTCACCAATTATCATTCGATATTCGCGAGGTAAATCGGGTATGGAGATTTGACTATATTCACTCGGGCGAAATGGACGGACCGGAGTCGATGTGATGAATAGATCGATCCCATTCTCCGATTGATAAGGAATTCGTTGATCATAATAAGTTCCGTCCCACCGTGGGTCATTCCAATAACGAATAACACTTATACGGCTTGATCGTGCTGCCTCCCAAGGGGTTGCTAATCGAGCCTCATGTTCGATTACCACTATGTGAGGCATCACCAGTTCGCGTCCTACTTCCGTTGTATGGAGACAATACCGGTATAAAACTTGAGTTTGAATCAATTCTAAGTGACCGGTGACTTCGTTTAACTGGACCATATCCCACACACGGATTTTACGCTGAAAAGCGGAAGCTCCGTTGTGAAAGATCATAGGTACAGGAATACGAAATCTCTGTGTCCAGTACTCTAATTGCTCCAGAAGAAAATCTTCTGAAGTTGGGTTAACTTTACGGTATGCATATGCCGTGGCCATTTTTCAAGGATTCAATATACTTGTAAACTAACTAAAAACGTGTTTCAACTTATAAAAGATAAAAGAAACTGACTACAACAATTAAATATCAAGTGCAATAACCAAAGTAACAAATTAAATGTGACTGACTATACTCTAAAACTGGAAAATAGGAAATAATTTCAAACCTTAAAAACTATTTTACACTATGCTACAGCTGTGCCGTATGAACAATTCTACTTTCCCCGTTAACGGTTCTTCGTTAGTTTTTAATCTGTTGTCGATAGTGACGAAACTAGGAGTCACGTCTAGAATGTCACTATATAATTTTGACAATAACTTTTTCGTTTACTTTACTTAGATACTTTGTTGTTTGCGCAAGAAAAATATTATCAATAATGTCCAAAGATGACAACAGTGCCCGACGGCGCGCAGCTGTAGAGGTCGCCTTTTTTAAACTTCTGTCATGTCATAAACAACTCAAAACTGATGTGGGTCCATTTCAGCTGGTACTGGAAGCTTCGGCTCATTACCGATACCCCACCTCATGGGTGCACGGCAGTGCGGGCAAGAAGCTGGCTCAGGAGCACCGGCTTTTGATCTGGCCCATGCAATACCACAAGAGTAGTGGATTTGTTGTTTACATTGGCCACATTCAAATAAATCCTGCCAAGTTTTTGGAATTTCAATTAAGCAGATGCAGCAAGGGTCCCCAAGACCCTTATAATGAGTCTGTACCTCCTGCGTCTCATTATATTTAATAATTTGGCTGCGTAAACTAAAACGTTGTAATCGTCTTCCCTCGTGTCGGATTAAAGCTTCACGAAGGAGCCGATACTGCTTTTGCTGTTTCTCTCATTCATACGTTGTCTGTACGTTGCCAGGAGGAAAGAATCGTGCAGGGTGCATTTGGTGCTGATAAAATCCAAATGAATCATCAGCATCTTCACTGGCGGGATATGTACTACCAGGGAAGACCTCATGACTCCTGAATGGACGGACCAAGCCAGGATTGGCTATTAGGTCCAATTCAGCATCCAATTGATTTCGCCCATGGTCATAATATCGGCCATTCCAACAGGGGTCATTGACACAATGAATGACCTCGTCAGGACCGGGACCAGTGACCTCATGGGGTTCAACTTCAACTGGGAACTCCGGCAGATACAAAAGATGGGGAAATATTACTTTTCTTTCCTCAGAGAGATAAAAACGATAACCAAGTTGGTGTTGCATTATCTCTGTCTGGCCATTGGCAGGATTATAATGTCTCGTGTTCCAAATACGAATATACCTTAAACGGCGACGTTGCCATAACTCTTTTGGAAAAGATAGAGAATGACCATGACAGGGAGACGCTGCTTTATGAAAGGCTGTGCGTTTATGTAATTCAAACCTTGCCCGTTCCTCGTAAGTATGGCAAGGAGTTACGGCATGTTGGTAAGCTTCGCGTTGATGTAAATCGTACATTGCCTGTTCTTCGGCGAATTCTTCGAATTCCAAAGTAGTTGCTGAAGCCATTCCAACAAGAAAATTAATCAAATATGAAATAAAATATAACTATATTTAAAAGAAACCACTATGTTACCAATAGAATTATGTATCTACACTAAAATTTACACTTATAATACGCTCCCCTGGGTTCGTCTGTAACTTGGTGCACTCAATCAACACACTTTCCACCAACTTTCAAATTTGTTTGCCTTGATACGGGAGTCCTGTGTGTAACTTATCTAATACACTCCAGGAACTCCGAATTTATAAAAATTGTTACACTGCAGGGCAGGATTACTAACTTCTTGGAAAATTTTTGACTAGTAAACAAGACAAACACAGACGACCCGTAATCGTCATGGATCAGGTTTCCAATGAAGGATATACATAAATTGGGAAACCAGATTCATGAAAATCTTATATATATGTAGTAATCTATGTAGACTTTTCTGTTTGTTGTTGCTTATTAAAGTTTACACTTCTCAATCTTCACTCTGAAGGTTTTCATTTTGTGTTGGCAACTGATAATGCCAATACACAGTATTTGGGCCTGTTCGGTAATCAAACGTTGACCCTGTGAAATGTCCAACATAATCTGGGTGGTATTGACGATAGACAACAAAGGGTTGAAAACTCCTTGGTCGGCCATCTGAGTGATATCGTGCTCGTCTACGACGACTAAAGTCACGATATCTTGCACAGAAGGGAGTAAACTCTGCTACATTTCTTGGCATGTGAAATCTATGATGTATACTACTGGTAGTAGCCACCCGGTGACTATAATACCGTAGAGGTTCACTTATTTCACCCTGCTCATTGATTTTTGGATATTGTAAATCAGGGCAATTGTATATCACTAAATATCTAGACCTATTTGCAAAAGTTAAATGAGTATCAACAGCACTGTCATAATAATATATCAACTCTCGCTCAACCTCTATATATACTATATTCAAATCCATATCAAAATATTGACATCCAAATTCATCCTCAATGCCTAAGAGATCTGTATCTTTCATAAAATCTTGTTCATATGTGTTGGGTCGTATGATATCTTGATCAAATTCATGAGGAGAGGTCAACGGGCGAGGTGTTCTGAAAAACTCGCTTCTTGCCCACTCCCACGGTCTCGGTCGAATATCGATTATAGGTTCTGAGACAACATTAGTAGATAATGGAGTAATTTGTCGTGCTTCTACATCACTTAAAGGAGGGGTGTGTACGTCTAATCCAAGATCAGCTCGTGCAAGTTCATTTTGTATCACACTGATACCTGACTCTGCAACATCAGAGTCCAGAACAGTGGTAGAATCACTAGGCAAAGAATCACTTGTAGGTGTGGTCATACTGGAAGAAGTATGTGATCTCATTGTTATATCATAAACAAATCCACCGAGTCCATCTTGGCTCTCGGGGTCTCGATGAATAATTGCATCATGGGTTCTAACAGGTAATCTTGGAGGAAGGACTAACGTTTCCACTGTATCCGTAGGCGAATAAGGTGGAAGTCGTTGAAGTCGTTCAGGTGTAGATAGTAAAATGGAGTCAGTAGGAGTTTGAACACTACTTGGAGGAGTCGACAAAAGGTCGGAAGATGCTATAGAAGGTGATGGTGACGCTTCTATTGATGCCAATACAGATACATTATTATCAGAGGAATTGCTATTTATATTTACGTTTATACTAGATGAATTAGTGTCTTGAAAAAGTTCTCGTGAAACAGTACTATTACTGTCAGTTCCAGTACTAACTGTACTTGAAGTTTCATCATCATATAAAGTGTCACGATCATTATAATAACTCTGGTAATCAGGGAAATCATCGAGCCCACTGTCAACACTAGAATCAGATTCTGCCATTTGTACACTGGTCACTGAAACAAAAACACACAGTGTGTGAACTACTGTTTTTCAGTTTCTTTGTCTATATCAAACATAGTTATGTGGACATTGGCAGAATCCACGTCATGCTGAACACGGGGATATATTGATTTCCTATTAGGTTGAGGAGAAGGTCTAAAGTTTTGAACAGCTTTTCTCATCATGTCTCTAATACTCTTAGGAGGTTGTTGTTGTTGTGCTCCAGTTGGATCAGCAGGAGCTGAAGGCTGTGGTCTAGGTCCCATACTAGTATAGATTTCATCATCGGCAAATGCAAAATTAGACATTTCACTATCATCAACAGCAGAAAAAGTTGGTTTACTTTTACGGTTTCTTAACCACTTGTGTATCTGTTTGTGTCTATCGGCTCGATAGCACTTCCAAAGCAGATATAATCCTATTATTAATGCAACAGTCGCGAGAGCATAAGCCCACTTAGGGACTTCAAATGAGTCCGTCATTTGTAAATTTAGCGAGTCAAGTTCATGAATTAAGTCATCCATGGGTAAGTCATTCAAGTGATCTATTCCTTTCGGTATCGTAAACATCGATATGTTCACCCTCTCTATGACAGGTTTCCACATCTGTCGTTGTAACAACGAGAAATTTGGTAACACCGTCTTTGTAACAATCCGAAAAGTAGAATTATCCCTTTTATGGAAATAACTCGGTAACATTAATTGACCGCTCGATGCCATACATAACGGTTTTAATTCCAAAATTCCAATTGGCGGAAGAATCCGTTTCGGTTTTCTTCGTTTCGGACACGTAATTGAGAATCGTAGTGGGACATCTGTCGTGATGTACCACATTCCTTCATCGATTCTAGTACTGAACGGGAGGTCGATATTCAATCGAACTTCCGTTTAACATAAGTTCGGAATTTCTAATTTCATGTTTAAAAACAAAGCTAACATACAACTTGTCGTTGTATGTATCGTTCGTACGGCACCTACTAAAGGACAAAACAACTTATTGTTATCTACACATTGGTCATGTCCTATTTCTGGGACATACTTCGTCCTTTCTTTATTAATAATTAGTATGTCAGATTCAAGAGTATATATTGCTACTAATTTATTTGCAACTCGCGACGCATTTTTGGTTACATTGACAAAGGGTACAGGCAAGGCCTGCACCTTGAACACTTCAAATTGCAAGTTCGAATTACGTAAGGGGATCTTCATAAAGATCACCAATTTATCGTCATCATAAATGGCAGCCGTCGTAAGCAAATGATAATATTGCCATAATTCTGTTGTCAGATCTAGTGGCAACATGGACTTATCATCTAATTGAACTTTAATACTCATTAATATTGAGGTCAATAGTGAAGGATCCACTATTTTCGGTGATAACTTCCTATCGGCTAGGATATCCATTTGATCATGTAATCCCCGTAGAGTGGTTTCTGCGGCGATTATCATTGATTCCAATCGACTCATTACAAACTCAAGCTGATGATAAGCATGAGTGAAATGTTCAATATATAATATTCGATCTTCATGATTCTGAACTACTTGATTTACTCGACCTTGAAATAACATCAATTCGCGCGACATATTTAACATAAATTCTCTATTTTTCAGAATCGCTTCATGATTCATCTTAATGAAGGTTAAACTTTGTTTTTGAATATGTTGAATCATTGCTTGATTAGTACTTACACGTCTTAAATTTTCTGTTATCCCATCTAAATCTGACTGGGATACAGTTCCAAAGAGAAAACTCAATCCTTCACCTACAAAGTTGAACAAACCTCGTTTCTTCCGAGACGGGATTATTGTATGGCCATGTAATCTGCGATAATCGTTCAGATCCTCTTTTACTCGTTTAACACGATTATTTAGGTATCTGATCTCCTGGTGTATATCCGTTATGATCGATTGTATCGCAACGGCAAGAGTAGAGTTTTCACCATTTACTTCGACAAAAGTTCGTCGAAAAGCTATGGTTGTCGCATTATACAAACCAGCGGTATATTGCATACTTCGATCAAGTCTACGCACATATTGTATAAAAGGTTGGAGCTCATAAACAAACATTGTACTCCAATCACTAGTTACCATATTTACTTCTTTCACTTTCTTAAAAATCACATTGTTTCTAATAATAGTATGTCCATCTATTATTGTAGTCGTAGTCAAAAGACCAACTAATAACATCCAACGCAACATCTTGCTCCTACAATGAGAAAGGAAGCAAGAGTTAGCGCAATGAGTAATACGTGATTCAATTACTTTCACTCTGACGATTCACTTCCCGGGTGTAAAAGGTCAGAAAGTTAATCCAACTACAAGAGAGTCTTAGTCAGTTCGCGAGGCTGACAAGAGTTCACTCATAGTTTCGTTCCAAACAAATCATAAGTCAATACAATTTTGTTACTCATTTTACACTTTCTCTCGTCTCTCTCTGGTATCATTAGTCCTGTGGTAATATTTAATCACTAGTACTCCAGGCAGAGGGTACCATAATTGCTCCTAATTCTAATTTCTCACCTGGTTCTTTAATCTTATTATGATCTCGTAACACAGCTTGTATACAAGAGATCATCTCAGTTATATCTTTACTTGACTGTTTTGGTTGAGGCTCACTACTTTGTCAGGTACTCCAGGTAGTTGACCTGTTTCGTCATCACATGGTTGTGCCAAAACCGCTCCGACACAGCGGCCACTGGCATCAGTGTAAAGCACGTAAGGCTTTCTTGGATTTGGATATGACAAATGAGCAACTTGAGTTAAACGATCCTTCAACTCTTGAAAGGCTTTTTGATGTGTTTCTCGCCAATGAAATCTTGCATATTTCTTTGTCAGTTTTAAGAGTGGTTGAGCAATTTCGCTGAACCGAGGAATAAATCTACGGTACTATGAAGTCATGCCCATAAAAGATCTCACTTCTGTTACCGTTTTCGGTGGATTTAATTTTCGAATGACCTCGACCTTCGAAGTCTCAGGTTTAATTCCGTCTTTACTAATTACAAAACCAAGATAAGATGTTTCAGATTGAAAGAAGGAACACTTCTTAGCTTTAAGCTTTAGTTTATGTTTTCTTATTCGACCAAACACTTGTTTAATGTGGTCAATATGAGATTTTATGTCACGGCTGAAAATCAAAATATCGTCAAGGTAGGCCAGAGAAAACTCCTCTAGGCCCTCCAAGACGCTTGTCATGAGGGATTGATACACCGAGGGCGTGTTCACGAGTCCAAAAGCCATTACATTGAACTCATAAAGGCCCTTATGACAAACAAAGGCCGTTTTTGGTCTGTCTTCTTCATCCATCTTGACTTGCCAGTAACCCGACTTCATGTCAAGAGTGGTGAAGTATTGACATCCATTCAATAAAGTAAAGATGTCGTCAATCAATGGAAGCGGCCAGTTCGTAACTTTCGTGACTTCATTGAGCTTGCGGAAATCAACGCAGAAGCGTTTCGAGCCGTCTTTCTTGTCCACGAGTAGGCACGGAAAACTCCATGCACTATTTGACCTTCGGATAATTCCGGATTGAAGCATTTCTTCAAGTGCTTCATCCATAATTTTTCTCTTCAGTAATGGAACTCTATATGCTCTACTTTTGATTGGTGGCGCATCACCTGTGTCGATGCGCATCTTAACTGTATCTGTCTGAGTTAATTCTTTATCAGTTTTTGCAAACAAGTCTTTATTATTATTGATGACTGGCATCAACAGGTGCCGTTTGTCTTCAGGCACCTGTATGTCAGCATCTGTGATCTGGTCTTCAGGTGTATTGTGAGTTAAGATCTGATTAATTTCTAAGACTTTTTCTTCCTGCTCTATTCGTTCAAGTTTTCCAATCAAACAACCCCTTTTCAAGGTGTAGTGTTTGTTGGTACTGTTCACCAACAGTACAGGTATGGTTTCATTTCCATTAGTGACTATACTGTTACTAACCAAGAGGCCAGGCTGTTCAGCCACATGACCTCTAACCTTCATGCACATCTACAGATGCTATCTGAACATGTTAACATGGTTTAAACGTTTCGAATTCAATACCCTAAGAACCTTTGAGCGGACAAAGATTTTCTAAGGATAAAAGTGGTTCCACTGGAACCACCTGGAACAAAATCAAAATTCCGAAACCTTCATGCACATCTACAGATGCTATCTGAACATATTAACATGGTTTAAATGTTTCGAATTCAATACCCTAAGAGCCTTTGAGCGGACAAAGATTTTCTGAGGGTAAAAGTGGTTCCACTGGAACCACTTGGACCCAAATCAAAATTCCGAAACCTTCATGCACATCTACAGATGCTATCTGAACATGTTAACATGGTTTAAAAGTTTCGAATTCAATACCCTAAGAGCCTTTGAGCGGACAAAGATTTTCTAAGGATAAAAGTGGTTCCACTGGAACCACTTGGACCCAAATCAAAATTCCGAAACCTTCATGCACATCTACAGATGCTATCTGAACATGTTAACATGGTTTAAACGTATCGAATTCAATACCCTAAGAACCTTTGAGCGGACAAAGATTTTCTAAGGATAAAAGTGGTTCCACTGGAACCACTTGGAACCAAATCAAAATCCTGAAACCTTCATGCACATGCACTGGTGATACTTGAACACATTAGCATAGTTTAAACATTAATGCAAGTGAATGTAACACCGGATGGACGGACGGACGGACGGACGTACGTACGGACGGAGATAACGACAATATCCCCGACGAAAGCGGGGATAATAATTTTAGACAGAGATTATCTTGGATCTAACTACAATGAATTACTGGTTACAGTTGTTGTTCTGTTGTCATCACATTTGACATAAAACCTATAAAATAACATATGTTCACGAGTGGCAAAGCCTCAAATAATGATATGTAATGCGCCCCTCCCCCACTTTTTATCCCCGCTTTCGTCGGGGATATTGTCGTTATCTCCGTCCGTACGTCCGTCCGTCCGTCCATCCGTCCGTCCGTCCGTACGTCCGTCCGGTGTTACATTCACTTGCATTAATGTTTAAACTATGCTAATGTGTTCAGGTATCACCAGTACATGTGCATGAAGGTTTCGGGATTTTGATTTGGTTCCAAGTGGTTCCAGTGGAACCATTTTTATCCTTAGAAAATCTTTGTCCGCTCAAAGGTTCTTAGGGTATTGAATTCGATATGTTAAACCATGTTAACATGTTCAGATAGCATCTGTAGATGTGCATGAAGGTTTCGGAATTTTGATTTGGGTCCAAGTGGTTCCAGTGGAACCACTTTTATCCTTAGAAAATCTTTGTCTGCTCAAAGGCTCTTAGGGTATTGAATTCAAAACTTTTAAACCATGTTAACATGTTCAGATAGCATCTGTAGATGTGCATGAAGGTTTCGGAATTTTGATTTGGGTCCAAGTGGTTCCAGTGGAACCACTTTTACCCTCAGAAAATCTTTGTCCGCTCAAAGGCTCTTAGGGTATTGAATTCGAAACATTTAAACCATGTTAACATGTTCAGATAGCATCTGTAGATGTGCATGAACGTTACGGAATTTTGATTTTGTTCCAGGTGGTTCCAGTGGAACCACTTTTATCCTTAGAAAATCTTTGTCCGCTCAAAGGTTCTTAGGGTATTGAATTCGAAACGTTTAAACCATGTTAACATGTTCAGATAGCATCTGTAGATGTGCATGAAGGTTTCGGAATTTTGATTTGGGTCCAAGTGGTTCCAGTGGAACCACTTTTATCCTTAGAAAATCTTTGTCCGCTCAAAGGCTCTTAGGGTATTAAATTCGAAACGTTTAAACCATGTTAACATGTTCAGATAGCATCTGTAGATGTGCATGAGGGTTTCACAATTTTGATTTGGGTCCAAGTGGTTCCAGTGGAACCACTTTTACCCTCAGAAAATCTTTGTCCACTCAAAGGCTCTTAGGGTATTGAATTCGAAACGTTTAAACCATGTTAACATGTTCAGGTAGCATCTGTAGATGTGCATGAAGGTTTCAGAATTTTGATTTGGTTCCAGGTGGTTCCAGTGGAACCACTTTTATCCTTAGAAAATCTTTGTCGACTCAAAGGCTCGTAGGGTATTGAATTTGAAACATTTAAACCATGTTAACATGTTCAGATAGCATCTGTAGATGTACATGAAGGTTTTGGAATTTTGATTTGGGTCCAAGTGGTTCCAGTGGAAACACTTTTACCCTCAGAAAATCTTTGTCCGCTAAAAGGCTCGTAGGGTATTCAATTTGAAACATTTAAACCATGTTAACATGTTCAGATAGCATCTTAGGGTATTGTCGGGGATATTGTCATTATCTCCGGCCGTCCGTCCGTCCGTCCGTCCGTCCGTCCGTACGTACGTACGTCCGTCCGTCCGTCCGTCCGTCCGTCCGTCCGTACGTACGTCCGTCCGGTGTTACATTCACTTGCATTAATGTTTAAACTATGCTAATGTGTTCAGGTATCACCAGTACATGTGCATGAAGGTTTCGGGATTTTGATTTGGTTCCAAGTGGTTCCAGTGGAACTATTTTTATCCTTAGAAAATTTTTGTCCGCTCAAAGGTTCTTAGGGTATTGAATTCGATACGTTTAAACCATGTTAACATGTTCAGATAGCATCTGTAGATGTGCATGAAGGTTTCGGAATTTTGATTTGGGTCCAAGTGGTTCCAGTGGAACCATTTTTATCCTTAGAAAATCTTTGTCCGCTCAAAGGCTCTTAGGGTATTGAATTCGAAACTTTTAAACCATGTTAACATGTTCAGATAGCATCTGTAGATGTGCATGAAGGTTTCGGAATTTTGATTTGGGTCCAAGTGGTTCCAGTGGAACCATTTTTACCTTCAGAAAATCTTTGTCCGCTCAAAGGCTCTTAGGGTATTGAATTCGAAACATTTAAACCATGTTAACATGTTCAGATAGCATCTGTAGATGTGCATGAAGGTTTCGGAATTTTGATTTTGTTCCAGGTGGTTCCAGTGGAACCACTTTTATCCTTAGAAAATCTTTGTCCGCTCAAAGGTTCTTAGGGTATTGAATTCGAAACGTTTAAACCATGTTAACATGTTCAGATAGCATCTGTAGATGTGCATGAAGGTTTCGGAATTTTGATTTGGGTTCAAGTGGTTCCAGTGGAACCACTTTTATCCTTACAAAATCTTTGTCCGCTCAAAGGCTCTTAGGGTATTGAATTCGAAATGTTTAAACCATGTTAACATGTTCAGATAGCATCTGTAGATGTGCATGAAGGTTTTGGAATTTTCATTTGGGTCCAAGTGGTTCCAGTGGAACCACTTTTACCCTCAGAAAATCTTTGTCCGCTCAAAGGCTCTTAGGGTATTGAATTCGAAACGTTTAAACCATGTTAACATGTTCAGATAGCATCTGTAGATGTGAATGAAGGTTTCGGAATTTTTACTTGGTTCCAGGTGGTTCCAGTGGAACCACTTTTATCCTTAGATAATCTTTGTCCACACAAAGGCTCGTAGGGTATTGAATTTGAAACGTTTAAACCATGTTAACATGTTCAGATAGCATCTGTAGATGTGCATGAAGGTTTTGGAATTTTGATTTGGGTCCAAGTGGTTTTGCAATCATGTGACAATGATATGATCAGAACACTACCCTTTATACATCATGTTGGGTGAAGTATCTTGTTTGAAATATTGAAGTAGTTTCACATGTGAGTCTTCAGAAGGAAATTAAATACTGTTTTATCATTTTAAATCACACACATGCGTGAAGCCTTTTTATCCAAGTCTGTATCCTGCACTAACCAAAAAGGAAAGTGCAAATGCGGGGATATACTATAGTGTGCTTCGCACACAAATGGCACCATCTAGTTTTCTTTTTCAACAACTTAAACATATGAATCATAAAACTCGCATGTTTAAGTTGTTAAAAGATAAAATAATTCAGGTGTGTGTGTGTGTGTGTGAGGGGGGGGGGGGGGTGCGATATCCTGACCAGTTTTTCTTACCCCCAACATGACACTTGAAATTGCAAAAAGTCTTCTTTTTCTTTTTTTCCTGTCAAACCATCAATTTGATGAGAATTTCATCCGTATAGTAAGATTAATTTTCTACGGAAGCGTATTGCTGCCACGTGGAAAAAAAAATAATAAATTGTTTCGTTTAAACGAAAACTGTTTTGTTTAAACGAAACCACTTTCGTTTAAACGAAAACTTTTTCGTTTAAACGAAAACTTTTTCGTTTAAACGAAAACTTTTTCGTTTAAACGAAACCACTTTCATTTAAACGAAAACGTTTTCGATTAAACGAAAACTTTTTGGTTTAAACGAAACCACTTTCATTTAAACGAAAACTTTTTCGTTTAAACGAAAACTTTTTCGTTTAAATGAAACCACTTTCGTTTAAACGAAAACTTTTTCGTTTAAACGAATACTTTTTCGTTTAAACGAAACCACTTTCGTTTAAACGAAAACTTTTTTGTTTAAACAAAAACTTTTTTGTTTAAACGAAAACTTTTTCGTTTAAACGAAAAACTTTTTCGTATATACGAAACCACTTGTTAGAGCCGTCTTCTGCTTTTTAACATGCAATATCATTACATTCTTTAGATACGAGTGATCCTATGGGAGGTTTGCTGGAGGGTGTTGGAGGTGGGGTGGGGGGCTCATTTTTTTATCTGGGAGGAGAAGCTTGCCTTGCCTTCCCACCCGTCCGGAGTGCTTTTAGGGTAAATTCCACATATTTGGACCTATGGGGATACAAAAGAGACAGTGCGTGCATACGAGGGGAGAGAGTGGATGGATGCGTGTGTGTGATGGACGTGGTAGGCAAATCCTGTCAAATGAACATGAAACCCACATCATGCACGGAGATGAGGGACATAATGTATAGACAGTGACAAGACACCATTAGGAGTTAAGCTTCCGCACACCTGTACAACATCGTATAACTTTGTCGGACATTATTATGTCCCTTGCCATCGTGGGAGGGGATATACGAAGGGGTTCCGCCAGGCCTTCTTTCTTCCAAATATGGGTTGTTCTTCACTACGGGGGCACTCTCTAATTTCCAATGCAATCGAACATGCCCTTTATAGGCCCCTAACACTCCGCGCTAGAATGAACAGGAGTCCTGTTCGATTATTTTCTGTCATTGTCGGGTTTACAATGCACCGCAGTATGACGCCTCTTCCCCGTCCGGCTAGCCCTTCGGGATATTCTCACGGCATAGTGATCCCTCCCCCCCCCCCCCCCCCACACACACACACTCATTTGGAATTCTCCCCGCGACTGGGCCGGATTCTCATACATGGTGTTGGTAAGTAGGTCTAGTGGACCTGTCTGTTGGGAGGTCAAGACCATATGTTTTCTCACAAAAATAATCCGTGCGCATGAAAGAATAATCCGTGCAAACAAATTAACAATCCGCACGTGCGGATTATTATATCGTGCACACGGATCATTTTGGGTAAAAAAAAACATATGGTCTTCTCGACCCCCCTCCGCCCACTGTCCGAACATTCAGACCCACAAAGCAAACTTACCAACGCCATGCAAGGGAATCTGGTCCAGTGACGGAATAAGAATCTCTACTTGGCTGGGGGGGGGGGGGGGATTGCAATTGGGGCGGGGCGGGGAGATGGGTCGATATGCCGCAGGTGGGGACGATTGCAATTGGGGATGGGGGTCGATATGCCACAGGTATATCCCGAAGGCCGGAGAGGAAAGGTATAGGCCGGTGTATCACCCCTTTCATTGGGGGGACCCGGGCAGTAGAGGCTCCGGAGACTTTTTCCGCAATGGGGTGGGGGATGGGTTGTGCAAGTAGGGCACATGCTTTCCATTAATAGGGAGGGGGGGGGGCATAAAGTATCATATCCATTACATTCTTGAAGCAAGAGCAAACGTAGGAGGTTTGCTGGAGGGTTTTTTCGGGGTGTGGGATTCAATTTCTATTAAATCGGGGAGGAGAGGCCTGCCCACGGGGGGAGGGGGGGTGTTCTGCTCCCAGATAAAAAATCAAATGAAATCTTCTGGTGCTTTTAGGATAAATCTTCACATTTTTGGACGTCGAAAATCGAGAAACGCTTCCCATATTTAAAAAAAATACGTTTATGAACGTACATGGCTCAAAAGTATCTGCATCCGAACTTGCAAATGGATATGTTCATCAGCTGAGTTTTGTATATAAATAAAGAAAAGAGAATCAGTGTGTGTGTGTGTGTGTGTGTGTGTGTGTGTGTGTGTGTGTGTGTGTGTGTGTGTGTGTGTGTGTGTGTGTGTGTGTGTGTAAGAGAGGTGTGTGGATGTGTCACTGATGGACAGGTGGAAAATGGGGGAGGGGGCACCCCCCCCCCCCCCCCCCCCCCCACACACACACTGTAGCGGCGCTACTGGATAAGAGACCCCTTCCTTGAAATATAATTATTTAACTCTGTGGGCGATTCTCATTCTGATGCCTCCTGAGGGGAAGGTGAAGCCATTGATAGGTGTCCGGATGTCCTCCCTTGGTAAAATTTTCAAGCAGTGAAGCGTTGAGAGCAATTCTGAAGCCTCCTGAAGAATAATGAGGCCATTGGACCGGTGGGAGTCTGGGTCTATCGAAAATGTTCTTAAACTTCGAAGCACTATCAAGGGTTTTGGAGTCTCCTTAGGAAAGATGGGGGTTGGAAATCCTTAGTAGCTGTTTGAAATTTATTTACAGGTGGGTGGGTGGCGGGGCGGGGGCAATGTAGGACTAATTATTTGGGGCGGATGGGGTGCGGTTCTCCAGACCACAGCCACTGACCCCATCCTTCCCAGGTCTTTCCACCTTTGAGTCCAAGATTGTGCCTGTAGCGGATAAGCATAGGCCTATATTGCCGCCCGGGCCAAGCTCAAGTGACTCCCCATCCTCAATCTCCATGCATTGTTAAGCATTTTTTATGGCTGGCTTTATAGGCTCAAAAGACATCTGAATTTCATGTCTTTACTAACATCTTTATGCTCCCCCCCCCCCCCCCCCCCCCCCGAGATGCCTCCCATCCCCGCCACACACATACACCTGCTGACAGCAACGGGTGTGGGGTCTTGCGCAGTGATGCAGTGATATGGGGTCTTGCGCATATTTCACTTCGTCCTAGGTTATTGGCCACCTTTCATCTTTGGTGGCACGTAGGTGTATTGCATGTTAAAAAGCAGAAGATGGGCCTAACAAGTGGTTTCGTATATACGAAAAAGTTTTCGTTTAAACGAAAAAGTTTTCGTATATACGAAAGTGGTTTCGTTTAAATGAAAAAGTTTTCGTTTAAACGAAAAAGTTTTTGTTTAAACGAAAGTGGTTTCGTTTAAACGAAAAAGTTTTCGTTTAAACGAAAGTGGTTTCGTTTAAACGAAAAAGTTTTCGTTTAAACGAAAAAGTTTTCGTTTAAACGAAAGTGGTTTCATTTAAACGAAAAAGTTTTCGTTTAAACGGAACAATTTATTTTTTTCCACGTGGCAGCAATACGCTTCCGTAATATTCCCCTCTTTCTAACAACTGGAAATATGAATGAATCTTAATATACAGATGAAATTCTCTTCAAAATGGTGGTGTGACCTGAATGATTTTTTTTTTCACTTCAAGTGTCAGGCGGAGTGAGATGAACTGGTTAGAATATCTTGCCCCAACCTCCCCCCCCCCCACCCCCACCCCCACCACACACACACACACACCTGAACTTTTTTCTCTTTTAATTTTAAAACTCACATGTTAAAGTTGTAAAGAGAGAAAAAAATCATGTGTGTGTGTGTGGGTGGGGGGTGGGGGGAGATATCCTGATCAGTTTATTTTCTTCTGTCAAACCACAATGGTAAAAATATGCGGGGTGGGGGTAAAGATAAACCAGGTGGTTTATCTTTCCCTGGGGAAGTTGTACGGGGGGGGGGGGTCGTAGAACAGTACATCAGCACCATCAGAGTTAATTTTGCTTAAGGTACGTGTTTGGATTTAGAGTGTCTTAGAATGTAGATATTGGTATTTGTCATTTATTAAATGAAAGGAAAATTAATTTGACATCATTAGTCACAAAATGAATGTTTTATTAAACAGAGGATTATATTTCTTCTGTTATACAGACATCTACTGGAGCTATCGACTGGGTAACGAAAGAATGTAATGAACAGAAAATCTTCACTTTTGGAGTTGATATGAGAATTACCGGTATCTCATTTGTGATTACAAAACTTTGCAATTTACACAAGTGGCTAAAGCCAAAGTGGAAATTCAATGTTTTGTCATCACATTTGACATAATACCCATATCCACTCAAAAAATTTAGATATCCTCTGTATATCTCATTTTGTTTTCATTGTTATTCATTTATCTGTATTGACTATTGTATTTTTATTTGAACATTTTCATCAATAAACACTGCTTGTTCTCAATGAATTGTATATTTGCGAATTCCACATCATAGATATCTTTCCCTATATATTTCCCTGGATATTTTCACCCGAATTACTCCTCCAGAAATGTCAAATATCTCTTCAGGGAATCTCTAAAATTTTTGGACCAATTTTTTAGGGAATCTGTCAGATTCCCTGAAAATCTTAGGGAATCTATAGATTCCCTGACGGAATCAGGGATCTATAGATCCCCTGAATATTTCAGGGAATCATATAGATTCCGTGATTTTGGAGATTCCCTGTAACATATATACTGACTAAAATTTTGCTTGCACTTGTTATTTTTTTACAGCATGCAAATCTCTGTCTTTGTTTATCTGTTTATTGGGCTTAACGGCACGTTTAGTAGACAGGGTCATATCATATCAGACACTTAAACGGGCGGAGGAAGCCGCAGTGCCCAGAGAGAACCACCGAGCAACAGCAAGTAATTGTCGGACTCGCCAACTCACTAACCTGGAACGAGCAGGGTCAGTGGCATTGGTTAAAAGCAGGTGTGCCGTCGTCGTTCCCCACGCCTTAGTACACACAGCCAACGTGCTCCCACATAGGTAATGGGGATGAAGTGACAAATATAACCCTCATCAACACCTTTGTTCTCAAATCACGGTTTATTATTATCCCTCACTGGAATGAGCACGACGTGCTATGTTCATTAATGGTGTCTGATGTGTACTTTGGAAGAGCAAAAAAAAATTCTATTTTTGTGTTTGACGCCAATAGGATTTGATTGATTCGATGGGTAAAGTTTAATTCAGCTAACTAAAAAGCTACGGCACGAAAATTGACAATTTGTTTTCCGTGGTTGTCGGGTGACCCCAAGAGAAATCCAAAATCGTTCAGTGCGCCCTACTTGCCGTAGCGAATGAAGAAAGAGCAGTGCTCAAAATAACTTTTTTTCTATGCGTAGCAAAATGCTACACATTTCCAAAAAATGAATAGCATTTTGTAAAAATTGCATAGCTATTTTTGTATACCAGAGTTATGTTATGCTGTTTTGTATTGAATTCTTCTAAGTAGATAGAAGGGGGTACGATGACGCTGTACTAAGGCGTACTGCACGTCGCTGGTACGCATGTCTTCAACCAATCTAACCCTGCCTGTGCTGCAGTACGGAGTTACAATGTTAGGGAGCTGACAGCTGCTCGTCGTTGCTCGGTGGTTCTCTCCGGGTACTCCCGCTTCCTCCACCCGTAAAACTGTCACGGTCATGATTAGCCATTGTGCATAAGTATATGACCTTAAACACAAATAAATAAATAAATAAATAAATAAATAAATAAATAAATAAATAAATAAATAAATAAATAGTTTCAATTCATTTCTGGGCATTTCCAAATGATCTGCAACACATGAAACATTTACTATGTTTTTTTTAACTGAACTGCCTCTAATGGTTGCATGGACTTGGATATTTTCAAACGACGGTTGTTTAACAGAGTTCTCAAAATGGAAGTTGGGATTTTTAATTTGATGGGCTTGAAGTTATTTTTAATGGACATTTTATGCAAAATTTTGTAAAAACAGGAAGAATTTAAACCAATAGAATTCATCTTACATATGAAGTTGCTAATGTTGCTTGATGGAGAGTTAATCTGAGTTATGCCCAGAATGTTCCACAATCAGAAGTAAAGCATCAGTGGACTAGTTTTCAAATTTGTTTGCAAATTTTCATTTACATTTTGCGATACAAGATATCAACTGCAGCCTTATAGGCTGCAGTTGATTATCTTGTATTGCAAAATGCTATACATAATTAAACATTCTGTAGCTTTTTGCAAGTTCTGCATAGCAAAAAGCGACGCGACACCGCTTATTTTGAGCCCTGAGAAAGAGTCAATAATATATAATCTATTCCATCGTCTTTCGTTAAAAAGTGACGGACAA
The DNA here is from genome assembly GCA_031216915.1 of Pictodentalium vernedei. NCBI lineage: Eukaryota > Metazoa > Mollusca > Scaphopoda > Dentaliida > Dentaliidae > Pictodentalium > Pictodentalium vernedei. The sequence goes on from CM062291.1 coordinate 186,933,799, forward strand.
AAGGGAGCTGGTTTAACGTTATTCATCACTACAAAATTCAATTAACTCAATACGAATTGTTAAACGAATAATGCGGGCTAAATGATCAACGAAATGTTTTTATGAAGCCCTCCTCAAATTTGCATTTATCTGTCTCGTAAATGGCAAATATGCTGGTAGTGTATTGAAACTTAATTGGTAATGTTTTGTAATGCCGTGTCATCCCTCTTCTCAACAGTCTATGCTAACAAATTTATTCCATGGATAAAGCATGGTCCTCTTCATTTCTGAATTGAAAGCATGGAAGGAAGCAACTACTGTATTCATGGGCAGGGAGGCATGGGGTTTACTGCCGACCTGCTGTGGTACGTTTTATACGGAAAAGAGCATAGCAGCCAACCGCCGATTGCAGGTACGTCCATATAACTTTATCATGTACATTTACACTACTCATTCACACGAGTGAATGGATATAAGCGGTATACCGCGAATTTTAGCGCGACACCATGCCGTACCATGATACTTCTTATAAGGGTATTGTCTACAGTAAATACATACACAGAACGTCACGACGTGTGAATGCAATTTGTGAGTGTAATAAATATGCATTCAGAATCTCCTTCATGCTCTGCCCGATTTGGTAATCGGTTCTACCGAAATTTAAACACAGTACCCCCCAAAAGTTTCGACGAATAGACGTCTAGGTGGTAGGTGATGGGGTGGGGGGTGGGGTGGGGGTGGCGGTAACCTCTGGGCATCCCGACTGCTACTCCCATGTCAATCAGTATATGGTGCCTGTCAAATCGTCCCTGAGAGCAACAAAGTGCAATCTGCAATGCTAAAGCCGCGATCTCTCTGGTAATAAAGCATTGCAAATGACGCCTTGTACTTAAGGGACGAAATAATAATTTAACTCTTCATTAACCCTCTACCAAATGTAACCATGATAAGCATAATTCATAAATTTTACCATTAAAATTTTATTATTCTTTCACTTTTTGCCTCCAAAACAAAGTTTATGACTCCTCATTGAAAAACCAGTTGAGGGGTTGGGGGGGGGGGGCATAGACTATGTTTTGGGGCAACAAAAATGAAACTTTTGTGCTAACCCTTTACCTAACGTAACGGTCTAAACCACCCAGCGCTATTCTCAAAAATCGCCAATTAATTTTCATTATTTTTTTCATTTTTTGTCTCAAAAACATAGGTTACGACCCCTCGTTGGAACGAGCTCGTTCCAACGAGGGGTCATAACCTATGTTTTTAAGACAAAAAATGAAAAAAATTAGTTATTCAAGAATTTTTTTTGCAAGTGTCGTCTGCTTTTCATGTTAGGTAAAGGGTTAATCAAGAATTTGTTTTTGCATAGTCGTCTGAACTTAGTTAGGTTAGGGTTACATCTCAGTGAACTATCATAATCCGTTCTTTATTCCAGCTGGTCTCTAGTAATACAATACCACATATGACTCCCTCACTTAGCTGAAACAAACAGTGATCTATTACCCTACTATGGCCAGACCGAGCCAACAGAAAAAAGAAATGTGAACGAACCATTGTAATATTAGAGAGAGAGAGAGAGAGAGAGAGAGAGAGAGAGAGAGAGAGAGAGAGAGAGAGAGAGAGAGATTCTAAAGATGTGACCGAAGGTTTCCTCGTCGTTTGATTTGTTTCTTGTACAGCCTTTAAAGTCGGGAAAACTGTATACATTTGTGACTCCATAATTAACAAACTGGAGATGCATTTGTCCCGAACATAGATTTGTGTATTATATCCCTATATGTGAACGCCCTTCTATATGGCCGCGTCCCCTCCCCATCGCCATCCCAGTTCGAAGTACTTCCTGAACCCCAATTTATTATCAATATATTATCATCGTTTGGGTCAAGAGAATCACTATGATACTGGACTCTTATGTTTTTTTCCAGGATGCAAAAAACTGTCTTTGTGTTTTAGTAGTTGTTTACTCATAATATTCAACCTGCCTTAAAGTTCATGCGAGAATCAGAATCATTTCTCTAAACTGACTTTCCTAAGGAAAACATACCGAATCAAGTTTGATTATCGCAAAACGTTCATTCGATTCTTGTCATACAGATTCTAAAAATGTTCTTAAAAGTCTGGAGAATTCTGCTTATGTTTTGTTCCCTCATAATAAGGACATTTTGACTTATCAGTGTGTCTAGTGAAGTTTTGGCTGCCTATATAGGCAGCCAAGACTTCACTAGAAACCATTGCCAAGGTAATGTAACTTCCATCAGCAAGACCATAAAAAGGCCTGTATCTTAACTCTTAGAAGCCGGGGAATCAGAATGAATTTATTGAACTTGACATACCGCGAAAAACTTACAGTAAAGCAAGTGCTTCTAGTCAAGTGTCGTCTGCCCATTCAGGCAGACGACACTTGACTAGAAGCACCTGCCCAGTGTTTAATTCTCCCCCAGCGCAAAGATAGCCGGACCGTCACAGCCAGATAACGTGCTGTATTACATCTCCGGCAAGAAAACTCGACTCCCGGCTTCTAAGAGTTAAAACATGTGTTTCACATGTACATGTAAGACAAGAAACTCATCAAAGTTGGAACTAGACCCCTAAGGGTTAAAACTCTTGTAAATATATAAATATGAGGTTTGTTTTTCACTATGGGATATCGCAAAGGTATAACTGTACCCTCATATTCTAAATAATCAAAAACTCGAAAATAATTCACGCGAATCACGACAAATGTTAAGGACTGCCACAAGAGCATGTCTTTGGTGTGATAAAACTATGAGTTAACTTAATGTCTGACGAAAAGCAGCCACATCAAGCTCACTTGAAAGCAAAATATGGAATTACACTATTGTTTGGTTGTTTATTGGGGTTTAACGACGCTTTCAGCGGCCAGTGTCATTCCGTATGCACAGTTTTACGATTGAATGAAGTCATTGTACCCGGGGATAACCAATGAGAATCCGCGAGTAACCATCAAACAATCCAATTTGCTATCCTGACACAAACAGGGTTAGCATTGGTTGAAGACGGATGTATCGTCGACGCGCTGTGCGCCTTAGTACACACCTCTGCTGTGCTCGACTTGGGAGTAAGGATTAACGGTCTTATCCATTGAGGCAACGCAGATGACGCGGGTAATGGGGGACCAGTCGACCTTTCGATCTGAAGTCCATCGCGCTACTCAGTTAATGAGCAACCAGTCCTGTATGTTTTAGTAGTAGTTAAACCCGAAGCTTCGGTCCTGGTAGTAGTTCACTCTCTATATGTACTTCTCTTGATACCAATGCAACCTTGTCTGTGTTGTGATAAAGCAATGTGTTAACACAATATCAAAGGGTCACATCAAGCTCACATTAACACATTACCTAACGTAACTGACTCAACCCTTTACCTAACACGAAAAGCAGACGACACCTGCAAATAAAATTCTTGAATAACTAATTGTTTTGACATTTTGCGTCAAAACCATAGCTTATGACCCCCATTGGAACGCGCTCAACGAGATCGTTCGAATGATGGGTCATAAGCTATGGTTTTGAGACACAAAATGAAAAAAAATAATGAAAATTGAATGGTGATTTCTGGGAATACCGCTGGCCGGTTTTGGCCATTACACTGGGTAAAGGGTTAAGTCCATTTAACAAACATCGCCATTCAAAGTTTATTATATTTTTCCTTTTTTGCCTTTGAAACATAAGTTTTGTTTTTGTGGAAAAGAGAGAATTTTTTGTCGCTTTCAATTATTCTTTTTTGAAAGTGTCATCTATTCGCGTTTGGTAAAGGGTTAAAGAAAATACGGAACTACAATAAAGCACGAGATTTGTAATTTTCTTTGGTGAAAGAGAAAGGTAGAATTACCAAACAGCCCTTCCGTTGTTCAGTCCACCAAGTTTCCTGTCCATTCTAGTTGCGTCATACGTTTCCTTGGAATGTTACCATACCACATAAAACTGGAGTAAACCAATCCCTTCGTTTGCACGATCATAACAGGCCCGATAAATTGATCGTTGTCATGCAATTTTTGGCCAAATATCATTTTACAGACAAGTAATTACAACCAAAGTGAATTCAAGTGCTTTGATTCATAACTTAGAACAGAATAGAGATTTGATAATGTGTTGGGGCTCCATGTTAGAATTTTTTCCCCATGTTTTACACTTCATTAGGGGGTGGGTCCTGTTCTGGGTCTGGCAAAAATCTGCAAAACAAAAAAGTGATTCCTAGCTAGTTGGTCATGATTTTCACTCCTTTATATTTCTACTAAGGCAGTCTGCCTCTTATTAGTGCTTTGCCGCTCCTATTATTTGATTCTTCTGTAAGCCTCAGGGTACTCAGTGCCATTGGTCTAGTGTGCTTCCATGTATGGAATAACTGGGAAGATTGATAGAATAAAAATCTTGATTGTGGAAAACGTGTATAATTTCAAGGAAAATATGATTCTAGTGACACTAACATAAAAAAATATATAAGAGGCAATTCATCTCAGACAAGCCATCCTGGCATGGGTCAAAGAACTTCAGTATTAGGTCTCTCTCAGAACAGCTGTACAAACTAAACATTTAACCGAAATGTAATGAAATGAAAAACAACTATGTCTTGTGGACAGTTGAAGATATCCAGGTGGGAACAATATATTTTGGGCAGGGCTTCTTGATGGTGGGATTCGACTGGTGTCTGAACAGCATAGACATGTTGTACATCGGGGTAAGGGTTGTGTTGCTTGGAACATGAATGGGTGTATATCTGCAATTTAGTTGGTGGAGGCGGGTTCCAGTGGTTACCTGGGGGTCTGATGCTGCATTTCCGTTGTGGCTTTATATTCAGAGAGATTGTTTTGGGGGCCATCTGTGGCTGGGGATGCCTTGGATGCCCAAGAGCAGGGCTGGGATATCGGACAAGTTGGTTTGCGGCACCTTTCATGTTTGGGAAAAGTATGTATTTATTTATTTATTTATTTTTTATTTATTTATTTTTTATTTTTTTTTTGATTTAGGTAATTTGAATACTTCGTTAAACAGATTTTATAAATTGGGGGTGGGTCCCCAATTGTCTTTGAGGAAAAACTGTGCGGGAGGGGTGGGTGTCCAAGACATGACTGGCAAAAATTTGAATTCCGGGGGTGGTGGGTCCCAAAAATTGAAAATGTAAAAATTTCCACTTTGTATCTTTTTGCCTGACACCCCTCCCCCCCCCCCCCCTCCATGCATTGGGAGGAAAATTATTTCGCGCATTTTCTGACAAAAAAATTGACTCCCCCTCCAATGGATACAATGGACAAATTTAAAGTCATAATGACTAATGATAATCCAGTGCTATGTGATGATATTTGTAACATGGTCCAGCTCTTCCTTCACAAGAGGGACTTATCTGCAATATGATTTATGTGTCATTTGGCGTTAGTGTGTTTTATGATTCTATCTATGTTGATTTTGTGTGTACATCGCAATCTGCCTTTGTTCTGGTGTATTTGCTAAATAAATCTTATCTTATCGGACGTCGATTATTTTCAGATTTCGTACTTATCGCTCTTGGACGTCGATTTTTTCAAATTTCGGACATATGGAACGTTGACTTCGTTAAATGTCCGGACAGTTTTTCTTAGCGGATACTTTGTACCAAGCGGATATATCTTCCCGCATCGCGTACATGTCCCCCAAGTCACGCTTTCATTGAAAGGAAGATTTTAAAAGTAAATTTGTCCGCGTAACTTCACAGGAAAACGAACAACACATTTTTCATTGAATTTAACTTTAAACGCGACCATTATATCAAATTATCTCAATTTAAACACTGTCACGCTATTCATTCTTTCTGATAATTAACATACGGGTTGGAGAGATTGCTTCAATCTCTGAACCTCTATTTGTCATGCTGTTACACGACGGGGGGTTTTATTGAGTGAGCCGATGATCGGCATATGCCAATTCGCATGTCTCTTTTACCGGGTTGTTACACGACACACGAGACAGGGTAAGGAGCGTTGCAGACTGTCTTGGGTCCGCGGATAGATCCAAATAATCGGAAGCCCGACGGCTGATGTCGAGTTTTCAGTTGTAGGTACAAAATACAGACAACCTAAGAGAGATGCCCCACCTCATTGTCGAAGGATTAGGAGATGATCGGCACTAGTTGATACGTCAATAAAAATAATCTTTGCTTCATTTTTTTTTAACCCTTTACCTAACATGAAAAGCAGACGACACTTGCAAAAATAATTCTTGAATAACTATTTCATTTTTTGTCTCCAAAACATAGGTTATGACCCCTCATTGGAACGAGCTCGTTCCAATGAGGGGTCATAACCTATGTTTTGGGGACAAAAATGAAAAAATCATGAAAATTAATTGGCGATTTTTGAGAATAGCGCTGGCCGGTTTTGGCTGTTACGTTAGGTAAAGGGTTAACTTAAAAACCATATTTTTACGCAGCAAAATTATTTCCATTGACTTTTTACTAAACAGCTCATTTTTACGTCTTATGACATAGCCTATTATCTGGGGTTTGACATGTTTTAGAAACATCAAAGAGTGAAACTCCCAGTTCCTAGCAATCTTCTTTCTTTACAGTTACACACCATCACCCACCAGTGCCCGCGCAAGTTTTCATTGGTACATCCACAACACCTGGAGACTTTTTCGGTGTCTTTGCTGCGGAGGAAATCAAAGCCGGAACTCAAATGGGACCATTTATAGGAAGAATACAAGCACATGTCAATAGTAATTTATATGCAGTACAGACCTGCAGCTGGGAGGTAAATAGTTCTCATATTTAGGGTTCTATCATATTTCGGATGTATTTTTTTTTTACATGCATCACAAGTTGTACTGGTGAGGTGGCATATTACTGCAGCACTCCTGCATGCTTTGTCTAGACGGAGAAATGGACGGACCGAGAGTAATATTTATTTATTTACTGAGGTTTAACGACACTTTCGACAGCCAGGGTCACCTCGTGTTGGGCAGTTTTACGGGTGAAGAAAGCCGGAATATCCAGAGAACCACTGAGCAATGGCGAGCAACTGTCAGACTCCATACAAGAGGGTTAGCATTGGTTGAAGACGTGCAGTACCGTCGACGTGCAGTACGCCTTAGTACAAAGTGCCATCGTGCCCGCACATAGGCAACGGCACTCCCTCAAATTACAGACACCACACTGTATGAAAATACTGCCTTTAACCTTTCGGCGCCGATCATTATCACAACTATCTTATTGTGATATTCTGCACGTTCTGCCATGCATAATTTAACACTTTCGTCTGATTAATTGGTGGAAAGATCCCAGATCTGATGATATAGCTAAAAGTGTGTGATAAATTCATTATACTTCCGCATATATATCAACACATATAGATCGAGTCTAAAATGAGTCTACAGATTAAGTCTAAAATGAACACGAGTCGAAATCGTACCGGTTGTAATTTGGGGACGAAACATCCCGGACGAATCGCCCAGAGGCGAGACGAACTAGTTTTGGGTCGAAACGTCCCGTAACTCCACGGGGGACTTCATTACTAAGTTTGTTCGTAATCTTATGTATTATATAAATCGGAACTATGTGATTCCATCCAACTAGAACTTCCAGCTTTTATTATCTCCATTGATATGCAATGGGCTACTTTTCCGCCGAGCGAGGGGGTGCCGTCCTGGGAATCCTTAATTCCAAAAATATCCAATATGAAATTTACTGTGGAGTCATTGCTTTTCGGCCCAGCGCTTTCGTCCCCGCGCTTTCGGCCTGACGCTTTTCGGCCTCGGGGTTTGCGCTTTTCAGCCTCGGGTTCAGGTTCATTCTTGGGCTTTTTTTCTATGTGGATGGGCAAGAACAAAATAAAAACACTTAACAAGTTTAATTTGACAGATTAACTTCCCTGACAGATGACTAAGGTGCAATCGTTTTTTTTTTTGTGCAATCTTAAGGATGAATTGTTGTCAAAACAATCTATACACCCATTGAAATTCAAATAAGCAAGTGACTGAAATTGCAAAGAATACACACATAGTTCGTCTCCCAAAACTTCTACAGCCAAAACTTCTACAACCCAGAACTTCTACACTGTGATTGATCAGTTAATTGTTCACACCTATTTTTGCAATGGAACAAACCAAACAGTGATTAGGAGATCACCTAAAATAACTGCTCATCTTGATAATAAAATTTGGGGTCTTCCCGTTTCGCCGATGTGATTCTAATGGGGTAGGTGTCAGTAATCCGCAGATCAAAGAAGTGCCGCGATAATTTGTTAATTTGGATGTTGGGAGATAATTTTTATCAATTTAACCCATGTACCACAGGGAAACTCACAAGTAACGACGAATTGATTGAATCTAATGTAATTTTTTTATTGATTTATCAACGCAATAAACGAGCAAGTATAATATAATAATATGAACATTTAAAGACATAAAGCACATTTTTTAAAAACCCGAATTTCGACTGAATGTAATGTAATTTTTTTATTGATTTATCAACGCAATAAACGAGCAAGTATAATATAATAATATGAACATTTAAAGACATAAAGCACATTTTTTAAAAACCCGAATTTCGACTGAATGTAATGTAATTTGTTTATTGATTTATCAACGCAATAAACGAGCAAGTATAATATAATAATATGAACATTTAAAGACATAAAGCACATTTTTTAAAAACCCGAATTTCGACTGAATGTAATGTAATTTTTTTATTGATTTATCAACGCAATAAACGAGCAAGTATAATATAATAATATGAACATTTAAAGGCATAAAGCATATTTTTTAAAAACCCGAATTTCGACTGACTCTGTCTAAAAATAACAATAAACGAGCAAGTATAATATAATAATATGAACATTTAAAGGCATAAAGCACATTTTTTAAAAACCCGAATTTCGACTGACTCTGTCTAAAAATGACAGTGCGTCAATCTGACCTTCCCTAAAGAGTCTTTTATAATAAGATAAAGCATTGTCGATGGCACGATACTTTTTTCTTCGTGGGGCCACCTTCCCACCATGTCTCAACTGCAGAATTGTTGATTCTGTGAATGCTTGTTCTTTCTTAATGAAATCAACTAAGAAGAACAAGTTAGGATGGGTTCCGGCAATTGCCTTCTTCAACTTGCTGTGCCATCCTTCTACATGATTTGTGGTGCGAGGGCCGACAGTCTCGTGATGGTTCCACACATTGAGGTTGCTACTCTCAACCCAGTTCGTCGTGACGTAGTCTGTGAACTTGGTAACTCTTGGGTCGACGTCTCTCTCCTCCAACGCTTCTTCCCATGCCTCTAATACAAGAAGCCATACGTCGCTGACCATATGTGGTGGTACAAATGGAAGGCCGATAGCACGTCGAACGACCGCATGAATGTTGTCATCTTGCTTGTAATCGTCTCTGAGGCTGCACTTTTCTGTTGCATACTTGTACACTGCTTGGGCGTAGTGGAAGTAATAATAACTCTTTGGCCAGCCGCTGATTTGTCGCGGTCCTCATAAGAGAAGGCCATCATTCCCCCTGCACCCCACCCCCTCTTCCCCTCCTCTCCTCCCAGCATTCAGATATAAACTGCTTAATAGTGTTCCTCACTTCCTCTTTTTCAATTTCTTCAATAAGCATTCCTACCCTCTCCCTCGTGTCCCCCTTCAGCCATCTATCCTTTGTTTCTTCACCCCACTTCTGCATTATTCTTCCAGTAAATTTTATTCTATGAGGTATATACTGTGGGCATTCCAAGAGAAAATGTTCCAGGGTCTCCACTACTCCAGAGTGGCACATTAGGCATCCCTTTTCCCCATCTCTCCCAATTTTTCCCCGAAGCTCCAGTGATCTTGATCTCAGTTTGAACAGCAGTGACCCTCCAAAGGTGCCATCTAGGTACTTCTCAAAAGCTGGCTTTTCTTTATATTGTAACCCCTGCAGTGATCTTTTCACGCTAACCCCTGCTCGCCAGTTTCGATTGCAATCTTCCATGACTCTCTCTTTGACAAACCTTTTGCCTTCTTTCATTCCTACTTCTATGTTTGTGACCTCTATAGAGTAATTGTCCATTAGTTCCCTCACATGTTTTGACCACCCCGTTTCTATATTAGAATTCCAAATGGTATCGAGCATCAATTTGCACCACCGGTTGTCAGGCAGGTTTCTCAAGTAGTTAAAGTAACACAATTTTCCCAAATCTACCCTGTCCTTGATTTTCATCCACCCAAGCTCCCCCCTTACTGCTTCCAAAGCTGCAGCATTACTCGACCCTGTTATCCATCTGCCGGCATCATTTTGAGTATTTTCCAACTTCTTAATAACGGTTTGGTTTAATGGAATCACGTCCGTGCCATACGTTATACTTGGTAAACCCACCCTCTCCCACAGTGTTTTCCCCACAAAGACCTTGTTGAAACTATTTTTCCCTAAAAGTTTTAGTTGGTTCAGAATTCTTTTCCCCTTCAGAATCAGTTTGGCTGAGTAATTTCTGTACACCCCTCTTCCCGTTATATTTATGCTTACCCCTAGATACTCATACTCTCCCGTTTCTCCTACAGTGATTTGTTTGCTTTCCCCTTCGGGGATTGAGAACTCCCCCACTCTCCATCTCTTCGTCATATCTACCTTGCGTCCAACGGGTATTACCTTGCTTTTATTTTCATTTAGTTCTAGCCGCCAAGTGTTCCCATATCTACCAACAATTTCCAACAGTTTCTCTAGCCCCTGTTCAGTTCTAGACATTAACACCATGTCGTCCGCAAAGAATAAGCCTGGTATCTTTATGTCTCCAACATTTACCCCCTCCGCACTCTGAATTAGTTCGTCCCCTAAATCTTTAACATATAATGCAAACAAAATCGGTGAAAAGATACACCCCTGCTTGAGGCCTATATCCATAGGGACTCGTTTTGTAGTGATACTCCCTAGACTGAGTTGGCTTTGCACATCTGTATACATTGCTTTCATGATTCCCACAAAGTCACCCCCCAGTCCGATGCCCTCGAGCTTTCGCCACATACCTTCCCTCCACACTCGGTCGTACGCTTTTTTCACATCTAGAAATGCCAGAAACATCTTTTTCTTTTCAGCCTTTGTTGATTCTATCAGTTGGGTGAGTGTAAATAGGTGATCAGTGACTCTTCGTCCTTTCCTGAAAACATTTTGAATTTCTCCTAAAAAACCTTTCTCTTCAATAACTTCCTCTAGTCTACCGTATATGACCTTACAGAATACTTTTCCGATGTTACTACTAACTGATATCCCCCTATAGTTATCTAGAACTTCCTTATCCCCCTTTTTGTGTATGAACGACACCTTACTTTCCCTCCACTCTCTGGGGACCTCTTGCTTTCGCAGAGCCAGGTTGAAAAGGTTTGTCAGGACTTCAATAAGTGCCTCCCCTCCATTTTTGAGGAATTCGTTCGGAATTTCATCAGTCCCTCCCGCTTTACCATTTTTTAATTTCGAGACCACGTTCCGCACTTCTTCTGCCGTTATTTCGCTACATACACGATTGGATAGGTTCTCCTCCACCAGTGTATTTCTTTTTGGTGGGGACCCACTGCCCCATCGCCTATCGTTTATCTTTTCCCAGTGCTTGACTAACTCTGAAGCGATACGGCCTTTATCTTCTGTACTTTCCCCATCCACTTTGATACTCTGCACACTACTTTTCCCCCGTTTATTTACCCAGTTCCAAAATACGTTTGAGCTCGAACCCCCCGTTTTCTTTATTGTTCTGGCAAGACTGCAATTGTGCTCCTTCCTATTATTATTCTTTATCTCATTCACCTTTTTCCGTGCCAGTTCATATTCTCCTTTCATTAGTCTCGTGTCATTGTTATCCACCCCTTTAAGCTTCCTACTTCTTCTGTAAGCAGCGCATTTTACCTTCCTTTCTTTTATAGCCTTTTTCAGTCCCTCGTTAACCCTGTATCCAAGCTCTTTCATTGGGACCCTCACCCTTCCTATACACTCCTTCCCTGCCTCTGTTAGGCTATTTACTATGCCATCTGAAAGACTCTGGACATTTGCATCCCTAGGTATACATTCAAGATTTGGTTTTAGTTTTTCCCGAAACTGCTTCCAGTCGGCTCCTTGTTTTAGTCCCCAAACTTCCTTGAAGGTATTTCTGTCTCTATTCGTCTTTTTGCCCATAATCTTAACTGTTATCAGGTTGTGATCACTACCCAAGTCATTTTTTCCCTCGTCATCTATTTCTACATCTATAACCTCCCTCCATACGCTAATGTCAGTGAGTATATAATCAATTATTGTTTTCTTATCGTTCCTCTCCCAGGTCCATTTACCCTTACATTTCGCATCCCTGTTCAGGATCTTTAAACCAAGCTCTTTTGATAGGTCCAACATCTTCCTCCCATTCGTGTTAATTTTCCTATCACCTCCCTGTATGCCCTCCTCCTTATCCCCGATGTGCCCATTGAAGTCCCCCATTAGGACAATACTGAACCCTCTGCTCCCAAGCTCTGTGATATTCGATCTAAGAGTTGTATATATTGAATCATTCCACTCGGGCTTACTTCCCTCCACTGCTAAGTATACAACACCAACGGCAACACTCCTGTTTCCTAACTTGATTTTTGCCCAGACTATTTCGTTGGATACTGGAATCTGAGTCCTTGCTTCTGTGAGATCTGTAATCAATGAGGGCTGTAATTCCTCTTTAGCGTAGATGCCAACACCCCCACCCCGTTTCTGACCCTCAGTTCGCCCAGCTCCTATCCACACGCAACCCTTCATCTGATCAACCCGCTCATCCCGTCGTATCCACGTCTCACTTAGACCCATTATATCGAAGTCTCCTTCGTCCATCATTGTTGATATTTCGCTTACTTTCTTGTGCAGCCCCTGGATGTTACAGTACCCAAACTTAATGAATCTTTGTTTTTTTGTCATCACTGGCACATTATTATAACCCTGGTATGTCCCTGTATTGTGCATGTTTGTTGTTCTTCCCATGTTCCCAGCATTTGTGCCACTCTGGGTTACCGGCTGTGGTCCCCTACCCCCCTTTTCTCCAAAAAAGGCCCAGCCACCTGTAAGATTTTTTGGCCCAACAGGTCTGTACCCATCCTCCTTAAATGCAATCCGTCTCGCCCATACAACTCTCCTTGTCCCCAGAATGAATCCCAGTGGTCAATGAAATGTACTCCCAAGTCTTTGCAGTGCTCTTCCAGCTCCTCGTTTAGTGCCATAATCCGCGAGTTCCTCTCATTTCCACCACCCATAACGGGGAGCACCCCTGAAACGATGATCCGAGCATTCCTGCTAAGTAGCTTACTAATTAGGTCCTTGTATGTGTCCACCAAACGAACTGATTTCCTCTCCCTGATGTTATTGGACCCCACATGTAATACCACTACCGGATCAGGCCCCGACCCAGCTACAATACCGTCCACTCTATCCCTCAGGTCCTCCACTTTAGCCCCCGGAAAGCACAGAACTGTTCTATTTTTACTGTCCGGACCACAGACAACCTTGTCGATCCCCCGAACTATGCTACTTCCCGCAACCACCAACTTACTTTTGGACCTCGCCCTATTTATCTCCTCTAGTCTCCTATTGTTTACAGCGTCCTCTTCCTCTCCAACAGCCCCACTCGGACTCAATATCGGTATCGGTATCTTTGACCTAGGATTACTCCTATCCTTGTCCCTCCGTCTCTTTCCAGGCCCTGAGCTACCTGGACTACTCCCCTGGTCTTCCCCCGGATCCCTCCTCCTTTTTCCTGGCCTAGACCCCAAGCTACTATCTGTTGCAACTACCTCCATCTCCTCCTCTGTCTCTTCCGAATCGAGCACATCAAATCTGTTTCTGGTGCTGCACTCCCCACTGCCTTTGGACTTTACACCCCTATCTACCTGCTTCTCTGGCCCCCCTTTCCTACCACTTTTGGTAGTCCACGCCAAACGCTTTACAGCATTGCTCCGGCCTGGGCCCCCCTCATCTGTCCTACGTACTTTTCTAGCAGCCCCCACCTCATCACCTACCTCATTCACATCAAAGGTTCTACCCCCATGTTTCCTCTTGGAACCACCGACAACCTTCCATCCTTCTCGGAAAGCCACTTTCACAGGCGTAACTCCAGACAGCCCCGCCCTACCAAGTCTTCCCTTCAGCTCAGCAATCTCCCCCTCAAACTTAACAATTGTCTCAAGTAGGCGGAGGATTTCCTGACAGTTTGCACATACCTCTCCATATCCCATCGAGCGACAGTCCCCATACATCATAGAACACTGTTTACAAACTTCAAGCCCAATATCGCCATCGGTGGCCCCACCAACCCGGCTCTGACCGACACCCCCAGTGACCTCTGTCTGCACACCAATACTTACTCCGTTGGCACCGTTGACCTGGACCGCGATATTACACGTATTTACCTCCATACTTACCTCCGTCTGAACAGACCTGCTCGCCATCATCAAGACAAAATTACGCGATCGGACAGGGAAAATTGTAAACACGCGACACGCGACAAAAGGCAACACGACGAACCGCTCGACAACTTAGCGCTCACAGTTTTATTTAAGGCCTCCTAACTTTGTCCCAGTTACTATACTAAACTAACTCCCCACAAAGTTGAATAAAATAACCTGAAAATGAAATATATATGATTAGTAAACAATAAAAATACTTAATTTCGATTCGTAACCAAGGAGACTTCTTCTGTATACTTGCGGATCGAGAGTATGATCAGTGACAGCCTTTGATGGTCGCAGAAGAGAAAACTTGTCGTAAAGCATTTTGTGCAGCAGTTTCGAAATCAGTAAAGATTGTTGCTGGTTGTAGGTGAATGTCTAAAGATGAGACCTTCTGGCGTATGGTGCTGAAGAATTTTATATAAGTTGACTTGGTTTTATTAGGCAGCAAGCCATAGACTAATGGCAACATCTTATTGTCGACGAAAGCATGGATGGTATACAGCTGATAAAAGAGTTTCGGTGATTTCTCAAATGTCCCATCACAGAAAAACGAAGTCGCTTCGTCGAGGAGGTGTAAGTTTGACGCTGTGCTGAAAATGAGGCAGTTGACGTCGCTTGGATCTGACAGTAAAAACTGATCTCCTGCAGTTGTTTCCATGTAACTATCAGGTAAGCTGATTGCTGAGCGAGTTTTCGGAAGAGCCGGTATGGTTTTCGCACGAGACCTGTATAATGCTGATTTGATGCTATAGAATGTAGGAACTTTAGCAATGATGAGTGGGTCGGTATCCGATCTGAGAGAACCAAGCTCCTCTTGGTAAAGTGCGCTCACTGATTTGCTGTCGTGTCGAACGGTTTTCTTTAAATCTGCTAGGAAAGCATCGGCTACAATCTGCTCCATATCTGGTGGATGATTATGCTGCCCCATCGGCGAACTGATAAAATCGTTTTTCGTGTTGATAGTTGACCGACATCCTAAAGAATCTTTTTTAACGCAGTTCCAATGTATATTTGGTTGATTCTGAGACTTCACACGAAATTTATAACCACCATAAACTAAGTGTCTACCACCTCTCTTATTAGGGATGAAAGAAACATTTACTTGTTCACTTGCCATGATGAATTGAAGGAAATGTTGTTGATGTACAGCATGAAGGGTCATATTATATACTATTGAGATGTTTGAAGTTGTTTAGTTGTTTACAGTTGATCAATGTTAACTGATTGTTAATCACTTTGGGACCATGAACTCAGCCGGTGAAGAAGAGTTAATATCAATCAGTGGGATTAACAACTTGTTCACACCTCCTCCGGCGATTAGTTTTGGTTTGTTTATTTAACCTCATCGGCGAAACGGGAACAAACCGAAAATTTGATGAGTTGTATGTGTATTTAGTAACAACAAATCACAAAATAATATTAAAAAAAGTGAATTTTAGTCTGTGAATAATTGTGATGAGTTTAAAAAATGGTTTATAATGAAGTATTGTTATATAGCCCCATATGTCATGACTCCCGGTTTTTAAAAACAAAACTGTTGGAGCTTTATCCACTCCTTTCTTGTAACCGCTATGGTCATATACCGGGGCCGCTACCAAACCGGCGTTGCTGTTTGGTTTTCTTTTGTCCTCTTCCCTTAAATTTGCCATCGCACAACATTATAGTCTGGCGCGCCACCATGGTGGGACTCAAACCTCTACCATCGCCGAGCTGAAACCGAATAGAGTCCACTCTCTAATAGTCTTAATGGCGTTGAGGGATTGAGTATTGACAATCTATCACTCCAACGTAAACTGTCGGGAATTCTAACCGTGTGCATACAACCTCAGACCCCATTTGAGGCAATAGGAAAGCTAGGCCTGTGTGATCCAAGTGAAATAAAATAAGGTTAACCGGGTCGCAAGGAATTTGTAAATCCCACATCGTCCATGCGCGCCTTCGGCGCGCTGAAACCTTTCATTCATTCATTCATTCATTCATTCATTCATTCATTCATTCATTCATTCATTCATTCATTCATTCATTCATTCATTCATTCATTCATTCATTCATTCATCAAAAATATCAAAATGGCTGGTTTGTGAAAAGTAGAGTTTGTTATGTCACAGAAAGGAACTTCCCAAGTACTCCTTGATGGATATTTGTATAACAAGAATGTTGCATCCATTGGAAGTGTGTATTGTCTACATGTAAAGGACGTTGCACAACTGTGGGAGATATTTTAAAAAATGTAACTGAACATTCACATGGCCCAGAAAACAGCAACCGAGTCAGATACGGAAAATCGCTTAGGTCGTTTGAAGGAGCAGTTAAATATATATATTCTATATTTAATTTTGTGTCAAAAATCAAAACCACTTCTATTTATTATGAACTACCTGTATATAATTATATGCGCCTAATCATGACATATGTCAAAAATCAAAACTACTTCTATTTATTATGAACTACTTGTATTTCATTTGGTATCAAAAATCAAAACAACTTTTAATTTATATGCGCCTTATCATAAAATTAATAATAAACAACCCATTTTTCACATACCATGTTTTTATTTAATTGGACAATCCCATTGACAAGTTCAGGTAACATACACAATATTAATCATGCCTTGGACCCTGAAATGTGTTGTTTTAGACTGTAGAAGTTTTGGCTGTAGAAGTTTTGGGAGGTTACCTTACGACCGGATCACTCAAAACTATAAAATTATATTGCAGTTTTTCACTGGAAAACGCCAGTTGATGCAGAAAGTGTTTAGTTGCCTTCACGAACACAAGTAAAATTATGGGATAATAGTCAAATAAAGTTGATATATTTGTAGATCGGGGTTTAAATATCTTATATTTACTGAACTTGAAAGTGTCAGGGATATGACTGGCTGGCAAGAATGGGAGTGCTATTAGATTTCTCGCGCATAAATGGACTGCCTTGTTTTCTCTATTGGTGGTGGCAAGTCCTAAACCTTGGATTTTTTTAGATCACCTGGGCAAAGCTTAGTGGGAGCTTCACTGATCACTTTTCGTCCGTCCATCTGTGCGTTCGTCCGTCGTTAACTTCACATTATCGACTTCTCACAAACTACTGGACCAAATTGAACCAAATCTGGCCTGCATCTTCCATATGTCAATTCAAGTTTGTACAAATAAAGTTGCCACGCCCACATTTGGCATCACATGGGGCATAACTGATAGTACCTATATCTTTAAAAATAATATTTGAAAATTGAAAAATCTTCTCCAGAACCATCAATCAGAATCTTCTGATATTTGGTATACATCTCTACGGGGGTCAGATTCAAGTTTGTTCAAATCGAGTCTCTGAGTTAATATTTGGGCTCCCTATGGAAGCCTGAAGTTTAACTTAGTGCAATATGAGGAAATTTCTTTAAACATCTGCTTCTTCAAATCCACCAGTCAGAATGCTTTCAAATTTGGTATACATCTCTGGGGGTGGGGGGGGGGGGGGGGGGGGGCAGATGCAAGTTTGTTTAAATCGAGTTCCTCGGTTAACATTTGGGCTCCCTGTAGGAGCCCGAAGTTTAACTTAGCGCAATATGAGGAAATTTCTTTAAAAATCTTCTTCAGATTCACGGGTCAGAATCTTTTCATATTTGGTATACAACATCTATAAGGTCGTCAGATTCAAGTTTGTTCAAATCGAGCCACTGAGTTAATATTTGGGCTCTCTGTAGGACCCCGAATTTGAACTTAGTGCAATATGAGGAATTTAAAAAAAAAATTTCTTCAGATCCACCAATCAGAATGCTTTCATATTTGGTATACAAAATACTCGAGAGGGAAAAATTCAAGTTTGTTCAAATTGGATCCCTGGGTTAATATTTGGGCTCCCTGTTGGGGCCCTAAGTTTAACTTGGTGCAATATGAGAAAATGTCTTTACAAATCTTCTTCTTCAGATCCACTAGTACGAATCCCTGCATATTTGATACACAACATCTCTAGAAGTGGGGGGGGGGGGGGGGGGGGGGGGGGGGGGGGGGCAAATTCAAGTTTGTTCAAATCGTGTCTCTCCCTGTGGGGGTCCAAAATTTTAACTTCGTGCAATATGAGGAAATATCTGGAAATTTTTTTTTTCTCCGGAACGATCAATCAGAATGCTTCCATATTTGGTGTACATCTCTAAAAGAGGGGGTGGGGGTGCATGACGTCAGATTGAAGTTTGTTCAAATAGGGTCCCTGGGTTAATATTGGGGCTCTCTATTGGAGCCCGAAGTTTAATTTAGTGCAATATGAGATTTCTTTAAAAATCTTCTTCAGATCCACAAGTCAGAATCCTTTCATATTTGGTATATAACATCTTAAGGGGGATCCGATTCAAGTTTGTTCAATGGAGGGGGCAGGTTAGGTTCAAGGTTGTTCCATTCCTTAGTGTTTTTCCATAAAAATTGTCCTTTCAAACTGCAGTGACATAAACAACCATTGGAAGTTTGACAGTGCTTGTCTACAGCTGATAGAATTGGAAGCAGTCAGAAAGACCTATGAAAATAATCATCTGACATGGACACTAGAGTTATGAATAAATTCATGTCTTCCTGTGTAGTGTTGATGAACCATGATGAACCATGACTAACTGAAAGTAACCTAAAATATTTCTTCTAACCACGTTGTCAGGTGAGCGATTTATGCCCCTTGGGGCCTCTTGTCTAAACACAGCCTGGCTTCCTTAATGCTCAATAAGGCAGAAAAACTGACGGTGTAAAAAATTAAATGCATATAAAAAAAGAAAAAGGAACAAGAGGGATGTGTTCATCCTCATTAGCTCACCAACGCATGGCATGCAATAAATCTAGGCTTATTACAAATCTGCTAAAAATGTCCGGTCATGTACATGCATAGCAAAATTGGTCAGAAATTTTCTTTCTTAGTCCACAGTGACAAAAAAAGTCTAATATTGCATTAAAAAAGCCCAAAATCTCTGAAAAATGACTGGCCAAGGGTTAATGTCATCTTATATTGATGCATTTAACACACATATGAAATATACTACTCAAAGTTTGCTAAGCACCAAATATTTGACGCATCATTGTGAAATTTGCTTGTGACATATTTGCGATATTTTTGGTGGACATGATTGAGGAATGTATTGAGATGGCCCTCCCCAGTGTTTACATTAGCTCTCTTGACAGGCAGACTTTTCGTCATGTACCCTTTGATTTTCATGATGTTTTCGTGTTCTGTCTACATGTACATGACATGTGTAGGGTATTCAATATCTTCATTTCAACACAAACCCTTGTGATTTAACGATTGAATATGGCAAATGCAAATGCAAGAAGACATTTGTCTGAAGCAGAAATGTGGCGGGATGTAGGGATGGTGGAGCAAGGGGCTACCCATTGTCAGGTTGGTGAAGCCCTTCGTGTGTACCATACGGTGATCACCAGAGCCTGGGCAAGATTTCAGCAGTATGACACACCAGTAAGACGGCGTGGTGGTGGCAGAGACAGGGCAACATCTGCAGAAGAAGACCGGTTTTTGATCATTCAGGTCCATAGGAACCGCTTTGCCAAAGCAACCCAGCTTCGCAGCGACCTTCAGAATTCATCCGGGGTAAATGTGTCGACGCAGACTATCCGGGCAAGGTTGCGCGAAGGTGGTCTCCGATCGAGAAGACCATGTATTCGCATTCCACTGTCCCAGAACCACCACCAGGCACGATATGAATGGGCCATGGACCACGTTGGATGGACCAGAGAAGATTGGCGACCTGTCCTTTTTACAGATGAGTCAAGGTACTGCCTAGACCACACAGATAGGCGTTCTAAGGTATGGAGAAGACCAGGAGAGCGATTCCATGCAGCCAGCATTCCTGAGCATGACCGCTATGGTGGATGGCCAATCATGGTCTGGGGCGGCATCAGCTGGGGTGGACGTACAGAGCTCTGTGTCATTGAACGTGGTACATTAACTGCACAACGGTATATTGATGAGATCCTCAGATTGTAAGCAGGTGCAGTCAGAAGCAGGTGCAGTGAGTGATAGATTCATTCTGATGGACGATAATGCCAGTCCTCATGTTGCCCATGATGTCGGGGAGTACCGACAGAGGGAGGGGATTGAGCGTATGGGCTGGCCAGCAAGATCCCCTGACCTCAATCCAATCGAACATGTCTGGAATGAGTTGCAGCTTGCAATTTCAGCCCGTCCAGTCCAGCCAAGACGTTTCCAGGAGCTTGGTGCCATGCTGGTCCAAGAATGGAACAACATCCCACAAAGGACAACCAGGAACCTAACTGGGAGCATGAGAAGGCGTTGTCAATCTGTAATTAACAGTAATGGGTCTAATACTCGATATTGAAGCTATACCAGTTCGCTTCGTCAACTTTTTGGCATATTGAAAAAAATTCCTCTTTTATCCAAAATATCCATTTTCCATTGTTATCGTATTCACAAGCTAAAAATAATGTCAAACACAAATAAAATCTTAATTTCTGTACTTAAATCATTAAAGATATAATTAAATAAAAAATATATACACTTTTCATTACAATATTTCAACTAAAACGTAAAACAGGTAGTTGGATGTACTTGGTGCTTAGCAGACTTTGAGTAGTGTATGAAAGCCACAGCATACCGGTAGTAGCTTCCACTCATGTACAGCAAAACAGGTCAGAAATTTTCTTATAAGTCTAACACTGACAAAAATGTCTAACATTGCAAAACAGGTCAGAAAGTCCACAGTGACAAAAAAGTCTAACTATGCATTAAAAAGACCCAAATCTCCGAAAAATGTCCGGCCAAGGGTTAATGTCATCTTATATTGACGCATTTAACACATATATGAAATATAAAAGCCACAGCATACTGGTGGTAGCCTTCACTCATGTATATCAACAGAGGTCAGAAATTTTCTAAATCCACACTGACAAAAAAGTCTAACATTGCAAAAACACTAAAAATCGCTAAAATATCACTGGGTAAGAGTTTGTGAGTAACTGTAAGCCATAGAAACACAGTATGAGTTGCATAGCAACAGGGCTGGAAGTCAAAGTGGACTGATACAATAACTTTAACACAAGAGTCGACGACGACGTGCCTCGGTTCATGACATAAGCTCACACAACTTCGTTGGTGAGCTAATAACTGAAAATAATCACTGAACATGAAAAACTTAAACAAATAATTGTCAAAAAGTTGAAGTAAAATAAGTTATTTGGGACACCATTCGGCCTCGAAAGCTGGCTTTTCGGTCCAAAACGAGGCGGAATAACACAAAAATAATTGGGGGCGATTCGCGCGAGACAAAAAGGCAATGGAGCCTTTATTGACAATGTATATATATATATACTACTCAAAGTTTGCTAAGCAGCACATATTTGACACATCATTGTGAAATTTGCATGTGACATATTTGCGATATATTTGGTGGGCATGATTGAAGAATGTATTGAGATGGTCCTTCCCAGTGTTTACATTAGTTCTCTTCACAGGTAGACTTTTCGTGACAGTCATTGAAAGCATATATCCCTTGATTTTCATGTTTTCATGTACTGTCTACATGTACATGACTTGTGCAGGGTATTCAGTCTTCATTTTAACACAAACCCTTGTGGTTTAATGATTGAATATGACGAATGCAAATGTAAGAAGACATTTGTCTGATGCAGAAATCTGGCGGGCTGTTGGGATGGGGGAGCAAGGGGCTGCGCATAGTCAGGTTGGTGAAGCCCTTGGTGTGCACCATACAGTGATCACCAGAGCCTGAGCAAGATTTCAGCAGCATGGCACACCAGTAAGACGGCATGGTGGTGGCAGAGACAGAGCAACATCTGCAGCAGAAGACCGGTTTTTGATCATTCAGGCCCATAGGAACCGCTTTGCAAAAGCAACCCAGCTTCGCAGTGACCTTCAGAATTCATCCGGGGTAAATGTTTCGACGCAGACTATTTGAGCAAGGTTGCTCAAAGGTGGTCTCCGATCGAGAAGACCATGTATTCGCATTCCGCTGTCCCAGAACCACCACCAGACACGATATGAATGGAACATGGACCATGCTGGATGTACCAGAGAAGATTGGCGACCTGTCCTTTTTACAAATGAGTCAAGGTACTGCCTAGACTATACAGATAGGCGTTCTAGGGTATGGAGAAGTCCAGGAGAGCGATTCCATGCAGAAAACATTGCTGGACATGACCGCTATAGTAGAGGGTCAATAATGGTCTGGGCGGCATCAGCTGGGATGGACTACAGAGCTCTGTGTCTTTGACCGTGGTACATTAACTGAACAGCTGTATATTGATGAGATCCTGGATGCCCACATCAGATTATATGCAGGTGCAGCGGGTGATAGATTCATTTTGATGAACGATAATGCCCGTCCCCATGCTGCCTATGCTGTTCGGAAGTACCGACAGGGCTAGGTGATTGAGCGTATGGACTGGCCAGCAAGATCCCCTGACCTCAATCTAATCGAACATGTCTGGAATGAGTTGCAGCTTGCAATTTCAGCCCGACCAGTCAAGCCAAGAAGTGTCCAGGAGCTTGGTACCATGATGGTCCAAGAATGGAACAACATCCCACAAAGGACCGGCAGGAACCTGATTGGGAGCACGAGAAGGCGTTGTCAATCTGTAATTAACAGCAATGGGTCTCATACTCAATATTGATCCCATACCAGTTCGCTCCGTCAACTTTTTGGCAAATTTGAAAAATTTCCTCTGTTACCAAGAATATCCATTTTCCATGGTTATCGTATTCAAAAGCTAAAAAATAATGTCAAACACAAATAAAATCTTAATTTCTGTACTTAAATCATTAAAGATATAATTAAATAAAAAAAATATATGCCCTTTTCATTACAATATTTCGACTAAAACGTAAAACAGGTAGTTGGATATACTTTGTGCTTAGCAAGCTTTGAGTAGTATATATCATACAAGTGGGCCGACCCGTCCCGGGACGGGTAGCCCCGCCTGCGAGAGAGAAAATTTCTAGCTGCATTGCATATCAAGGGAGATAATCAAACTTGGAATTTCTTGCTGAACAAGATCTCCGAATCACTGAATCACACACACCCCATTTATATTATAGATTAGGTCACTTTAACAAATTATGTAATTAATGTTTACACCACGATTGTTGTGTGTATTCAACGTTACACGACACATTACAGACCTTGAGAAAGGGACTATTATAATCCCTGATGGGTACGAGTGTGGGATGGGAAAATCTCACCCGAGGGCAAGATATTTGGGCCAGACACGAGGCTTGCCGAGTGTCTGGACCAAATATCTTGTCCTGAGGGTGAGATTTTCCCATCCTGCACCCGTACCCATCAGGGACTATTTTTCTCCCCCACCATACAGCGGTAACGTTAGCCAGAGGTAATCGGCGGTCACGTGCTGATATAATCAACTCATTTGGTATTTGTTGTTTTGAAAAACTAATGACACCATCGGAAAGAGCATGGAAAAGTTACGTATATACCAAAGGTATATACCACGAAATCAATTAGGAACGGTGGCATCTTGGGGTTTAAAGAGTTTTAGAGCATCAAACTTTGATCACACGGCATTCTGATGACGTCAATATGAATTAGTTGGTAGCAAAAAGCTGATACGATATGCATAACGTCATAATAACGTTATAAATGTATAACGTCACGTGGGTGGGGTGGGATACATCTGTCTCTCCCTGCTATCTCACCCTGGACAGACGTATGTTACACATGCAGTGGGGGAGAAAAGATTAACCACGCATGGAATCTGGATTATGCGCAAGAATGCCACATAAGAACGCATCTGATTGGACGTTTCATGTCCGAGTGACGTTATAACGTGAATGAAATGCTTTGACACAAAACACTGTCAAGCAAGAAAGTTATCAGACCACCAAAGGTGCTATTTTTCTTTAACCCTATGAACTCTAGTGGCATCTTCCATTCCAGTTCAATGACAGCAATTAGAAGAGTCTATATTCATTATTTGGGGTAGACCTATCAGTATTTTCAACGTACAGCTTCTGGCTGCACAGTGAAAATACTGTTTGTTCTGCCCCACAATATTTACTGAACAGCCAGCCTATATAATGACGTTGTGACGTATCATGTTCCTGGTCGAAAAAGTGGCCCGCTGGGGTTCAAAGGGTTAAATATGTCAGCTTCACCTACGTAATTCAAGTTTAATCATGGTATAAATACACAACATAATGGGTAGAGTACGGGGGACAGGAATCAACTACCCTTTGTGGAGTTGTTCCTATATTTCAGACGAACCTTCAGTGCTCGTGAAATACAGGAAAAAACCCACTTTGGGTAAATGATTCTTGTCCACCTTACTCCGCCCTCATTGTGTTCTGCCTTAGTCTTGCCCTGTACTTGGGAGTTTTTCCTGTATTTCATGCGCGCCAGCGGTCTCCAACTCGGATAGCTGATTCCAGTCCCCCATACTCCACCCTGGTTGTGTTCTGTCTCAATCGTACTTACTTGTTTCACATGAAGCAGTTATTGTCTGCTGCCACTCTGATAGATGAAACTGAGTAAGCAAAGGGGAGAGTTCACTCTGGCTTTTAGATTTGTAGAGTGTGTATGGTATTTACAGTTTGCAGATGACGTCTTAAATCTTGTGAAATCTTTTGTTGTCAGAAATTTATTAGAAGAGGTAAGATCATTGTTAGATTCCGCCCTCCCCAATTACATGTGGTACCACATCTACACAATATATCAGATGTTGACAATGAGTTGCTGTCCCCTTGGTTACTCAAATTGGCCGTGATGATAGGTTACTTAAAATAAGTCACGGGGAAATTCATAAATTTCTTCTCACATATTGAAATGGATTGGGTATGGGCAACAAACAAGACAACAGTAAAAATAGATTAGCCAATCTTTTATTCGGTTTTCAATTTTTCTTCTTCAGATTTTCAACAGAGATGGCGAAATAAAGTATTTTGTCATGGGAAGCTCCGACACCGGGCTGAAAACGTCATGGTTATCCTATGTTAAATGTGCGCGACATGACAGAGAACAAAATCTAGAAATTGTTCACATTGGGCAGACAATATTTTACAAGGCAACTAAGGTACAACTATAGTCTTTTAATAAAATGAACACGGAGATGCTGGAAACAACAGGTCATAGTAGTCTGCGTGCTAAAATACCTATGAGTTGCAGAGGAAGAGACTTACCATGTCTGGGTGGGGGCAGTTGGTGACTTTTACAAATGCAGTTATTTGCTCGAATTGTGAAGAAATCAAACTCAACTTATCGTTTGATTACACTCATTGGCCTGGCTCACAAGCTTATTACACTCGTTGGCCTGGCTCACAAGCTATTGTTTGGGACAAATACTCAGAACGACACACAGTTGTGAATGGGTTAATCAATATGGCATGAGTGCCAGTGCGGAAGGATAAAACAAGAGGCCACAGGCCTCTCATTTTATCCTTCCGTGATGGCACTAGTGCCTTACCAATTAACCCATTCTCACACGTGTCGTTCGTGTTTATTACAGGCCTTCACATCTGTAAAAACAATTATTAGGACACTCGGCAATTCATTTCACAATTATTAACAAAAACAACACATTTTATCGCCAACCAAATTTGCGAGGGGAATCCGTGTTAACATTTCGTCCCCTGGGTTCCAATGTATTCTATGTGCCTATTGGCACATAGATCGGGTCCTACTATTTAACGAACACAAACGAACATAAACGAACAGAAGAGAAAATAATAGGAAATACAAGTTAAAAATGATTGAGGGTGCATATGCAGGTATATATGTGGGTATATATTATTCGTTTGTAAAATTTTATTCACTTCTGATGAGTATTTTGATGATTAATAAGGTTTATAAAATGTACGACGGCGCGAAATTCTTGTGTTCGTTAAGTAGTAGCCTGCTTGAAGCTGACGATAAGATGCGACCAAGGTGTGAAATCAATTAGCTGTCTATCTGAGGAAGAATGTCGCTGAGGAAAACAGAGAAATTTAGGTTTAAGAGGATGGCAAGCGCCTATTTTAATCGTGTGTAAAATTGTATCCACGTCTGATGAGTATTTTAGTGATAAATAAAGATTATAGCCATTATTTGAATTGACAAACATGCATCAAACTCTCGCTTTGGATTCCGACTTCCCCACTGATTCTCATGAGATGTTGACCAAAATAAGTGTTTGAGTACACGTAATAGAAATTGTATCTGCTGTGAAGAGTACTTCTACTCCCAAAACGGGGACAGCGGGAAGACAGTCCCTGTGACTATGCTGTCTCCCCACAGTATAATATATGTTATTCAGTATTTTTTTTTAAAGAAAATGTACACTGTTATAATATTATGCTGTGAAATAAACTATTCATTCATGCATCAAACTCTCGCTTTGGATTCCGAGGACGCATCACGGCGAGTCGGGGACAAACCGTGATCTACCCTTAGAAAGCGGAGCAAGACTCGGACACATGTAGCATATTGTACACCCACATAATGATAATAATCTCAAGATCATAAAATATCTTGGGGATAAGTCATTAAAGTCCAGTTTAAGATTTCCTGAACACTTTCCCCGAACAAGCTCACCCTCCACCAACGCGGGCTCCCACTAACGAGAGAGGACAACCAGGCGCGTATTCAGGAAGAAGTTTCCAGGGGGGGGGGGGGGGGGGGGGGGGGGGGGGGTATAGCAACAGATTCGCGAAAGGCGGGGGTGCTGGGGGTCCTTCTCCAGGAATTTATTTTTTTTCGGGGGGGGGGGGGGGTTCTCCCCCAGGAAAATTTTAAAATCTAACTCTACTGGCGGAAAACATTTGGAAGGGGACACAGCTAGATTTTGAGGAGGGGTAAGTGCCCCCCCCCCCAGCCCCACGTGGCTACGACATTAGGGACAACCCTACCCATACTCTCCTAGAAACGCGATCCGAGAAAAAAATCCCGGGCACCCCCCCCCCCCCCACACTGACTCTCTCCAACGAGGGGGGACACCCGGGATCTTTCCAGGAAGCGGGTTCTATGATACAGTAACCGCTTCGCGGTGATGTCTTCTACATACACCCCATCCCGTTTTTTTTTTATTTAAATTAAAAAAAAAAATAGCAATAAATTTTAAACTCCCCTCATCCTTTGACCGGGCTTGCCCACTAAAATGGTCACTTTCGTTTTAGTGGTTATCATACAACTTATTTCCGCGGCTTGTACTGTTTGTCAAAAAGAAAAAAGAATTCCTAAATTTATTTTGGATAACTCATTTTTTCACATTAAATATAATTATAGTAAGGCAGTGAATTGAAAAGAAAATCAGAATATATCTGCCAAAGATGTAATAGAATAACTTTTTGAAAAAAAAAAAAACAAAACTCTAAATCCTCCTCACTTGACTCTGTTAAGTATGCCGGTCCCAAGCCCGGGCAAAGGATGAGGGGAGTTTAAAATTTATTGCTAAATTTTTTTTTTGAAAAGCACAACAAAAACTCTAAATCCGCCTGACTTGATTCTCTTAAATCTGCCGGTCCCAAGCCCGGACAAAGGATGAGGGGAGTTTAAAATTTATTGCTAAAAAAACATTTTTGAAAACACAACAACTCTGAATCCGACTAACTTGACTCTGTTAAGTCTGCCGGTGGAGGAGGGGGGTGGAGGGGGGGGGGGGTGGGGTAAATTTATTACTAAAAAAAAAAAATTGAAAAAACCCCTCTAAATCCGCCTGACTTGACTCTGTTAAGTCTGCCGGTCCCAAGCCCGGGCAAAGGATGAGGGGAGTTTAACATTTATCTAGTCCAATACTATTAGCCTTCGCCTGTGCTCCGAATTTATTATTTTTTTATTTTTTAATATGTCGCACCGGTGCGACATATTAAAAAAAAATAATAATAATAAATTCGGAGCACAGTCGAACGCTAATATTATTGGGCTTACCTTTATCGCGAAGCGGTTAGGCCTACTGTATCACGGAACGCGTTTCCTGGAAAGAACCGGGGGTGGATGGGGCTCGTTGGTGAGAGTCTGTGGGTGGAGGTGTCCCGGGATTTGTCGTTGCCACAGGGGGCAGGTGCCCCCTCCCCAAAATGTAGCTGTACCCCCTTCCAAATGTTTCCCGCCAGTAGTTAGACTTAGATTTTAAAATTTTCCTGGGAAATTTTCCCCATGCCCCCCCCCCCAAAAGAAATCCTGGGGAAGGCCCCCCCAGACCCCCCGCCTTTCGCGCATCTGATGGCTATAAACCCCCCCCCCCCCCCAACCCCGCTAGTTATCGCCCCCCCCCCCCCCCCCCAGGAAACTTTTTCCTGGCTACTCGCCTGGTTGTCCTCTCTCGTTAGTGGGAGCCCGCGTTGGTGGAGGGTGAGCTTGTTCGGGGAAAGTGTTCAGGAAATCTTAAACTGGACTTTAATGACTTATCCCCAAGATATTTTTAGATCTTTAGATTATTATCATTATGTGGGTGTACAATATGCTAGTCTTGCTCCGCTTTCTAAGGGTAGATGACGGTTTGTCCCAGACTCGCCGTGATGCGTCCTTGGAATCCAAAGCGAGAGTTTGATGCATGTTTGTCAATCCAAATAATGGCTATAATCTTTATTTATCACTAAAATACTCATCAGACGTGGATACAATTTTACACACGATTAAATTAGGCGCCTGGCATCCTCTTAAACCTAAATTTCGCTGTTTTCCTCAGCGACATTCTTCCTCAGATAGACAGCTAATTGATTTCACACCTTTGTCGCATCTTGTCGACAGCTTCAAGCAGGCCACAACTTAACGAACACAAGAATTTCGCGCCGTCGTACATTTTATAAACCTTATTAATCATCAAAATACTCATCAGAAGTGAATAAAATTTTACAAACGAATAATATATACCCACATATACCTGCATATGCACCCTCAACCATTTCTAACTTGTATTTCCTATTATTTTCTCTTCTGTTCGTTTATGTTCGTTTGTGTTCGTTAAATAGTAGGACCGCATAGATCACATTGGAACTCAAGGGACGATTTTCAATTATCGCTAGCAATTCAAATTGTAATTGTGTTGCACGATTTGTAGAAAATTCCAGTGAAATTTCGCTTCTATTTAAAAATAGACACGTCAACGATTTCCGCTCCACACATATGTGCAGAACAGATTTTCACTTTCGGCATTGTTTAGTATTGCTGTAGATGGGGATTATATAGAACAGGCATGTAATAAAAATAGTAAAAGGAATAGCACTTTTTGTGAATGGTGCTGTTGGCAACAACAATGCAGATAACGTAATTTTACGTCTTAAAATTCAGTGGATGTGTTTCACACCATCTTATAAAGTAGAAAAACTGTGAGCACTGCTCACTAAATGATACCACCCACTCCCACCAAGAAACATTTTACAACAGTAAAAGTGTGTTCACTGTTGAGAGCACAAACACTGACATACCCGTCTGAGAGTTTCAATGAAATCCGTTCACTGGTCTAAGAGGAGTTGCGGATAGACGTATGTCGGAATATGAAAATACCTGAAAGAAAAATAGGAGGTGCACATCTTCAGTGTATGTAAAAGAATGTCTGAGAGTTCCAATGGAGTTTGTTCAATGGTTTAAGGGGAGTAGCAGATAGCAGATCTATACCCCTTCCTTCTAAAACCTGAATTGACAAAGACCATTTTTGAATATGGGGAACTGTAAATATGAAAATATCTGAAAAGAAAATAGGAGGTGCACATCTTCAATGCATGTAAAAGAAAGTCTGAAAGTTTCAATGAAATCTGTTCAATAGTCTAAGAGGAGTTGTGGATAGCAGATCTATACAGAATGTCAACTGAATTTGACAAAGAGTATGTAAAAGAATGTCTGAGAGTTCCAATGGAGTCTGTTCAATGGTTTAAGAGGAGTAGCGGATAGCAGATCTATACCCCTTCCTACTAAAACCTGAATTGGCAAAGACCATTTTTGAATATGGGAAACTGTAAAAATGAAAATATCGGAAAAGAAAATAGGAGGCGCACATCTTCAATGTATGTAAACGAATGTCAGTGTTTCAATGAAATCCGTTCACTGGTTTAGGAGGAGTTGTGAATAGCAGATGTGTACCCCCCTAAAGCATAATGGATGGACGGACAGATGGATGAATGTACGGACGGACCAAGTGAACACTATATACCTCCCACTTTTCAAGTGGGTGGTATAATTATTTAGTCTTTATGCTTTCAACTTGCTAAAATGCAAGGAAGGGGGGCCATTAGGCACTCATCCATACTTTGTAACAAGGCAGAGACATGTTAACAAATTTTGATGACCAAAAGTAATTCAGCACTCTACCAGTTAAAGAACTTCCAACTCAGACATTGGTTACGGGTCATACATCACCGCTGAAACAAAATTTATCTACAACTACAACAGTAAACATGCACGGCTCCCATTCCTGTTCATGTGGAGATATTTTCTGATAAAACCAAGTAACTAAATAACGACATTGTACTATTTCAGGATATTTGTATGTATGAAGAGCTATTTGTATGGTATGGAAGTTCACACAATTTGTTCTTTGGAATACCAGACATTACAAAGAATGATGCACACACAAAGAACAAAGTCTGTAAGTATTATCATGTAACTTGTTCATACAAATACCTCCCCCTATTTGAACTTGGTTGCATTATTCTTTGACACGTTTTTACGTGACGTTAAAGGGTTGAGCAAGTGATCCGATCATTTTTTCTATCACGAAACCCTTAATTTAGAGGCTGTAAAGCATGCGCACCAGCATTCAATAACATTCCGGAAGTAGCCCAGATGTATGTGCCTATATTCCCGTGCAAAACTGGAACACTGATTTCTGGTGTTCTGTTTACAGTTTGTATGCCACGTATCTACAAATATGGCTTTGTGAGTTTTTAACATTTGTATCAATAAATTCTTTGGGACTTTGCATGCACACTATTGTAGAATTACTAAAATTTCAAGCTGCAAAGATCTACCAAAATGCAACTTGGAATTTAGCGAATTCAATCTTATTTGACAGAGTTCATTACACCATCCTCTCACATCCCTACAGGAAGCCCCAATTCTTATCCTTAACAAGAGCCCACTGCACGTTATTCCCATATCTCACTTCACTGAAGGGAGCTCCACTTCGTATTAAACAAAAACGTCCAGTCGTTACCCCCACCACTCACTTCTATGCAAGGAGCCGCAATTCTTGTCCTAACGAAGACCCTCTGGTCATTACCCCCTACCTCTCACTTCCCTACAAGGAAGTGAGAGAGGTGGGGGACGATGTCACTGGTAGTTAAGGCTAGAACTGAGGTTATTCTGGTATCGTTCCTTGAAAGCATTGCAGATGGCACCTTGTTCCACTCAAGAGATGATATGACAGAATGTCTAAGGACGCTCCCCAAATAAAACTGTTCCAGCATTCCACCCCACAACGTCTCGCTCTTATTTTTTAAATAATAACTAGTTACTCTACAACCACATATTGAAAACATACTGTGAATAGTTCAAAATACTTTATTAAAAATATGATGTTTTTTCTTTCCCAGGTGAGAAGACATTATCAGACAAGACAATCGGAGGGATACCGAAACTGGTGTGTACTGTGTGTCGAAAAGGCTTCAACTCAAGAAGTAATCTAAGGTCTCACATGCGAATTCATACGCTAGATAAACCATTTACATGCCGGTTCTGCAACAAAAGGTTTAGCCAATCATCCACTCTCAGAAACCACACCAGACTACATACAGGTAAGTCTCTTGCTTTGATCCCCATCAAAGATCAGTTCAGTTCAGATCTCAGTCAGTTCAGCAGGATTGACCTCAACCACACCCCCAACCACGAGTCAGTAGCAACTTACACTGTTAAATGCACAAAAGTTTACAATACTGTAATTTTTAATTCCATAAATAAAAAGTCATCTTAAAACAATCAATGTCACAGACAAGGGCAAACTGTTTGCATATTACATTTCATTTCAGTATATGTTTATTTGTGAAGATTAAGGTCATTTTCTGCATCTATTATATATTCTTATTGGTGTATATGATCACTTTCAGCATCTTTGGCTATATCATGACTGAAATACAAGGATGAAATCGAGTTTAGCCAAGCGTTTATCCTATGCCACTCGCTTCCACAGACTTTCAACCCAGGCATCAGTTACCAAATTCTATTTTATGTGTACAACAGAACTGTTTACAACAACAGTAAACAAGCACTGCTCCACTTCCAAGTGGTTCCTATTAAGCCTGAAAATAAAATCTGTCATTTGCAGAATGAGGTCCCAAGAGGGGGAATTTGCTGATGCTATCCCATACAGTGGGTCAGTTTATCCTCTGGGTACCTCTTTCTGTTTAGGTTTGAGACCCTGATTCAGATTGAGGTTCACAGAGGATAAATTTAGTGATGCTACCCTGGCTAGCATCACAAAATTCACCCTCTGCGGACCTCATTTTGCAGATGACAGTCTGCTCATTTTCTGGCTTGGTTCCCATGGGGGGGGGGGGGGGTATTTATTTATTTATTGATGTTTAAGGTCACATATTTATGCACAATGGCTAATCATGACCGTGCAGCACAGGCAGGGTTAGATTGGTTGAAGACATGCGTACTATCGACATGCAGTACGCCTTAGTACACGGCGACATCGTGCCCCCACGCAGGCAATGGAGATGAAGTGTCTTACCCAAGGACACAACGCTGTTGCCGCAGGTGGGATTCGAACCGAGGACCTCTCGGCTTGCAGCCTGCACCTCTGTCTACTAAGCTACCGTGCTCCCAGGAGGGGGGGGGGGGGGGGGGAGGGGGGTCAAAGCAAGAAAGTATAACATCAAGCTCAACTAATCATTTATAATTGTACTCCTCACTTCTTGTTTGAAAGAGATCATTGAGCTCTGTCAAACACAACTGCATGAATTAAATTCCCAGTTGCAATATGTGGTAAAGTTTTTTGCATGAAGTTTTGCACTTTATCATCAGTGCACAGGAGGTCAGAGTGAAGAAGAATATTTCTGCTACAATAGATAAGCACTACTTCACTATGTTCTCTCCCCAGGGTTGCAACAGAAAGCAGTGTTTCTATAGACTGGTCATATGCACATATGAAAGCTACATTTTTCAGCCACTTTTATTGCAGCTCAACATTTGTATTAAAACAAGAGGCCCCAAGGGGCCTTAATCGCTCACCGGCCGAAATGGTTCAAAGAAGTATTTGGGGTCACATTCAGTTAGACATGGTTCATCAACACTACAAAGGAATGAAGTCATGATCGAGAGGCAAATTTTCTGGAAAAACACCAAGGAATGGATTTGAACAAACCTGAACGTAACATGCCCCCCTCCCACCCCTGCCCATAGAGCACAAATATTAAGCTAAGGACTCAAATTGAACAACCTTGAATCTGATCCCCCTTGAGATGTCATATATGTTTATTTGTTTAATGACACATTCAACAGCAAGAGCTATACCATGTCAAAGGTTATATGTGTGAAGAAAGCCAGGTTACCCAAAGAGAACCACCGATGCAGGTCAGGATCAAACTGTCAAACTTTTGACTCAAATCTAATCTGCTAACCAATGAGCCACCATAATCCCCAATGATATCTGGTGTCAGCGTACCAGTTAATAACTCTTATAAATGTATTCAAAACTAACAGCCAACACCTGAAACTGATTTTTTTATTTATTGGTGTTTAAGGTCACTTTCAGCCTCTTTGGCTAGATCATGTGCACAGCATATGTATGAAGTCAAGTCTAGCCAATTGTGTATCCCAATGCTGCCCTCTTGAGAGGACTTCCACCCCAGACATTGGTTCTGGTGTACCTTGTCATCTTCTCCACTGGATATCTTCCCCCTGGGCATAAGATATTGATGGGGGAAGATATCCTGTCACACCTGGTTATATTTTACCAGTAAAGAAGAACTTGTTTACTACAATAAACATGGACTGCTCCACTTCCCAGGAGGAGGCAACGCCCCCATTTTCCGTGAAAGCACACTCTTGACTCCACAACTTGCCCCAACTGGGGATTAATCTGAGAACCACTTGACACAATAGACCAGTGCACTTACTCATTTGGGCACCACTCTCTTGTATGAGAAATGTTTTGGTGTTTGAAATAACAGGGCCATTTTATTCAATTAGATGAAAGAAAGTGAGACCCCTTATGATTTGAGTGTATTTTTCAACTAGACAACTAAATATCTAGGGGCAGATTAGAACTACATAAGACTAACAGTGACCGCCCAGTCACAGATGCCCCCGAACTATGACCTTGATCTGTGACCTTGACCTCAATCGAACAAAAAAAAAAAATTGTGCATGACACATAGTCTCCCCAAAAGCAACATGTGTGCCAAGTTTCAACAAAATCCAACAAAGCATCTCAGAGTTATGGAAAGGACACTAAAATCTTCTTGACAGACAGAAATGACAAATCCTTTTTGGCCCCCAAAATTTTTTCAGGGGCTTAAAAAGTTACCAGGCATATCAGGGATGGACTGGTTGGCTGACAGATATGAAAATATCCACAAGGACTGGTAGGTATGTGGATCAGTAGGTAGGGATTCTCCTGCCCTCTCTGGGAAAGGGTCTGGGGACCATGTCCTTGGGAAATGTGCCTCATGAAGCTTCCAATTGGGAAAACACACAAAGAAATGAAAAAAAATATTTGCTTAGAATTGAACTGAGAACATTCATACAGAAGCAACTACGTGTATATTACATGTAGTAACCATTAAAACAAATAGTTACATGAAATCATGATCAATCCAGTCTCTGCAGTCTCTATTACACTGTTCTTATTTTTGCAACACTTTGTCAGTCTTGCACACTGTGACATTACAGTTGTTTCTAAGCAATTTTTGACTTCCTATATCAAAACTTGCCTAGAAATAACTGACAAGGTTCTTGAAATGTTTTACAAGTGTATCTAAAGACTGCCTGTTAGGGAACCAGTTTTGTTGCAGGAAAAAGAGATCCAAGTCGGAATTAGTCCTTTAACCCTTTACCCAACATAATGGCCAAAACCTGCCAGCACTATTGTAAACAAGAGGCCCCAGGGGGCCTGAGGGCTCTCACCTGACATGGTAGCCTAAATATCAACCCAGAGAATTGATTTCAACAAGTTGCATCTGCTCCTCCTAAGAAAAGCTTATACCAAATATCCTAAGATTCTGACCAGTGGATCTAAAAAAAAAAAGATTTTTAAAGAATATTCCTCATATTGAACTAAGTTATAATTCGGGCTCCCACAGGGAGCCCATATATGAACCCAGGGACTTGGCTTTAACAACCCTGAATCTCACCCCCCCTAAGGATGCTGCACACCAAATATCAAAACATTCCAACTGCTGGATCTGAAGAAGAAGATTTTTAAAGAAAATTCCTCTTTTTGAACTAAGTTACAAGTCGAGCTACCACAGTGAGCCCAAATATGGACCTAGGGACATGACTTGAACAAACTTACCCCCCTAAGGATGCTGCATAAAAAATATCAAAAGCATTCATCTGCTGGATCTGAAGGAGATTTTTCAAGAAAATTCCTCATTTTGAACCAAGTTGTCATTCAGGCTCCCATAGTGAGCCCAAATATGAACCAAGGGACTTGGCTTGAACAAACTTGAATCTCACCCCCTAAGGTTGCTGCATGCCAAACATCAAAACGTTTCGACTGCTGAATCTGAAGAAGAAGATTTTTAAAGAAAAATTCCTCATATTGACTAAGTTATAATTCGGGCTCCCACAGTGAGCCCAAATATGGACCTAGGGACATGGCTTGAACAAACTTGAATCTCACCCCCCTAAGGATGCTGCATACCAAATATCAAAACATTCTGACTGCTGGATCTGAAGAAGATTTTTAAAGAAAATTCCTCATTTTGAACTAAGTTATAATTTGGGCTACCACAGTGAGCCCAAATATAAACCCAGGGACTTGGCTTGAACAAACTTGAATCTCCCCCCCCCCCCCCCCCCCACCCCAAGCATGGTGCATACCCAATATCAAAAGATTCTGCCTGGTGGATCTTGAGAAGAAGATTTTCAAAGAAATTTGCCTGAAATGCACTAAGTTCAAATTTGGGCTCCTATACTGAGCCCAAATA
This sequence comes from Pictodentalium vernedei, assembly GCA_031216915.1. Taxonomy (NCBI): domain Eukaryota; kingdom Metazoa; phylum Mollusca; class Scaphopoda; order Dentaliida; family Dentaliidae; genus Pictodentalium; species Pictodentalium vernedei. Next base: position 186,970,196 of record CM062291.1, read on the forward strand.
TAAACCCAGGGGGCCGATTTGAACAAACTTGAATCAGATCCACCTCACAATGTTCCATACCAAATATCAAAAGATTCTGCCAGATGGATCTGGAGCAGAAGATTTTTTAAGAAATTTGCCTGAAATGCACTAAGTTCGAATTTGGGCTTCTATCGTGAGCCCCAAATATGAATCCAGGGGGCTGATTTGAACAAACTTGAATCAGATCCACCCAACAATGTTGCATACCAAATATCAAAAGATTCTGCCTGCTGGATCTGGAGAAGAAGATTTTTAAAAGAAATTTGCCTGAAACGCACTAAGTTTGAATTCGAGATTCTATAGTGAGCACAAATATGAATCCAGGGGGGTGATTTGAAGAAACGTGATTCATATTCACCACACAATGTTGCATGCCAAATATCAAAAGATTCTGCCTGCTGGATCTGGAAAAGAAAGTTTTTAAAGAAATTTGCCTGAAATGCACTAACTTTGAAATCGGGCTCCTATACTGAGCCCAAATATGAACCCAGGGGGCTGATTTGAACAAACTTGAATCAGATCCACCCTACAATGTTGCATACCAAATATCAAAAGATTCTGCCTGCTGGATCTGGAGAAGAAAGTTTTTTTAATGTTTTCCCCATTACCTACAGTGTTAAAAAGTGCAGACTCAGCACTTTTTCAAAAGTCCCGAAACTGTACCCTGTGATAAAACCGATGGCAATTTTTTTTTACCAATCCTTTCTGTTGGTCCTAAAGAAGCTTCACACCAAATAAAAATTCTCAGTGCTGTGCAGTTTTGGAGATATGGCAGTTTTAAGGTTTTTCCTATTTTTAGCTCCCAAGGTTCCCACGGGGCAATGAGAAAAACTTTTTTTGCATCAATCATCTACTTATGACCCATTATCATCTCATATCAAATTTGGTTCAAATCGACCTCACGGTTCTGAAAATAAAAATTTTAGGCGTGGCCAAAATGTTTACCCCTCCCATAACGAAGGCAAATAATGCCCGACAAACCTTTCTTGAACAAACTTGATTCTAAACCTCAAAAGGACTCTGTATACCATATATCAAGTCTCTGCTACTGGTGGTTCATTAGAAGAAGATTTTCAAAAAATTTGGCCATTTTTTCCCCACCCCTCTGCTCAATATGAGCCGAAACGTAATTTGCATAAAAATCAAAATGCCCCTATATAGCCACTACTTACATGAAATTTAATTAAAATGTGACCAGTGGTTTAGGAGAAAGAGGCTCAAACACTACCTTCACGCAGGACGGATGACGAAGAGTGATCAGAAAAGCTCACCCTGACTTTCAGTAAGGTGAGCTAATCAATGCTCTGTTTATCTCTAGCATAAAGGAAAGTGACAAATCCCTGTTAATTGAATAGTTTTCACTGGCAAAGTAATTCTTCAATTAGCAGGGTTTCACTGTATACAGAAGATGCTAAATCTCCTATACAGAAGATGCTAAAGCTCCATTTATCTCACTTACACTGATGTCAAAATACCAAAATCTCAAGCAACAAATTTTCCTCATAATGCAACTTTGAATTTAACCAATTCAGTCTTGTTTAACAGGGGTCAATGTGCTCTGTCAAGGAAGAATTTAGTTAAATTCCTACTTGCATTATGTGAAACATTTGCAGGTTAAAATTTAAAATATTTCGACATCAGTAAGCAGGGGGTAAAATTGTTTTTTGTTTTTTATGGGTGTTTAACCCTTTACCTAACCTGAAAAGCAGGCAACACTTGCAAACAAAATTCTTGAATAATCTTGACTTCCACCCCAGGCATTGGTCACCTGGTCCTATTTTACTAGTGATACAGGACTTGTTTACCACGGTGAACAAGTGCAGCTCTACTTCTCAGCATTCCCTTTTGAGATGGGGACTAAAATATAATTTTCAATATTATTCCTTTTTGAATAGAACCATAATCAATATGTAGCAAGCTTTTACAGAACATTAAAAGTAGAATTTCATAGTTTGTTCAGATTGAAAAGGCCGATAGTGTGATAGAGCAGAAAGAATGTTTTTTGGTATCTTCAACATGTAGTGCAGAAGAGTTACTGAACGATTGCCTAATTTTCCAGTAGGCTATTCTATTTATTTATTGGGGTTTAACAACACTTTCGACAGCCAGGGTCACCTCGTTTCAGACATAATAACTTGGTTATCTGTAGAGTACACAACACTTTTTATTTACTTATTTTCAGGAGAAAAGCCTTACAGGTGTGAAATTTGTTGCAGTAGATATTCACAGTTAGCAGGACTAAGAGCTCATCAGAAAAGTGCACGACACAGACCTGCCATCTCAACTCAATTCTGTGATATTAAGTGACTTAGAATGTCTGAAGTCAAACGATTTCACTGCTTTTTCAGAATGATGTGGACATTATCAGACCTAACGACAATAGTAGGCCTTTTGTGCCTTGATTATTGTATCAAAAATTTATTACAATGATTGATAATGAAGACATCAATAATGCCAGTCATAAAGTCATTCATTTCATGACTTTTTGTTTGTGTAGTGTCAATGGAGTATTAAAAGTTATCTCTGCCAACATGTAGGGTATATGGAAATTTAATACCTGGATGTCTGTTTCTAAACACCATGCCACAGGCGAGGTGTTTAAATGTGACATCCAGGTATTACCGTAAATCTCCATATACCATACATGTTGGCGGAGATAATGTTTTTGTCCCATTTGAAACACACTAGAAACATAGTGGAAACAAATTTGTGGACATGTTTTTCACATGCCGCAATCAGCTGGACCAAATGCGTGAATAATTGTTTTGTTTTTACAAACACAAAAGACAACAGATAAGAGTTACATCCCTTTCCCTTGGAAACTTGTAAACATATCGCCTATTTTGTTATCAGATTTGCACTTATTTTATTTTTCTCAAGTTGTTTGATGTAATTATTCGACTACTTATTTAATAACAGCAAAATACGATCAAATTGTCAGAAATCTGATTATATTTGTGACTATTTTCAGGATTTTTGGTTTGATTTTTATATCATGGCCAGGCGAACACATTTAAACCATATACCCCCAATGTTTCACGTTCCCATATATCCTGGATGTTGCACGCTCTCATATATCTTGGACGTTTGGTGGCTATTTGGCCAAGGTATTCTGACCAATCAAAAGACAGTATTTATCAGGATATAGGGACAATTTAATTTACTCCACCTCTGACAAATTTGTGGATAGATCCTCCAATTTTATTGGCTAAGAATATCAAATGCATACCACTTTAATACATGGTGACCTAGAGTTATCTTTCATGGGTGAGTGGCCGCCATTACTATTTTGATGCATTTTCACTCGCTTCAAATTTTCAAAATTTGAATGACAACAAAATAAGAGAATTTAGGTACCAAAATATTTTCATGGTACTGTATTTGTGGATTTAAAAATTAAATATTTGAAAAATAGACAGAAAATATTATTTGTAGTCCCAAAAGTTCTTTGTTATTTTTAAGATTCTATCAATTCTTTTATGCTGAAGTAAACATTTTCATTACAGTTTACTCAACAGATTTATAAACTGATTTTTTTCACTGTTTAAAAGTGCTTTGTTAACCCTTTTCAGGTGACAATGACAGTAAATGTATGTATAATTGTTGGTTCTTATTAAACTTTTCATTAACCTTATTCATAAAGGTCATCGGTGGGATAAATTTGTAATATATGAGACTTGCTGACTATGTAACTAATAATACTAATCCTAGCCAGTATACCATGTTCAGTACCTATGAAACCAGGTACTGGTGATCTTGGGAGCGCGGTGGCTCAGTAGGTAGAGGTGCAGGCTGCAAGCCGAGAGGTCCTCGGTTCGAATCCCACCTGCGGCAACCGTGTTGTGTCCTTGGGCAAGACACTTCATCTCCATTGCCTGCGTGGGGGCACGATGACGCAGTGTACTAAGGCGTGCTGCATGTCGCTGGTACGCATGTCTCCAACCAATCTAACCCTGCCTGAGCTGCAGTGCGGAGTTACGATGTTGGGGAGCTGGCAGCTGCTCGTCGTTGCTCGGTGGTTCTCTCCGGGTACTCAGGCTTCCTCCACCCATAAAACTGTCACGGTCATGATTAGCCATTGTGCATAAATATGTGACCTTAAACATCAATAAATGAAAGTGTCAATGACACTGTAGCTCAACTTGTCAAGACAAAGACATGTACATGTATAGTATGTGACACAGCAATGACAAACATCTAGGTAATGACCTGATAACAAAGGTACATATAAAGTATTGTAACGGTCTGTACATAAATACTGGCCGTTGCCTGTAACAAATGTATAGGTAAAGTATTGTAAAGGTGGGTGACAGTCAGATGCTAAACTAGAAAAAAATCTTTGAGTCCCAGAGTGGGTCTGACTGAACCCTAAAATATTTGTTCTCATAGCACAGTGATAACAAAGGCACCCCAAAACACACTCATTCCTGTCCCAAGGTGAAAACAAAGGTACCCAAGAAGTTTCGTGAAGATCAGTTCACAAATATGAGCTGTGTAGAAGTTGTGACAAAAAACTGATTGGACCTAATTTCAGTACAAAATGGCCACTGGCAGACATCTTGAATTTTGGACCGCACTCAGAAACTCTCGTTCTCGTCCCAAGGTGATAACAAAGGTACCCAGGAAGTTTTGTGAAGATCGGTTCATAAATATAGCCTCTAGCCCGAGCCGTATTGACATGTGCACTTACAGTGTATAAGTAGCACTAAATAAATCAAAGTTCATCTAATTTGCATAATTTCTGCACGAGAAAAAAACCCGTACTATATGTGATGTATTCCATGTTACTAAACATTCATACAAAACTTTATTCAAATCAGAACTTTCATACAGAAGTTCTGTACAAAAGACTGATTGCACTAATTTTGGTACAAAATGGCTGCTGGTGGCCATCTTGAATTTTGGACCACACCCAAAAACACTCGTTCTCATCCCACGGTGATAACAAAGGTACCCAAGAAGTTTCATAAAGATCGGTTCATAAATACGGCCTCTAGCCTGAGCCGTATAGAAGTTGTGTACAAAAAACTGATTAGACCTAATTTCGGCACAAAATGGCCACTGGCAGCCATCTTGAATTTTGGACCGCACCCAGAAACACTCGTTCTCGTCCCAAGGTGATAACAAAGGTACCCAAGACGTTTCGTGAAGATCGATTCATAAATACAGACTCTAGCCCGAGCCGTATTGACATGTGTACTTACTGTGTGTAAGTAGCATTGAAAAAATCAAAGTTCATCTAATTTGCATAATTTCTGCACGAGAAAAAAACCCGTATTATATGTGATGTATCCCATGGTACTAAACATTCACACAACAAATTATTCAAATCAGCACTTTCATATGGAAGTTCTGTGCAAAAATCTGATTGCACCAAATTTTGTACAAAATGGCTGCCATCGGCCATCTTGAATTTCGGACCGGACTCAAAAACACTCGTTCTCGTCCCACGGTGATAATAAAGGTACCCAAGGAGTTTCGTAAAGATCGGTTCATAAATACGGCCTCTAGCCCGAGCCGTATTCGCATTTGCACTTACAGTGCTGAAAGTAACACCAAAAAACATCAAAGTAAGTCTAATTTGCATAATTTACGCACGAGAAAAAAACCCGTATTATATGTGATGTATCCCATGGTACTAAACATTCATACAAAAAATTATTCAAATCAGAGCTTTCATATGGAAGTTCTGTACAAAAAACAGATTTCTGCATCGTCGGTACAAAATGGTGGCTGGCAGCCATCTTGAATTTCGGACTGCACCCAAAAACACTCGTTCTCGTTCCATGGTCATAACAAAGATACCCAAGAAGTTTCGTAAAGATCGGTTCATAAATACGGCCTCTAGCCCGAGCCGTATCCAATTGTTGATGGACAGATGGACGACAGGCCATGGCTAGGGTTTAATTCGGGACCGGGAATTCCCGTTTCCCGATTGGTTACTTCCCGTTCCCGAAAAACGGATTTTTACCATCGGGAAAATTCGGGAACCGGGAATGAGAAAACGATATTTCACGGACTTCTTACTGTGTTTCTTATAAGATTAAAAGCTCACTTATTCAGATCTATCGTCAATGTTTGTCACATACCCCTTTATTCAACGATTTTATTATTTGTATACCGAGTTCCAACTCGTTATCAGTCATTTCTGGCGCGATATCACTTGTGCATAGGCAGTACGGCTATATGCTCATCAACAACAAACAACCCGAAAAATAAATCGGCCTTGATTTTAGAACGAACATCGCCTGCATGATTGGCGACCAACCGTATAACTAGTAAGTTAGTAACTACCATGGATTCCGTCACTCGGACTCACTCCCGTCAGTCCCGTGGTAGTTTATGTCCCATTTTTCGATATTTGACCGTATAAATTCACTTTTAGTTATATGGTAACATGCATAGCATGCCAGTAATGTTACAACTTAGAAGAGCAACAAAATTGCGCCTGTCGGGGAATTTATATATCGCGGGATCGATAACTCCAATCTTCTCCAGTTGTAACTTGTAACTTGTAAAGCCAGAATCGTAGCTATAGACATTTAGAGTTATCGATCTTACAATATACATTTCCAGTCAAGCGTGCTTATGCAGTTTTGTCAAACTTTTGTGTTATCGTTCTTGTGATCTTGTCAAAAACATTTTATCGTCTGCAAGTTTCAACTTTGAAATTAATCTGCGATTCTACTTGTCTTTATTCTTTATTACACTTTCCTGCAAATTTGCAATGGCGTCGAGGCAGAATGCATCTCCCGCCTGGGAATACTTCAACAGAATATCTGATTCAAAGGCAGAATGCAAGAAATGCTCAAAAACATTAACACTTTCCGGCGGTTCCACGGGAGGTCTTGCAAAACATTTACGTCTGGTTCACAAGATTGAGTTGATCAAACGTCCGACTACAGATAGTAGTGTTAGTGCGGGACCATCGAAAATTGCTAAACAGACGTCAGTTGATGCTTTTTTGGTACGACAAAGGCAACCATTGGAGGAAATAATTTCCAAGTTAGCTGCCCTTGATGGATTTTCAATAAACGGTATAACCAAAAGTGATTTTATACGGTCAAATATCGAAAAAATGGGACATAAACTACCACGGGATCCATCAGCAGTTATGCAGTTGGTCGCTAATCATGCAGACGATGTTCGTTCTAGAATTAAGGCCGATTTATCTGAGCGAATTGCTAATGGTGAACGTTTCAGTATAACACTAGATGAATGGACAAGTGTTAGGAACCGTCGGTACATGAACATAGATATACATGCTAAAGACGGTGAGTTTTTTTGGAATACAGGACTTTGCAAAATTACTGGGAAGTTTACATTACAGCAGAGGCTATGGTTGTTTCTGTCACTGAGCACCTTTCAACTTTTGGGTTGTCTGTTGATGAGCATATAGCCGTATGTACAAGTGATGGCGCATCAGTAATGGTCAAATTTGGTCGACTTATGCCAACTGTCTCTGTGTTGTGTCTCAGCCATGGTATTCACCTTGCAGTATCAGATGTTATGTACAAAGGCTTTGGTAGTACTAGTACTAGTGGTGCTGCTGGTGCAGCACAGTGTGAGTCAGAGCCTGAGGACGAGGAATCTGCTTCGCTCACGGGTAATGAGGGTGACGATGATAATGATATATCCGATGATGAATTTGACGATGGTCTCAACGTCGAAGAAAGTCAATGTGGTACTTTGATAAATTTGGATATAATAAACTTTGCTGACTTGGTGACCAAGGTTAGAAGTGACTGCAAGAAGTTTCGACGTGGACGCGCTGATGAGATTTTACAAACTTATGTGAAGCAGGATCAAGGGAAAGAGTTGAAGCCCATAATCGATGTGAAAACCCGTTGGAATACAATAGAAGCTATGTTCACTCGCTATCTCAGACTCCGACCATGCATGTTAAAGGCATTCTTAGATATTTCATGCACATCTTGTCTTACTCAGCCTGAAGTCGAGGCTGTCACAGATATCGCCAATGCACTTAGGCCTATTACAGTGGCGAATGAAGCTTTATGCCGGCGTGACACAACTTTCGTTTCTGCTGAGGGGATATTGAAATTTCTATTTGCACAGTTAGATTCATTAGATTCTGACATAAGCAAGCGATTGAGCGAAAGGCTGAAGGAAAGCTTATGTAAGAGACGAGACAAAACCCTTGTAACTCTTTTGAAATACCTCCACAACCCAAACTTTTGTTTGTTGGACGAACCAGCATTCCTTGAGACATGTGCGAAAACTGTCAGAGTAAAGTTTGCCCGTACAGAGCTCATCCGCCTCAAAGGGTTAAGTGACTTAAGTCTGAGTGAGGCTTCCGAAGTCGTCGAGTCTCCCGCAAGTGTTAGCAATGTATCACCTGATCTCACTGAAAATCCTTCAACTGCACCGACACTTGAGGATGTACTGCAGGGCTATATTGACGATACAGCTTGTAAAACATCTATTACCACACGTGCAGAACCAACAAATGCAAATATCGGGAACGAATTCAAGTTGTATGAGACCAACGGAGTTAGAACGGACAATCTGAACTTTTTATATAACGCCCTCATAACGGGAAAGCCGACATCTGTAGAGTCAGAGCGCAGTTTTTCTACGGCTGGGCACATATGTACCAAAATACGGTCCAGATTAAGTGACAAAGCGTTGAGTAATTTGCTGTTGTTGAGGAAGTATTATTGTGCACAAAGATGTAAAAACGCATCTAAATAAATGGAATGAGTAAAGTACTATAGTGACAGTCACTCTAGTACTTTACTCATTCGATTTATTTGGATGCATTTCGGTAACTCAATAAACATTGAACACTACACAGTAGTTTACAAACTTTACAGTATTGAGCATTGGACAGTCTGGACAGTGATTCAAAAGACATTGTTTATTTACACTTTTACAGCTGAAAGTTGAAACTACAGCTTTCAAATTCAATGTTTGTTTTCTGTATGAATGTTACCTAGGTTTTGTGTGAAATGTCTTTCATTTAAGATTAAAAAACGATACGATTTTGGTCCGATTCCATTATTGTAAACACAGACTTGTAACAAGTTAACAACCCCTTCTATTCCCGGTTCCGTTCCCGGTTCCCGAATATAAACGGGAAAAATTTCCCGGTCCCGATTTTTTAAGAAACCGGGAAATCATTAAACCCTAGCCATGGCATAAGCTCAAATTTGGCTTCGCCAAAGTTGAGCTAATAAATAACTGGTGATCTTGGGTGGCAGTATCTTACAAAGTAATAATTATAACATAATGTGTTATGGTTGTGCTTTAAAGGTAGAGTATGATGAAGTTCCATCGTATTGATATTCCAACTCATATTTAAAACTGGAGTGATGTCACATATGCAGCCCGACTGTCCCAGGAATGGCAATGCTTAGATGCAAAATAGTCGGAGCCATTTTTTGTTAACAGTTTATCTAACGAATCTGCCATATCTGCACTCGTGATATACAAAATTTGCTATTCAAATTTTATTTTTTCATTTCTCTACTTTAAAATATACCTCATGACCTTAATATTAATGGAACAAACTTGATGAGCTTGTTCCAATAAGGAGTAATAAGCCATGGTTAGAAGTAAATAAAAATGTTGGGCTTTATGAGTCAATTTTCTTTTTTGCATGTAATAACTCCCAATCCTTCAAAATGCATTTTGGGAATAATTGCCTAAGTGACACATTTGTGTGTGTGTGTGTGTGTGTGTGGGGGGGGGGGGGGGGGGAGGGGGGGGAGTTGTGGAACCTATACTGAAACCTGGTCTGTATTACTAGCTGGGAAATACACATATCAAACATTGGTTGAAAACAAATAATCCAAACTGGAGTAATCAGTTGGAAACCAATTGTTTGCAGACAGATGGATGGACGAAAGTCATGACTATAGCCCTGACTATAGTAGGGTTAAAAATGCATTTTGTACCAAAGAAAAAATATTGCTTGAATGGCCCTGGGTGAGGAGGAGGTGGGGTGGGGGTGAGGGAGAGTGGGGGTGTGTTAGGGGAGTTTTTTTTCCACATGTGGTCAGTCTAAATCCTTCAGAATGCATTTTGAGTAGAGAAAAAAAAATAATACCTAACTGGCACCATGGGGGTGGGGGTGGGGGGGGGGGGTGGTGTTTGTCTGGGTTTTTAACCACAAACTTTAACCAAAACTGTAAAACTGTATTTTTGACGAAAGAAAAAAAAAGTGCCTAATTGGCCCCCCGGTGTGTGGGGTGGGGGTGGGGTTACGTGAGTTTAAAAAAAGATCCCGCATGTAGAGACTGTAAATAGTTCAAAAGGCATATTCGAGGAAAGAAGAAAAAATGCCTAATTGGAGGGGGGGGGGGGGGGGATTATTTCTGTCTGGATTTTTAACCACAAATTTTAACAAAAAAAGCATTTTTGACAAAAGGAAAAAAAAGGTTCTGCATGTAGTGACTGTAAATAGTTCAAAATGCATATTGGAGGAAATAAAAAAAAATAAAATGCCTAATGGGGGGGGGGGGGGGGGGGGGGGGGGGGAGGAGGGGAGGTGGTGCTTGTATGGGTTTTTAACCAAAACTGTAAACAAGCATTTTTGACAAAAGGAAAAAAAAGTGCCGAATTGGCCCCCCACGGGGTGGGTGGGAGGTGGGGGGTGGGGTACATAAGTTTAAAAAAAGGTTCCGCATGTAGTGACTGTAAATAGTTCAAAATGCATATTGGAGAAAAGTAGAAAACAAATCTAATTGGAGGGGGGGGGGGGGGGGGTGGTGGTGTTTGTGTGGGGTTTTAACCACAAACTTGGAGTCACCCTACCAAGCTACAATGAAATCCCTTCATAATTATGGCCTGTGGAATATTCTAAAGGTTTTCAGGCTTCGGGCCTCTGTTGCCGTCACAGTTGCCCAAAAGGGGACGTTCTCATCTAGACATTATATGAAGTCAACCTATCGCGTTACAATGAAATCCCTCCATAAATATGACCTGTAGACTGTGCTAAAGGTATTCGGGCCCCTGTTGCCGTCACAGTTGCCCAAAAGGGGACGTTCTCATGTAGACATTACATGAAGTCAACCTATCAAGTTACAATGAAATCCCTCCATAAATATGACGTGTAGACTGTGCCAAAGGTTTTCGGGTTTCGGGCTTGGGCAGCCATCATGGTTGAATGATTGCAACCAAAAGGGGACATTCTCATCTGGGCATCATGTGGATTGATCCTACGAAGTTACAATGAAATCCCTTCATAAATATGACTGTAGACTGTGCTGAAGGTTTTCAGGTTTCGGGCACCTGTAGCCGTCAAAGTTGCCCAATCACGTCCAAAAGGGGACTTTCTCATGTTGACATTATATGAAGTCAACCTATCAAGTTACAATGAAATCCCTCCACAAATATGACCTGTAGACTGTGCTAAAGGTTTTCGGGTTTTGGGCTCGGGCAGTTGTGACAGCTGATAGATCACGCCCAAATAGGGAAATTCTCATGTAGACATCATACGGAGTCATCGTATCAAGTTACAATGAAATGCATCCATATTAAACATGACCTGCAGACTGTGCTAAAAGTTTTTGGGTTTCGGGCTTGGGCAGCCATCACGGTTGACAGATCATGCCCAAACGGGGACGTTCTCATCTAGGCATTATACAGAGGCATTCTATGAAGTTGCAATGAAATCCCTTCATAAATATGACCTGTAGACTGTGCTAATGGTTTTTGGGCTCGGGCAGCCATACCGGTTGACCGATCACGACCAAAAGAGGACGTTCTCATGAAGACATGACCTAAAACCTGCATATGAAATTCCGTGACAATCAGACAAGAACTACCGGGTATAGCCTGTACCTGAAGGTTGAATAAAAAACTTTAACCACAAACTTTAACCAACACTCCAAATGTCAACTAAACAGGAAAAGAAGAAAAAGAAAAAAAAACAAAAACACTTGAAGCTTCAGTAAAAAACTTTAACCACAAACTTTAACCAAAAACTCTAAATGTTAACAGGCGGACAGGCGGACGAACAAAAGTCATTACTATACCCCTTATTGTAAACAGTCGGGCTAAAAAGCACAGAAAATGATAAATTTTAAGTAATTTGTAAATTTTTTATACTTACCAATGGCCTGGACTAGCTGATACTAACTCAAATTAATCCAGGGCCAAACACCAATTTTGCCCCCAATTCCCCAAATTTGCATGCAAAACCAAAAAAATTAAGTCGTAGATGGTCCTCCATACTTTTGAGATTTGTGCATGCGCAGTATCCAGGAAGGTACCGAAATTGGTGCCAACCATCATTCTTTCTACAGATGCCTGCTAAATGTTATGAACAGCGGGGAGGTATGAGTGCCCACTCATGGGAGGGCCATACCCATCTAGGCCATTGGTAAGTATAAAACATATACAAATTACTTGAAATTTATATTTTTAAATGACAACCAATGGCCCAGACTAGCTGAATCATAAAAAGGCTGGAGGGTCTAGAACTTAAAGGAAAATCAAATCTCTCAATTACTTCAGTAAAGGGTAGCTCCTACAGAATAGGAGAAGATAGGAATTATATATGTCCTTCTTTTTTAAGAGAAAAGAGAAAGGCATAACACCAACAATGTAATTGAGTATTACATAATGTATAATTCTCCATTTAATGCCAGCATAACTGGTTATGCTAAGTCGGTGAAGGAAAAACAATAAAGATAGTCCAGAGAATGAGACTCTTTATACTCATTTAAAAGTGTCCGAGGATTGTATATTTATATATATATCGTTTGACACGTAACATACACAAATGCTTCACAGTGAGCTACACTTTAAAAACAGTCCATAAATGAGACACAGTTATTGCTTCACATCGAGCTACACATTAAAACCACCCCAGCACCGATGCAGGACTACTGTCACTGGAGGAGGTATTCCCTTGCTTTTCACTATAAAGCCAGATAATCATAAGGGAAAAACCTCCCTTCCCCTTGTTCTGAGGTAAAATTCCACAGAATGAAGAGGGCAGTGGAACAGCATCAGTGCTGGAGCAGACTGCCTAAAGACCTTATAGATGTAATATTAGTGGACAACATTCTGAGCAACAGAAAGAGAACCTAAAGTTCTAAGGTCACCAGAGATGGACTCTAAATTTCTCAGGTAAAACTTGGTAAATGAAGAGGGCTGTGTCCAGTAAGCAGCCTTCATGAGATCAGTAATGGCTATACTGTTAGAATAAGCCCAAGTGGAGAGTGCTCTAACCTTGTGCGCTGAAATCTTATTGACAGAACGTTGATCCGAAGATAGATTTTCGTAGCCAATGCGTATTGCCAAATGAATCCATCTAGTGACAGAATGAACAGAAATATCTTTTCTGTTAGGAATCAAAGAAACGTTTTCTTCCCTTTCTAATAAAATCTGATCAACGTTTATATTGCTCTGACTGGACACAGCAAAGGTCTATGGTTATCCAAGGACGGTAAAGCCTTAATGACAATAGGCTCCGGCCGCTTATCTCGAATCTGATTTTTAGCCAAAAATCCCACTTCTGTAGTGAGGGTAATGGTATTACCCACACTACGGTAATGAGATTCATCAACAGATAATGCATGAAGTTCACTGACTCTTATAGCAGATGCAAAGGATAAGAGAAATGCCATTTTATAGTTCAAGAATTTGAACTCTACGACGTCAAATGGCTCAAAAGGAGCTTCTTTGAGCTTCAACAGAACCCAAGCCAAATTCAATTCAGGAATTAATCTGAGGGTTCTAGGTCTATTAAGAGAGAAATTTCTAACAAGCTTGGATAAAGAAGTATCTGATAACATAGACCTATAGCCCTTAATAATGACAGGCCGCAGTTAGAGATCGTCAAACAAGTAGACCAGGAAAATGGCAATATGTGGTATGGACAGATCGTATATGTCTATTGACAGACCCTTACACCAACGGAAGAAAACCCTCCACTTCGCTGCATAATTCAACGAAGCGGAGGCCCTCCTACAGTTAGAAATTGCATCCACTGCTCGTCCTGTAAAATGTTTTCCGTGCAAGAAGGACCGCACAATGGAAATATGTGAAGGTTGAGACCTTCTGGGTTGTGATTCAGTGCGCGGGACTTCCCCTGATAAAGAAGATCCTCTCATGGCGGAAGCTTCCGGGGAATGTCCCATAACAGACACCTGAGAAGATTGATCCAAGGTTTCTGTGACAACAGAGGTGCTACGAGCAGGATTTTGCAATGAGACTGTTTGATCTTTAACAGAATCTGCTGAATCAACGGAGCTGGAGGATATGTATATCAAATCATCACGTCCCATGAAATCGACAGAGCGTCTACTGTGTACACTCGATGATCTGGGCATAGTGCCATGAACATCGGTAACTGATTGTTTAGGTGTGTCGCAAAAAGATCTATCATGGGACGATCCCACTGGTAGCAAATCTGCCTGAATATTTGCTTGTTGAGAGTCCACTCCGGTGGCACTTACGAAGAGAGCGAGTCTGCTAATACGTTCAGATGACCCGGTATATGATGGACTGAGAGATGAACGTGACGATTCAGAACAAATAGGAGAATCCTCTCCGTTAATTCGCATAATGGAATCGAGTGAGTGCCGCCTTGGTTCCTGATGTAACTGTAAGCAACTACTGTCGAATTGTCAGACAGAATTTGTACATGGACGTTCGCTATTTGACGAATCCAATGTTGTAGTGCTAACCATATCCACATCATCTCTTTACTGTTTATGTGCTTCTCTAGGAACCAAGAGTCCCAAAGACCCTGGTACTTCAAGTCTGCAGGACTTAGGATCGCATCCCAGCCTGTCTGACTCGCATTCGTCATAATTGTGAAAGCCGGATCCGGCAGTTGGAGCGGAACTCCTAGAGTTAACCACTGAAGATCTGCCCAAAACTTAACCTTTTGTTTTACTAGGTCCGTTAAAACAAAACTGGTTTCGAGCGAATGCGAATGCGTCTTCACACTCCAGTTCTGAGTAAAGAATATCTGGAGGGGACGTGTGTTCTGACGGCCCATCAGAATAAGATCCGCAGCCGCTCCGCACAGCCCCATCAGAATTTTGGACTGCACCCAGAAACACTAAATCTCGTCCCAAGGTGATAACAAAGGTACCCAAGACATTTCTTGAAGATCAGTTCATAAATACAGACTCTAGCAGAAGCCGTATTGACGTGTACTTAACTGTAAGTAGCACTGAAAAAAATCAAAGTTTATCTAATTTGCATAATTTCTGCACGAGAAAAAAAACCCGTATTATATGTGATGTATCCCATGGTACTACACATTCACACAAAAAATTATTCAAATCAGAGCTTTCATATGGAAGTTCTGTGCAAAAATCTGATTGCACCTAATTTTGTACAAAATGGCTGCCATCGGTCATCTTGAATTTTGGACCGCACCCCAAAACACTCGTTCTCGTCCCACAGTGATACCAAAGGTACCCAAAAAGTTCCGTAAAGATCGGTTCATAAATACGGCCTCTAGCCCGAGCTGTATTGGCATTTGCACTTACAGTGCTGAAAGTAACACTAAATACATCAAAGTTAGTCTAATTTGCATAATTTACGCACGAGAAAAAAACCCGTATTATATGTGATGTATCCTATTGTACTAAACATTCATACAAAAAATTATTCAAATTAGCGCTTTCATATGGAAGTTCTGTGCAAAAATCTGATTGCACCCAATTTTGTACAAAATGGCTGCCAGCATTCAACTTGAATTTCGGATCGGACCCAAAAATACTCGTTCTTGTCCCACGGTCATAACAAAGGTACCCAAGAAGTTTCGTAAAGATCGGTTCATAAATACGGCCTCTAGCCTGAGCCGTATTGAACTGTTGACGGACAGACAGCTGATTGGCCATGGCATAAGCTCAAATTTGGCTTTGCCAAAGTTGAGCTAAAAAATTAGTTATTCAAGAATTTTTTTTTTTGCAAGTGTCATCTGCTTTTCATGTAAGGTAAAGGGTTAAATAAAAACTTTGTATCACAAGTACCTTTGCAGTTGTTTCTGAAAATCCACAGGATATAGGCAATAGACAAAGCACAGGAAAAATGTATAAAAATCACAAGGACTTTATGAGTTGAATGGGGGGGGGGGGGGGGGGGGGGCGCGGTGGCGTCGCGGTAACCGGTTCTCGTCAGATCACCGAAGTTAAGCAACGTCGAGCGCAGTTAGTAGTTGGATGGGTGACCATTTCAGCGACTGATTCGTGCTCCCACGTTGTGTCCTTGGGCAAGGCACTTAACCCCGATTGCCTACATGGGGGCACGATGACACTGTGTACTAAGGCATACTGCACGTCGATGGTGCGCATGTCTTCAACCAATCTAACCCTGCCTGTGCCGCAGTGCAGAGTTCAGAGTTACGATGTTGGAGAGCTGACAGCTGCTCGTCGTTGCTCGGTGGTTCTCTCCGGGTACTCCGGCTTCCTCCACCCATAAAACTGTCACCGACACGATATGACCCTGGCTGTTAATGTGTCGTTAAACCCTAATAAAAAAACAAAACAAAAAATGAGTTGAATGGAGCAAGCAAACCCAATAATTGATGATAATGTGTAACAGAAATCCCTGTATATTGACATATTTTTGCTTAGTCTCAATTTTGTAAACCACCCATTTAACCATATAAACATATCACTGGCAAAAAATTGGGGTAGGGGCACATGCTCTCCACTGTCATCCCCTGGTAACACCACCTCTGATGATGGGTGTAAGTCTTTTTAATGTGTCATAAGGCTTAACATTAGATATTAAGTGATGTAATTATGATTAACACAACCACATAATGATGATGAACCAAAAAAGCATTAACATTTTTTATTGGCAGTTTTGATACAAGAATTGAACAGACAAATTGTAGATAACGTACCAGTTGAAAGTAGTTGCATGATAACTAAGACAATATTGTTATTACAATTTCTTTTATTATTGTACACATAGTGTTCAGGCCGATAAATTTATGACATTTCAGGTTTTTTATAAACTGGACAAACATGTGTTTAAGGTCACATATGGCTAATCGTGACTACAACATGGATATAAAGTCATGTCCAGCCAATTGTTTATACCCATATTGCCCACTTTAGAGGACTTCCACCCCAGGCATTGGTTACTGGGTACTATTCACCAGTAAAACAGAGCTTGTTTGCTACAGTAAAGCAACGCTTCACTTCCCAGGTTCCCACAGGGAGTTTAGTAGTCTTTAAACTATGTTATATGTGAGGTACAATTTTGCTTTGAATTAATCCAGCAAACTGTATTGAATCAAATTCTCTTTTGACCCTTAACATAACGAATCGTCCACATCCATCCACTTAATTTACAAACTGAACAGTTATTATTATTATTATTAGCTGGGATTCAACAACACTTTCAACAGCCAAAGTCATTTCATATCTGACATTTTTACAGGTGGGAGAAACCAGTGTGTCTGAAGACAACCACCAAGCAGTGGCGAGCAACTGTCAAACTTACTAACTCCAAACAAACAGGTTTAACATTAGTTAAAAGCAAGTGCACCATTGGCATTATGCACTACACCATAGTATACAGCACCACCATGCCCCCACATGGGCAATTGGGATAAACTACCTTGCCCAAGGACATAATGCATCTTCTGCTTGTCTGGATCAAATGCCCAAACCAACAAGAGGGGTGTGTCCATCCCCATTAGCACCAACGCATAGCATGCAATAAACTTGGGCTTATTACAATCTGCAAAAAATGTCTGGCCATGTACATGTAAAGCAAAACAGGTCAGAATTTTCTGACACACTGTAGTCCACACTAACAAAAAAGTGTAACATTGCATTAAACAAGAGGACCCAGGGAGCCTGAGGGCGCTCAAATCTCAAACCAGGGACTTGACTTGAATAAGCTGCATACACCCCTCCTAAGAAAAGTATATACCAACTATATGAAGCAATTGTGCCAACACAATACACAGAATTTTCCTTCTATTTTCAGTTCCTGCACTTTTACGTCCCAAAATTGAGAAAAACGCATAAAAAACAGAATTTTTTTATTTTTGTTCGGAAATTTTCGAAGTATCAAACAAAATATTTTCAGACTAAAATTTTTATTTTTTCTTTTTCTTAAAATTGACCAAAATGCATAAAATAGTAATTTCCGTATTTTGGCCCAAATTTTTGAAGTCCCACCCGGACCCCAAATTTTCAGTGTAAAAAAAATAAAAATTTTCGGTCTTAAAATTGAACAAAACGCATAAAAAACCAAAAAACTAATTTCCGGATTTTGGTCCAAAATTTCTAAGTTCCACCTGGACCCCAAATTTTCAGTGTAAAAAGAAAAAAAATTTTTTGTCTTAAAATTGACCGAAATGCATAAAAAACCAAAAAACTCATTTCTGGATTTTGGTGCGGGCCAGGACCCCAAATTTTCAGCCTAAATATGAACCCAGGGACTTGGCTTGAACAAACTTGAATCTCACCCCCCTAAGGATGCTGCATACCAAATATCAAAAGATTCTTATTGGTAGATCTAAAGAAGAAGAATTTTAAAGAATATTCCTCATACTGCACTAATTTCAACATTTGGGCTACCATAGAGAGCCCAAATATGGACCCAGGGAATTGATTTCAATAAACATGTGAAACAATCTTCCAAAGATGTTATATGTGAAATTTGAAAGCATTTGGGGGCAGTGGTTTGGGAGAAAAGTAGTCTTAAATGTTTTTCCCATTACCCACAGTGTTAAAACATGCTGACTCAGCACTTTTTCAAAGTCCCCAAAAAGTACCCCATGATATAACCGATAGCAATTTTTTTTACCATTCCATTCTGTTGGTCCTAAGGAAGCTTCACACCAAATAAGAATTCTCAGTGCCGTGTAGTTTTGGAGATATGGGCATTTTAATTTTTTTCTATTTTTAGCTCCTGTGGTTCCCATGGGGCGACGGGAAAAAACATTTGGGCATAAATTAAGTACTTATGACCCAATAAGCCCTCATTTCAAATTTGGTTCAAATCTGCCTCTCGGTTTGGAAAATAGAAATTTTGGGAGGGGCAAAAATTCTTGCCCCTCCCATAATGACAGCAAATATAGCCCCCAAAACTTCTCTTGAACAAATCTGAGTCTACACCTCAAAAGGAAGCTGCACACCTAATATCATGTCTCTGCTACTACCGGTTCATGAGAAGAAGATTTTTTAAGATTTAGGCACACTTTTTGGGCGTGGCCCTACCAAGAGGCGAGGCAACTTGATTTGAACAAAATCAAATTGCAATGTAATAACAAGCTATTATTTCAAATATCAATTAAATTGGTTCAGCGGTTTGGGAGGAGAAGATGCAAACACCATGTTCAAGGACGACGGACCGTGAGTGATCACTATAGCTCTCCTGACTGAGAGTTAGGTGAGCTAAAAAGTAAAAAATCTCCAAAAAATGTGCAGCCAAGGGTTAATGTCATTTTATATCGATGCACTTAACACAAATATGAAATATAAAAGCCACAGCATACCGGTGGTACCCTCCACTCATGTACACCAAAACAGGTCGGAAATATTCCACACCAGGCCTGAAAATAAGCAGTCTGACATTTGCAGAATAAGGTCCCCAGAGGGTGAATTTGATGATGCTATCCCAAACAGTCTGTCAATTCATCCTCTGGGTACATCTTTCTTTTTAGTTTTGAGAGCCTGATTCAGATTGAGGTTCACACAGGGTAAATTTAGTGATGCTAGCCTGCTGTGCAGGGTAGCATCACTAAATTCACCTCTGGAACCTCATTTTGCAGATGACAGTCTGCTTATTTTCTGGCTTGGTCCACAGTGACAAAAAAGTCTAACATTGAATTAAAAAAGTTCAAAATCCCCAAAAAGTGTCCGGCCAAGGGTTAATGTCATCTTATGGGTTAATGTTATATTATGTTGATGCATTTAACACATATAGGAAATATAAAAGCCACAGCATACTGGTGGTAGCCTCCATTCATGTATTGCAAAACAGGTCAGACATTTTCAAAGTCCACACTGACAAAAACGTCTAACATTGCAAAAACACTAAAAATCACTCAAATATCACTGGGTAAGGGTCTGTGGGTAATTGTAAGCCATAGAAACACAGTATAAGGTGCATAGCAACAGGACTGATCGTCAAAGTGGACTGGTACAATAACTTTAACACAAGTGTTGATGCCGACATCGAAACTCCTCGGGTCATGACATAAGCTCACACAACTTCATTGGTAAGCTAAAAATGTACTTACAGAGATGAAAATATTTCAAAAGCGGTGTCAGCCCCCAAAATTGCCCAACTTATACCCAATAAATATTTGCTGAAACAGAATAATTTTCAAGAACACTCTATTTCAGGCATCTTCCTTTTTTGATGTACCCAGGGATTTTTAGGGGAGTCTACATTGACTGAATTTGGAACCCTTTCCCAACGGCATTTGGGAAAGTTTTCTCTCAAATTTCCCAATCTCAGTTCCCATTTAAACAAAATTTTTATTCGCAGTTTTTCGATAATCTGGCAAGTTACAGTCTAGGAGCCTTGTCAGTTGTGTCCATGCAAGTCTTGGCTGCCTATAGAGACAACCAAGGCTTGCCTAGACACAGCTGTAAAGCCACAGAATTTAACACTGTCAAGTTGTTCTTCATTCAATTTGAAGGTAATATTTTTTATTCTTTGTATCTTCTCACCCCATACAAATTCCCAATTGGGGACTTTATGATGCAAATTTCCCAACTGCATGGGCCCTGGACCCTTTCCGAAACAGGACAGTAAAGCCCTGGTATCACACAATTTCCAAGTACCGAATTACCTAAGCCCTTTACCTATACTATAACTAGTCTAGGCTATTCATAAAAATTGTGTGACCCATCATGTAATGCGCATCATTCCTTATAAATAAGGTGAATACCATTTGTCTTAAGATTAAAGAATTAAGTATTCAATACATTAAATTATGTTTGACAGAGCTCACTGAGCTCTGTCAAACAAAATATAGTGAACTAAATTCTCAATTTCATATCAAAGCAAAGGTAGTTAACTGGTAGAGTGCTGAAGTATTTCTGATCATCAAAATTGTTCACATGTCTTTCCCTTTTTACAACTCCATACAAGTCCATACAGAGTAAAAAATTTCACTTGAAAGAAAACATGAAGCACATCTAAAGAAAATGAAGCCTCCAACTGGTAGAGTGCTAAATTATTTTTCAAACGTGATTT
Organism: Pictodentalium vernedei; assembly: GCA_031216915.1. Taxonomy (NCBI): domain Eukaryota; kingdom Metazoa; phylum Mollusca; class Scaphopoda; order Dentaliida; family Dentaliidae; genus Pictodentalium; species Pictodentalium vernedei. Next base: position 186,991,382 of record CM062291.1, read on the forward strand.
GCAACACCCATTTTTTTCAAGGATACCATACTATCAGCAAAGAAAGCTCTATTTTAGCAAGATTTGGTTATAAAGAATGAATTTGTTACAATTTATTGGGGTACCTGTTGGCACTCTCCAATAAATTATAATTCTGTATAACCATTTTTGTGTTTCTGCTGCTGAGCAAAGAAGCTAATGAATACTGTGTAAAGCCTCTAAAGTGGCTTCCAGCACTTTTCAATGGAGCCAGGATAGTGGCTTCCAGCACTCAACCAGTTAAGATGTGGTACCAGCACTTCAGAAAAAGCCCAAATATGAGCTTCAAGCACCCTACCAGCTAACTGAATTCACTGAATATCCCTGTTCATGGAATATTTGTTGCTGATAATCTGCCAATTCCATTAAATGGATTGCAGTATACCAACAAAACCGTCATCCACAATCTGCTATTATGGCAAAGCAGACACAAAATAGCACTGATCAATGAAACATGGCAAGACGTTGAATTTTGACCAAGTCATTTGATATAACTTTCAGAGACTTCTTCAGAGCTGGAATGTCAGTGAACACATCATGTGAACTTGGAGGTTTATCCTCATCTTCTTCATCCTCCAGAGCTGTAAACATAAGTAAAACCTAGTAAGAATATATAAACACATTTACTTTGTGGGAGCATGAGAATATATATTGGTACTAGTCTTTCCAAATGAACACATTTCGGAATGACCAGTACCACCAGAGGCCAATACTATAGAATGTTTACAATTGTATTTTCTAGAATTGTATTTTCTAGTTATGACTTTAAATTGGTTGAAATGAAACATTAGCATTTTTAAAGATGTGGCAATTTGCCAGTTGGCAAATTGCCATATCTTTTAAAATGCTGATGATTCATTTTAATAAGTTATATTAATAGGTAGAAAATACATGTAAAAGTTTTATAGTACTGACTTCCTATAAAACTTTTGCATTTGTATTTCCCAGAATTGTATTTTGTACCTGTGAATATAAATGCCCAAAATGAATCAAGGCCTTTTTTTAAGTCGGGGGTTTATGACATGACAGCCAGGGTCACCTCACATCGCAGTTTTATGAGTGGAGGAAGCTGGAGTACCTGGGGAGAACAACTGCACAGCAGCAAGCAACTGTCAAACTCCCCAATGTAGTAACTCTGCACAGAGTTAGCATTGATTGAAGACAAGTGCATCATTAACATGCAGTATGCCTTAGTACCCAGTACCACCATGCCCCTACATGGGCAATCGGGATTAAGTGCCTTGCCCAAGGACGCAATGCAGTTATCCCTGGTGGAAATCGAACCATGGACTTAACCACAGAGCCACTACATCCCTCCTGACCTTTAGATTACTCCAAATTCATACTTAATGATGTCCAAAACATATGGCCATGTCTCCAAATTACAATACAGTGGAACCCTATTAATTGATTTGGGTCATTTTCCTATCTTCTAGTAATAAACTGAGCAATTATTCCATTATATTTTGTTTGACAGAGCTCCTTGAGGAAATATTACGGCCATAAATGTCCATAAAAGTAGGAATTCAGTGGATGTCTGAGTAATTGTTCGACAGACTACAAGATTTTTTATTCAATTTACAGGAGTTTCCCTATAACCTATATGCAATTAAAAGGTCAAATTTGTATTGATAGCATGGAAAATGGTTTTGTGTTTGGAAGTTTTATTCAATTAACAGGATTATTTAATGAAGAGCTATCCAATTAAGTGGGCTCCACTGTACAGGTCAATGAAAGTGTCAATGACACTGTAGCTTAACTCGCCTGCGTGTTGCGTTTGATGAAAAAGATAATGTTCAATATTTATGAAAGGATTATGAAATAAGACAAGAATTGTGATAATTGAGAATATGTTAATTTCTGTTCCCTGTATGTTATGTTTTCAATAAAAAATAATCTGAGGAGTAGACTGTACTAAAGAATTGAGGGGTGGGTTAATATGGCCCTCACAGTTAATGTAAGTCAACCAAAGTTACCAAGTAACAGTGAAATTATTCCAAAACGAGTCATCCTATCAAGTTACAATGAAATCCATTCATAAATACGGCCTGTAGACTGTGCTAAAGGTTTTCAGGCTTCGGGCCTGTGTAACCATCAAGGTAGACTGATCGCAACCAAAAGGGGACGTCCTCATCTAGACATTATACTGAGTCATCTTACCAAGTTACAATGAAATCCCTTCATAAATATGACCTGTAGTCTGTGCTAAAGGTTTTCGGGTTTTGGGCTCAGGCAGCCGTCACAGTTGCATTATCGCGACCAAAATGGGACATTCTCATCTAGACATTATCTGGAGTCATCCTACCAAGTTACAATGAAATCCCTTCATAAATATAACCTGTAGACTGTTCTAAAGGTTTTCGGCCTTTGGGCCCCTGTAGCCCTCAAGGTTGACAAATCCCAACCAAAAGTGGAGGTTGTCAACCTACCAAGTTACATTGACATCCCTCCATATTAAATATGACCTGTAGACTGTGCTAAAAGTTTTTGAGTTTCGGGCTTGGGCAGCCATCACAGTTGACAGATCATGACCAAAAGGGGACTTTCTCATCTAGACATTATACAGAATCATCCTACCAAATTACAATGAAATCCCTTCATATGTACGACCTGTGACTGTGCTAAAGGTTTTTGAGTTCGGGGCTCTGGCAGCCATCATGGTTGTGCGATCGCGACCAAAAGGGGACATTATCATCTAGACATGACCTCAAACCTGCATATGAAATTTTGTTACGATCGGACAGGAACTACTGGGGTGTAGCCTGTGCTAAAGGAAAATATGAACAGACTGACAGACTTACAGACATTTGCATGCATGATGGCAAGTTTAGCTAAAAATCAAGAAAACTCATGATATAAACCACTAATGGCAAGAGATAATTTATTGTTGTGAGATGCAAATGAGAACTTTGGAATAATTCTCCAAGAATCTGATGTTCTGAAAAGAAGGATAATAAATACCTCATTGGAATCTTGAAACCTTGCATCTCTGTAACATCAGATTTAAGTTATGCTGTCCCAATTTGGAGACTTCACAAAAAATTGAATTCAGCCCAAATGATTTCAGACCCACCCATAAGGATTTTTGGGACAACACTGAGGGGGTTTAAAGGTCCTTGGTGTAATTCAATGATTTTTAAATTGGCTGAATTTGAAGGCATTGGTCTCAGCAGGGCCACGATGGTTGTTCCGCTAAGTCAAGTCTCATAAAATTCAACCAATCTCAATCAATGTCCCCACGTTCAGCCAATCTAGGGCCCTATGAATTTGCCATCTTTTAACTCCTTGCTTGCTGCTGGTAGATATTCCTGCCCAGGCAGGAAATCTCTTGCTATTAAAATAAGTCAAATTTGAAGATATTTAACCACATTTTCTCCAGTAAGTTGTATAGACTTCTTTAAACAATGATTTCTTGTATCAAAAGTTTGGGGATATTTCAACAAATCCAGTAATGGCTGCATCACAGCAGTCATGAGAAGATCTGATAAAAAATATTGTAAAATTATTCAGTGGGTTAACCCTTTACCTTACACACAGTGTATCAAAATTTATTATTTTATTTAATTTACAAAAAAAAAAATTCCAAAAATTTCAACAAAACCATATCATGTGATCCCCCATTGGAACCAACCCGATTAGCTCTTTGCAATGAGAGGTCATATGATATGACATGGTTTTGCAGAATTTTTATGAAAAAAATATTTTTTCAACTGCTTAATTTGTAAAATATGTAGATTGATTTCACTGATTCATCAGGTAAAGGGTTAAGAATTAAAAGGCTAATGATTCATGTTAACCATAATTGGAGAGGGAGATAAAGACACGGCAGTATTTTTTAATCATTCATGCAATAGGACTGATGACATTTGCAATACAAAATACAGCCTATTACAGTGGAACTATGTTAATTGAATAGCCACTTTGCCAATGAAAATTATTCAATTAACAGGAGTATTCAATTAACAGGGATAGTGTCACTTTCCTGTATTCTAGAGATAAACTTACCATTTATTCTATTATATTTTGTTTGACAGAGCTCTATGAGCTCTGTCAAACAAGATATAATAGATTAAATGCCTGCATTAGATGTACTGAGGCCAAAAGGCCTATAAACCAAGGGAAACTAGGGAGAGTCGGGGTAATTTCTCGACAGGTTACAAGATTTTTTATTCAATTAACAGGAGTTTACTCTATAACCTATATTCAATTAACCGGTCAAATTTGTACTGGAGGTATGGTAAATGGTTTTGTGTTGGAAAATTATATTCAGTTAACAGGGATATACAATTAAGAGATATCCAATTAAGTGGGCTCCACTGTATCCCTCAAAAGAATAAGTTCATCAGACTCTTTGCAATAAAGGTACATCACCTATGATTTGGAAGCAAAAACTAAATAGATTATTTGCTGGATATCAATAGGCAGAGCTGGCCAATCAATAAAGAAAGATCTGTACTGATGCAAGGTATGTGCTATGTTGGTTGCACAACAAAACTCCTGTGAAGGGCTGAATAATCTCCAGATTTAAATCAAAATCATTTTGGGCAATTATATTTCTTGTTGAAAACAAAATTCACCAAAACATTGTTTTTGCAATTTTTTTGCAATCTGCCAGAAAAATAAAGCAGTTGCCTGGAAAACTTGTGACTTGACTACAGATGCGGTGTGGAAGATGCAAACCCCTTAGAATCACTCCTCCCACACCCTCTTTGAGTTCTCCAAAAAGATTATCTCTGCAGCAGTTTATGACAAGTTTTGATATCAAGAAAACTGAATTAACTCGAGTGCTGGAAGCACCTATTTGGACTTTATTCAGAAGTGAATGTACTGCAAGTTAGTGGCTTGATATTCTGTGGTAGTGCTTCATATTCAAAATTAATTTAAATTGTTTAGTCTGTAAGGATCTGATTCGTTGTACATGTATTTGAGAGAAGAGTGCCAAGTAAAAAGGAAAAGATGTGAACTACTTTTAGTTTAAACAATATTTATTCAATAATTGATAAATGCATACAACAATTGTTGAGTAACAAAAACATATGAACAACAAAGATACAGTATTATAATGAAACAACTAAAGACAGGGAAATTTGTTACTGTTTAAAGAAGGGATTTGACAGAAAGCTTTAAGCTTATATGTAAGTCGTCTCCCGAGCAGTTTATAAGATTACTCCTTACAATACAGCGGAGAGGCTCGCATGTTGTCGCTTGGAGGCCGAGACCCTTCCCATTTTATATAGTTGAACTTAGCTGCTGCGATCATAGATCAAGTGGCCGTTAAGTTAAGCGACACATCAGAAAGGTTGAGAACACACGCACGACCCACCACACAAAATATCGTCTATCATACATGCACAACTCTCTCTCTCACAGACCTCCTCTCACCATTTACTACACACTTACTCTGACACAATCAGACTCAATCGCAAGGATGCAGCCCCAAGACCTAGCACAGCACAAAGAAGTGGGAGATGTCAATTTCATTTGGGCTCGACGCCAGCCGGGATGCCGGTTGGGGGGGGGGGGGGGGGGGGTACAGCCAATTTTGGTTCCTTTTTGCTAGGGTCTGTGTGCAAAGTGAAAGACCTTTGGTCATTATTGCAGTATTTGAACTGTGTTACCAACGGACATAACAGGCATCACCTCCAAACAGAGTTTTTCATTTTATGCCTCAAAAACACAGCCCTCGACCCCTCATTGGAACAAGCTCAACCAGCTTATTCCAGTGTAGGGTCAAAAGCTATGTCCTTTAGACAAACATATAAAAACATACGATCGCTACGTTGGGTAAAGGATATCAAACCTCAAACCTCGCCCCCCCGCTACCCCTTAAAAGAATAGTCTGGCTTTATATCTAGTAGAGTTCGAATACGCGGTGCAGGAAAACAGCTTCGACCGCCAAGCAACGATATGCGAGATTGTTTAAACTTCAAGATGAATTAGAAGAGAAAGGAAAAAGAAGGAAGAACTGCAGCTCGGATAAGTAGAAAAATTAAAGAAACTAATATGATTAGCTTGAGTACATCGTACATTGACTTAGCACCCAGAATAACTTTATTTTCTGTATTTTTTTTAAAAGAGGTTATGCACAAATAAATTAAAATTAAAATATCGAAAAAATTGAAACAATCGGAAGTATCAGTGGTGTTGAGCGTTGGTAGGCTTGAAGGGGTATTCCGCTTAAGGAATTGGTCACAGGGTCCAGTTATATCAGCTAAGCACTGCCGTGAAGCATCACTAATTCAGTATCGCGTCTCCCACGAGGAGTTGGGGCAAGGGCATAGTATTGAGTTTCGTCTCATTGGAATCGGTTACTTGATAGAAAGAAGTCATGCACCACTTCGAAAATAAGGCGGTTGTCCTCGTTGTTCAAAACTTCTGTGCCAAAGAGAAGTGTGGATGTGTCTACTACAAATGGGAGTAAGTTAATCGTATAATTACGAGCATCGGAGAACAATGGACAACGAAAGAAAGAGTGATCAGTAGTTTCGCACTCACCACACTGACAGGTCGCACTGGGTGACAGGTGATTGTTGTATAGGTGAGAATTAAGGCTACTACAATGCAACTGCAGCCTACAATGGTATATTTGAGCTCTGCGAGATTTCGCGTTATTACAGAACTTGGGGGGTTTTTGGTTACCATCGTTCAGAAATGTTTTAAAATTTAACAGTGACGGGTTCTCATGGACATATAAGGGCAACTTATTCCACTGGTCAGTAACGCTGGGGATAAAGGAAAACTGATAAAACTGCGTTCAGCAAAAGGGAACTCGGTGGTTTTGACCAGATCGGAGACTAAGTGATGAATTCGACAAAGAGATGATTGGTGGGACTTTGTTTGAGATGTATGGAGGTGATATTTGATGATACATTTTGAAAAATTGAATTAGTTTATGTTTACGGCGTCTATCTTGCAGGGAGTCCCATTGTCTCTCCGAATATAGTAAGGACTTACTGGCACTCACTGTTGCTCCAGTAATAATTCTTGCAGCTGCAATCTGTATTTTTTCAAGTTCCGCAATATTGGTCATGGAACAATTATCCCAGACAGTATCCGCGTATTCACGAAGAGGCCTAATAAAAGCAAAATATATTTTTTCTAGTATACTGTGATCGAGATTAAATTTTTACCTCCTCAACAAGTCTAAACGAGACCAGGCTTTGGAGCAGATATGGTCAATGTGGTCATTCCATGTACATGTGCTATTTAGTATGACTCCTAAGTGTTTATGGTTAGAAACTTCCGATATCTGTGAGCCACCTAAATATAAGGGTGGATGGGGGTTGGAATTGTTTTTACGTGATATACACATACTTTCTGTTTTGTTGGGATTGAACTCGACCAACCGTGTTTTGGCCCAGTGCTCAATTGTTGCTAGATCGTGTTTGATTATGGTCGAGGCTTGCTCGGGGTTTTCAATAATTAAATGTTAGGAAGTGTCATCTGCAAAGAGGCGTATACTACTCACTAAGTCGCTGGTTATATAGTTTATGTATATCAGAAACAGGAGCGGCCCGAGTATAGATCCCTGAGGCACACCAGTATTGATGGGCCTCCATGGAGATGACTCAGAGGCTATCACGACTCGCTGTGACCTATCCGTAAGATACGATGTTAAAAACATAAGTAGCTCACCTGAAACGCCAATACTCTCCAACTTGTGGATAAGACCAGCATGCCATACTTTATCAAAAGCCTTACTGACGTCGCAGAAGACTACTCTAACTTCCTTGCCTTCGTCAAGTGCGCGACAGAATTCATCATGTATGTCAGTCAGTTGGAGAACAGTAGAATCTATGGGTGTAAAGTCTGACTGAAATTGACTAAGAACATTGTTTTCACTCAAAAATTGCCACAAGTGTTTGAAAACACATTTTTCGAGTATTTTACCAACACAGCTGATCAGCGATATCGGGCGATAGTTAGTGACTACGTTTGTAGGTTGTTTTTTTAGGACTGGGGAGACATTTGCTTTGAACTACTTTTGATGACCACAAATAATTTTGTACTCTCCCAGTTGAAATTTTCTTGCCTTTAAAGACTAAAGCAGCATCACAAACTTACCAATTATCTGCTCCTCAATGAAGTCAAGCTTTTTATCCACATCATCTTGAATTCTTGCAATGTGATGTAACAGATTTTTTTCACAATGTCGAAAAGGATTCTCCAAAGATACATCAACCTTATCAGTCTCAAAACTGTCTGTTTCTTCAGGAGGGGCCTGCAGGAAATGTATTTTGATAAATAAAATGGCACAATATTAATAAAAACAATGTTTCCATTTTGGCAAAAAAGCAAGATGAAGAACTATTTGTCAGAGTAGATAAAATGTGACTTGCATTTATCAGGCCTTCCAATACAAAATAATGCAGCTACATTCTTGCATTTACCACTACACCACTAATTTTGGTCCAGCATTTCATCTTTGCGTTTACTGTACTTTTATTTCACCAATCAAACGGGGGCAATATTAATAGTTCTTATAACCCTTTACCCAATGTAACGGCCAAAACTGTTACTGGCCAGCCCTATTCACAAAAATCACGATCCAATTTTCATTAATTTTTTCGTTTTTTGTCTCAAAAACATAGCTTATGACCCATCACTGGAATGAGCTCATTCCAATAAGGGGTCATAAACTATGTTTTTGACGCAAAAAAAGAACAAAAATTAGTTATTCAATACTTTTATTTGCAATCAAACAGGGGCAATATTAATATTATTTTTGCAAGTGTCGTCTGTCTTTCGAGTTAGGTAAAGGGTTAAAATACTCAACTCTTAACCTGCTGAGTATTTTCTTGAATTTCTCATCAAATCAAGGGTGCTGTAAATTTAAAGCAGCCATGACTTGATTTGTTCAGAAATTCAATAGTGACCGTCATCATGAAATCATTGATAAGAGGATTACTCCTGTTTGTTCGGATATATTTTGTTAACCTTTTCCCCAACACAGATAATATCAAAATTTCTTATTTTAAATAATATTTTTTCAAATTTTGCAAGAAATATCAACAAAACCATTTCAGATGACCCCTCATGGGAATGAGCTCCTTCCAATGAAGGGTCACATGATATGGTTTTGTTCAAATTTTTTTTAAAATAATATTTTTTCAACTGCTCAAAATAATATGAAAATTATGCAGGTGGATGCGGCAGATTTATTAGGTAAGGGGTTAATAAGAGCCAAAATTATACCCCTACAGGGTAAGAGTTTATTTTTGCACTGAGCAGGAAACTCTGCCTGCTGTTGGCAAATGTTAAATCTCACTTTCCACAAGGGTGTTTAAATACATTCAACTGAATGAAGAACACACAAATGCAGGACACAAAATTCTGTTACTGGCATTAAACTACAGATATGTTCCATGAATTTGATATGGCTAACCATTTGTTCAATTCACCTTCTGGCCAATAGTGTTCCTAATTTTTTAATAAGGATCTCAACTATCAGTCTACTTGCTAGAATTGGAAGATACGTCTAGTGATGATTGATTTTTGCAAATATGCTGACTCAGAATTTTTTCAAATTTTCAGCGGGGAGGTATGAGTGCCCAGTACTGCCCACTCATGGGAGGGCCATTCCCGTCTGGGTCATTGGTAAGTATAAAAAATATATAAATTACTATAAATATTTTTATACTGTAACCAATGACCCAGACTTAGCTGAATCGTAAAAAGGCGGAGGGCCTAGAACTCCCGAAATAGAAGATCAACATAGATCAAATGCTGCAATCCATGATGAAGAAATTAGAATTTACATGAATGTCTCTTAATACCATAATAGAAGAGACATAACCTAATATGGATCCCAATTATGTAAATCCTAAATCTAAGCATAAAATCATGTTAATTAGGATGTAACAAATAAACAATTTTAGCGACTAGCTGGACTAGGCCCTAAAAATTATTATGGCATACTGAGAATGAGAGAAAATTTCCCATAAACCTATGCCACACAATAATACTGCAGCTGATTGCCAAACATAGTAGGGACAAAACAGCTTCCTCAATAGTTACATACAACACAAGGCAGAGAAGTGGACAAAATGCCCCCCCCCCCCCCCTCCCTTTTTTGAACATAACTTCAAAAGAAAGAGGGGAGAGCTCTGGAATCAATAAGCAGAACCCGGAAATGATATAAATAAATATTGATCAGGCACTCAAAAAATTAATTCATGAATAACTAGAGTGATGTCACGCATGCAGCCCGACTGTCCCAGGAATGGCAATGTTTAGACGCAAAATAGTCGGAGCCATTTTTTGTTAACAGTTTACCTAACGAATCTGCCATATCTGCAATTGTGATATACAAAATTTGCTATTCAAATTTTATTTTCCATTTCTCAACTTCAAAACATACCTCATGACCTATTAATGGAACAAACTTGATGAGCTTGTTCCAATAAGGAGTAATAAGCCATGTTAGAAGTAAATAAATGAAAGTGTCAATGACACTGTAGCTCAACTTGTCAAGACATGTACATGTATAGTATGTGATACAGCAATGACAAACATCTAGGTAATGACCTGATAACAAGGGTACATATAAAGTATTGTAACCACCTGTACATAAATACTGACCATAGCCTGTAACAAATGTATAGGTAAAGTATTGTAAAGGTGGGTGACAGTCAGATGCTAAACTAGAAAAAAATCTTTGAGTCCCAGAGTGGGTCTGACTGAACCCCAAAATATTTGTTCTCATAGCACAGTGATAACAAAGGCACCCCAAAACACACTCATTCCTGTCCCAAGGTGAAAACAAAGGTACCCAAGAAGTTTTGTGAAGATCAGTTCATAAATACGAGCTGTATAGAAGTTGTGACAAAAAACTGATTGGACCTAATTTCAGTACAAAATGGCCACTGGCAGCCATCTTGAATTTTGGACCGCACTCAGAAACACTCGTTTTTGTCCCAAGGTGATAACAAAGGTACCCAAGAAGTTTCGTGAAGATCGGTTGATAAATACAGCCTCTAGCCCGAGCCGTATTGACATGTGCACTTACAGTGCATAAGTAGCACTAAATAAATCAAAATTCATCTAATTTGCATAATTTCTGCACGAGAAAAAAACCCGTACTGTATGTGATGTATTCCATTTTACTAAACATTCATACAAAAATTTATTCAAATTAGAACTTTCATACAGAAATTCTGTACAAAAGACTGATTCCACTAATTTTGGTACAAAATGGCTGCTGGTGGCCATGTTGAATTTTGGACCACACCCAAATACACCCGTTCTCATCCCACGGTGATAACAAAGGTACCCAAGACGTTTCGTAAAGATTGGTTCATAAATACGGCCTCTAGCCCGAGACATATAGAAGTTGTGTACAAAAAACTTACTAGACCTAATCTCGGTACAAAATGGCCACTGGCAGCCATCGTGAATTTCGGACTGCACTCAGAAACACTCGTTCTCGTCCCAAGGTGATAACAGAGGTACCGAAGAAGTTTCGTGAAGATCGGTTGATAAATACAGCCTCTAGCCCGAGCCGTATTGACATGTGTACTTACTGTGTGTAAGTAGCACTGAAAAATTTAAAGTTCATCTAATTTGCATAATTTCTGCATGAGAAAAAAACTCGTATTATATGTGATGTATCCCATGGTACTAAACATTCATACAAAAAATTATTCAAATCAGAGCTTTCATGTGGAAGTTCTGTGCAAAAATCTGATTGCCCCTAATTTTGAACAAAATGGCTGCCAGTGGCCATCTTGAATTTCGGACCTCACCCCAAAACACTCGTTCTTGTCCCACGGTGATACCAAAGGTATCCAAGAAGTTTCGTAAAGATCGGTTCATAAATGCGGCCCCTAGCCCGAGCCGTATTGGCATTTGCACTAACAGTACTGAAAGTAACTCTAAATACATCAAAGTTAGTCTAATTTGCATAATTTACATACGAGAAAAAAACCCGTATTATATGTGATGTATCCCATGGTACTAAACATTCATACAAAAAATTATTCAAATCAGCACTTTCATATGGAAGTTCTGTGCAAAAAACAGATTGATGCATCGTCGGTACAAATTGGCGGCTGGCAGTCATCTTGAATTTCGGACCGGACCCAAAAACACTCGTTCTCGTCCCACGGTCATAACAAAGGTACCCAAGAAGTTTTGTAAAGATCGGTTCATAAATATGGCCTCTAGCCCGAGCCGTATTGAATTGTTGATGGACAGATGGACAAACAGACGGCCAGACGGACGACTGGCCATGGCATAAGCTCAAATTTGGCTTCGCCAAAGTTGAGCTAAAAATGAAAAAAATCTGAGGTTTCAGAAAAATAATTTGTACTGTTGGCTTCAACTTGTGCAAGGTAAAGGATTTATTATTTATTGATGTTTAAGGTCACAGATTTATGCACAATGGCTAATCATGACCTTGACAGTTTTACGGGTGGAGGAAGCCGGAGTACCCGGAGAGAACCACCGAGCAACGACGAGCAGCTGCCAGCTCGCCAACATCGTAACTCCGCACTGCAGCACAGGCAGGGTTAGATTGGTTGAAGACATGCGTACCATCGACGTGCAGTACGCCTTAGTACACGGTGTCATCGTGCCCCCACGTGGGCAATGGAGATGAAGTGTCTTGCCCAAGGACACAACGGTAAAGGATTAAAGACTGCAGTACATAAAGCAATGTTGGGCTATATGAGTCAATTTTCTTTTTTGCATGTAATAACTCCCAATCCTTCAAAATGCATTTTGGGAATAATTGCCTAAGTGACAATTTGTGTGTGTGTGTGGGGGAGGGGCATTACTAGCTGGAAAATACACATATCAACTTTGGTTGAAATCAAATAACTCAAACAGGAGTTATCAGTCGGAAACCTATTGTTTACAGCAGATGGATGGACCGACAGATGGACGGACGAAAGTCATGACTATAGCCGTGACTATAAACAGTCAGGCTAAAAATACATTTTGAACCAAATAAAAAATACTGCATGAATGGCCCTGGGTGAGGAGGCGGGGTGAGGTATGAGGGATGGGGAAGAGTGGGGGTGTGTTAGGGGAGTCCATTTTTTTTCCACATGTGGTCAGTCTAAATCCTTCAGAATGCATTTTGAGCAGAGAAAAAAAAAAAAACCTAACTGGCACCATGGGGGTGGGGGGTGGGTGGTGGTGTTTGTCTGGGTTTTTAACCACAAACATTAATCAAAACTGTAAACAAGAGGCGCCAAGGGGCCTTAATCGCTCACCGGGCAAAGTGATTCAAACAAAGTGGTTCAAAGAAGTATTTGGGGTCACATTCAGTTAGACATGGTTCATCAACACTAGAAAGGAATGAAGTCATGAGAGACAAATTTTATGGAACTAGGGACATGGCTTGAACAAACTTGAATCTTACTCCCCTAAGGATGCTGCATAGCAAATATCAAAAGCATTCATCTGCTGGATCTGAAGAAGAAGATTTTTAAAGCAAATTCCTCATTTTGAACTAAGTTATCATTCGGGCTCCCACAGTGAGCCCAAATATGAACCCAAGGACTTGGCTTTAACAAACTTGAATCTCACCCCCTAAGAATGCTACACACCACATATCAAAACATTCTGACTGCTGGATCTGAAGAAGAAGATTTTTAAAGAAAATTCCTCATTTCGAACTAAGTTACAATTCAAGCTCCCACAGTGAGCCCAAATATGGACCTAGAGATATGGCTTGAACAAACTTGAATTCTGCCTGCTGGATCCTGAGAAGAAGATTTTTTAAGAAATTTGCCTGAAATGCACTGTTCAAATTTGGGCTCCTATACTGAGCCCAAATATGAACCCAGGGGGCCGATTTGAACAAACTTGAATCAGATCCATCCCACAATGTTGCATACCAAATATCAAAAGATTCTGCCTGCTGGATCTGGAGAGAAGATTTTTTAAGAAATTTGCCTGAAATGCACTAAGTTCGAATTCGGGCTTCTATACTGAGCCCAAATGTGAATCCAGGGGGCCGATTTGAACAAACTTGAATCAGATCCACCCCACAATGCTGCATACCAAATATCAAGATTCTGCCTGCTGGATCTGTAGAAGAAGATTTTTTAAGAAATTTGCCTGAAATGCACGAAGTTCAAATTTGGGCTTCTATAGTGAGCCCAAATATCAATCCAGGGGGCCAATTTGAACAAACCTGAATCAGACCCATACGAAGATGCTGCATACCAAGTATCAAAAGATTCTGCCCACTGGTTCTGGAGAAGAATATTTTTTAATAATTTTTCTATAATTCATACGGTGCTATCAGAGTTATGCCCCTACAGAGCCCTCATGGGACGTGGCCATTTCATTTGAACAAACATGAATTGCCATATAGTAATGACTATCCACATGAAGTTTCGTGAAAATCGGACAAGTGGTTTCAGAGGAGAAGTCGTTTGAAAAATGTTCACGACGCCGGACAACGGCCGGCCGGTGATAAACTCCCTTCGGAGAGCTAAAAAGCATTTTTTTTTTGGGGGGGGGGGGGGTGGGGGGCGTGGGGGGGGGGAGTGTTTGTCTGGGTTTTTAACCACAAACATGGAGTCATCCTACCAAGCTACAATGAAATCCCTTCATAATTATGGCCTGTGGAATATTCTAAAGGTTTTCGGGCTTCGGGCCTCTGTTGCCGTCACAGTTGCCCTAAAGGGGACGTTCTCATCTAGACATTATATGAAGTCAACCTATCAAGTTACAATGAAATCCCTCCATAAATATGACCTGTAGACTGTGCTAAAGGTTTTCGGGCTTCAGGCCCCTGTTGCCATCACAGTTGCCCAAAAGAGGACCTTCTCATCTAGACATTATATGAAGTCAACCTATCAAGTTACAATGAAATCCCTCCATAAATATGACGTGTAGACTGTGCGAAGTCAACCTATCAAGTTACAATGAAATCCCTCCATAAATATGACGTGTAGACTGTGCTAAAGGTTTTTGGGCTTTGGGCTCGGGCAGCCATCATGGTTGAATGATCGCAACCAAAAGGGGACATTCTCATCTGGGCATCATGTGGATTGATCCTACGAAGTTATAATGAAATCCCTTCATAAATATGACCTGTAGACTGTGCTGAAGGTTTTCGGGCTTCGGGCACCTGTAGCCATCAATCAAGAAAAAAAAATATGCCTAATTGGGGAGCGGGGGAGGGGGATAATTTCTGTCTGGATTTTTAACCACAAACTGTAACCAAAACTGTAAAAAAGCATTTTTGACAAAAGGAAAAAAAGGGTTCTGCATGTAGTGACTGTAAATAGTTCAAAATGCATATTGGAGGAAATAATTAACAAGAGGCCCCACGTGGCCTTAATCGCTCACCTGACAAAGTGACTCTAAGAAGTATTTTAGGTCACCTTCACCATGTCATGCCTCATCAACATTAACTGGTTGAGTGATAGATTTTGTTTGAAGTTCAACATTTGTTACCTAAAATTAGTTTTATTTAAAATCATTGGTGTGTGGCCAATCTCCAATGATTTTTAATAAAGCAAATTTATCTCTGCAGACAAACTGGTTTAGCATGAAGCACAAACAAGGAATGTGAAGAGATAGCCTTGGACATCTCTCCCCAACTGTGGATATCTTCCATGTGCTACATGTATATATTTGCATGCAAGAAAACAAAAATTTTCACAAATTTTATTTTTTTTTATCATCATTGGAACAAGCTCAAACAGCTTATTCCAATAGGGGTATGGGAAGATCAGGTATATTTTTGAGACAGAAATGTGAATATATAAATAATGGTGTTTTTTTGTGAATGATGCTGGAGAATTTTGCGTAAAGATATGGTAAATGGTTTGTTCTAGATACAGAATGATGCAAAAGTATTTAAATTTGATTAGGCAAGTTGTTCCTATAATGCATTTAAAAATTGAAGTAACTGTTTTTTTGCTGACGAACTTTTAGATGTGTGTGTCTGTGTTTGTGTGTGTGTGTGTGTTTGTGGGGGGGGGGGGGGGGTGGGGGGGGGGGGGGTAAGAGTGTTCTTGCAAACAAAATTCCTGAATAAATGGAAAATTTTATTTTTTGTGTGAAAGACATAGTGCGTGAATGTTGATTGGAACAAGCTTAGAGAGCTCATTTTAATGTGAAGTCATAAAGCTGTGTTTTACGTACGAAATTCTGGAATAACTAAAAAAATTGCTTTTTTGACTCAAAAAGCATGGTGTGCGACCTCTCATTGGAATGAGCTCAAAAAGCTCATTCCAATGGGGTATTTACAAGCGATAAGTACATGTATGTTTAAGAGACAAAAATTAAAATTTGAATAGCGATTTTTGCGAAGAATGCTGACAAGTTTTGGCAGTTATGCTGGTAAAAAGGTAAGATATGCAAAGTGGTTGTTTTTTAGAGGCGACATTTAATTAAGGGGAATTAACCCTTGATTACTGAGGTAACTTCTAAAAGTACTGAAATTTCATGAAGCAATGTGAATAACAGACAACAGTTGCCTAAAAATTTCATGAATAACTAAAATTTTTATTCCTTTGTCTCGAAAACATGGCATATGACCTTTGTTGGAATGAGCTGAATGCGTGTGTTCCAATGAGGGGTCATAAAATTTGAACGAAGATTTGTGTGAATAATGCATTAGTACTGCTAGATTTGGGTAAACGGTTCACCCTGGATACCACCCCTTCTATAGTAGATCTTTTCTGCAAATTTTGTCTAAGATTCTATCAACTTTACAAATAAATACGTTCATGAATCACAATCAGATCCACCCTACAATGTTGCATACCAAATATCAAAAGATTCTGCCTGCTGGATCTGGAGAAGAAGATTTTTTAAGAAATATGCCTGAAACGCACTAAGTTAAAATTTGGGCTCCTATACGGAGCCCAAATATAAACCCAGGGGGCCGATTTGAACAAACTTGAATCAGATCCACCCCACAATGTTGCTTACCAAATATGAAAAGATTCTGAAGCTGGATCTGGAGAAGAAGATTTTTTAAGAAATTTGCCTGAAATGCACTAAGTTCGAATTCAAGCTTCTATAGTGAGCCCAAATATGAAACTAGGAAGCCGATTTGAACAAACTTGAATCAGATCCACCCCACAATGTTGCATACCAAATATCAAAAGATTCTGCCTGCTGGATCTGGAGAAGAAGATTTTTTAATAAATTTGCCCGAAATGCACTAAGTGCGAATTCGGGCTTCTATATTAAGCCCAAATATGAATCCAGGGGGCCGATTTGAACAAACTTGAATCAGATCCACCCCGCAATGTTGCATACCAAATATCAAAAGATTCTGCCTGCTGGATCTGGAGAAGAAGATTTTTGAAGAAATTTGCCTGAAATGCACTAAGTGCGAATTCGGGCTTCTATATTAAGCCCAAATATGAATCCAGGGGGCCGATTTGAACAAACTTGAATCAGATCCACCCCGCAATGTTGCATACCAAATATCAAAAGATTCTGCCTGCTGGATCTGGAGAAGAAGATTTTTGAAGAAATTTGCCCGAAGTGCACTAAGTTTGAATTCGAGCTTCTATAGTGAGCCCAAATATGAATCCAGGTGGCTGATTTGAACAAACTTGAATCAGATCCACCCCGCAATGTTGCATACCAAATATCAAAAGATTCTGCCTGCTGGATCTGGAGAAGATGATTTTTTAAGAAATTTGCCTGAAATGCACTAAGTTCGAATTCGAGCTTCTATAGTGAGCCCAAATATGAATCTAGGAAGCCGATTTGAACAAACTTGAATCAGATCCACCCCACAATGTTGCATACCAAATATCAAAAGATTCTGCCTGCTGGATCTGGAGAAGAAGATTTTTTAATAAATTTGCTTGAAATGCACTAAGTTCAAATTTGGGCTCCTATACTGAGCCCAAATATAAACCCAGGGGGCCGATTTGAACAAACTTGAATCAGATCCACCCCACAATGTTGCTTACCAAATATGAAAAGATTCTGCCTGCTGGATCTGGAGAAGAAGATTTTTTAAGAAATTTGCATGAAATGCACTAAGTTCAAATTCGAGCTTCTATAGTGAGCCCAAATATGAATCTAGGAAGCCGATTTGAACAAACTTGAATCAGATCCACCCCACAATGTTGCATACCAAATATCAAAAGATTCTGCCTTCTGGATCTGGAGAAGAAGATTTTTTAAGAAATTTGCCTAAATGCACTAAGTTCGAAATCGGGCTCCTATACTGAGCCCAAATATGAACCCAGGGGGCCGATTTGAACAAACTTGAATCAGATCCACCCTACAATGTTGCATACCAAATATCAAAAGATTCTGCCTGCTGGATCTGGAGAAGAAGATTTTTTAAGAAATTTGCCTGAAATGCACTAAGTTCGAATTCGGGCTTCTATAGTAAGCCCAAATATGTATCCAGGGGGCCGATTTGAACAAACTTGAATCAGATCTACCCCGCAACATTGCATACCAAATATCAAAAGATTCTGCCTGCTGGATCTGGAGAAGAAGATTTTTGAAGAAATTTGCCTGAAATGCACTAAATTCGAATTCGAGCTCCTATAGTGAGCCCAAATATGAATCTAGGGAGCCGATTTGAACAAACTTGAATCAGATCCACCCTACAATGTTGCATACCAAATATCAAAAGATTCTGCCTGCTGGATCTGGAGAAGAAGATTTTCAAAGAAATTTGCCTGAAATGCAGTAAGTTCAAATTTGGGCTCCTATACTGAACCCAAATATAAACCCAGGGGGCCGATTTGAACAAACTTGAATCAGATCCACCCCACAATGTTGCATACCAAATATCAAAAGATTCTGCCTGCTGGATCTGGAGAAGAAGATTTTTTAAGAAATTTGCCTGAAATGCACTAAGTTCGAAATCGGGCTCCTATACTGAGCCCAAATATGAACCCAGGGGGCCGATTTGAACAAACTTGAATCAGATCCACCCTACAATGTTGCATACCAAATATCAAAAGATTCTGCCTGCTGGATCTGGAGAAGAAGATTTTTTAATGTTTTTCCATTGCCTACAGTGTTAAAAAGTGCTGACTCAGCACTTTTTCAAAGTCCCGAAACTGTACCCTATGATAAAACCGATGGCAATTTTTTTTTACCAATCCTTTCTGTTGGTCCTAAGGAAGCTGCACACCAAATAAAAATTCTCAGTGCCGTGCAGTTTTGGAGATATGGGCGTTTTAAATTTTTTCTATTTTTAGCTCCTGTGGTTCCCACGGGGCTGCGGGAAAATTTTTTTTTGCATAAATCAAGTACTCATGACCCAATAAGCCCTCACATAAAATTTGGTTCAAATCAGCCTCTCGGTTTGGAAAATAGAAATTTTGGGCGGGGCAAAAATTTTGCCCCTCTCATAACAACGTCAAGTATAGCCCCACAAACTTCTCTTGAACAAATCTGAGTCTACACCTCAAAAGGAAGCTGCACACCAAATATCAAGTCTCTGCTACTTCTGGTTCATGAGAAGAAGATTTACAAAGATTTTGGTGCCCCTTGGGGGTGTGGCACCACCCAGGAGGAGGGGCAACTTCATTTGAACAAATCTGAATTGGTATTAGGTAATAAACATTTAGCCAACATTTGAATAAAATTGGGCTAGTGGTTTAGGAGGAGAAGTCGTTAATGTAAAGTTAACGCCGGACGGACGACGACGGACGACGGACGACGGACAGAAAGTGATTAGTTAAGCTCCCCTTGAGCTTCGCTCAGGTGAGCTAAAAAAAATGCTTAATTGGGGGGGGGGGGGGGGGGGAGGAGAGGGGGTGTTTGGGTTTTTAACCAAAACTGTAAACAAGCATTTTTGAAGAAAGAAAAAAAAAGTACCTAATTGGCCCCCGGCAGGGCTGGGGAGCGTAAGTTTAAAAAAAAGGTTCCGCATGCAGTGACTGTAAATAGTTTAAAATGCATATTGGAAAAAAGAAGAAGAAGAAAAAAGCCTAATGGGGGGGGGGGGGGGGGGGGGGGGGGGGGGTGTTTGTCTGGGTTTTTAACCACAAACTTGGAATCATCCTACCAAGCTACAATGAAATCCCTTCATAATTATGGCCTTTGGAATATTTTAAAGGTTTTCGGGCTTCGGGCCTCTGTTGCCG
Organism: Pictodentalium vernedei; assembly: GCA_031216915.1. Lineage (NCBI taxonomy): Eukaryota > Metazoa > Mollusca > Scaphopoda > Dentaliida > Dentaliidae > Pictodentalium > Pictodentalium vernedei. The sequence goes on from CM062291.1 coordinate 187,011,448, forward strand.
TCACAGTTGCCCAAAAGGGGACGTTCTCATCTAGACATTATATGAAGTCAACCTATCAAGTTACAATGAAATCCCTCCATAAATATGACCTGTAGACTGTGCTAAAGGTTTTCGGGCTTCAGGCCCCTGTTGCAGTCACAGTTGCCCAATTGGGACGTTCTCATCTAGACATTATATGAAATCAGACTGTGCTAAAGGTTTTTGGGCTTTGGGCTTGGGCAGCCATCATGGTTGAATGATCGCAACCAAAAAGGGACATTCTCATCTGGGCATTATGTGGATTGATCCTACAAAGTTACAATGAAATCCCTTCATAAATATGACCTGTAGACTGTGCTGAAGGTTTTTGGGCTTCGGGCACCTGTAGCCGTCACAGTTGCCCAATCACGTCCAAAAGGGACTTTCTCATGTGTAGAAATTATACGAAGTCAACCTATGAAGTTACACTGAAATCCCTCCATAAATATGACCTGTAGACTGTGCTAAAGGTTTTCGGGCTTCGGACCCCTGTTGCCGTCACAGTTGCCCAAAAGGGGACGTTCTCATCTAGATATTATATGAAGTCAACCTATCAAGTTACAATGAAATCCCTCCATAAATATGACTTGTAGACTGTGCTAAAGGTTTTCGGGCTTCGGGGCCCCTGTTGCCGTCACAGTTGCCCAAAAGGGGACATTCTCATCTAGACATTATATGAAGTCAACCTATCAAGTTACAATGAAATCCCTCCATAAATATGATGTGTAGACTGTGCTAAAGGTTTTTGGGCTTTGGGCTCGGGCAGCCATCATGGTTGAATGATCACAACCAAAAGGGGACATTCTCATCTGGCATCATGTGGATTGATCCTACAAAGTTACGATGAAATCCCTTCATAAATATGACCTGTAGACTGTGCAGAAGGTTTTCGGGCTTCGGGCACCTGTAGCCGTCACAGTTGCCCAATCACGTCCAAAAGGGGACTTTCTCATGTGTAGAAATTATATGAAGTCAACCTATGAAGTTACACTGAAATCCCTCCATAAATATGACCTATAGACTGTGCTAAAGGTTTTCGGGTTTTGGGCTTGGGCAGTCGTGACGGTTGATAGATCACGCCCAAATGGGGAAAGTCTCATGTAGACATCATACGGAGTCATCGTATCAAGTTACAATGAAATCCGTCCATATTAAACATGACCTGCAGACTGTGCTAAAAGTTTGTGGGTTTCAGGCTTGGGCAGCCATCATGGTTGACAGATCATGCCCAAAATTTGAAATACCGGGTATAGTCTGCACTTGAAGGTTGAATAAAAAACTTTAACCACAAACTTTAACCAAAACTCTAAATGTTAACAGAAAAATACAGACGGACAGATGGACGGACAAAAGTCATTACTATAGCCCTCACTGTAAACAGTCGGGCTAATAAACAGTCGGGCTAATAAATGGTGCTTAATGCCACTTCACAAGCCAAGGTTATAGCGATGATTTTGGTAAATAACATTATCCGCTATAAAATATGCACTGCAGACGCTGTATACAGGTACGAAGAAATCAGTGAGAAATCATTTATAACATATACATACAAAAGTGGGATAAGATGAACAATCTCTGCAGAGAAAACCTGCTTCAAGATCATTCACAGGAGGCCTTTGTAATATTAAATCCGGTAAAAAACACTCTCCAACGTGTACTATTTGGTATCTACAACTATAAACACATGAGAATATGCGATTTGAGAACTGACAAAATAGAGAACAGGATCTAGAAATGGAGGTAGGTATGATAAACCGGCTCCAAAATCAGAAAATAAATACCGGAAACAAATGCAACAGAATTGCATATATGCATATGATGGTGCCATCCAACACGACCCAGACGCAAAGTATGTATGTATTAAAAAATATATACGCGACAGTGTGAGTGCGTGTGTGTAGGAGGGCGGGGGGGGGGGGGGGGGGGGGGGGGGGGTGAGGGGGGAATTCAAATATATGTTGAAACCTCCTAACCTACATTACTTAATCATTGTTGGAGCAAACAGCAATAATAGTGACCATAAAGCTCTTTCACGTCTGAATACTCCGTAATGCCAATGAGAGAGGAGAATGGCATGAAGAATAAAACTTCCCTTAAAGAAAACCCTCTAAAGGGGAAGCTTCTGGCGAATGCTCAATAGCAGACCCCATAACCTCAATGAAATCAATAGAAACAAATGAATTGAAGGATACACATATCCTATCATTCATTCCCCTGAAAACGGCTGAGTGTCAATGTATGCGCTCAAAAGCCTTATAGTAGTGACACAAATAATGGAAACTAATATTCCCATGCGCCGAAAAGTTAAAAAATTTATAGTAATTTATATATTTTTTATACTTACCAATGACCCAGACTAAGCTGGTGCTAACTCCTTAAATTCTAGTGCCAAACACAAATTTTGCCCCTCAATCCCCAAAATTTGAATCAAAATCCGAAATTTCAATGTCCTATGTGGTCCTCCATACCTTTTATCCACTGCGCATGCACAGTGTCAAGGAAGGAGGTCTTGAAATTGGCACCAATTGTCATTCTTACAACCAGTGCCTGGTAAGCATTATGTAATCAGCAGGGAGGTATGAGTTCCCAACTCATGGGAGGGCCATCCCCATCTGGGTCATTGGTAAGTATAAAAAATATATAAATTGCTATAAATTTTTTAACATTTTTATACTGTACCAATGACCCAGACTTAGCTGAATAGAAAAAAAACTGGAAGGCCTAGGGCATCCAATAGGCTCAATTACATGTAAACAGAATTATCCTCAAGGAGAAGAGGAGAAGAGGTTTTACATGTACCTTTCTTGTTTGTATCAAAAAAGAAAGACACAATACCATTCTGTAATTGAGCACAATAACATCAATGATCTCTATTAACATCTAGTATAACCCGTTATACTAATCTTTTAAAAGGAAAGCCAATGAATAAAGGAAGTCCAGAGAATGAGACTCTTTATACTCATTAAAAGTGTCCAAGGATTGTATATTAACGCTCGTATGACACGTGACATATACAAATGCTTCACACCGAGCTCCACTTTAAAAATATTACATGAATGAGTTAAACATAGCTTTACACTTTAAAATCATCCCGGTACCGACTCGGAATTACTGACTCCAGAGGAGGTATTCCCTTGCTTTTCACTATAAAGCAGGTGACCTAAGGGAACACCATCCCATCCTCCCCCCCCCCCCCCCCCCTTTCCCTTGCCCTGGGTCAAATACCCCAGAGCGAAGAGGGCAGCAGGACAGAGTCGCTGCCGGAACAGAAAGCCTGCATAACTATAGTTGCAACTGTTTCGTGGACGACATTCTGAGCAACAGATAATGGACTTAAGCAATGCAGGTCGCCAGAAATGGACTCAATATTTCTAAGATAAAAAGTTGTGAATGTAGAAGGCTGAGACCAATATGCAGCCTTCATCAAATCGGTAATAGCAACACTATTAGCATAAGCCCAAGATATAGACAGCACTCTTACTTCATGCGCCGACATCTTAAGCACAGACTGCTGAGTTGAAGATAATTTTTCATAAGCAGTACGGATAGTTAATTGAATCCACCTAGCAATAGAACGGACCGTAATGTCCCTTCTATTAGGCAGCAGAGACAGAAAGAAACGTTTACGTCCCTTTCTGATAAACTCAGATCTACGTATGTAAATACGTATAGCTCTAACAGGACAGAATAAAGGACTATGTTCATCTGAACCACGGTTAAAAACGGTCAAACATGCTGATTAACCGGTCAGAAAAAAAGTCTTAACCACGACAGCACTACTATAAAACCGAGACGTCGGAGCAATAGTAGAAGATTCTGCACATCGTTCTGAAGCGTTAACTCGTTGCCGTACCTCTGAAGAATATCGTCCAGGTAGGCCGACGTTACCGCAGATGAATGAGCTCGGAAATAAGTCATGACCGAGTTCATTATCCGAGTGAAAGCCCAGGGCGCTAGATTCAGACCGAAGCACATCGCACAGAACTGATATACAACCCCTAGGACAGCGAAGCAAAGATACTTTCTGAACGCCGGATGTACCATGACGTGAAAGTACGCATCCTTGAGATCTATGCTCGCAGCATAGTCCGTTCACTTGAATGCTCGTTCTGACCGATCGAATGGTCTCCATTTAAAATTTTGGAGCCACAATCAGCTTGTTTATCCAGCTTAAATCTATTACTGGACGGAACGAGCCATCTGGTTTGGGAACCAGAAACAGATGGCTGTAGAAACTTGGAGATTCCTGGTTTTCTGCGACTTCTATCACATTCTTCAGTAAAAGAGACTGCACTTCTGAAAGAAGAGCATCTCTTTTTAGAATATTTGACGGAAGTTGAGTCCATCTTGGACTTCGAGTTAACGGAGGCTTTCCTTTGAAGGACAGTTTCAGTCCTTCCGCAATTACCCTTCGAACCCAAGGGTCCTCCAGAATCAATTCCCAATTTTGTAAATAACTTGACAACCATCCGCCCACAGGAACGCGACAGAGGTCTACACCATCACTTCCTGGACCTGCGAGGCTTGCGGAAGGAGAAACCACATCCTCCCAACCCGCACCTCGCACCGTCGACCTAGGGGCGTCTGACCTATTACGGCCAGCGTTAAGGCAGAGGTCTACACCATCACTTCCTGGACCTGCGAGGCTTGCGGAAGGAGAATCCACGTCCTCCCGACCCGCACCTCGCACCGTCGACCTAGGGGCATCTGACCTATTACGGCCAGCGTTAAGGCCCCTGCTAGAGTCGCTGCCTTGACGGTCTCGAGAATAAGGCCTAGAGGGCGCGTACGCACCTCTAAAGGAACTTCCCCTGACGTGCTCATCCCAGAAGATCCAGGCCTACTTTTTTTTGCTGGTTCCGACTTATTAGAAGCGGACTTAAAAAACAGAGAGTCTGAAGCTTTCTTAGTTAACTTATCGTAAATAGCAGAAAGCTTGCCGTCAAAGAGAAGTTCTCCGGAGACTGGAGCGACTCTAAGAGAGTTTTTCACCTTACTATCCACTCTTGTGGACGTAGCTAGGGTTCCGTCACGTCTAACCAACTCCAGATTAGCCACTGAAAGGGCGGAGTTATATGTAGAATAGGCAATAGCCCTTGACAGAACTCTCAAGAGACATTTGTACGTCCTGAAATTCTTGCCCTTCAAGGCGTAACGATAATGCTCTGGTAAGGTGATCTGAGTACGAGAGTGCGTCTAAATTTGCTCTATTCGAAGATATTGTAGTTTCCAAGGTAGAGCTATGAATAGACATAGACGACGGCATGGATAATTCAAGGTCTTCAGCCTGGTCGTCTAGACGCAGAGGAACTCTCTGAACGCCGTTTCAAATCTATTCCTAGCATTAATGAAAGGCAGATTAAGAGCATTAGCCGATAGGAAGGCTGACTTGCCCGATTTACCAGCAAGTTTATTGATAGCGTCATTCAAAGGTTCAAATGTCCGTAAGACATTCCTGGACTGAGACGGAAACTCTGGGACAGTGTCCCTAAACCGATTAAAAAATTTGGTGTCCAGTGGCGCAATAAGCTTCCTATCAGGCTGAGCAGCATCCTGGTCCGCTGGAACAACATCAGGAAGAAAATGCCGGATTAACTCAACGGCGATTTTGTGTTGTTCCGAAAGGGAGAACTCCAAATCATCCATATTCCTTTCGCCATCCTGACGGACCTCCTGGATATCTCGGTCGTCTGCTCCCGATCCAGCTGCGGAACGTACCGACCCAGCATCTTCAGATTCTTCCTGCTCTGATAGGGCTTCTGCCGGATGCTGGAATGCTGCTATGATTTGTGCTATCTGCGATAGCACATCCGTGAACGAGGCCTGCGGATCAGTGGTGTTGCGTGATTTAGCCGCAGGAAGCTCCGTGGACGTTGTCTCTTGCCTACTTCTCTTATGCAAACGTCCAGATGAAGATGGCCTCGAATCCTTGACTACCGGATGGCGTGACCTGGCTGTCGAGGAATCTCTGGAAGGCAATGCCGGCTGGATATTGGCAGTCACGTAGCCAAGGTGTGGTCGAGTGCGCTGACGTGAGGAGGAAGAAGCCCTTGATACAGTCTCTCCGGACTGTTTATACACCAGAGCGTCCCGAGGGGTGGACGTAAGCTCCGACTGAGGAACGTTTTGTACAACAACATCCGGACCACGATGTTGTTGTACGAGAGAGAGACCTCACTCGCAGCCCATGCGGAGCTGGACGAGCTAGGAACCGAACCCAAAGGCTTCTTCCATCCTAAACCAAGATCTGTCGTCACTGGGTGTGCCTGGGAATGTTTATAGTGCTTGCAACACCCTTAATTCTTTCCTGGACCGCAACGGACGAACCCGGGTGATGTACCATTCGGTAAATGGAAGCGACACCGGGCGAGCTAGTGGCTGATCAGTAACTCAGTCTGATGAGAAACCCCTATCCAAGTGGCTGTATGGACAAACCTAAAGAATTATATATAAGAGAGATACCTATACCTTCGCTATGAGCCTTATACGCGAATAAGTCTAGGACAAACTCTCCTACTCTTCAGTTGGCTGTGGTCGATTAGGCCCCAACTTAAAGAGTTGAGAATAGACGCTTTCTTGTAGTTTAATCAGGGTTTCCGCTAGGGGAAAATTTGTGGGTCCTGTAGTTTAAAGAAAGTGAAACTCACACGCCGTATAGAGGGGGGCTTCCCCCAGGAAAATTTTGATTTTTAGGTGCTCTCTGGTGGCCTCTGGGGACATTCTGGTCGCTAAAATGCTGAATAATTGATGTGGAAATATGTATTTTTTCCTCCTACAATTCTCTATATTCCCACGGGACACACAATACTACATCTGGTCGGAGGTTTCATAAAAATACAAACCCAAAACAACACAAAATCCACGAATCCTAACAGTGGCTGAGCTTTGTTTACAACCGCTCGCTGTAATATTCGAAAAGAACCATGATGCGGACATGTGACGTCATGCATGTGCAATTACCGTACTGTAGAAGCCCAGGGGGGTGCTTGTAGTGGATAAATTGCAAAGTGTGTGTGTGTATGGGGGGGTACTTTGGGACGAGTAATAGTGCTTGTAAGACGCATTGGGATGCGTCTGAAAGTAAATATCCAATGGGTATGTTACATTTCTTTGGAAACCGCCTACCAATTTTATAGAATTTGCTTTAAAAATTCTCATAATTATCTTGTACATACGTTTCATTTTCAGATTTTGGGTTTTAATCCTCAATTTAATGAATAAAACAAACAGAAAACCATGTGGTGTTGTCTTCATTTTTTTTTGTACAGGCTACTCTCGAAAGTCGAAGCCAGAAATGGACGTTAAGTATGTCAATCAGCACTGCAAACCACCCCCTTGAAAACAGACAAACATTGTCTAAATAGAGGTTTTTTTAAATATGTACATTTTAAAAAAATTTTACAAATAAAACAAAATATAGCTTCACACAAACTCAATAAAAGAATCATAATATGAAGACCAGATAAAATTTCCACAGCGAAATATGAATGACAAAATAGTTGCCTCCCATGGCACCATTCGAAAAATTGATTTTACACTAAAAGTCATAACTTCACATGTTGCAGGGCATGATGAAATGATAAATGAGCATGTTTTATTGAACCAATAAGTCATAAATCATATCCCTGGTTATATTGTTATATAATTCTCAAATACCAGAGTTGTAATTATTTTTTATTTTTAATTACCACTTTCTCATTAATTTCTGAGCACCCATTTTTCACAATGAGTTGTGCACGCCCGAAAGTGGCAGTGTTCTTTCACAATGAGTTGTGCACTGCTCGAAAGTGGCAGTGTTCAATCAGTATCTTTCCGATGATATTCAACCACTGTGAAAACTGTGAAAACTATATGTTGTGGGCGTGTTTCAGACAACTCCTGACAGCAGCCTGCACACTCATTTGAAACAAGTGACAGCTTCCAAAACGAGTACATCATTTGTCACTCAAAATAAAAGCCAGTGATTTCGGACCAAACACGACAATTTGAGTCTGAAATTTTATAGGCGACGTTTAGGATTTGAACTTTGTTTCCCCCTCTCTTCTGGGGGTTATAAGGTATCAGGTTGTCACCAGCAATAGTAGGCATAGTATACAACATAATTGTGCCTATATTACGTGGAAACAAGGGGATCTTGAGTGTCGTTACGATACAGCATTGTACTCGATATTTTAACCACCAGCTTTTCTGACTGATCAGGTATAGTGGAAATCTAAAGTTTATAGTAAATTTCCTTTCTTATTATACCTACCACAATTGTTTACTTCAGGCTTGCACTACAGTGGAAGTCCCTAACTCGGATAAAATACTCTCTATTTTTGTCTTTCCCAAGCAAGTTGGGAAAGAAAAGTGGTGCAAAAGCACCAATAAAAAATAAGCCAAAACTGGGTCGAGTGCAACCGGCGCAGACCCAGTACGGGACGCTCTCTCCCAAGTACAACTCCACGACTTCCGTTGCAAGTGCGCATGTACCGTCTCTAAAGACTCATTCTTTTTGAATCTGTCAATGTTAGAGTTATGTGATCAGCGGGGAGGAAAGATTCTTTACCCATAAAGAAGACGGGAGGGCCTCCATGTAAACAATTGTGGTAGGTATAATAAGAAAGGAAATTTACTATAAAATTTAGATTTCTTATCAACCTACTCACAATTGTTTACTTCAGACTGAATAGACAAAAGGCTGGAGGGAATCGCATAACCAACCCACACATAACCCCAGTGCACTGGAACCGTGAAGCAGAAGGAAGAGGTCCCGAGGCTTATCAACCATAATGCCGCAATCATTGGTAAAGGACAATGAAAAGAGACATATGGGCCTGTGTGACACACAGACAGAAAAAGGGCAGTAACAGCACAAGGCTGAAACTGACCGTCAAGAAGCCTAATGGCTATGGCAGACAACAGCCTGAGCAGAAGAAAGAGGACCCAGGGCAAAAAGGTCCTCCGACTGCTCCTGCAACTGGCGCAAATAAAAGGTGGAGAAAGTAGAAGCATTTCTCCAGTAGGCTGCCTGCATAACATCCGACAAGTTGACGGAGTTAGAATAAGCCCAACAGGTGGACAGTGCCCGCACCTCGTGGGCAGAAATACGATTGGTAATACAATCGCCAGCTGCTAAACGACCATAAGACGTACGAATAGCAAGACAAATCCATCGAGAAATGGATTGAGGAGAGATCGTCTGTCGACCCGGAATGAGAGACAGAAAAAAACGTTTCCTGCCTTTCCGTATGAAGCGTGTCTGATCAAGATAAATGCGAATAGCACGGACCGGACAGAGCAAAGGGCGATTACCCTCAACAGAAGGAAGAGCCCTGATACAGATAGGAGGAGGAGTAGTATCTGGTAACTGATTCTTGGCCAAAAAGGAGCAATCAGTGGTAAAAGTAACACTGTTGGGAGAGCTCCTAAAAAAGGCCGGGTCAACCGAGAGGGCATGAAGCTCACTAACCCGTCTGCCCAAAGCAAATGCCATCAGAAAAGCCGTCTTATATGTGAGAAAATGCATATCCACCTGGGATAAAGGTTCGAATGGCGCCCCCCCCCCCCCCCCCCCCCCCCCCCCCCAAGCAAAGCAGCACCCACGAAAGATTCCATCGTGGAGTCAGCTGCAAAGTCCGAGGCCTTTTCAAAGAAAAGTGCCGAACAAGCTTGGAGAGGTAAGGATTAGTGCCGATACGACGCTTCCCCACATCAGAAAAAGTCTCTGAAAGCAGAGACCTGTAACCCTTGATGGTAACAGGCTGGAGACCCCGAGAATCAAACAGATATACCAGAAACTCCGCAATCTGTGAAATCGAAGGATTGGCATAATCAACAGAGTGATCAGCACACCATCGACAGAAGACCTTCCATTTAGCTGCATAAGCTAAACCAGTGGAGTGCCTCCTTGAAGAAGAAATGCACTCCACTGCTCGTCTCGAAAAACCTCTACGGAGGAGACAGGACCTGACAAAAGATATGCGTGAAGGCACAACGAAGTCAGGTCGACGTGAAATCTCCTCGGGCGACCTTGACAAAGAAGGTCGCGACGTAGCGGGAGACGTGCCGGAACCGCCGCCATCAGCGAGCGGAGCTGATTGATCCACACCCGCTGAGGCGACAGGGGAGCGATCAGAATGATTCGACAACTGCAGGTTCGAATTTTGGCGAGAACCTGAGGAAGAATCGGAACCGGCGGGAAGGCGTAGCCGACTAGACCGTTCCAATCGAGTGACAGAGCGTCCACGGCAAAAGCCAGAGGATCTGGACACGGGGACACGAAAGTGTCCACCTGATGGTTCCAACGAGTCGCAAAGAGGTCGATGTGGGGACGTCCCCAGAGATCGCAAAGCGACTGGAACACTGCCCTGTGAAGCATCCACTCGGTGGAAATAACCCTGCCCTGTCGGGACAGGGAGTCGGCTAGGACTTTCAGACGACCGGGAATGTGATGAACAACCACTCCGGCATGAACATCCTGAGCGAGCAGTAGAAGATCCCGAGCTAATTCGTACATCGGAACCGAGTGTGTGCCGCCCTGGTTCCGAATGTAAGCAACCACTGTCGAATTGTCGGATAGCAGAAGGACCTGGCGATTCGACAGGTGAGGGATCCACTGCCTGAAACTCAGAAGAAGAGCAAGAAGCTCCTTCTGGTTGATGTGTAGAGCTGCTTGATCCTGGTCCCAAATCCCGTGTAGGGAAAGACCGAGAGGATCCAACGTCGCACCCCATCTGAGATCGCTGGCATCTGCCGTCAGAACGTGATCGGACGTGGGTAAGTTCAGTGGAACACCCTGCGTAATCCACTGAACATCTGTCCAGGGAAGAAGGTGAGGATACAGAGATTCCGGAAACGGAAGCACCTGATCCAGAGAATCTACATTCGGCCTCCAACGACTGAGCAGAAAGTGTTGAAGAGGTCTGACACGCAGCCGACCTAGAGGAATGAGATCTGTCACCGAACCGCAGAGACCGATCAGCCGGAGAAAACTCCGAGCGGTCGCGGACATGGACTGGGACAGAGTTAGAGCAAAAGGTGAGAGAATCACAGCCTTGGCCTGGGGAACCGCTACCAAATTGAATTTGGTTAGGAAAGACATCCCCAGATGACAAAACGACTGAGAAGGGAACAGGTCCGACGTCTCCTCGTTGACTGAATCCTAGCGACGTGAGCAAGCTCAACAGAGTGGCGACATCCGACTCCAGTAAGGCAGCATTGGAATGCCTCTGGAGGATATCGTCCAGATATGCCGAAGTAGCCACCCTGGATTGTGTGCGATGGAACGCTATCACATGCGACATCAGTCTGGTGAACGCCCAAGGAGCCAGGTTGAGGCCGAAAGGCATGGCCTTGAACTGGTAAACTCGCCCCAGAAAAGCGAACCTGAGATACTTCCGTGATGCCCGATGCATCGGAATGTGGAAGTAAGCGTCTCGCAGGTCGATGCTGGCTGCGAAATCTCCCTGGTGAATTGATTGGCGGACCGACCTGAAAGTCTCCATGCTGAACTTGGGAGCAATGATAGACTGGTTCAAGATACTCAGATCGATAACCGGTCGGAGTCGGCCGTCCTTCTTCGGCACCAAGAACAGGCGGGAATAGAAACCCGCTGACTGAATGTTCTTGACGACCTCGATCGCCCCCTTTGCCAGATTGGCAATCTCCATGGACAAAAGTTCCCGACGTAGAACGTCTGAAGGAACTGTGGTTGGAAGAGGCACCCTTGACAGAGTGGGGTGCCGTCGGAAGGATATTCGCAGCCCGGACCGAACAACATCTAACACCCACGGATCGGATGTGATGGTGGCCCAATGGTCTGCGAACTCTGCTATCCTTCCTCCAACCTGGGACGAGTCGAGGTGAGGACCTTCATTTCGAGCCCCGACGAGGCTCGCGAGAGGAGAAACCACCTCCTCTACTAAATGAAGAATCCTGAGACTTCCCTCGATTCTGCCGACCCTTACCTTTACCCCTTGAGTAAGAAGTAGAGGTGGCGGCAGAAGGACCAGCCTTTTGCTTCACAGAGGAAGCAGAAGGGTACTTGTTAGGCTTGGAACGGCCCTTGCCTCCCCTAGAGGGCTGATCAAGCTGACGAAACAGCAGTTGATCTTTGGAATGACGTAGGACGTCATCCCGGACCGTCGACACGGAACCATGGAAAAGTTGCGGACCTGCCAAAGAAGCAGATTGAAGAGCAGCACGCTGCTCCTCGGGAAGGGATCGTCCTGTGTCCAGCACAGCGTCCCTTCGAACTAATTCCAGATTAGCCGTGTTACAGGCATGCGTGTGAGTAAGGTGCATAAGCGCCTTGGACAGCACACGCAAAGGAGCCTGTACCTCGTCAAACTTATCTGGAGGCAGATAAGCAGCCAAAGCTGAGACGATGTGATCTGAGAGAGAAAGCATGCCAAGCATCTCTCTAGATAAGCCCAACGTGGACTCCAGAGTCGTCATTGGAATGACGGCAGACTTGGGCTTGGAAAGCCCGAGGGAAGTGGAGTCCTGATCCAGAACCGTCAAAGTCTGGCAGACCGACGGATTGGCAGAATCGTAGGAACGATAACGCACAGGAGGCAAGAAGGTGTCAACCCTGGTGAAGAACGAAGTCTTCAAAGCCTTGGAATTCAGCTTGGAATCCAATGCTGAAAAAGCTTCAACCACCTGTACCGACTGGCATGGTCGAAGGCGCCCAGAAGCAGGTTGCTCCAAAGGCTGTTGGAGCGCGACCGATGATCACGGCCAGGCTGACACTGTCGGCTGGTTAGCAGGTTTGAGATCAGGCAGAAACCCAAACACAAAGTCAAGAGCTGCCCCCAAGTCCGAAGACTGCTGGCCCTCGACCTCAAGCATGTCGGACTCCTCCCCAGAGTCGGAAGACACATAGCCCATCGTGGGCAAACCAGCCGACGCCTCCCATGGTGTCGGGACACCAGGGGAATCAGAAACCGGCCTGTTTCCAATCCCGGGAGGCGGCGCCATAGGAGGCGCCTGGAAACCACTCATAGCCTCGCTGGAAGCAACAGGAAGGCTCTTAGAAAGAACCTGAGTGAGTAAGGAGAGGGCCTCCCTAAGCTCACTGCCCGTACCGACTGGTTCGACAGGGGAGCGAACCGGCAAAGTGGCTTCACCTCTGACCCTCTTAACCAGCGAAGGGTCACGATCCTCCAAAACACCCGATGCGGGACGACGGGCGGCAGCCGTAAACATCTGAAGGCAGACGTGTATAGGGGTACGAGGCACCCCGAGGATCAATATGGCGAGAACTCATGAGAGTCACCGCGGACCTCTGCGGGGCAGAAGGTCCAGGCTGCACAAAAGGCATTGGTCCCCCAAAACTGGTCGTGAGGCCAGAATGAGTAGACAGAAACGCCACAGAGTTCATAGTGTTCCCACTAAGAACATCCAAATCCAAAGACACAACTGTGGTGCTCGACAGAGAAGAGACCACAGAGATGGGTTCGGCCAGCAGCCCCTTCCGACTTCGCCGAGTTGAAGTCAGGGAAGGCTGAGGCCGATATCCCACATCTACAGTACCTGATATTCCTGCAGTCCCCTGCAGCGAAAAGCCGAGGCCGGCTGAAACTGACGACGAAGCAGACGGACCAGCAGTAGTAGTAGATACGTCGAGAGTCATTGAGGCTGGTGAAATAGTGGAGAGAGCACACCGGCTCGGCTCCGAAGGAGGAGTCACAACCCTAGTGACAGCCTCAGATGTCGACTGGAGGGGGACCGTAGTCCCGGAACCAGGCACCTCTTCACCAGAACACTCAACGGCTCCCGCAGTATCCACCACAGGAAAAGACTGCACATCCCCCATGGAGGAGGAATAACTCTCACCAGACAAGGTCAGCCCGGGAGGCCCCGAGCGACCATGTTCTCCTTTCCCGCGGGAGCGGGAGGCACGGCCACGAGAACGAACGACACGGTTAACTGACGCCCAGAAAGTGGATGACCATGATCCACAAACACCACATGGCCGCTCGGCCGAACACCCATTACAGGAGGAACAAGACGAATGTAAATCGTCCACATGCTGTGGCAGCAGACATTGCCCACAAGGAATTGTCCTGGGCATGATAGAGGTGAGAGGAGCAGAGAAGGTGAAATCAGAAAACAGAAGAACACCCCCAAAGAAAAGAGAAAGGTGACAGAAACAAAGACCCCAGATGGTCGACCGGGAACCACACAACAGGATGATTACTCTCAAAAGAAAGAAGAAAAACTGTAGGAGTGGTACCCCGCTGACACCAATCTCTAACACAATTAGAAAATTTAGCAAAAAAAGCATTAACAATAATTGTGAAATATGATAAGTCCGAACCGCATGGCACACGAAATTCGCGCGCGACTCGAGAGAGAACAATTAAATATACATTATGGATATATAATATAAAAGAGAATATAAAAAACGCTGTTCCTGAGAATACAAAGGATACACTGATGCACAATGAATCAGGAATCATCAAACATCGAGCTGGAGAAACACTGATAAGTGTGCAAAAACATCTCAACACGAAGCGGATTATAAAAAGAATGAGTCTTTAGAGACGGTACATGCGCACTGGCAACGGAAGTCGTGGAGGTGTACTTGGGAGAGAGCATCCCGTACTGGGTCTGCGCTGGTTGCACTCGACCCAGTTTTGGCTTATTTTTTATTGGTGCTTTTGCACCACTTTTCTTTCCCAAATTGCTTGGGAAAGACAAAAATAGAGAGTATTTTATCCGAATTAGGTACTTCCACTGTGGTGCAAGCCTGAAGTAAACAATTGTGAGTAGGTTGATAAGAAACCCTGGTTTAATCCTACAATAATGAAAGCTTACCATCAAAGACTTAGGTATACCTATACCTTTGCTATGAGTCCTTATAGACGATTTGAGTCCAGGATGACGTCTCGTACTCTTTCTGCTGGTGATGGTACATTAGACCCCAGCTTAAAGAGACAAGAATTGATTCTTATCATAAAAACTAGAGTTGGAAGACTAAAGTGACCTATGGCAAGTTTTCCACCTGGTCAAATGCAAAGATGAAGACACAAGGATTCGTTGCATCAGAATAACTCCCACTTAAAATTAGTTAAGACCGAGAAATAAATACTAGGTCTGGAAAGAATTTTAAAAGGTACAAATGACCACAAAATTCCTTCCATATAGACGATGCATCACAGTACTTAAAATTGAAGTACATAAGACCATGAGACTAAATTCGCTCTAAGAAATTATCTTCTCAATTGCGTCTTAGCGAACAGCTAAATGATGAAGGTAAGGCTAAAACTAGGATCTTAGCCTGCTCAATCAACGCTGAGGAACTTTCCTCATCTTCCCCTGTTGTTTTTAAAAGTATGTCAACCATCACAAATGATTAAAAATACAGAGGAAGAAGATAAGAATCCGAATTACTTTTTCCCGCAGGAAGTTAAATATAGTGTCGTCTACACAATCGAAGACCTGTGACACCCGTGTAGACTTAACCGGAAAGAAATCTTATTACCCTGCTCTTTACCCGTATGAAGTCAGCGTCGAACTACGCTAGTGGTTTCTCATAATTGCTCGCAGCATTTTGAATCACTGGAACAAGTTCAAGGAACTGATAATGTATGGTATCTACATAATCAAAGAGTTGTTCCAGAAGGAAAAGTTATCCTTTCCATCATACATTCAAATCAGTTAGAATCACAGTCACCAGCATCTAAACAGGCAGGTAGGTGACTGGACCAAATAACCAAATGAATCACTGGAACAAGTTCAAGGAAATGATAATGTATGGTATCTATATCATCCAAGAGTTGTTCCGGAAGGAAAAGTTATCCTTTCCATCATATGTTCAAATCAGTTAGAATCACAGTCACCAGGATCTAAACAGGCAAGTGACTGGACCAAATAAGCCCTATGCAACAGCTCAAGATTTCAGACTGACGATGAGTGCTTCTGCCTTAGCAGGAATACTGTGATTAGCTGCGCAACTGCGACAGTAAGTCCGTTACAGAGGCCTGAGGAGCAGTGGTCATGAATAGCCTCTTTGCCGGCTGCTCCTAGGACAGGGAGCCCAATATACTTATTACTGCGGACGACCCGATGAATGGAGCCTCATCTCCTTGGCTACTAGATGGTGCGACTTCACAAAAGATGGACCTTTTGACGATGTAGACTGGAAATCCTGAGTCACTTAGCCAAGGTGTGGCTGGGAGTGCTTGGTAGATGCTAAAGAAGCAAAACTGTAGCTGTCCCGGCTAAGAATTGAACTAAGCGTACCGGACAATAGCTATGTATGTAAGCTCTGACTGACGCAAGTTACTACCAACAACACCTGGCTCCAGATGCTGTTGAAAGAGAGAGAGGGGCTCCCTCTTGTTCGCGATCCGGAGAGACCTGGACGAGTATACCTCAGAACTTGCAGTCTTCTTCCTTCCATCAACACTAGGAGAGCATGGATTCGATCAACAGTGCTCGCTACACCCTTATTCTCTCTCGACCGCCACGGATATACCCGGCATCACATTACTCACATACAAGTGAGATCTGCCAGTTGAGCTAGCTGTTTTTAGACAAGGGACGTAAGCCTCTTTTGAAACCTTGACTTTTTATAAAATCATTGGGCACTTTTCCACTAGCTCTAAATACAATGTATATGCGACACATCCAGAGTCACGGTCCAAGTATCCAATCTTATCTGTTTCACCGGTGACAGGGAACTGACACCACACATTGAGTTTTATAGCCCTGTGCAATATAAAGATCACTTTGTCCGTTATGTAGAGGAAACCATAAGACTATCCGGCCCGGCTGCCTATTAGACTTGACGTCCTGGACAGGAGGCATGGATGTATACTCCGACTGACGCAAGTTCCTACCAACAACATCTGTCCTCAGATGATGCTGTAAGATAGAGAGAGGCCTTTCTCTTGCTCGCAGTCCTGGATGACCTGGACGAGCATATCTCCGAAACTTTTCGGTTTCCTCCTTCCGTCGTCACTGGGTGAGCATAATTGCATATCATATTGTTCGCTCTACCCTATATGATCTCTCTTTTTCTAGCCCGGATCGTATACACCCGGCATCACAGTTCTCAGAGGCCTGAGTAACTACTTCACCATTAGAGCTAACTAGCGACAATGGACCTGCGCGGTCTTGTGTGCTTTTCGAAACATAGAGGAAGCTATAAGACTAGCCGGCCCCAGCACTCTGACACAAGTTCCTACCAACAACCTCTGACCCCAGATGCTGTCATAAGAGAGAGGCCTCTCTCTTGTTCGCGATCACGGAAGACCTGGACGAGCATACCTCAGAACTTGTCTGACCGACACAAGTTCCTACCAACAACCTCTGACCGCAGATGTTGTAATAAGAGAGAGAGGCCTCTCTCTTGCTCGAGATCATGAAAGACCTGGACGAGCATACCTCAGAACTTGTCTACTTCCTCCTTCTCATGCTTCCTCCTTCCCGTCGTCACAGGGTGAGCATGTTCGTATGTTTATAGTGCTCGCTACACCCTTATTCCTCTTCTCGACCACTACGGACATACCCGGCATCACACACCACTAGTCGACGTGATAGATCTGCAGGTCGAGCTAGCTGGCGACAAGGTCATCAATCCTACTAAGGATCTAGGCACTTGTCTAATACCTGAGCACTTTTGCCGCTAGCTCTTCATTGATCTGCGACGAGAACAGCACACTCCTTGACGGCGTCACAAAGCCACATGATGTTCTTGTTCTTCTGTAAATAGAAACTAAAAAACTATAGTGACCTTTTGACAAGAGGACCACCGAGTCCCCTCGCCGCGATAGGACTGATAGTGTCCACTCGACTAACACCAACCATGACGCCCATCATTCAGATTATCAAATCTGATACATGGAGTAGAATTCGTGGTAGTACATCAAGTAAACTCATTACAACGACCAAGTAAATAAAGGAAAGGTTTCCTCTATTCGCCATACTATTAGATAAAAATAATTACCTAAAACTAATATAAGTCATTGTACCACCACCAAATCTACATATAATATAAGATAACATTAAATATAATTGATGAAATAAATATATCCAAAAGAAAAACTCTTTCAAAAATAAAATAAAAATTTTTGAAAAAATTTTCCTAATATAAGAGCCCAAGTTCCCAGGAACGATGAGCACAAAAAAGCCTAAGTGTGGACAAAATTATAAAAATAGGCCAATGAAATCGTCAGATGTGTACCCATATGAGCAACTAGTAGAAAGCTGTATGACAGAGGGCCACCACGGATGCTGACATTATGTACACCATACATGGTATGGGTACATACAGAAATGGATTGGAGGAGTGTCTAATCTGATGGATAAAGGGTTAATATCTCTGGATCAAATTATCAGATTTACATAAAAAACTATACAGCACAGCACATCAGTAACCTGAATAAATATATAAAGTAACATGACAATCGGATTGATATTTTTTGAGTTATCTCATGCCAAAGGGATTGGAGGAATTTTCAATTTGAAGGATAAAGGGTTAATATCTCAGGAACAAATTATCATATTTACACCAAAAACTATACAGTTCGGCACATCAGTAACCTGAACACAAATATAAAGTAACTTGACAATCCAAGCAATATTTTTCAAGTTATCAAATGCCAAAGGGATTGGAGGAATTTTCAATTTGAATGATAAAGGGTTAATATCTCAGGATCAAAATAACAGGTTTACACCAAAAACTATACAGCTCGGTACATCAGTAACCTGAACACAAATATAAAGTAACTTGACAATCCAAGCAATATTTTTCAAGTTATCGAATGTCAAAGGGATTGGAGGAATTTTCAATTTGAAGGATAAAGGATTAATATCTCGGGATCAAATCATCAGATTTACACAAAAAACTATACAGTTCGGCAAATCAGTAACCTGAACACAAATATAAAGTAACTAGACAATCCAAGCAATATTTTTCAAGTTATCGAATGCCAAAGAAATGGATACGGATGCCGGACGGACAGACGGACAGATGGACGGATGGACAGACAGACAGACGGACAAAGGATTGACGAACGACAGATGGCCACCCCAGATGCCGGCATTATGTGTACCATACATAGTATGGGTACACATAAAAACACAAGATTTGCCCTTCTTGAGCCAGAACAAAAACAAGTTGCCATTTACTCATCCAATATTTGCAATATATACACGGTTACAGTATATGCAGTAGTAAATTAATTATAGGCACAACAGGCACAGTACTCACATATGCCTGCATATGCCATGATTTACAGAAACTAGACTGTTCGAAGTGCATATCACTGCAAATCAGAGATAAAATTAGGAAAAGCTTATTTAAATTTGGTTTAAAATCAAAGGTTTCTGGGGAAAAGAATAACTGAGTTTCATTTGCAAGGTCAACACCGATAAAGTAGATTTGTACGAATATTAAGCTACACATTTAGTTTCAATTGTCTGATCTGGTGTGATTTGTGTTTTACATCGTTTTCAACAACTATGGCTATATGATGCCTATATCACAATGTTGTTAGTTCCCAAGATGAAGGTAGAATTATTCAAACAGATCCACTGGATGGCCTAAGGAATTCACCAACCACTGGAGGAACTAACAAGCTCATCCACACAGACACCTCAGTATATGGATAAAACAAATTCCTTAGAATTTGCTACATCAATATAGTATTAAAATGTCTGTATGAACAGCCAGGCCATCACTGCTGTACGTTAACAACCTGGGTACCAA
The DNA here is from genome assembly GCA_031216915.1 of Pictodentalium vernedei. Lineage (NCBI taxonomy): Eukaryota > Metazoa > Mollusca > Scaphopoda > Dentaliida > Dentaliidae > Pictodentalium > Pictodentalium vernedei. The sequence goes on from CM062291.1 coordinate 187,031,171, forward strand.
ATGCGGACCTATTATACCCGGGCCCACACAGGGTTCAAGCTATACAGTAATGTGTCTTTGTGAACTGATGTTAATCTGGTAAGTCTTCAAAAATGCATCTGACAGAATAAATGGAAACATGTTTGGACATATAAAAATATGCATTGAATCAGTGTGCATTACACGTTTCATGTTAGTGTTTGAGTACCAAAGTTTTGTATATAAAATGTATGAGAAGGGTGTGGGTCCCCCTAAAACGTCATGGAAAAAATATGCAGGAAAGCTTAGGGTGGAGTCAGCAGGTTAAATGCATTGTGACCAGATCACTGCTGTCTTAAGTATATTTTGGCTCTTTTAGGAAATGGCAGGAAGACAGCCTTTTCGGCTATGCAATTTCCTCACAAAATATTTATTTATTTTCTAGAATTTATAAAAGTTGTATTTGATTTATTCTGTAAAGATTTTATTTGATCTGATTTTGAGAAAAAGAAGAGAAATTTCATTGTGGTTCACCAATATTACATTTAAAATGTTGTTGAAGACCAACTGTAAATGGTGTACATAGACTGCAGGATCATAAATAACTGGGGTTCAGGTGTAGATTCTACAAGCATCCTGCAGATTACAGAGTCCACTGTATAAGGCTACAACAATGTACATCAACCACATTGCTTAACCCTTTACCCAACTGAAATAGAAGAGGACACTTGCAAAAATAAAAAGATTGAGCAACTAAAGTTTTTCGCTTTTTGTATCCAAAATATATTTATTTATTGGGGTTTAATGACACTATTGACAGCCAGGGTCACCTCGTGTCAGAAGCCTCAGAAATATAGCTTATGAACCCTCACTGGAATGAGCTCATTCAAATGAGGGAACAAAAGCTGTAGTTTTTAGACAAAAAGTGAAAATATAATAAAATTTGAATGACAATATTGTGAATAGAACCAACTGATTTTAACTGGACTAGCAGAGTGCTGGAAGCCCATATTTGGATGAAGTGAGGGTACCACAACTTAAAAGCTTCACATTCTGTTGTTGTGCTCCATATTATCTTGGAAGTGAAATTATTTAGTCTGTATTTACTTACCTTGTTACAGTTTATGGAAGAGTGCCTCTGGGAACTCTCCCATAAATTGTAACAAGGCAAAGACATGGGAACAAATTATTTTATGACCAAAAATAATTCTCCACTCTACCAGTTAACTGTTACAATGGTTAAAGGTTTAAATGAATAGATGAGATTTTATTTATTTTTATTTTTATTGATGTTTAAGGTCACATATTTATGCACAATGGCTAATCATGACCGTGACAGTTTTATGGGTGGAGGAAGCCGGAGTACCTGGAGAGAACCACCGAGCAACGACGAGCAGCTGCCAGCTCCCCAACATCGTAACTCTGCACTGCAGCACAGGCAGGGTTAGATTGGTTGAAGACATGCGTACCATTGACGTGCAGTATGCCTTAGTACACGGCGTCATCGTGCCCCCACGTGGGCAATGGAGATGAAGTGACACAATGTGGTTGGGATTCGAACCGAGGACCTCTCGGCTTTCAGCCTGCGCCTCTACCTACTGAGCCACCGTGCTCCCCAAAAGATGAGATTGAAAATTCAGATCCCTGAATACCCACAGGCATTTTTTTCAAAACATGGATATCTAAACTCTTTTCCTGATGCAATGGCCAAAATCACTATTCACAAAAATGGCCATTCAATTGAGAGGGGTGGGGGTGGGGGAAGTGTGTGTGTGTGTGGGGGGGGGGGGGTAAAAGGGTGGGGGGGGGGGGGGGTATCCAGGTGTCAAAAACGCATTTTCCCCACATCATGCAATTTTTTTCCTTATCCATTTCATAGTGTATTTTTGTCCCAAAACAGCTTCACCATGCATTCATCTATTTATTTATTTAAGATTAACGACACATTCGACAGCCAGGGTCACCTCGTGTCGGACTGTTTTGCAGGTGGTGGAAGCCGGAGTACCCAGAAAGAACCACTGAGTAATGGTGAGAAACTGTCAGGCTCCCCAACATACTAACTCCACACAAGCAGGGTTAGCATTGGTTGAAGGCAAGTGCACCATTGATGTGCAATACGCCTTAGTACACAGTGCCACCGTGCCTCCACGTGGCCAATGGGTGTGAAGTGTCTTGCCCAAGGACACAACGCAGTTGTCGCAGGTGGGTTTCGAACTAAGGACGTATCGGCTTACAGCCAGCACCTCCACCTACTAAGCCACCATCCCGCCTGCTTTGCCTCTATGTGCATACCAACCATAAGGAATTCTGAGCAGTATATGTGCATCCAATGACAGGAAACTTGGGTGATTGTCACTGGAACTCATGTGGAGACAGAGGTGGGTGTCGTGTGAACAATGTAAAAAAAAATGCATGCATTTTTTCCAAACTCTGTCTACTTTGAAAGCAGTGCATGTGTTTTCATAATTTATGCAACCTGTTTGTACATTGAAACTCATGTAATACACAGAGATTGCAGAAAAATGAAGATATCCCTGGATATTACCTTTGTTTGCTGTGGTGAGGTTACAATTGCTACTCTCATGTCATGTTGAGAGCTAACTTGTGTGGCAGCAACCCTAGTTCACCATTGTGAATTCCACCATAGTGTCCAGCATAAGCTGATAAAGACAGTTATATGCCTTCAGTCTTTTGTAATCATAAGGAAATAAATAAAACTTTGATTGTTTATTGATTGGCATGAAAATAAAAGAAAAGGAAACAATAAAATCATCTGCGGTATGTTGTCACATCAACTTGATGTTGATAAAATATCACTCAACCTGATTCAACATCATAACAGAAATATCATTATTCATATATTTGTTACTGCTATTGGAATTACCTTATCATATCTGGTGTCAACTTTAACTGGTAGAGTGCTAAAAAAACAAAAAAAATTCTTGACCACACAGGACACAGAGTTTTTCATCAAATATTGCTCTGTCACATTTCATTGGATAGTGCCTCTGGGCACTATCCAATCAAATGTGACAGAGCAATGTGTCTTGGCTTCCAGCACTCTGCCAGTTAATTGTTTGAGTTATATCTGGTGACAGGTATTGAACATGCATTGATGGTATTGATCATGTACATCACATTACATATTATTATACTGATTTGTAAAACCATTTGGATTCTGTTTACCAGCAAAACATAAGCTTTTGATGTGGGAGGGGGTGGGGGTGGAGGTGGTGGGTGTCAAAAATTTGAAATTTGTCGCAAAAAACTGCAGGTAAGGGTGGGTGGGTCTGAATGGCAATACCAAAAAATGAGACGCTGTGTCAGCAGTTTTTTTCACTTATCCAAGAAAGAAATTGCAAGGGCTACCTTCTATTTGTGTTAGGTAATGGGATTACTGATAATTTGCACAGCATGGAGGCTGTCATTTTGACAAAAGTTGAATGGTAGTCCCATAATGCTTCCCCACTGATATGTTTTCAGCTAGGAAGCATGGTTGCCTCAGTGGTAATGGCAATGGACTTCAAGGTGAAAGGTCCATTGTTTGAACCCTGCTAGGGGTGACTGCATTGTGTCCATGGGCAAGGGACTTCATCCTGATTGCCCATGTGGGAGAACAGTGGCGCTGTGTACTAAAGCATACTGCACGTCCATGGTGCTCCTGTCTTCAACCAATGCTAACCCTAGTGTAGGCAGAGTTAGTATGTTAGGGAATCTGACAGATGCTTGCCAGTGCTTGGTGGTTCTCTCTGGGTACTCTGGCTTCCACCAGTCATAAAACTGTCTGACACAAGATAAATAAATAAATAAATAAATAAATAAATAAATAAATAAATAAATAAATAAATAAATAAATAAATGTTTTCAGCTGGAAGGTTTTGGTCTACCCTGGACCAAAAAATATTCAGTGCTAAAATATACCACTATTGGAAATTTTCCACTTCAATCACATGAAAAAAAAATCAAAATACACTAGAGCACAATTAATTGGATATCTATCTTTACTGATTAACCCTGTTAACTGTATACAATTTTCAACCACCAAACCATTCACAATTCCTTCAGAATATTGTTGACCTGCTAAACACATATTGGTAATAGATTAAACTTCTGATAACTAAATAAAAAAAAAGTGATTTAATATAGTGTTACTTGACAACCACCAAATTTCCCATGTTAATAGACCAACTGAGCCTTAGTAGATCCAATAGAGATATTCCAACTATTATAACATGTATGACAGAGCTCCATGAGCTCTGTCAAACATGATATAATAGAATAAATGCTCAATTTATCACTAAATTCCTGTTAATTGAAATACTTCTGTAACTTGGAATATTTTTCACTGGCAAAGTGCCTATTCATTTAACAGAGTTCCACTGTATCAATTCACTAATTTTAGACATTCACAAAAATTGAACATGGGCAATAACTTCTTATGCCTGGACTACCAGTTTACAGTATCTGGAAAAGCTTAGAGCTGAAACGGTTAAAGGATTTTCTTGATCAATTAATCACATGGATTAACCTTGGTTAACTGATTAATCATTTGTCCTAACAGATAGCTGAATAATTGCTGTACTGTTGATGATTTACAGCATTGACCTTTTACCCAATGTAACAGACAAAAATGGCCAATGCTATATACAAAAATCTCCATTCAAATTTTATTATGTTTTCAATTTTTGTCTCAATAACATAGCTTATCAGCATTCAGTGGAATGGGCCCACTGAGCTCGTTCCAATGAGGGGTCATAAGCTATGTTTTTGAGACAAAAATTGAACATTTTTAGTAATTCAAGAATTTATTTTCCATGTATCGTCTGCTACCTGAATTGGGTAAAGAGTTAAGAATGACCTTTTCCAGCTACTGATACAGTATAATGATCATGCAAGTGATCAAGTAGGTCAGCATGTAGCTTGCATGCTTTACTCTGTCTCATATAATTGATGTGAGTCAGTGTGACAATGTTTGTCTGTTTTGGAGCAAGTTTGTTCCTTTACTAACCCATAAACTACATAGTACAAAAGTAATGGTTAATCAAACCAATTAATTTTTTTATCAATCATTGGTTAATCGATTACTTGGGTTAACCGTTTCAGCTCTAGAAAAGTTCTGAAAAATGTTTTTATGCCTTGATATGAGGAAGGAAATTTCGTTTATACTTACTTCATGAACATCAATAATGTCCATACCACTAAATTCTTGTTCACTTATTGACTGATCCATTGATGGAATTGAACTGGCTGTGATAGTTTCTGAAGAGTCAGAGTTCTGAGATCGCTCTCTGTCGAGTGATAGCACTGAATTCTGTGAATTTTCCAAGTCACTTCCAATGTTGTGTTCAGATGTGTCAGGCACGACATCCTCACACAGTTCTTCTGAATAACTAAGTTCACTTGACATCACAGGAACATTTGTCTTATTATCAGGTATCAAGTCAACTGGACCTGATATCTCTACTTGACTGTCAACTTTCACATCCATTTCTGGAATTGTTTCCACAGTCTCTGAAATTAATGGCTCTTCAACAGGTAATGTTTCTTTAACCGATGCAGTACTTACATCTGTCACAACAGAAACAGCTGACGTATTTTGTGTATTGTCATTCCAATCTTTCTGCCATAACTGGAATTCTGAATGTTCTTTGTCTCTGGAGTAAAAGTTCAAAACATATTAGTTCTCTGTAATTTGTTTTATCTGGCTATCAATCATGTCCTTAAGTGCACAGCTCTCTTAAATGTTTTGATGATTTCAATTATTACCAAACAAACATTAAAATTATATTCCGAAAAGTAAAATTTTATTTCTTCTCTACCTTCCACACCAACAAAAAATGGCTTGCTTCTTATTAATCTCTCTTCTTGAAAAACTGGAAATTTCAAGTAATTTCTGTATTTGTCATTCCTACCACTGGCCCCGACATGCTAGCACTCTATTTGCGAGAATTCAGGCCAGATGAGTAATTTAGACACCACCCCCCCCCCCCATTCCAAAAATTAAGCCAAAACAATAAAAAACTTGAGTCCTGTACAGTTCTCTATACAAAGCTTATGTGCAGAGGCAAGGTAGTGTCCTCAGTTCCCATCAATAACCATTTTTTTGTGATGCTTGCTGAGTGTAATAGTTCTTTGTGGGTAGCTCATATGGGGCATTTCCTGTCTGGGCCAATGTTAGGATTGATAAATGCAGAAATTACTTCAAATTTCCATTATTTTCCCATCATACCCCTGGCCCAGACATGTTGAATAGATAATAGGATGGAGGGCCAACACAGCACTGAAAGGAAGAAACAATAAACAAGTAGGCTTACTCCAACAGTAGGAATCCATAACAGCTTAAGAATGATATAAGGATTTATTCACATCCAAGAATGACAGATGAATAACATTGATGAATGCAATACCTATAGTATACAAGAATCCAGAACTGGAGTAAGACTAGGTACCTCTTATGAGACCATAGCATATCCTAAATGCTATATTTTAGGTTAAGGGAACCAAAATATAAATGTGTCCAGAGGTAACATGAGATGATTTGTAACAAGATTATGAATCATGAATTATTGTATGGAATGAGCTCATGACTTCTAAAACTAAATACAAATATACAATATACCAAACATTGGCATTAATTGTGGTGCACCTATAGGCGAGAGAGAGGCTCACAGGCTTTTCACTATAAAGCCAAGATTCTGTATGCGAGAACACATGGGCCGAGATTCTATTCACTCTTCTATCCCAAACAGATAAATTATTGTAAGCGATAGATAGTAGACTGAATCCATTTAAAATGGAATGAACCGAGATATCTTTTCTGCCTGGGATTAGATAAAGGAAGAGCCTTTTCTTTCCTTTCCTAATTAAAGTAGGCTGCTTTACGTAAAATCTTAGAGTCCTTACTGGACATAGTTTTGGTCTAGAGTTATTAACAGGAGGTAAGGCATGAATAACTATAGGAGCAGGTAACTTATCTGGTGCCTGATTCTTGGCTAGAAAACCTACTTGAGTAGTAAGGGTAAACCCATACTTCGATAATGTGAATCCTCAATAGAAAGAAGCACCGCACACTAACTGTTCTACCCATAGCAAAAGCAAGCAAGAATACGGTCTTGATTGTCAGAAGCCTCAACTCCACAGAAGCCAGAGGTTCAAAAGGAGCTTCTTGTTGTTTTAAAAGTACCCAACCAAGCTTCCATTTAGGAATTAGCCTTAGGCCTTATTATGAAAAAATTCTTCAGTAATTCTTTCAAGGATTGATCCGAACCTATATTAATTTAGCCTTTATTAGCACAAGTGTCTGACAAAATAGAGCAGTGTCCTTTGATGGTAACAGGTTGTAGTTTTTTAACAGCAAAAAGAAACACCCAAAAATCTGCGATGTTAGGAATTGTTAGATGCAGATAATTGATGCTGTTGTCTTGGCACCAGGTCAAGAAAACCCTCCACTTCACACCATAATTTAGAAAAGAGGACGTCCTCCTTGAAGCAGAAAATGCAGTCCAATGGTCTTCTGGAAAAATATTAATGTCTGAGGAAGGACATGACAACAGAAAGATGTGAAGGTTGTGAACCGCCTGATTACTGTGTCGATTGTAGATTTTGCCTTGAAACTGAAGGTCCTTCCACTGTGGTACAAGACATGGAGTGTCGAGTAACAGAGGTGCAATTGGGATGACCCGTGTGTGGGCTCTGCGGAGACAGAGGGGCTACCAGAATACTTTTGCAGTTTGATTGTTTGATGTTCTGACGCACCTGAAATATTAACAGAGTCGGAGTCACCCACCAAATATCATTTAATTTCTTTAATCACAACTGAAGATATCTTCAAACAAGAGGCCCCAAGGGGCCTTAATCGCTCACTGGTCATTGTGGTTCAAAGAAGTATTTGGGGTCACATTCAGTTAGACATGGTTCATCAACATTACAAAGGAATGAAGTCATGAGAGGCAAATTTTATGGAAAAACACTAAGGAATGGATTTGAACAACCTGAACCTAACATGCCCCCCTGCCACCCCACCCCTGCTCATAGTGCCCAAATATTAAGCCAAGGACTCAAACTGAACAAACTTGAATCTGATCCCCCTTGAGATGCCATATACAAAATAGTAAAGAATTCTGACTGGTGGATATGAAGAAGGTTTTTAAAAAAATCACCTCATATTGCACTACGTTAAACTTTGGGCTCAAACAGGGGGGAGCCGAAATATTAACCCAGTGTCCCAACCAAATATGAAAGGATTCTGATTGGTGGATCTGAAGAAGAAGATTTTGAAAGCAATTCCCTCACATTGCACTTAGTTAAAATTCAGGCTCCCATAGGCAGCCCAAATTAATAACCCAGGGACCAGATTTGAACAAACTTGAGTCTTACCCTCCAAGAGATGTTGTATACCAAATATGAAAGGATTCTGACTGGTGAATCTGAAGAAGATTTTTAAAGAAATTTCCTTATATTGTACTAAGTTAAAATTTCGGCTCCCATAGGGAGCCCAAATATCAACCCTGGGACTAAGATTGAATAAACTTGAATCTAACCCTCCTAGAGATGTTGCATACCAAATATGAAAGCATTCTGACTACAAGATCCAAAGAAGATTTAAAAAACAAGTCAGAACAGAACATCAAATTTTCAGGCTATAAAATCTTTTTTTTTTCTGTCTCAAAATTGAACAAAACGCATAAAAATATAAAAAAAATGTCCGAATTTTTGTCCAAAATTTACAAGTCCGAGTCTGACCCAAAATTTTCAGGCTAAAATCTTTTTTTTTTCATTTCAAAATTGAACAAATCGGATTCTTTTTTTCGTCTCAAAATTGAACAAAACGCATAAAAAATCAACAACAAAAAAATTCTGAATTTTGATCCAAAATTTCGGAGTCCGAACCGGACCCAAAATTTTCATCTCAAAATTTAACAAAATGCATAAAAAATCCCCCCAAAAATACTTCTTTTTAGAATTTTAGTAAAAAATTTCTAAGTCCGAACCAGGCCCAAAATTTTCATCCCAGGGACCCAATTAGAACAAACTTGAATCTGCCCCTCCTAGAGATGATGTATACCAAATGTTAAAGGATTCTGACTGGTGGATCTGAAGAAGAAAATTTTTAAAGAAATTTTCTCATATTGCACTAAGCTGAAATTCGGGCTCCCATAGGGAACCCAAATATTAACCGACAAAATCGATTTTGAACAAACTTGAATCTGTCCCCCCCCCCCCCCTCCCCAAGAGATGATAAGGAACATGCACACCAAATTTGGTTCAATTTGGTCCAGTAGTTTGTGAGGAGAAGTCGATAATGTAAAGTTCACGACGGACAATGACAAACAGCAAGTGATAAGTTAAGCTCCCTTTGGTGAGCTAAAAACCTGCAATTTTGGTAAATTCTAAGTGGACAAGGGCTATAAATCTGGAAAATTATTTCAATCGAAACTTCCTTTCCATATGCACATGTACACAGTCATCATACTCATACTTATCCAATGAAAAATGCAGTAAGAGTTGAGTGGACAAGCATTTGTGACGGAAATTTTGCTATTACCAAGGGCCGAAACCATGCAAAATTCGTTACTTCAAACATTCCTGACCAAATGTACATCTACACATGGTTCTGATACTTCAAACCAAGTTTCGTAATAAGAGACCCCAAGGGGCCTGAGAGTGCTCACCTGACACTGACAACTATCAATCAAGGGTTCTGATTTGAAAAAACTAAGTTATAATTCGGACTCCCACAAGGAGCCCAAATATGAACCCAGGGAGTTGGCATTAACAAATTTGAATTCTCACCTCCCTAACGATACAGTAAACCAAATATCAAAAGATTCTTATTGGTGGATGTGAAGAAGATTTTTAAAGAATGTTCTTCATATTGAACTAAGTTACAATTCGGTCTCCCACAGGGAGCCCAAATATGGACTCAGAGACTTGACTTGAACAAACTTGAATCACACCTCCCTAAAGATGCTGCATACCAAATATCAAAACATCCCGACTGCTGGATCTGAAGAAGAAGATTTTTAAAGAAAATTCCTCATATTGAAATGAGCCCAAATAAAAACCCAGGGAACTAGCCTGAACAAACTTGAATCTTACCCCCTTAAAGATGCTGCATACCAAATATAAAAACATACAGACTGCTGGATCTGGAGAAGATTTTTTAAGAAAATTCCTCATTTTGGACTAAGTTATAATTCGAACTCCCACAGGGAGTCCAAATATGAACCCAGGCACTTGGCTTGAACAAATGTGAATCTTCCCCCTCCCCAAGGATGCTGCATACAAAATATCAAAAGATTCTTACTGGTGGAAGTGAAGAAGATTATTTTTTAATAGAGAGCCCAAATATGGACCTAGGTATTTGATTTCAACACACCTGTGAAACAATCTTCCAAATATGTTATATGTGAAATTTGAAAGCTTTTGGGGCAGTGGTTTGGGAGAAGAAGAGTCTTAAATATTTTCCCCATTACCCACAGTGTTAAAAAATGCTGACTCAGCATTTTTTCAAAGCCCTGATAAAGTACCCTGTGATAAAACCAATAGCAATTTTTTTGGACCATTCCATTCTGTTGATCCTAAGGAAGCTTCACACCAAATAAAAATTCTCAGAGCCGTGTAGTTTGGGAAATATGGGCGTTTGAAATTTTTTCTAATTTTAGCTCCTGTGGTTCCCACAGGGGATTTTGAAAAAAATTTTGGGCATAAATCAAGTACTTATGACCCATTAATACTCCATATCAATTTTTTTTTCAAATCGGCCTCTCGGTTTGGAAAACAGAAATTTTGGGCAGGGCAAAAATTCTTGTCCCTCAAGTAACAACAACAACAACAAATATTGCCCCTCGAACTTCTCTTGAACAAAGTTGAGTCTACATCTCAAAAGGAAGCTGTATACCAAATACCAAGTCTCTGCTACAGCTGGTTCATGAGAAGATTTTAAAAAAAATTGAGACATTTTGACCCCACCCCCTCCTCAATATGAGTAGAAACCCAATTTGAAGAAAAACCAAAATGCCCCTATATAACCACTACTCATGTGGAATTTCATTAAAATGTGGCCAGTGGTTTGGTAGAAAAAGACCAAAACACCACCTTCACGACGGACGACAGACGCCGGACATAAAGTGATCAGAATAGCTCACCCTGACTTTCAGTCAGGTGAGCTAAAAATGCTGACTCAGCATTTTTTAAAAGTCCCGAAAAAGTACCCTATGATAAAACCGATAGCATTTATTTTGGACTATTCCATTCTGTTGATCCTAAGGAAGCATCACACCAAATAAGAATTCCCAGTGCTGTGAAGTTTTGGAGATATGGGTGTTTGAAATTTTGTCCATTTTTAGCTCCTGTGGTTCCCACGGGCATTTTGAAAAATCGCTTTGGCATAAATCAAGTACTTATGACCCATTAATACTTCATATCAAATTCGGTTCAAATCGGCCTCTCGGTTTGGAAACTTAAAAAATTTATAGTAATTTATATATTTTTTATACTTACCAATGACCCAGACATAGCTGGTGCTAACTCTTAAAAATATAGGGCCAAACACAAATTTTGCCCCCCCAATCCCCAAAATTTGCATCTAAAACCAAAGAAAACATGTCCTGAATGGCCCTCCATACTTCACCTCTACTGCGCATGCGCAGTGTCAAGGACGTCCCGAAATTGGCGCCATTAAGCATTCTTACCAACAGTGCCTGGTAAGCGCTATGTCCTCAGCGGGGAGGTATGAGTTCCCAACTCCTGGGAGGGCCATCCCCGTCTGGGTCATTGGTAAGTATAAAAAATATATAAATTACTATAAATTTTTTAAGATTTTTATACTGTACCAATGACCCAGACATAGCTGAATAGTAAAAAGGCTGGAGGGCCCAGGACATAGAGGAAAATCCAATAAGCTCAACTATATAAAATAGAGTCATCTCCTGGAGGAGAAAAGGAGAAATAGGCTTCACGTGTATCTTTCTTATTTATGACAAATTAGAAAGACACAATATCTTCTATAATTGAGCATCATAACATCCATGTTCTCTATTAATATGCAGTATGATTCTTATACTAATTATTTTTAAAGTAAGCCAAAAAATAAAGTTAGTCCAAAGAATTGAGACTCTTTATACTCTTTTAAAAGTGTCCGAGGATAGTATAATAACATCCGTTTGACACATGACATATTCAAATGCTATACTTTAAAACTATGACATGAATGAATTTAAAAACATAACTTTCACTTAAGAAACCATCCCAGTAACAGCTCAGAATTACTAACTCCGGAGGAGGTATCCCCTTGTTTTCATAATAAAACAGGTGACCCAAGGGAACACCCTCCCCCACCCCCCTTTTTCTTGCCCTGGGTCAAATAGCCCAGAGCGAAGAGGGCAGCAGGACGGAGTCACTGCCGGAACATAAAGCCTACATAGCTATAGTTGCAATTGTTAAGTGATCGACTTTCTGAGCAGCTGATAATGGACCTAAATAACGCAGGTCTCCAGTAATGGATACAATATTTCTGAGATAAAAATTTGTGAATGTGGATGGCTGAGACCAATATGCAGCCTACTTAATCTATAATAGCAAAACTATACGACAGCCCAAGATGTAGAAGAGCTCTTACTTCCTGAACCGAAATCTTAAGCACAGACTGCTGAGTTAAGGATAGATTATCCTAAGCAGTACCGATAGTTAACTGAATGCATTAAGTAATAGAATGGACCGTAATGACCCTTCTATTAGGCATCAGAGCCAGAAGAAGCTTTATGTCCAAGTGATAAACTGAGATCTGTTAATAAATACATAAAGGTCTATCCGGACAGAGTAAAGGCCTATGCCCGCTCGAAGACGGAAGGACCTTAAGAACAATAGGTTCCGGATATCATTAGGAGCCTGATTCTTAACCAAAAATACAACATTAGTAGTAAAGGTAATAGAGTTCCCGATACTACGAAAGTGAGAATCGTCCACCGATAGTGCATGAAGCTCACTGACTCTTCAGCAGAAGAGAAGACTAAGAGAATCGCTGCCTTAAAAGGCCAGAATTTGAAACTGCTGTCTCAAGGGGTTCAAATGGTTGCTTTAATTAATAAGAACCCAAGCTAAATTCCGAATAGGAATTAATCTAACGATTCTAGGTCTCTTATCGAAAAGTTTCAAACTAACTTAGATAAAGAGACATTAGGCTCCATTGTAAACTATCATGGTGTGCATAGGTATCAGATAACATAGACCTATAACCTTTAAAAGTAACTGGCTGCAGATGATCTCGTTAAACAAGTATACTAGAAAGTTTGCAATGTCTGGTATGGAGGGATCAAAAATATCAACATAAAGATCCCTACACCAACGACGGAAGACCCTCCACTTTAGCCGCATAGTATAGCGAAGAGGAGGTCCTTCTACAGTTAGGAATCGCGTCCACTGCTCGTCCTGTACAATGCTTGCCATGCAAGAAGGACCGCACAACGGAATACGTGAAGGTTGAGACCTTGCGGGTTGTGATAGAGTTGACACGATTTCCCCAGCGAAAAAAAAAGATCCTCTCGTGGAGGAAGTTTCCGCGGTAAGTCCCACAGTAGACATCTAAGTAAATATATCCACCGTCTCTGTGGAGACAGAGATGCTACCAACAGAATTGTATTGTGAATGAATAATCCTAGCAATACTTGCTGAATCAACAGCGCTGGAGGATACGCATATCCTATCATCGCATCCTACTAGATCGATAGAGCGTTAACTACATATGCTCAGGGATCCGGACACGGTGACACATACGTCTACAATTGATTGGAGAGTTGTGTCGCAAATAAATTATCACTGGGCGCTCCCATTGATAGCAAATCTGATTGAATACTTGTTTGTTGATAGTCCATTCCGTCTGCTAATACGATCCGACGCCCGAGAATATGACGAACCGAAACAGAACTTGGTGTTCTATAACAAACAGAAGGATTCTTTCCGTTAAAATCAATAACGGAACCGAATGAGTGCCTCCCTGGTTCCGGATATACGCAACTACTGTCGTATTATCGGACAGGATTGAACATGCGTTTCTGAATAAAATTCATCCAATGACGTAGTGCAAGCCAACATAACATTCTTCCTTGGTAGTAAGGAGCTTGCCTAAAAACTGCGGAACCCAAAGACCCTGGCACTTCGAATCCATTGGGATCAAAATTGTGTCCCAACCTGTTTGACTGACATCCATCATAATCGAAAAACTCGGATCCGGCAACTACAGTGGAACTCTCTGAGTCAACCACCGAATGTTTGCCCACGTCTGAATCTCTTGTTACACTTGATAGACAAGAGAACGTGTATATCGAGCAATTCAAGATTGCTGAAAGGTTGCCGTCGAAGAGAAGCTTCTCGGAGACCGAAGCGACTCTGAGAGAGTTCTTCACCTTACTATCCATGCGCGTGGATGTAGCTAGGGCTGCGTCACGTCTAACCAACTCCAGGTTGCCACTGAAGGGCGGAGTTATACGTGGAAAAACTCCTGCCCCTGAAAGAAATCTCATTGAGGATCATATCCTGGAATTCTTTCTCTTGAAGACGTAACGATAAACATCTCAGTAAGATGGTGTACGTATGATAAAGCGTCTAAGTTAAGTCTATTATACATCATTGTCGTTTCCAACATCGTGGTTGGAATTGACATAGATGGCGAAAAAGATAATTTGCAGTCTTCAGTCTCGCCGTCTTAGACGCAAAGGAACTCTCGGTAAGCCCAGTTCTGCCAATAAATAATTATTTCCTAGAATTCACGAAAGGCAGAATAGAGCATTGCGGACAAGAAACTATACTAGCATGTTGATAGCAAGCTTATATATATATAGCGTCGTTCAATAATTCAAATGTTCTAAAGACATTATTGGACTGCGTCGGCAACTCCGGGACAATGTCCCTGAACCGATCCAAAACTCCGTGTCCAATGACGCTATTAGTCTCTTATCCAGCATCGCAGCAATGTAGTCCGACGGAACAACCTCTGGAAGATAATGCCGGAAGAAATGTATGGAAGCTTCTGTTGTTCCGAAAGGGAAAGCTCGAAATCATCCGAATCCCTTTCGCCATCCTGTCGGATCCTATGAAATATTTGGTCGTCCGTACCTGATGCAACAGCGGAGCGCACCGACTCAGCACTGTCGGATTATTCCTGATCCGACCGAGAATCTGTCGTTTGCTGGGATGCTACGATAAGCTGTGCTATTTTGGATAGCACGTCCGTCACTGAGGCCTGTGGAGAAGCGGTCTTACGACGCATTGCCGCTGGAAGCTCCGTGTTCGTTACCCCGTGCATACTTCTATTATGCGAGCGGCCGGAGTGTGCAGGCCTCGTGTCCCTTGGCTACCGGATGGCGTGACCTGTTCGCCATGGAATCACTGAATGCCGAAGCTGGCCGGATATTCAAGGTCACATAGCCAATGTGCGGTCGTGTGCGCTGCTGTGAGGATGAGGAAGCATTATCGACAGTCACTCGGACTGTCTATATAATGGAGCGGCCCGAGTGGCGGACATACGCTCCGAAGGTGAAATGTCTGTACCACAACATCCGGTCCCATATGTTGTTGCACGAGAGAGGGACCTCTCTCGCTCGCCGCCCAGACGGACCGGACGAGCTAGGAACCGGACTAACAGGCTTCCTCCGATCTCTCCTCTAATCCATCGTCACTGGGTGTGTACTAAAGTCTATTATAGTGCTCGCATCACCCAAATCTCCATCCTAGACCGCAACGGACGAACCCGACTGCCGAACCATTCGATGAATGGACGCTACACCGGGTGAGCTAGCAAATGTCAACTCCGTCGATCCTACTAGGGACCTCTTAGGGGATTGACGTAATCCATGAGCACTAATTGCCGCTAGCTCTTCATTAACTATGACGACAGAGGCACACTTTTGAAAGACATCTCAGTAATTTTGCGAACAAGAAACCAGATATGCTTGTACATAGCAAGCATATAAAAAATATATATAGCGTCGTTCAATAAATCGAACGTATCTGAGACATTATTGGACTGTGTCGGAACTGAGGGACGATGTCCACCGACGCTATCAGTTTCTTATCCAGTATCGCAGCATTCTGGTCCAACGAAGAACCTCTAGAAGATGAAGTCGGATGACATATACAACAGCTTATGTTGTTCCGAAAGGGAAAGCTCGAAAACCTCCGAATCCCTTTCGGCATCCCGTCGGACCGTATGAAATTTTCGGACGTCCGCACCTGATGCTTCTGCGGAGCGTCCCGACCCAGCGTCGTCGGATATTATATTATGCGACAGAGATTCTGTCGTTGCTGGGATGCTGTGATAAGTTGTGCTATTTGGGATAGCACGTCCGTCACCGAGGCCTGTGTAGAAGCGGTCTTACGATGCTTTGCCGCTGGAAGCTCCGTGTACGTTGACTCCCGCATACTTTCTTATGCGAACGTCCGGAGTCTCCAGGCCTCGTGTCTCTGGCTATCGGATGGCGTGACCTGGTCGCCGAGGATTCTCTGATTGGCGAAGTTGACTGGATATCGGAGGTCACGTAGCCAAGGTGCGGTCGTGTGCGCTGCCATGAGAATGAGGAAGCCTTATTGACAGTCTCTCCGGACTGTCTATATAACGGAGTGTCCCGAGCGGCGGACGTATGCTCCGAATGCGAGACATTTTGTACCACAACATCTGGGGCCAGATGTTGATGTACGAGAGAGGGTCCTCTCTCGCTCGCCTGGACGAGCTATGAACCGGACTAAAAGGCTTCCTCCGTTCTCCCCTCTAATCCGCCGTCACTGGGTGTGCACATGGATATTTTATAGTGCTCGCATCACCCAAAACTCCTTTCTAGACCGCAACGGACGAACCCAGCTGCCGAACCATTCAATGAATGGATGCTAAACCGGGCGAGCTAGCGGACGTCAAAGGCCGTCGAACCTACTAGGGTCCTCTTAGGCAATTGACGTATTACATGAGCACTTTTCCGCTAGCTCTTCATTAATTGTGACGACGGAGGCACACTTTTTGGAAGACATCACGGATACATCACCCTAATCATGATCGTCTGAAATAGAGATTGATAAAGTAGAGTGACCTTGCGGGGAAAGGACCGGAATGGCCAATTCCCCACTAACATACCGTGACACACGCTTCCCATGTTGTCATCGTAATCAACACATACAGAACAGGAGTTAGTGCGAGTACACTGACTACATTATACAATGATTATGAAAGTCAGAGGAAGATTTCCTCTTATTACAATTGAACAATATCCTTTCATTGTAAAAAGAAAACAAAGTCCTAGTACTCGCACCAACCCCTGACAATCAAAATACATAATAACAAGATCCATTAACATAGAAAAAATAATTGAATCAAAAACTTTTGAAAAAATATTTTTTCAGAACAGCCCAAGTTTCTGAAAAGTAACGTTGAGCCCCAATGGATCCCAAGCCTAAGTGTGGACAAAAATTCTAAAATATTTTAAACAATTTATGCAACACTTACGAACAATAATAATGTGTCTAGTTATGATTAAATTAACATCAAGATATTATTTTCAAGAAATCCTCCCTCACACAGAGGGCTGTTGGAAATGTAAACAATAAGTGTAAAAACACTAGATCAAGACTCCAGGCACCCTGGCCCGAAATCAGTTACCAATAATACACTATCTGATGCAAAACAGAGACTTCCAGGGAAGAAACTGCAGAACATCAGATGGTAGATGCAGAACACTACGCCTAACCACCCATAGGTGAAGACGTAAACATGGGGAAAAGAACAGAATTCATTCTGTTATCCAGCTAAAACTCCCATGACATTTTAGTAATAATATTACAGAAAATATGCCAAAAGCATGGGAGAATAGCAAGAGGGGACTTAAAGGAAAGGGAGAGAGGAAAACACTGAATAAGCAGTGTAATCTTGATAACAAGAAAGACCACAACAGGCTGTTGCCTCGAAAATAGGTAACTTAACATAATTTCATCAAAAAATTTTAAGTTACAGCCCTGATTATTTTCTGTCACTCATTTTTCCTCTCCTCCTTCTATATCCTCCTTAGAATCACCATTTCACTAATATTTATGTGTCAGGCATCATTTAAACTGAGATTTACAAGCACAAAGATCAGTCAGATGTTAACTGATGAAGGGCCAAACAAAGAATGATTAATGGCGCCAATTTCGGGACGTCCTTGACACTGCGCATGCGCAGTAGAGGTGAAGTACGGAGGGCCATTCAGGACATGTTTTCTTTGGTTTTAGATGCAAATTTTGGGGATTGGGGGGCAAAATTTGTGTTTGGCCCTATATTTTAAGAGTTAGCACCAGCTATGTCTGGGTCTTTGGTACAGTATAAAAATATAGAAATTTTGGGCGGGGCAAAAATTCTTGCCCCTCCCGTAACGACAACAAATACGGCCCCTTGAACTTCTCTTGAACAAACTTAGAGTCTACACCTCAAAAGGAAGTTGTATACCAAATATCAAGTTTCTGCTACAGCTGGTTGATGAGAAGAAGATTTAAAAAAAAATTGGGCTTTTGGCCCCCCCCCCCCCCCCCCCCCCCCCCCCCCCCCCCCTTAATATGAGCAGAAACCCAATTTGAAGAAAAACCAAAATGCCCCTATATAACCACTAGTCATGTGAAATTTTATTTAAATGTGACCAGTGGTTTGGGAGAAAAAGACCCAAACATCACCTTCATGACGGACGGCAGACGACGGACAAAAAGTGATCAGAATAGCACACCCTGACTTTCAGTCAGGTGAGCTAAAAATACAATAAAAAATGTAGGAGTTAAGCAGACAAGCCTTTGTGACGTAAATTTTGCCATTTTTCCAAGGGCTGCAACCATGCAAAATTTGTCGCAAGTTTATCATACTTTAGACCAAGTTTCGTAAAAATCCACCGAAAACTGTAGGAGGATTAAGCGGACAAAGTTTGTGATGGACGGATGAATAGACGGTCGGACAAATGAACACCATTTCAATATCCCCCTCCTGACTTTGTCGGAAGAGATAAAAATGCCTTTTGGAGGATATCTTCCAGGTCAAGCCAAAGTCAGGACTGTGGAATGAGCTCTGAAATGGGACATGACCGAGTCCACAATCCGAGTGAATACCCACAGGGCAAGGTTTAGCCCAAAGCATATGGCCGGGAACTGATAAACCCTGCCGTTTATGGCAAACCTCAAGCATTTCCTGAATAGAGGAGTATGTGAAAGTATGTGTCCTTGAGGTCAATCCTTGCTGCAAAGTTATTTTCTTGGATGCTGTTCCTTACTAACCAGATGGTTTCCATGTAAAAACTTCGGAACGAGAATGAGCTTGTTGATCCAGCCAAGATCTATGACCGACTGGAAGAAACAGTCTGGCTTCGGCACAGGGAAATACTTTAGTAAAAACCAAAAGATGAAACATTGTCTACCTTTTTCGAGATCATTAAGTTTAATGCCTCGAGAAGACAGTTTCTTTTTGTAAGGTCGGCGGGAAGATTTATAAACTAGAGGCCCCACAGGGCCTGAAGTGCTCACCCTGAACAGAAGACGATATAAACCGAGTCCAAGAATGAATCTACATTAAGCAATCCATCACCATAGGATACATTGTCAATCCTTGAACCCCTCGGAGTGACTAAAATAGTCCAAGAATCATGCCTTTTCTTCAGTTGATCATAATGTAAAAAGTGGAGCTCTCCTATGAAGCCCCTTGATACAATCTATGTGGATTAATCTTAGTTACACACCTCTAGAGGATACTGAATACAAAATTTCTAATTCTTCAGCTACATGGCCAATTTCGGCTCCCATAGGGAGCCCAAATATTAACCCAGGCAAGCGATTTGAACAATGTTGAATCTGAGTCCTCTAGAGATGTTATATACCAAATATCAAAGCATTCTGAAAGGTGGATCTGAAGAAGAAGATTTTTAAAGAATTTTCCTCATTTTGCACTAAGTTAAAATTCGGGTTCCCATAGGGAGCCCAAATATTAACCCTGACACTTGAATTGAACAAAGTTGAATGTGACCCTGCTAGAGATGTTGTATACCAAATTTGAAAGCATTCTGACTGGTGAATCTGAAGAAGAAACTTTTTAAAGAAATTCCTTCATATTGCACTAAGTTAAAATTTGGGCTACTATAGCGAGCGGATATATATACCTATCAACCCGATTTGAACAAAATTGAATCTGACCCCCCTAGAGATGTTGTATACCAAATATGAAAGTATTCTGACTGGTGGATCTGAAGAAGATTTGTAAAAATTATCCCCCATATTGCACTAAGTTAAAATTTGGGCTTCTATAGGAAGCCTAAATATTAACCTAGGGACTTGGTGTGAACAGTCTTGAATCTGACCCTCATAACAATGATGTATACCAAACATTAAAATATTCTGACTGGTGGTTCTGAAGAAGAAGATGTTTAAAGAATATTCTCCATATTGCCTTAAGTTAAAAATATGGGTTACTGTATTGAGCCCAAATATGAACCAATGGGCTTCATTTTAACAAATTTATATCTGACCCCCTATGGATGCTGTATATCAAATATCAAATGATTCTGACCATTGGTTCTGAAGAAAAGATTTTTCAATATTTTTGCAAATATGCGGACTCCACATTTTTTTTATGTCCCCCTACAGGACACACTAACAAAACCGATGGCAATCTTTTGTAACATTCAAATCTACTGGTCCTAAAGATGCTTCATACCAAATAACAGTTCTCTGTTCCATGTGATTTGGGAAATATGAGCATTTGAAAATATTTATATTTTTAGCTCCTGGGATTCCCACAGGGATGTGGGAATTGTTTTCTCCATGAGTCAAGTACTTGTGACCCAATAATATCACGTACCAAATTTGGTTCAAATTGGTTCAGAAAATACAATTTTTTTTAGCAGGGCCAAAAATCTTACCCCTCCCATTACAAAGCCAAATATTGCTTCACGGACCTCGTTTGAACAAACTTGATTCTACACCTCAAAAGGAAGCTTCATAACAAATATCTAGTTCATTTTGAACTAAGTTATAATTCGGGCTCCCACAGTGAGCCCAAATATGAACCCAGGGATTTGATTTCAATAAACGTGTGAAACAATCTTCCAACGATGTTATATGTGAAGTTTGAAAGCTTTTGGAGCAGTGGTTTGGGAGAAGAAGAGTCTTAAATGTTTTTCCCATTACCCACAGTAATGTTACCCACAGTGTTAAAAAATGCTGACTCAGCACTTTTTCAAAGTCCCGAAAAAGTATCCCATGATAATACCAATCCATTCTGTTGGTCCTAAGGAAGCTTCACACCAAATAAGAATTCTCAGTGCCGTGTAGTTTGGAGATATGGGTGTTTTAAATGTTTTCTATTTTTAGCTCCTGCGGTTCCCATGGGGCAATGGGAAAATTCTTTTTGGCATAAATTTAGAATTTATGACCCAATAAGCTCTTAAATCAAATTTGGTTCAAATGTGCCTCTCGTTTTGGAAAATAGAAATTTTGGGAGGGGCGAAAATTCTTGCCCCTCCGATAACGACGGCAAATATAGCTCCTCAAACTTCTCTTGAATAAATCTGAGTCTACACCTCAAAAGGAAGCTGCACACCAAATATCAAGTCTCTGCTACTGCTGGTTCATGAGAGGAAGATTTTTTAAGAATTAAGCACACTTTTTGGGTGTGGCCTTGCCGAAGGGCGAGGCAACTTGATTTGAACAAAATCAAAATGCGATGTCATTACAAACTATTATCTCAAATTTCACTTAAATCGGTTCAGCAGTTTTGTTGGAGAAGATGCAAACACCATGTTCACAGACCATGGACGGTGAGTGATCAGGCGAGCTAAAAAAGAAATCTTGACAGAAGAGGTTTTCTTCTTAACCCTTTACCTAACGTAACAGCCAAAACCGGCCAGCGCTATTCTAAAAAATCGCCAATTAATTTTCATTATTTTTTTCATTTTTTATCTCAAAAACATAGGTTATGACCCCTCGTTGGAACGAGCTCTCCGAGCTCGTTCCAAAGAGGGGTCATAACCTATGTTTTTTGAGACAAAAAATGAAAAAAATTAGTTATTCAAGAATTATTTTTGCAAGTGTCGTCTGCTTTTCATATTAGGTAAAGGGTTAAAGAAAGAATTAATCCCTCTGGAATAACTTTTAAAACTCATGGATCTTTTGTAATTTTCTTCCAGCTTTCTGAAAAATGGGAAAGCCTTCCGTCGACTGGATGACAATAGAGGTTTAAAGTCTCATTTTGAACCTCCTCGAGGCTTGCGATAGGAGAAAACTTGTTTTTCCACCAGCAGATTTGCCTCTATACGAAGATTGAGAACGTCCTGTATTTGATTGTTGGGAGCGAACCAGAGACTGATTACGAGGAGCTGAAGATCTTTAAGCGATGAGCCATGGGATTTCCCACGGTCCAGAATACCTTGACTTCTTGGGAACGAAGATAATTTGGAGCAATCTGACGTAGGATGAGATTACTTGTGGCTTTATTGGTAACCTCTTCATGTACAAAAGTGACTTGGTCATTGAAAAGAGAAGTCCCTGTCAGAGGCACTGCTCTGAGAGAGGCTTTTAGATCTTTGTCTAAGTTAGATGCAGACGATAAGGCATTATCCCATTGAATAAACTCGAGGTTACCCATGATTTGAGCTGTAGTGTGGATAGTAGCTATAATGGAATGAGATAATACTCTCAGTGGGGAAAGGATGTCTTCAATTTCATCTTCGTCAATTCATTTATCCAAAGCTCAAGTAATGACAAAGGAAAAAACATCCGGTAAGCCACTAGAGGATTTGATAGTCTGAACCAATAGGGATGTACGTGTAGTACACTTAGATGACAACTGGATGTTAAGGATTGACTGTCCAATGGTAGCATTGTAAGCTGAATCGATGGTCCAACCATCTTGAAGAACTTTGATTCAATAAATGGTAAAGCCGAATCCTTGGAAATGACAGAGAATCCTCTTTCTTGCAACAATGAACCATGTCCAAAGAGGATGATGGTCTTGTGAGCGAAGAAGAGGAATGTAGCTCTTCAGGAACAATATCCGGAAAGAACTGATGTTTAATATGGTTCCTAAAGGTAATAATAATGTCTGTGGAGGAAATTGTTTCATTTATAATATGCACTATACAAAATTATGTTTAAAAGTGGTGATTGAAAAATAAAAAATTGAAGCTTTCTGCGCATGTATGGCAGGATATGGACAAGGAGGTGTACTCTGGTAAAGAGGAAGAATGGGACATCAGGTTGTACCCCATACATTTTTGCCCTGATCGGTCCAGTTTGCCTATTCTTTGGTCTTTTCAATTTTTGTTTTTTACTTTTTTTTTCAGGGTTTATCCTGGAAAAAATTGTCAAACTGCTATTTTTCAAGAAGAGAGATTAAGGGATATTGTGTTGGTGTGGTGGGTTGATAGGAAAAAACTATTTTTTGACAGAAAAACAATTTACCCAAAGTATGCCAATTACCTCAACCCAATACAAAAACACGAACCATAATTTTATACTTGCAAATTTGCAATTTTTATTTCAAGTTATATCGCCTGCTGTATTTTTCAATAGATATTACAGATCTTTTCAGTATATTGAAATTTGCATTGCACTGGCATTACTGAAACATTTCCTTATTTTTATATCACTGGACATAGACAAAGACTTACTTACTTTGAAATTTTAATCTGTTGCTTCAAACCATTCAGCACTCCACTAATATTATGAATATCTGATATTAAACTATTTGTAGCTGCAAGTGACCGACACTTCCTCTCAGCATCTGGAACTGGTACAAAACTAAAGCGGGCAAGTTTGCCTTCTTTCAACCATTCCTGATCATAAATATATCTAGCACTATCTCTGACACCTAAAATGTGATACAGAGTAGCCCTGTTAAATGAATAGTAATTTTGTGAGTGGAAAATATTCAATTAAGGTTTAAAGAATTAAACTTCTGTTACTCAGGCTCTCCCGCATGGAACCTTTCACTGCCACTTGCTCTCTTTTTAACCAATGCAAACTTAAAAAAAATAAAATAAAATGGTTTGTATTTGAAATTTTACTCAAGTTAATAAAATTGATAAATTTGTCACTTGAGTGCAACAAGGCTTTGCAATGCATATGCACTCAAGGGACGAAATACACCACCACCCATGCTATTCTGTAGATTATAAGACCTACAACATAAAACCATGAAATTTTAATAGCAAAGAAATAATTTTAAAAAATGCCGATAGGATCACCGATCCAAAGTCGAGTTGTGAAAGCAGAAAAGTGTGTTCTATCAACTTAACGACCGGAAACCAGTTGATTACAATTTACTATGTGAAGGGTCACTGTGACCTTGACCTTTGACCTAGTGATTCCAAAATACATAGGGCTCTTTCTTGCGCCAATACCAACCTACCTATGAAGTTTCATGAAAGTGGGTGGAAGCACTGTCAAATTATCATCTGGAAACCAATTGTTTACAATTTACTGTGTTCAAGGTCACTGTGACCTTGACCTTTGACCTAGCGAGTCCAACATAAATAGGGATCTTCCACTCACCTAGGCCAACCTACCTATGAAGTTTCATGAATGTGGGTCAAACCATTATCAAGTTATTGTTCGGAAATTTAAATTTTATAGTAAATTTCCTTTCTTATACCTACCACAATTGTTTACTACGGACTTGCACTACAGTGGAAGACCCTAACTCAGAAAATATACTCTCTATTTTGATCTTTCCCAAGCGATTTGGGAAAGAAAAGTGGTGCAAAAGCACCAAAAAAAAATAAGCCATAACTGGGTTGAGCACTATCGGCGCACATCCAGTAGGTGATGCTCTTCTCGTATTACAAATCTATGACTTCCGGGAACCAGTGCGCAGGCAGTAACTAATGAATCATTCTTTTGAATCTGCCAATATTGGAGTTATGTGATCAGCGGGGAGGAAGGATTCTTACCCGAATAAGAAGACGGGAGGGCCTCCATGTAAACAATTGTGGTAGGTATAATAAGAAAGGAAATTTACTATAAAATTTTAATTTCTTATCAACCTATCTTACAACTGTTTACTACAGGCTGAATAGACAATAGGATGGAGGGAATCACATAACCAACCCCCACATAACCCAATTGCACTGGAACTGTGGACAGAGGAAGAGGTCCCTAGGCCTATCAAACCATAGCATCACAATCATTAGTAAAAGACAATGAGAGATGAGGCGTATGGTTCTGTGTGACGCACAGACAGAAAGGGCAGTAACAGCAGAGAGCTGGAACTGACCTTGTAAGAAGCCTAATGGCTAAGGTAGACAACAGCCTGAGCAGAAGAAATAGGGCCCATAGTAAAATGGTTCACTGACTGCTCATGCAACTGATGCAGATAGGTGGAGAAAGTAGCATTTCTCCAGTAGGCTGGCTGCATAACATCCGACAACATGATGGAGTTGGTATAGCCCAAGAGGTAGACAATGCACGCACCTCGTGGGCAGAAATATGATTGGTAATACAATAGGCAGTCGCTAGTCGAGCTAAGCCGTGCGAATAGCAAGACAAATCCATCGAGAAATGGATTGAGAAGAGATTTTCTGTCGACCAGGAATAAGAGATAGAAAAAATTGGTTCCTGCCCTTCCTAATGAACTGCGTCCGATTGAGATAAATGCAAATCGCACGAACCGGACAGAGCAAAGGGCGGTTACCCTCAGCAGAAGGAAGAGCCCTGATACTGATAGGAGGTGGAGTAGTTTCTGGTATCTGATTTTTGGCCATAAAGGAGCAATCTGTGGTAAACATAACACTGTTGGGAGAGCTCCTGAAAAGGCCAGGTCAACCGAGAGGGCGTGAAACTCATTAACCCGTCTGGCTGAGACAAAAGCCATCAGAAAAGCTGTCTTGTGAGAAAATGCATATCCACATAAAGGTTCCCCCCCCCCCCCCCCCCCCAAGCAAAGCAGCACCCAAGAAAGATTCCATCTTGGGATAAGCTGCAAAGTCCTATGCCTTTTCAACAAGCGTGAAGAGGTATGGATTAGTGCCGATACGACGCTGTCCCACATAAGAAAAGGTCTCCAAAAGCATGGACCTGTACCCTTTGATGGTAACAGGATGGAGACCCCGAGAATCAAACAGATGTACCAGAAAACTCCCCAATCTGTGAAATCGGATTGGCATAATCAACAGAGTGATCGGCACACCATCGACAGAAGACCTTCCACTTAGCCGCATAGGCTAAACCAGTGGAGTGCCTCCTTCAAGAAGAAATGCACTCCACTGCTCGTCTCGAAAAAACCTCTATGGAGGAGACAGGACCTGACCAAAAATATGCGTGAAGATAAAATGAAGTCGACATGAAACCTCCTTGGGTGACCTTGGCAAAGAAGGTCCTGACGTAGAGAGAGACGTGACGGAACAACCGTCAACGGAGAGCAGAGCTGATTGATCCACACCCACTGAGGCGACAGGGGAGCGATCAAAATGTAATCGACAACCGCAGGTTCGTATCTTGGTTAGAACCTGAGGCAGAATCGGAACCGGCGGGAAGGCATAGCCCACAAGACCATTCCAATCGAGTGACAGAGCATCCACGGTGAAAGCCAGAGGATCTGGACATGGGGACACGAAAATGTCCACCTGATGGGTCCAACAAGTCGCAAAGAGATCGATGTGGGGACGACCCCAGAAAGCAAAGCGACTGGAAGCATGTGTGGAGCATCCACTCGGTGGAAATGACCCTGCTCAGTCGGGACAGGGAGTCGGCTAGGACGTTCATACAACCGGGAATGTGACGAACCACCACTCCGGCATTGACATCCTGAGCGAGCAGTAGAAGATCCTGAGCCAATTCGTACATGGGAACAGACTGCGTGCCGCCCTGGTTCCGAATGTTAGCAACCACTGCCGCAGTGTCAGACAACAGAAGGACCTGGTGATTCGAAAGGTGGGGGATCCACTGCCGGAAACACAGAAGAGCAAGAAGCTCCTTCTGGTTGATGTGAAGAGCTGCTTGATCCTGGTCCCATGCCCTGTGAAGGGAAAGACCTAGAGGATCCAAAGTCTCACCACATCCGAGATCGCTGGCGACTGCCGTCAGAACACGATCGAAGTGGGTAAGTCCAACGGAACTCCTTGCAAAATCCACTGAACATCCATCCAGGGGAGAAGGTGACGATGAAGAGACTCCGGTAACTGAAGCACCAGATCCAGAGGTTCGAAATTCGACCTCCAACGACTGAGCAGAAAGTGTTCGAGAGGTCTGACATGCAGCCGATCTAGAGGAATGAGATCCGTCACTGAACCGCAGAGACCGAGCAGCCGGAGAAGACTCCAAACTGTCGCAGACTTGGACTGGGACAGAGTCAGGGCAAAAGCTGAGAGAATCACAGCCCATTCCCGGGGAACCGCCACTGTATTCAGCTGAGTACGGAAGACCATCCCCAGATGACAAAACGACTGAGAAGGGACCGGGTCAGACTTCTCCTTGTTGACTCTGAACCCTAGCGACGTGAGCAGGCTCAACAGTGTGTCGACATCTGACTCCAGAAAGGCAGCATTGGCATGCCTCTGGAGGATATCGTCTAGATATGCCGAAGTAGTCACCCTGGACTGTGTGTGATGTAAGGCTAACACATGCAACATTAGTCGGGTGAAGGCCCAAGGAGCCAGGTTGAGGCAAAGGGCATGGCCTTGAACTGGTAAACTCGCCCCAGAAAAGCGAACCTGAAATACTTTCGCGATGTTCGATGAATCGGAACATGAAAGTAAGCGTCTCGCAGGTCGCTGCTGGAAGCGAAAACCCCCTGGTGAATGGAGCGGCGAACCAACCTGAAAGTCTCCATGTTGAACTTAGGAGCAATGATAGACTGGTTCAGGATACTCAGATCGATAACCGGTCGGAGTCAGCCGTCCTTCTTCGGCACCAAGAACAGGCGGGAATAAAATCCCACTGAATGAATGTTCTTGACCTCGAATGCCCCCTTTGACAGGAGGTTGCCTATCTCCGGGATCAAAAGTTCCCAACATATAACGTCTAAAGGAACTTACGTTGGAAGAGGCATTCTCGACAGAGTTGGATCCCTCAACCTGGGATGAATTGAGGTGACGACTGCCAATGCCTACCCTTAGGCGACAGGAGGATCAGCCCTTGGCTTCACAGAGGAAGCAGAAGGGCGCTTGTTAGGCTTTGGATGACCCCTGCCTCCAACAGAAGGCTGATCAAGCTGAAGAAGCAGCAGCTGATCTATGGAATGACGTAGAACGTCATCCCGGACCATCGCCACGGAACCTTGGAATAGTTGTGGACCCGCCGAAGAAGCAGATCGAAGAACAGCGCATTGCCCCTCAGGAAGGGAACGGCATGTGTCCAACACAGCGTCCCTGCGAACTAATTCCAAGTTAGCCGTGTTACAGGCATGTGTGTGCATGAGCGCCTTGGAAAGCACACACAAAGGAGCCTGTACATCGTCAAACTTATCTGGAAGCAGCTAAAGCAGAGACGACGTGATACGAGAGAGAAAGCATGCCCAGCATCTCTCTCGATAAGCCCAACAGGGACTCCAGAGTAGATATAGGAATAACGGCCGACTTGGGCTTGGAATGCCAGAGGGAGGTGGAGTCCTGATCCAAGACCGTCAATGTCTGGCAGACTGACGGATTGGCGGAATCGTAGGAACGATTATGCACTGGAGGCAAAAAAATGTCAACCCTGGTGAAGAACGAAGTCTTCATAGCTTTGGAACTCAGCTTAGAGTCCAAATCTGAAAATGCGTCAACCACCTGTACCGACTGGCACGGTCGAAGGTGCCCAGAAGCAGGTTGCTCAACAGACTGTAGGTGTGCGACCGATGATCACGGCCTGGCTGACACTGTCGGCTGGTTTGACGGTTTGAGATCTGGAAGGAACCCAAACACAAAGTCAAGAGCTGCCCCCAAGTCAGAAGACTGTTGGCTCTCGACGTCAGGTATGTCAGACTCATTCTCTGAGTCGGAAGACACATAGCCCATCATGGGCAAACCAGCCGATGCCTCCCATGGTGTAGGCACACCTGATGGATCAGAAAGCGGCCGGCTTCTGATCCTGGGAGGTGGCGCACCGGGGGGGGGGGGGGGGGGGGGGGGGGGGGGGGGGGGGGGGGGGGTGGGGGGGGGAGTGCCTGGAAACCACTAGTAGCCTTGCTGGAAGCAACGGGAAGGCTCTTGGAAAGAACCTGAGTGAGCAAGGAGAGGGCCTTGTTTGTATTGTTTTGTGGCAGGAATTAGTATGCAAAATGACACATGGAAAATCCCCATTAATCCCATCACCGGAAAAATGGTTATTTTGAGGTGAAAACATTGAAAAATTCAATAAAATCAGCAAAAATTGGAACTTGCTCAATACTCATTAAAAGAGTTCAAACAATCATTTCCATGGTACTTAGATCAAAATAACCAATGACCATCCACCTGCACCAAAGATCTTGCTAAAGATGAAAAGATGTAACTGTGCCACAGGTTGTAAGATGCCAAGGTGTAGTTGCAACCCCCCCCCCCCCCCCCCGACTCACCCATTCAAATGCGTGTGGGAAATGTCAGGAAAACAATAACTTGCTGCAATGACATTGCAGAAGTCATTATTTTATATTTATTATTTATATATGACATTGATATATAACGGTAATTTGTAAAACATTTTACCCCCAAAAAGTTAAATGAAAGTGTCAATGACACTGTAGCTCAACTTGTCAAGACATGTACATGTATAGTATGTGACACAGCAATGACAAACATCTAGGTAATGACCTGATAACAAAGGTACATATAAAGTATTGTAACGGTCTGTACATAAATACTGACTGTAGCCTGTAACAAATGTATAGGTAAAGTATTGTAAAGGTGGGTGACAGTCAGATGCTAAACTAGAAAAGAAATCTTTGAGTCCCAGAGTAAGTCTGACTGAACCTCAAAATATTTGTTCTCATAGCACAGTGATAACAAAGGCACCCCAAAACACACTCATTCCTGTCCCAAGATGAAAACAAAGGTACCCAAGAAGTTTCGTGAAGATCAGTTCATAAATACGAGCTGTATAGAAGTTGTGACAAAAAACTGATTGGACCTAATTTCGGTACAAAATGGCCACTGGCAGCCATCTTGAATTTTGGACCGCACTCAGAAACACTCATTCTCGTCCCAAGGTGATAGATAAGGTGATAGAAGTTTTGTGAAGATCGGTTGATAAATACAGCCTCTAACCCAAGCCGTATTGACATGTGCACTTACAGTGTATAAGTAGCACTAAATAAATCAAAATTCATCTAATTTGCATAATTTCTGCACGAGAAAAAAACCTGTACTGTATGTGATGTATTCCATTTTACTAAACATTCATACAAAAACTTATTTAAATCAGAACTTTCATACAGAAGTTCTGTACAAAAGACTGATTGCACTAATTTTGGTACAAAATGGCTGCTGGTGGCCATCTTGAATTTGGGACCACACCCAAAAACACCCGTTCTCATCCCACGGTGATAACAAAGGTACCCAAGAAGTTTCGTAAAGATCGGTTCATAAATGCGGCCTCTAGCCTGAGCCATATAGAAGTTGTGTACAAACAAGAGGCCCCACGTGGCCTTAATCACTCACCTGACAAAGTGGCTCTCATAAGTATTTTAGGTCACTTTCACCATGTCATGCCTCATCAACATTAACTGGTTGAGTGATAGATTTTCTTTGAAGGTCAACATTTGTTACCTAAAATTTGTTTTATTTAAAATCATTGGCGTGTGCCAACAGCCACACTCCAATGATTTTTAATAAAGCAAATTTATCTCTGCAGACAAACTGGTTTAGCATGAAGCACAAGCAAGGAATGTGAAGACTATAGCCTGGCAAATACGTTTTTTTAAAGCCAATATGAC